>JARYGA010046138.1:0-1200000 GCA_030545235.1 Helianthus tuberosus
CCAGCTCACCTGTTTAATAGAGAAGGCCCCATTGCGTTCCGTCCTCCATTTCCATGAACCGCCTTCCGCCACCAGATTTTCTTTTAAATAACCCCCGTTTTCTTAAATGCAAGAACCTCTGTTTCTCCTCTCAGGATATCTAATAAAATAATAATAATAGAAGTGGTCACACAACATAGAAAAGAAAAGCAAGGATATATCATGTGATTAGCAAGACAACAATAATAACATTTTGTAAACTACATTTTCACTTGGTGGAGTTGAATACTGTCAATAATCCACACACAAAACAAAACAAAATAACGAATGAACAGCACAAGTACAAGCATATGATGGTCATGTTGAGACACATATACGCATATAGTGCAGCATAGGTTAGCCTTGATCAAGTGGATATCGAGAAGAATGGAAAGTCAATCAAACAATAAGACACTGGCCACCTGAAACAGCAAAGCCAAGGCCATAATTCAACCGTGTAGCTTGCTAACTTGATTGACCATAGAAACTATATAGCTCGAGCATCAGCAAGTTAGGTTTGATCCCAAATTTGCAATTGCAACAGAATCACTTAATTTAATGTTTCTCCTGCACGATTCAACAAATGCTTACATAACAAACATATTTAATCAGATACATACCAACTGCAAAAAAGCACTTATTATTTAAAACTAAAATAGAGTCACTTATTTATTTATTGTGATTTGAGACTTGCAATTTTGACTTTTCATTACAAAAAGAAAGTCGGTTTTTGGTAATTTTGTTAATTGATTTCCAAAATAATCATATTAATTTAAATACAAGACAAGATTGAAAACGTTAACAACTCTGGTTGGTTGGTGTTCTTGGTTACTTTTGACACAAATAATATTCTGCAGGGTAAAGTTCTTGTACAAATAATCTTAACATACTAAACATACAAATTGAAGGAAAACTCAAAAAGACAAGGTGGCATTTTTGTAAATTATCATAACTATCAAAGTTACTCTACAAATATACCTAAAAAAACCTAACCACTCCCCCCCCCCCTCCCAAACAAATACCTAAACCCCTCACCCCCCAAAAACCTAAAAAAAACCTACCCCCCCCCCCCCCCCCAACCCCCCAAAAACTTAAAAAAACCTAACCCCCCCACCCCCAAAACCTAAAAAAAAAACCTAACCCCCCCCCACCCCCACCCAAGCTAAAATGCTAACAAACTAAACCCCCAAAAAAACCTAAAAAAATCTAAAAAAAATAAAAAAAAACACACAAATTATTTTATTTTAATTTTTTAACATTTTTTATTAAAAATCGCTACTTTAGTAGCAGCAAAAAAAAAAAAAAAAAAAAATTTTTTTATTTTTTTGCTAACAAAATGTAGCGATTTTTTAATAAAAAATGTTAAAAAAAAAAAAATTTGTGTTTTTTTAGGTATTTTTGGTTGTAACTTTGATAGTTGGTGGTAATTACAAAAAATGCCACCTTGTCTTTTTGGTTTTCCTTCAATTTGTATGTTTAGTATGTTAAGATTATTTGTATTTGATCTTTTGCCTATTTCTGCAACATTGATCAAAGTAGGTTTAACGTAGGTATATATAGGTACGTGTACAAATATAGCAGAAAAGGATGATGTTATCCACCACGTCAGTCATTCAGGCGATTTGGATGAACGCTTGGGCAACGGTAACATAATATGAGGAAAAACTTACGTTAACAGATTAAATTAGTTGTGAAATTACAAGTTTACAACAATCGTTCCAATTAACTCAAAGGATTTAACAATATGTTTACTGCCATCATTGAAAAAAAAAAAGAACGGAAGATAGCAATTAGATGAAAAGCGACGCAACAATGCAGTGAAGGTGTTTGACGTAAAGCCCAGCAAAAACATCATCATGTCTTGATTGGAGGGTTTGTCCAAAGTGGGGAATTGGATCCAGTGGCGAAGCTTGAGATTTCCGACCGGGGGTCGAAAACGTATATACCCTAAAATTTCTATAGAACCGGGGGGTCGAAAACGTATATACCCAAATATTTCTATACCAAAGCTACATACATAAAACTACTGAGCGAAAAGTTCAGAGGGTCGGGCGCCCCCAGCCCCTTCTAACCTGCGCCACTGATCGGATCATCTAGACAAGGTGTTGCAGATGACTGATCGCAGAACTTATGGAGTGGGGTGTGTTTCTGTGTAAAAGATATTATGGCTGCCTTTATATACCCGTGACATGTTATTTTCAAATCGTGAATTTGAAACAAGACCCGCATTTGATTTTAGGAAAATATGATATTGTATATTTGTATTCATTTGTTTAAGGGAAGACATTTCTTTATAACAAATTTACGAACGGAAAATATTGTTATGCACTTAGTACTTACTTTGTTTAAAACAATTACGGAGTTGTATATGTCATATAACATCCTTTTAACACTTGCACTAAATTATTATCTTATGGGGAAAGTTATTGTAAAAATAAACTTAACGTACAAAACATACGAATTGCATGAAAAAGAAAAAGTAGGCGGTGGCATTTTTTTAATTATCAGTAAGTATCAAAGTTACTCTACAAATGTACCTGTAGAGTAATTTTGATCTTTTGTAGAATAATTTTATAAAATGATCTTGTAGAGTAATTTTGTTCTTGTATGATAATTATCAAAATTACACTAACCACTCCCCTCCCCCTCCCCCCCCAAAAAAAAAAAAAAAAAAAAAAACAAAAAACTGTAGAGTAATTTTGATCTTGTAGGGTAATTATCAAAATTACACTAACCCACCCCCCAAAAACCTAAACCCCCCCCCCCCCCCTCCCCCCACCCAAACTAAAAGCTAAAAACTACAAGAGTAATTTGTACAAAAGACCAAAATTACTCTACAAGAGGAATTTTTATAGTTACTCATAATTACAAAGATGACACCGTGCTTTTTTATCTTTTCCTTCGATTTGTATGTTTAGTACGTTAAATTTATTTGTATTTAATCTTTATGCTACGTGTTATTGCATTTGATGTTGATTGCAAAATCACTATTATCATAAAAAAGGCATTAATTGTTAGGGTAAAGGGAGTGGAGCGGTGAACTCTTCGGCAAAGGAGTTTGCCGCGCGGCTACACCGCCGCCGGCCTCCTTTGCCGCTCGGCAAACTTGAACAAGCGGTGAAGTCTTACCGATCGGGAAAGGGGAATAAAAATGATTGATGTGTGTGTGTATGTGTTGATGTGTGTGTATATATATATATATAAAGTTTACCACTTTCAACTGTTTAACCACTGCCAACACTTTTCGCCAAAGTTTAAACTCTTCACATTGATTGATATGGCACACTCTGATTGGTCGATTTTGAAGTTTGCCACTTTCACCTGTTTAACCACTCCCTTCACCCTTAGATTTAAGACAAAAACAAGCTAAAACATCACAATCATGTCGAAGAACACCCTAGTTTAAGTCCAATACGTGGTAACATCTGTCGAGTCAAGTGAATGCAGATGGTCAGGTGCATTAAATAACCCATAGGTAGTTGATGCGATACATAAAAGTAACACCAATACCTTTCGGTTGGGCATCCCTTTGAAAAAAGCCATCCCGGGGATTTGGAAGGACATCGGGATGTTGGAGGCGAATCTGGGTAAATTGGGCATAAATGTTTCTGATAATTTAGTGGCGGATGGTGAAAGATGGAGATGGCGCTCAGACCCTACCGGTTCCTTCTCTATCAAACAAGTAAGGTCGGATATCGAGCTGGCGTCTTTCGGATTAGACAACAATGGATTGGTTTTTGGCTGGAACTCTTGGGCCACTCCGAAAGCTATCTATCTCCTCTGGAGAATTCTAATTCGTAAAATTGCTTCTAAATCGGCTTTGTTTCGAAGGGGTGTTCCGGTGGGCGATAGTCTTTGTTCTCGGTGCGGGATGTATGAGGAAGACGAGGACCACATATTCATGAAATGTTTGTGGGCTAAAAGCATATGGTGGAACATCCTGGTGTGGATGCGAATCAGTTTTCCGACCGATGTCTCAAACTCTAATGGTCTTATTTCCTTCCTTCACAGCCGGCCTGGTAGTAGAATATGGAAACGTATTGTTCTTACAGTAGCTTTGGCGTCTTTCTGGAGAATATGGCTCGCAAGAAACGAAATGACTTTTGAAGGAAAGTTTATTCCTATTGCTAAATCAGTGGAGCTAATCAAAGAAGATGCATTTTTTTGGTTGAATAATCGGTCCAAGCTTAAGGCCATCAGCTGGGAGAAATGGAGTATTTTTGATATTACCGAGTTGTTGTAATGTGTTTTGTTAGTTTCGTTTTTTGTTGTTTCTTTGTAGTTCTTTTTTGTTTTCTCAGCTTCTTGCTGGCCCTTTATATATATATATAAAGAGTTGTTTGCCGTTCAAAAAAAAAAATAACCCATAGGTAAATGAAATAAGACCAAACCCAATGCAGCGTGCATTTGATGACATGGCAAGTGCACTTCCCATACATCCCATTGGAGTGAAAAATATTTGGATAAGCCGCACGTCACTACGTGCGAGAAATGGCATATGGAAATGTATGGTGATTGGCCAATTCAATTATTAGAAAACTATTTTTGTTACTTTTACTTTCGTTTTCTTTTGTTTTAATTTATAAAACCTTTGGCTCCCTAGCTCCGGAAGCTATCCGTTTGTTGAATAGGGTCCAAAAGATTGTCCACAGCAGTTGCTTATCAACAGAGGGGCAGGGGTTTATCTTTAATAGGCTAGGGTTTGTTATTCAGAAAGTGATAGCGGCGATATTGATGTAAAGCGCATTTAGTTTAAATATTAAGAATTTTATCCGTTCTATAAAAAAAATTATAAAATGCATCGATGTGTTGTATATTATATGCTTTAGTAATTTATAGATGATTTTTTTCTTATTTTAAATATAATAATAGTTAGATAAATAAACAAAAGCGTGTAACTTTTTTTACGAAAAAATAAGTTTAATACAAAAGTTATACTATAAATATTTTTCTAAAACTTAATTTTTATTTTCCATTTCTAAAAGTATTTTTATTTCTCAAAAATATGAAAATAAAAAATGGATTAGTTTAAAAAAGAAATTGAATATTAAAATGAAAATCGGTGATGATGTAGAAATGTAAGTATCTTTGTAGGGTTGGAGAGAATATTGGTGTTTTTGATGCATATATACAAATCTGATTTGACAGCTAATTAAATGCTATTATAAATACATTTATCACATTGCATTAGTGATGGTCTAAGCATTCTCATCCAATTCATCAAATTATACATACATTCCACTAAAAAACAACTTTTATATTAATATATTTTCATTAAAAACAAATATTTTTTCTCTCTCCTTTTCAATTAAATAATATTATCATTACATTTTTCTCTCTCCTTCACTCACAACCACTTTCAATATATATTAAAAAAATTATACTGGGTAAACAGTGTCCCCTCAAATATACAGATGAACAGTAATATTTTCTCTCTCCTCCACTCACAACCATTTTTTATACCCTTTATAATATAAAAACTACCCCTCACATATTTTGATGGTTTGGATAATACACAAAAAGAAAATCCTCATTTGAAAAATGTTATTCTTGCTTCATAAGACCTCTTTCTTTTTTTAGATAACTTTATTTATCAAATTGTAAAAAAAATTCATGACACGTGTCTTGATACAATCCATATAACTTTTATCTTACAAGCCCAAAATGCTAAATTGGTTCCATAATCATGAAACCCAGATACCAGCTCACGTAACATCTATTTATAAACTCTAAGTAGACTCCATAATCAGTTTGTAGCCCACATGACATTGACAACTATCTTAGGGTAGAGGGTATAAGGGTGTTTGAGTTGTGCGGTGACTTGAGTCACCGATTCGGTGACTACACCCTCCATTTCAAGGCAATCGGTGAGCAGGAGAGAGAAGGCAAGATTCGGTGAGTGTTCACCGATTGAAGTGACTGATTTTTGACCCATTTTTTTAATAATTTGAACGTTATTTGACCGTTTGAATTTATTTTCGACCGTTAGAATTTTTAATATAAATACTCATATTTCCAATCAATTTAAAATACACAACTCTTCTCCTTCCAACTTTATTTTTTTAAAAAAATCATCACTCCTATTTTTTCAATGGATGATATACCACCGCTATTCCTTCCGATTGATATTAGTGAAGACGATGATTCTTCCTCGAGCGATAGTAGTTTAATTTTTTTCCAAAATCTTATTAACGAAGCCACTCAACTGGAAGACACGGGCACTTCTAGAAAAAGGAAAATCGTCCATCGAGATCGAGTGAAATGTCACGACAACCTTATGAGAGATTATTTTGTCGAGGAGCCCGTATTCAACGAAGATGTTTTTCGTCAAAGGTTTCGTATGTCCAAAAGGTTGTTTTTAAAAAAATTGAGTGACGTGCAAGCGAATAACTGGTGGTTTCAAGACGCCGCGGATGCTAGTGGTAGGAAGAGTTTTACATCGATTCAAAAAGTTACTTCGGCGATTAAGCAACTAGCAACCGGCAACGCTCCAGACGAGTTCGACGAGTATTTAAATATGTCCACAAGGACTTCCCGAGAAAGTCTAGAATATTTTTACGAAACGGTATGTAATTTATACGCTTCCGAGTTTTTACGTAGACCTGCTAGCCACGACGTTGCGCTCTTGTACCAAGCTCATGAGGAGAAACATCACCTTCCTGGGATGTTGGGTAGTCTTGATTGTACACATTTTGTTTGGAGAATGTGTCAAACGGAGTTGCGGGGTCAATATATGAGGGGGGATCACAGTCACCCGACAGTTATGCTTGAGGCGGTGGCCTCTCAGGATTTATGGATTTGGCATGCTTTTTGTGGTCCAGCAGGTTCACAAAACGACATCAACGTGCTCCAACAATCTCCGTTATTTCTTACTGAGCGAAATGGAACTGCACCAAAATGCCCATTTTACGTGAACAACCACTTATACAAGTGTGGATACTATCTTACTGATGGAATCTACCCTACTTGGTCCGTGTTTGTGAATCATTTCCATATCCTCACATTGTGAAAGAAAAGAAGTTCAAGAGACAACACGAGGCGGCAAGAAAAGACGTGGAGCTGGCTTTTGGTGTTTTAAAGGTAAAATGGCATATACTTCATCGCCCGATGCGTTCTACGAGTGTTAAAAAATTAGGATGGTCGTATATGCGTGCATTATTATGCATAATATGATTCTAAAAGACGACGGAAACGCGATTGCACCGGTAGATATTCAGGATCCTCCAGTCGAGCCCGTTTTCGAAGACACTGTTTATAACGAGCTCATTGATGAAGATACGCACTATAGACTAAAATATGATCTTGTGGAGCATCTTGGAGAACAAGATTTACCCCACCTTTTAGCGGATTCCGACGACGAATAGTTAAATTAGTTTTTTTTTTTAATTTATTTTTATATTTTAAATTAGATTTTTTTTTAAATTTATTTTTATATTTTAAATTAGGTTTTTTTAATTTATTTTATATTTTAAGTTAGGTTTTTTCTTATGTAATGCGTTTTTTTTTAATTAAAAGTACCTTTGTTTTTATATTTTTTAATATGTTTTGTTTATTTATGAATAATTTCTAGAAAATAAAAAATATATAACTCAAACACCCTAGAGTGTTTGACTATACCCTCTGATTGAGTGCAAAATGGGGAGTGAAATGGGAAGTTGTCATGGCATAATATTATTGGCTAGGATTTCACTCAAACACCCTAAGGTGTTTGACTATACCCTCCACCCTTACACGCCCAAATTTCCGTATGATATGACACAAAGACACATCTCTTTCGGTCAACCAAAATTATTGACTGAAACAATTGTTAAAACTTAAAATAGAACAATTCGAATATGTTAATAATAATAATGTGTTCATGTCCATTGCGTTGTCGTAGAAAAAAATGGCACACAACAGTTCATTTTGTTATCTCCATTGTCCACATTACAATTCATCACCAATACATTGAAGGTAAGTGATTGCATTTTTTTTTTTTTTTTTGTATTTGTGACATCTTCCTCGCTTTTTGACTTTCATCATCGAACACAAAACATATCAAACATGCATTAACTTAAACAGGAGTATCATTACAATACAGTTAATCCAACATATCAACACATGATTTAGATTACTTATAGATTAACATTTAATATATCACTATACATAATTTAATATGATTTAAGTATTAAACTAATTCAAGTTTTGTGTTTGGGCCTTATTTACAAGGCTGATTCTATACACACCCCCCTCCCTCCTGATTATACCCCTCCTTGTGAGAGGAAAACTGCCAGTCCCACGCGGGCCCCACCTGTAAGTATGTGAGAGGAGGGGGGTGTAAAAAGTAACTAGGGGGTGTAGAAAGTAGCACCCATTTACAAACTAGGTAAACTAATCCCCCCACTTGTGGTCTAGTGGTAGGAGACTTGGGTTTTCCAATGGAGACTCAAGTTCAATTCCTACTTATGTTATATTGGGGTGGATATTGGGCAATGATATGTTGCACTAAGTTACTTACAGAACAAGAATTCTATCTCTATCTAGAATAGAGAAAGAAAAAATAGTGGTGACAAACCCACTGAGGGGGGTTCGATCCTGAGCCGCACCCCGGTTTTCATCCAGCTGTTACTTCAGCGAGGCTTCTCGTGTGGAGGCAGTACAGTTTCCGGGGGAACGCCATAACCAAGTCTGACCAACCCAGCACGGGCCCAATTAAGACAACGTAGTCTGTGCAGATCTTGGCTAGGGCCGCCGTTTACGCGGTGTGACATTGGGTCACTAAAAAAGAAAGTCACCGTTCAAAAAAAACTAGGTAACTATAAAAGGTTTCTGGGCTTGTGAAAACGAGTCGGGCTAGACAATCTGCCAAGGCCCAACCATGATGTCTTGAACTCTTGATGGAAAATAAGGTCACATGAAATATATGGGAAAAGGAAGCATGGGTTGAGGTTCTAACAACACAACATGAAAGGTAAAATTATCCTACAAAGTGTCCTAAATCTAAGAAGGGTACAAAGACATAAAGAAATATAACACAATACCGAGAAAAAAAGACACAGTGAGTAGTAAAAAAAACACAATGATCTAAACAAATATGCTAAAATCTAAAAGCCAAAAATACAAAAGCAAAAACCTAAAATCTAAGATCGTAGATGTAACACCCGGATCCGATAAGGGCTTATGTATCACACAATACAGTAATTTTAAGAATAATTATTAACAACTTCATTAAAGTCTCAAAACCCTAAAATGTATTAAAGCATACAACGGTCTATAACACTCAATACCCACGTAACAACGATAACTGAAAATATGAGGATTTATGGTACGAAGAGGAATTCGAAGCTACTTTGGATCGTTCTTGACTTGTTATGCGTAAGAAATCTATAACGTTTGTCAAAATCTAGTAGAAAAAGCATCCGAACGTGAGGCAATTTAGGAATTGGAGGACGTGACACGTTGTCAATATTCGAGCCTATTCGAAACCTAGTTCATTTGTCTATGTTGTAAACTCCAATCCCTACCGTATTATTATGGTACGTATCTAATAATTTTAGATATTTTTGTTTTCTGTTAATATCGTTGTGTGATTTTATATTCTAAACATTTGGAGTTAATGTTTCAAGTTAATTTTTAATTTATCTCTACATATCGTATTGTGTAACACGTCAACCCTAACTAGGTCGGGGTACTATTACAGTAGAGTTTCAGAGATAATGTTCTAATGCCACTAGAATGAGTTCAATTGGTCCGTTTTGATACCATTTCTATGACTTCCTATTTTTAGAAGACTATGTATTTGAACCTCTCTATCAATTAGTATATGTCGATTAGAAGACTCCGATCTACTACAATTTAATCAGATGGCGGCAATGAGGTGAAGATGGATTGGCATACTTTGTACATGGCAGAACCCATTTGCCTTATATAATTGTAATACTTGCTAATTGTCATTCGAGTTCGAGATCGTGACTAGGCTGTCAACTCCCTCACCCTTTTTTAGAATTAGAATTGATGTTTTTTTAAACAATAATGGCCTCAAATATGTGTATCCCAACGTTAATGTATCTCGGTCCACATGATTTAGGGTTTTGACCCTCCAATCAAAACACATGTATGCACCTTTTTCTTTATCTAGCTATAGCCTACGCGTGAAGATCATACGTTACGGTCTTTACAATTTGTTTCTCTTTTGTAATGTAATGTAACTAGTATTATAACTGCCGCGCGTTGCGGCGGCATCGGTGTCAAAACATATTGCAACTCGAATTTATACTATTAAATGAAAACGTATTCCATTTGACAATTTTCATTTGATCTTTGTTTAAATGAGCACCACCCACCATTTTCCGATTTTCAATTCCACCATCACCACCCAACATTTTCCAATTTTCATTACCACCACATACCCTTTAATGTGCTTGATGTTAAAAAAAAAGGTTTGCAGTCTTTGGGAGCGATCGATCGGCGCGCGCGCTCTCTCTCTCTCTCTCTCTCATACACACATAACTACAAGATCACCGCTGGCAAAACCCCATCCTTCTTCGGCTACTCATCTCCGCAACAAATCCCTGGTCATAAACCATCACTCCAATTGATGCATGTCTAAAACTGTCACAAATTTGAAAAAAAAAGTTATAGGTTTTAAAGTATACTGTAGTGAAAAGTTTATCTAAATTGGATATATCCAGAAATCCATCTATAATTCTTCTATATCCTTGCTTAGGAGCAATCAAGATCAGCCTCTAAAGTAACCGTTCTAACGTTACTGGCGACACTCCATATATCCACCAGGTCGCATAATGGATGTAAATCATAGAGTTGTTCCTAAGGAACTACATCAATTGTTATATATCGAATACAATATAATACCTTAAAATTCTCATTTTCATAATCAGTACAATAACAATTACACATCAAGATTAGAACGAAGAGGTTAGAAGAATAGGACACTATGGGATCTATGCTTCAACAGGAGTTTCAATTGCAATATTTTGTGAACGCTGAACATCCTTTGACTTGTTGACCGGTTCCCATAGCTTCGGCACTGCTTCCCTAATGTTGTGTATACTCTCTAAGGCGTAGTCCACGCCATTCTTACGCTATGACAACCCAACCTATTTGCACCAATAAGAGAAAAAAAAGTTAGTTTCAACGACAATAACTATCAACATTAATGCTCACAGCAAAAATGACTTACCCATACAGTGGTGAGGCCGGTGAGTTTTGCAGTTTGTATATTGCGTATACTGTCATCAAAGAACAACTGAAAACACCACATTTACGACTGTGAGACTCCACATTGTAGCGACATCTATTTCTTACGATCATGTTATAATATCTAAGATAACTTACGGTTTTATAAGGGTTAATATTGGCCATCTTAAAAGCCTGTTGGAAAGCGTTTTGAGAGGGTTTGCAACACAATAGGGCTCTTTGGTAGTAAACCAAAGGGTTCGTTGTCACTCTTAGAAGCATTAGTGGTTTGGGTTTTAGGGTTTAGGAACTCGAAACATATGACATCATCAAAGCAGTCCCCCAATCCAAGTCGGCCAAGAACTTCTGCCACGTGTGCCTCGTTCGCGTTTGAGAAAATCTATGAAATAAACAATGAAACTATGATTAAAAGAAAAAAGAAAACTTTATAGAAACCATCAAGTGTGTATCCAGTAAAACGGACTTGAAAACATACCACTTTCCCGATGGGCAAACTTTAAAAGACTTTTAAGAACAGGGTCGGGTTTCAGATATTCATACGGTAATCTCCCAAGAACAAAACTGTTAATCACCAATTTCACAAGATTAGATTTCCGAGGATTCTATTTAGAATTATAGACAAAAAAGTTACAGGAAAATTCGGTACCTATGGTAGTCATCATGGTCAAAATCATAGTCAATAGCCTGCACAAATAAACAATTAGACGATTTGATATCAAATGTACAAAGAAACTAACCCTTTATTCAGGCTTCACAAAGATCAAAGTTTAGAATCAAGATCATACCCGAAGACCAGCCATTGTTGTCCCGTAATCCTTGTAGAGTTGGACACACATTTCCAGAACTTTGCTTTCCTCTATATCAAGCTTTTTCACCATATACTCTAAACAAAAGCATTCATGTAAGAGAGATCATAAGTTAAATTCATATACAAATCTATACCTAATAAATAACTAACTTGTTGCATCACGTGTCAAAATTCTATGAGCCCAATATTCTATTTCCCGCCTATTTTATTTCACCCTATTATTGTTTCAAGACTGGGCCTTTTGTTTAGCTCTTAATGGGGCTCTTAATGGTTCAAACCTATTATAGGTTCAGCACTTAATGGTTCAGACTGTTTGTTTCGCGAGCAGATATCTGAATGGTTCAGACATTTGCCTCTGAATGGTTAAGCATTATACTAAGTCTGAATGGTTAAGACCTCTAATCTGAATTGGTCAAAAATTTGCCTCTGAACGGTTAAGCATTATACTGGCTCTTAATCAGCACTTAATGGTTCAGACAACACTTAACCATTCAGAAATTACCATACATAATTTCAATCAATTCTTATCTCAAAATATTGTTTTATAATTCCTAAATCTTCATTACTAACTATCTAATATTTCATTTATTCAACCTGTATAATACACAAGTTTCTAACGTAGGTAACAAAAAAACGATATAGGCAACAATCTAAAAATAATCAGTTGTATATGCAATAATACCTTTTGATGTTCTTGGTGCACTCAGCTGACAGCCGAGCGCTTAGAGGATAAAGGGTGTCATCCACATCTAAAAGTCCAACATAACAAAATTTCAAAATCCCACTAAATAAAAAATAAACTAAAATTTAATCAAGTCAGAAATAAAAATTTAGATGCTTACCAAAAAGAAGGCATTCATATCTTGACTGTGGGATCTGTTGCTAGTATTCATTTTCATAGTCCATTTTGTACTAACCTACAACAATCAAAATTCATCATTTTATCAAAAAAATAGTCAAACATTTGACCCATCTAAAACCTTATTCCAATGTTGTTGGATTTGATTTTAGGATTATCGGCTAAACCAAATACTAACCCGGAACAAATGCTTGTAATCAAGCTCAAAAAACAGAAAACAAGATCCAAAAGATATACAAACACATTTGGGATCTGAAATAATAATATTAAATGATGAAATAAATGAAAGAAGCATAGGAAGACTTACCGGAGATGAAATAAGTGTAATATGAAGGATGAAATGTGGGTTTGGGTTCAAGAATCGAATGAAAATAAGGTTGATTTATAGGGGCTAAGAAACAGGAAAGGGGACTGAAGAGTTTGAATATAAACAAGAGGTGGTTTTGGAAGCAGATTAACCACATCGCCGCTGTCATCATGGGTCACGGCGGAACCCTAGACTCGTCGGAACTCCCCATTACCACCTCTGAGAATCTTCACCGGAAAGCCCTAGAGTCGACGACTTCGGTTCTGTTTGTGGGAGGCGAGCACGCATCGACGGCCGGTTGCCAGAGACTCGCCGGCTCCCGGATCTCTGTTTCTCTACTGTCTCGTTCTCTTTCTTTGTCTCGTCTCTGCATTTTGCTGTTGAGAAGGGGAAAATAAAGTGGGAAGAAAAAAAGAAGAGAATATGAAGGCTCGAACCAGCGCCTTTTATTAAGAAACACAACACATCAACCACTTGACCAAATGCCAATATAGATCTAATTGATGAAAAACATGTATATATACTGGTGAATGAAATGGCTTGAGGTACTATTCACAAGCTTCTCTTTTTAATATATAGGGTAATTCTTGGCCATATTCTTCATATGTATTTCAACTTTGAATAAATGACATACAAGCCCTCACACTTCATTCTTTTGCACATCTCGAGCTTTCAAGCCATCTCTTCGACCCGAACATTTACCGAATAGTATCTTTCGCATTGTTTATCATCCCCGGTAGTTCCGCTTCATCAACATGCACTCTAACTTCACCGATTTAGACGGTTAGCCTGTAAAACCACAAGAACTCGTAGTTATCACATCGAAATACATAACCGCCTAAAATGCACTAAAGCACATAATATAACACACTTTAACACTTGGTTTTCACACTCTCCATCACATCCCCACACTTATCCTTGATTGTCCTCAAGCAACCATTACAAACATTACTCACCTTATTAACAAATCGCTTTCAAATCACTTGCCGAATTAGCAATTTAAGGTCCCAAGTCATACCCGTCCCATAGACTGACACAATCGAGGTTGACGATCTGACAAGTAGTTGTTGCACAATTAAAACATTTAAGACTTGTCTAACTAAAACAAACATGCTTATGATACTACACACATGCCACACGCCCCTCACAATAATCACTCATCTAGGTTTTATCAAGACTAGCGTGTAATGTGCTAGTGTATATTTCACTCAAAACCAAGTATGCTACTTTGTAATCATAAGCTTGTATAACAATCACACCTCCACTGTATCAAATAACGTAGCACATATCAAAAGGACTTACAGATTTTGGGTTACGGGTAAAGGTAGGGAAATATTTTTGGCTTTTAATGTTTCTATGGCAAACACGACAAATATACCAAACCATAACACGATCATAGTAATGATTTTTTTTTCTTTCTTTTCTCTCTTTTTTTCCTTCTCTTTTTTTTTCAACAAATATCTAACACACAATTGTCATTCATGGTTGGTAATCAAACGGGTCAAACGAGGTGTAACAAATGAAGGTATAAGGCTCAACATGGTTTACTACGGTAGGATGGATAAACAATCAACATATGAAACAATGAAGGGATCCTAATGCCTTTATCATCTATATGCATACGCTAAACCACAGTCTCAACATGTATCAAACTACACAAGTTCTAACATAAATCAACATATGGCCTACTCTCAGCAAATGAACATTAAATGCAAATTCAACTAACAACTAAGTAGGCTCAAATATCTCACCGAACAAAAGAAATATGGGTTGCCGACACGTAGCATGTGTAATTCCTAAAGCATGTTACCCCTAGTTAGGTGTAACACCCTGTGTTTTCGAAAGTCAAAGTCAAAGTCAAGATTGAAGACAAAGGGAGAAAAGATTGCTAATTACGATCTGTCACTCTTTGCACAACTACTGTTTTGACTTCTTTGACTTGTAGATAGTCTATCTATTTATTACGTTAGTTGTATTATGTGGAGTACTTGTTAATAATCGAGGTTTAATCGCTATTTATCGCAAGTTTTATCGCTTTATCACTTATCGCATTGCAATCGCATTCGCAACCCGAATTATGCGTTCTGGATATTGTTTTACGTGTGTGTGCTACTTATGTGTTACTTGTGCATGTTTAATTAATTATGTTTATGTTATGGTGATTAATCGAAACGCAATCGCAACTCAATCGCAATCGAATCGCAAACGCTAAACGCAAGTTAATTAGGATGATTGTATGTTAGATATAGTAGTTGGGATTAACGAATAATTCTATCGCATCACTCGGTTAAACGCATCGCAAAACTCA
The DNA here is from genome assembly GCA_030545235.1 of Helianthus tuberosus. NCBI lineage: Eukaryota > Viridiplantae > Streptophyta > Magnoliopsida > Asterales > Asteraceae > Helianthus > Helianthus tuberosus. The sequence goes on from JARYGA010046138.1 coordinate 15,497, forward strand.
ACGCACGAAACGAAACGCTAAAACTCAGTCATCGGAACCACTCGATCGAGTGACTGCTCGATCAGATGGTCAACCGATCGGATTGCCATCCGATCGGATTGCCACCCGATCGGATTGCCACCCGGTCAGAGAGCCATCCGATCGGTGACCCACTTGATCCTATGCACTTTCCTTTTTGGGAAACCCTATAAATACCTTCAGTTGTCACATCACTTGATGTGACAGCCTCTCACTCGACCCAGCCGCTCTCAAGCCTCTTTCTCTTGATTTCCTCGCGATTCTTGTAAGTTTTCAACCTAAATCTTGTACTTTCTTGATCTACACGCACTCCTACACCTTTCTATCTTTTGAAACTTAACTTTTAACCGTGAAATCACTAGATTTGAGGTGTTCTAGGATGATGTCATAATGGGGTTCTTATGAACTTCATGTTTTGGCTTCAATCCACCAAGAACAACTTAGATCTGGACGATTTCCACAGGATTAAACAAAGATCTTGCATAGATCTGAACATATTCATGGCGAAAAGGATTGAAAGATGGTTTTCTAACTTTCTTTCAACTCTTTTACACTCAATGCACTCAAAACTGATAGAATAAGAACGAGTTCTGACCTTCAACTCATTCTTAGTGATGTATTGGTTCTAGATCTGATTTCTATCAAAGAGACAACCGGTTTCGGGTTAAGCATGGACCACCAGCTCGAACCACTGACTGACCGGACAAGGGTGATACCTATCCGATCGGATCACTTGGGTCTTGACGAGGTTCTGTTGCTTAGCACGTATCACATCGTCTCGATCAAAACTTCAAACTATAAAAAACAACCAAGTGTCAAGACGATCTGGCCTTCGGGACGGATTGCCGTCCGATCGGATGGAAATCTGATCGGATTGCCATCCGATCAAAGAGCTGTCCGATCAGCTTGCACCTTGGTCCCATACTTAAACTTTTGTTTCAACTCTTGAAGAACTGAATGTCGAACAGGTTGCCGTCTGATCGGATTGCCATCCGATCGAGTGACCATCTGACCATGTGATGTTTGGACTTCAACACTTAAACAATTTTCAACATATTCAATGGATTACCAGTTCCAACGGATTGCCACCCGATCGGTAGACTATCCGATCGAGTGACAACCCTACTGTGAACTTGTTCTCTGAGAAATACCTCGCCGAACGGATCGTCACTCGATCGAACTACCGTTCGATCGACCGACCTGAAAGGTAGAGATACTTCTCTGTTTTCAAAATTTTATGACGAAAACTTCAAAAGGCAAACCATCATACATAAACACATCTTCACCAAGCGAGATGTCAATCCAATCGAATGGCCATCCGATCGGATGACCATCCGAACGGATTGACATCCGATCGACTGGCCATCCGACACTTACCACTGTGCACTGTTTTACGCGCCGCTTATCGTTTATGCTATCGTTAACTGTTCAGGCTAATCTCTTCCAGCTCCCCCTTCAATCCAAGGCAGTGTTTATTAAGTTAAACGCTATCTGTGAGTATACTTGATCCCTTTTTGCTTTACGCACTTTTGGGTGTTACATACGTTACTTATGCTAAATCACAACCTACACACAACGCAAACACTATTTATACGCTAACCGTTATCGCATGCTACGTGTTATTCGATGAATGCTTGTATGTTATGTTAACACGGTGATTGATGCCTGACACCTTAGCAACGATAGTACTATAGTTTGGACTCAGCACCTGTCATGGACAGGGGTTGTTAAGGGCTTTACTTCACGTGTCCCAGTGGGGATATGTGTTGCACATTCTACAACTCGCAGTCACGTCTGTGCATATTTCTCTGTCGATAACCTACTTGCCTTCACTTTATACATGTTACATGCTGGTTATGCGTAAACGAATTCGAACTCTATGATATCTATCAAACTTGTATGCTCACCTTTACACTATGTGTATTGACCCTTATTTTGACGTATGTGACAGGTGTTTAGGATGCTAATTGCTAAGATGCTTGCTTGCTCTTTCTTGGAATCGAGTAGGATGGAGTCTAGAAACCAAGACAATTTATTTTTATTTGAAATCTGAGTTGTCGGAACAGTTTTATTATTTGTTTTAGGGATATCGGTGTCTGTAATAACTTAATTCGCTTGATGGGTTAAGGTATGGGACTTAATGTTAACTATCTGGTAATGTAGTTGTTATGGAATTTCTCTTGAACAATCTGTTTCGCTCAGTGTTGCGCCCCGATGATTCCGCCATCGGTTGGGGTGTGACAGATTGGTATCAGAGCCATAACTATAGGGAATTAGGCAAGACTCGACCTAGTCCGGGTTGATGTCTTAGAAACGACCTAGTCTATAGTTAGGTACCAACAGACCGACTTGTGCATTCCCTGTAGGGGTTATGTACGAGCTTACTTGCTATATCTCGCTATTCTCGCTTACACTCTCACTGCACACTACTTTCAAGTGAACGAGTGACTAGGCTGAGATGTAACACCTCGTAAAATCATGTCCAATAATGTATTGACACGTGTAAATAACCCTGATAAAGTCATACGTTGAATTTTAGGGACTAATTTTTCGAAAAAAAAATCGAAAACTTTGATTATGAAAGGACTGGAAGTGTTAACATACCTAAAATAAGTTTCTAAGTAACCTCGTACGGTATTTATATTCACGAATGGGCCACTTGTTGATCGAGTGTAGCCGTTTGCGTAATCAATTGAAAGTTTGCGCAATAAAAGGGTTAAAAGCGTCAACATGTTAATTCTTACCTCTGAACGACCTTTTAACAAACCGAGAGCTTCATGAAATTTTATTATACTCTCGGGAATGCCAATCATTGTCCGTCCAAGGCTTTTACGCCTTTAAGTGACGTTTCGCGCAACTTTGCAAATATAAGGGGTTAAAAGCGTCAATATGTTTAATTATACCCCTGAATGACATTTTAACGAACCCGAAGCATCATGATGTATGATAATACTCTCAAGAATGCCTAATATGGATTTGGTAAAGCTTCGATGCTATTAATCGATGATATACGCAAGTTTGCGCATTAGAGGGACCAAAAACGTCAACTTTTGAATCTACGCCTTTTGTTGACCATTTAAGCAAATGAGAGCATAGCAATAATTAAGCACATGCTTGGGAATACCCATTATGGGCCATGTAAGGCTTGGATATCATTAAACGACATTTCGCGCTACTTTGCGCAATTAAAGGACTATTTGCGTCAAAATGCAAAAGTATGTCGATTCGTATGGTATCAAACTTTCCGGAATATGATCATAAGTTAAACATGCCCTAAATATCCTTTACATAGCTTAGAAATAGGCTTAGAGGTGTTTGGTGCGCAAAAATAAACTTATTTGATCAACAGGGACTAAAAGCGTCAAAAAGTGCATAAGTTTGCATTTTCGCGCATATCTTACGTTCTGAATATATCCGGACATCCAAAAATTTATGGAACCACCAAAATATTTTATTTTAGTGTTCGGCATGAAAAAATTCCATTCGTCGTGTAATTTGGATCGTTTTTCGTGTCCGTTCGTGATTCGTCGTAATTAGTCGAACAACGTGACCGTACGCCCAAACGAACCGACATCCGGCATATTTTTGAGCATGTTTTATGTCCCCTATGTTTAGGCATCATTGTAGAACCTTGAAAATGATTTAACGGGCCTTAAATATGTCAGAAATGGCATTTAACATGTACAGGGGCTGATCTGGTCAGTTTTGAAAGTCAATTATGTTTGGAAAACATAACAGGGACTGATATGGTCATTTCTGGAACTTGAAACATGCACATATCAGAAACAGGGACCAGAACTGTACATTTTTTCAAAGTAATGAGCTGGGCCTGATGTCTAGGTGGGTCGCGAAGGCCACCTGGGCCACCTACGCGGGCCGCGGCCCAAGTAACAGCAACAAACAGCAGCACAGTTGCTGTGTTTCTTCATTCTTTGATGGTTTTCTATTTCACTCTCACACAAAACCATCAAACTGAAACCTGGGGCTGCCCATTGTTTACAACCAGCTGTCATAACACTTGTTATGATCTAATGAACTCTTGAAACACTTGGCATCATCCTATTCCATCTCAATTTCTATAGATAGGCCAAGATTTTTACCTTCACTTGCTCATTCCTTGCAATCTGCTCTTGCTTGCAAATCTTGGGGGAAACCTGGCCATCTTAGGAACTTCCTTTAGTCCATTGGACCCTTTGTAAGTGTCCTTTCATGGCTAGTTATATTTATTTGGCGTTTATAGCCGAAAAGTCAAACGTTTTCAATAAACGCTTTTACTTTTAAACGGTTGAGCCATTGTTCGCAAAAAACATGGCTACGTGACCGTAATTAGGTAGGTATTAAACCCCCAAGAGGGCACCTCCTAATTACCACATTTACTCAGTCAATTGTCGGGTCAAACTTCTTAATAAAAAGTCAAACGAGTCAGTTTTTACTAATAAATTCATAACTAATAATACAGAAGTTATGGAATATGTTTTAGCACTTAAATAACTTGGTAATTAATACAAGAACATGTTTAAGCATGTTCAACCCGGCAATTCTAAGTTTAGGCTCGATTCGCAACCGAAAGTCGCAAAAGTTGTCTTTTTCTTTGACTTTCAGTTCTGACCCGATTTAGCTTAGTTTAGATATGCCTGAGGATTCCTTTAGGACCAGGTTATAAGTTAGTACAACCCTCTGAGGTTATACAACTTGGTTCCTAATTAATCCGATTCGTTTGCATGTTTCCGTTATATGCTTAAATGTTGACCATTATGCCCTTGTGACCTTAAAACAAGATTTTTGAAAATATGAGAGTACAAAAACCTTTATTACTGATTTATAAACTTGTCCTAAAAATTTGACATCAGTTTGAGGTCTAGATTAGGAGTTATGCTCAATAGCGTAATTAGAAAGCTTTTTATTAATTAAACGGCGTAATTAGCATAAAGCCTATCTAAACCCAATTTTTGACACCAAACCTTTTACCCACTGATGTAATATAATATTTTGGGATTTTTGAAGATTTTTAATTATTTTTAAACAGAGCATAACATAGGGTTCTTGCTTTAAATCGGTAATTGTCGGTTTTGCCCTTTTGGCCTATAAAATAAGTTTTATATAATATTTTGACACCAAACTTTTTACTACTGATTTTACATGATAAATAAAATATTTTGAACTTTATAAACTGATCAAAAACTCAGATTTCCTATTTAAACCCGAAAATCGCTAAAAACCGACTTTTACGCGTTTTAAGCGCATAGTATGAGTTAAAACTATTTTTGGCATATGAAACTTAATACCTACTGATGTTTTAAGTAAATTTATATATTTTAACAGTAAAGAAAAGTTTTAAACTCAGATTTCTAATTTTGACCTTTTAAGCTTATGTGAAATTACCAAAATGCCCTTACGGTGCATAGTTTGGTTATAAATAGTAAATTTCACATATATGCTATACCCTACTGTTATAACTTATTAAATTAAGTATTTTTACTTTTTATATCAGACCTAAAACTCAGTTTTATATTTAATCTCTTTTATAAGCTTTAAAATGACCAAAATGGCCCTACGGGGCATAGTTTGAGTTTAAATTCGTTTTGGGCATAATGGAAGGTATCCTACTTATATCACAACATGTTTAAGGCATATTAACTTAGGAAACCTGTTCATGACTCATTTGGTTACCCGTTACGCACTTTTCGCGTTCGGTGCGGTTTATGTAACTAGTTTGCATAAATTAGCCGAAACGGGTCAAACCTTATCATTTTTTTATCTCAAAATCCAGAATGTGTTTAGTTTACCCATATTACACAAGTATACAAACTCGTCAGGTCTAAACCACATTCTAATCCGGTCATCGCTTAATCGTGCGTTTTGAACCGTATATCTTCCTTTAAAAACTAACCGGTCTAAGTTTAGGCTTAATTAAGACCCGTTAGGAATCTAATAGGTTATAAAAACCTTCATTCTAGATTAGGAGACCAGTAAAAGCTATCTGCACTTGCTGATTGAATACGGTTGAGATAAATTTGAATATTTGCTCAAGTAAATACTATTAACTTATTTTCCCTATACGGGCTTGGGATACGGTATTATAATAATACCGCTTGGTCGGGTGTGTAGTCATTTAAATCAGATTGTGATTAATGTAGTTACATAACTCGTTTTAATCTGTATTATTTGGTGTATGGCCTTTGGGGGTTAAATGACCATGTCTCGGATATCCTTGACATCATTCAAAGAAATGGTCACGACCTAAGCACGGGGTGTAGGCATACACCTGACAGTTGCATTATGTAAAAACTGGTAATCCACTTAAAGAATCAACCTTGTGGGCATTATACCTGTGGCGTGTCAGTTAATCATGTCCGGCTATTCTAACCGGCCCTGGCGGACGACAAATAAGTAAAATGTATACAAGATTATTTTTAAATAATTGTCCCAAGTTATAAAAGAACTTTTGCGCCATGTGCATTTAAATCAATTTTTCTTAAACTCTTTTCAAAATGAGCCAGTTAATTGTATTTACCAGTGTAAACTGACGTATTTTCCAAAAAGGCTAAGTGCAGGTACTAGACGAAATAGGCTGGCTACTCCTGGCATCATTAATCAAGTCTTGCAAGCTCTAGATGTTAAAGTCTGTTGAACAATGATATTTTATCTTTTGATCCGCCTGTGGATCCTTTATAGTCCGTTTGTAATACTTTGATATTACTATTTATTCGGTTTGTAATGTGATTCATCTTTTGCTTCAGCTGTGCATTTAAATTGTGTTGTTGACTATGATGATATCAACTACGTCACGATACTCCCCACCGGGCCCACCGGTAATACGTGGAAATATCAGGGTGTGACACGAGTTTAGGTGTGAAAACCGTAAACTCTCGACTAAATCGCTTGTTCAACCCGCAATTTTTATCTATAAACTGGAGAATTTGCGTTGAATCAGGAGTGAAATCCATACTTTGACGCAAAATTCCTCCTCTATTTTATTAATACAAGAACGAAGTGTTAAGATAGGGGTGAAAACCCGAACCTTAACGACTTGTTCCGATCTCTATTTTGGGTTTTATAAAACTCTCACCAAAGTCCCGACGGACTCCTACGACTTGAAGTCGCACTATAACTGGAAGGATGCGTGCCATTCGCCCAGATTCAAGGCGAGAGCACAGTCCCGAAAGTTAAAGTGTGTACCAAAGGTCCTTGCGAATAGTCAAATCACTTTGGGTAGTCGATGTCTATTAAGCCTTAGACAATCTATTTTCGATTTCAAGCTCGCAATCGCTGATTTTTATGTGTTTCGATTCTGAGCTCGCAACTGTCGACTCTGATATTCGTCGCTTTTATGTGGATTTTATGTGTTTTACGTGATTTTATCTACTTACGTGTTTCGATTTTTGGTGATTTAATCGCTTCTTACTCTCGCTTGATCGACACACACGACCCGCACTGCACATCTATCTCAAAACGCTAACAAATCGCTAATACTTGCGGATGCACGCATGAAATGCTATACTACTCGTTGTGTACTCGCTAAACGCGATCGCTATTCTCGAACGCTCGCGGACTTTAAATGATAGGTTTCTGTATTCTGACTGCCTCTTGTGCTTCCGTGCTTCTGTGCTTCTGTGCTCCTACGTGCTTATGTGAATCTGTGTTATGTGCCTATGTGTTTATGTGTTACGTGATTGTGTTCCTGAGCTTTAGTAGCATTAGGCGTGTGAGGTGAGATTCGATTATATTGTGTCTGAGTCCTATGGCGATGTCTGTTGCAGACAATGTCGTCATCTGGATCCCGTCACTCGCACACTGCTCGCCGAAACCAGAAAGACAAACGCCTTGCTGTTCTCGTCGCTAAGCAGATAGCGAAAGTCATTCCTCAGATTGTTAGCGACCTACACGAGAATGCTAGCAAGTCATCCGAAGAGTCCAGAACTGATTCTCCCAAAGCTATTTTTAGCTTCAAGCTTTTTAAAGCTTGCGGCCCGAAAGAATTAACTGGTGAAAATGGGCCTACAACTCTGTTTTAATGGTTTGATTCAATCGAGGTCACCCTGCGCCAGAGTGGCTGTCCTGATAATCTCCGCACTCTGAATGCTACCGGCGTCTTCCATTCCCGCGCTTTAGACTGGTGGACGGCCGAGAGAAACAAACGCGGAAATGATGCAGCTTATGGTTTGACGTGGGACGAGTTGAAGGACGTTATGATGGAAGAGTTCTGCCCTCCCCATGAGCGCCAAAAGTTGGAGGACGAATTCTGGCATATCAAGAAGAAGGATGGTGACAATGCTGCTTTAACTGCTCGCTTCAAGCAGCTAAGTATAATCTGTCCTGATCAAGTCAAGACTCCCGATGTGACGATCAAGAAGTATATCCGAGCCCTGCCGGATTGCGTCGCGGATTTTGTGCAAGCTGCCAAACCAGCAACAATAGAGGAAACTTATTTGCTCCCCGCTGAGATAAACGACAAGCGAGTCAAGGCTGGTGTCTGGGACAAAGCCTCGAAGAGTCTGCATCAAGCTACCACCGCTGCAACTGCTGAAACCACCGCTGCTCCGCAATCTTCAAAGTCCTCTCGTCGCAAGAGGAAGAACAGCAACTCCAGCAACAAGAATTGTGCTGTCACCACCGCTGCCCCGCTCCAAGCTGTACCAGCTCCCCAGCAGACTCAACACCGCCAAGTAGCGGCCCCGGTTACCAACGCACCGATCGGATCACTTGGGTCTTGACGAGGTTCTGTTGCTTAGCACGTATCACATCGTCTCGATCAAAACTTCAAACTATAAAAAACAACCAAGTGTCAAGACGATCTGGCCTTCGGGACGGATTGCCGTCCGATCGGATTGCCATCCGATCAAAGAGCCGTCCGATCAGCTTGCACCTTGGTCCCATACTTAAACTTTTGTTTCAACTCTTGAAGAACTGAATGTCGAACGGGTTGCCGTCCGATCGGATTGCCATCCGATCGAGCGACCATCTGACCATGTGATGTTTGGACTTCAACACTTTAACAATTTTCAACATATTCAATGCATTACCAGTTCCAACGGATTGCCACCCGATCGGTAGACTATCCGATCGAGTTACAACCCTACTGTGAACTTGTTCTCTGAGAAATACCTCGCCGAACGGATCGTCACTCGATCGAACTACCATTCGATCGACCGACCTGAAAGGTAGAGATACTTCTCTGTTTTCAAAATTTTACGACGAAAACTTCAAAAGGCAAACCATCATACATAAACACATCTTCACCAAGCGAGATGTCAATCCAATCGAATGGCCATCTGACACTTACCACTTTGCACTGTTTTACGCGCCGCTTATCGTTTATGCTATCGTTAACTGTTCAGGTTAATTTCTTCCAGCGCCCCCTTCAATCCAAGGCAGTGTTTATCAAGTTAAACGCTATCTGTGAGTATACTTGATCCCTTTTTGCTTTACGCACTTTTGGGAGTTACATACGTTACTTATGCTAAATCACAACCTACACACAACGGAAACACTATTTATACGCTAACCGTTATCGCATGCTACGTGTTATTCCATGAATGCTTGTATGTTATGTTAACACAGTGATTGATGCCTGACACCTTAGCAACGATAGTACTATAGTTTGGACTCAGCACCTGTCATGGACAGGGGTTGTTAAAGGCTTTACTTCACGTGTCCCAGTGGGGATATGTGTTCCACATTCTACAACTCGCAGTCACGTCTGTGCATATTTCTCTGTCGATAACCTACTTGCCTTCACTTTATACATGTTACATGCTGGTTATGCGTAAACGAATTCGAACTCTATGATATCTATCAAACTTGTATGCTCACCTTTACACTATGTGTATTGACCCTTATTTTGACGTATGTGACATGTGTTTAGGATGCTAATTGCTAAGATGCTTGCTTGCTCTTTCTTGGAATCGAGTAGGATGGAGTCTAGAAACCAAGACAATTTATTTTTATTTGAAATCTGAGTTGTCGGAACAGTTTTATTATTTGTTTTAGGGATATCGGTGTCTGTAATAACTTAATTCGCTTGATGGGTTAAGGTATGGGACTTAATGTTAACTATCTGGTAATGTAGTTGTTATGGAATTTCTCTTGAACAATCTGTTTCGCTCAGTGTCGCGCCCTGATAATTCTGCCATCGGTTGGGGTGTGACAGATTGGTATCAGAGCCATAACTATAGGGAATTAGGCAAGACTCGACCTAGTCCAGGTTGATGTCTTAGAAACGACCTAGTCTATAGTTAGGTACCAACAGACCGACTTGTGCATTCCCTGTAGGGGTTATGTACGAGCTTACTTGCTATATCTCGCTATTCTCGCTTACACTATCACTGCACACTACTTTCAAGTGAACGAGTGACTAGGCCGAGATGTAACACCTCGTAAAATCACGTCCAATAATGTATTGACACGTGTAAAAAACCCTGATAAAGTCAAACGTTGAATTTTAGGGACTAATTTTTCGAAAAAAAAATCGAAAACTTTGATTATGAAAGGAATGGAAGTGTTAACATACCTAAAATAAGTTTCTAAATAACCTCGTACGGTATTTATATTCACGAATGGGCCACTTGTTGACCGAGTGTAGCCGTTTGCGTAATCAATTGAAAGTTTGCGCAATAAAAGGGTTAAAAGCGTCAACATGTTAATTCTTACCTCTGAACGACCTTTTAACAAACCGAGAGCTTCCTGAAATTTTATTATACTCTCGGGAATGCCAATCATTGGCCGTCCAAGGCTTTTACGCCTTTAAGTGACGTTTCGCGCAACTTTGCAAATATAAGGGGTTAAAAGCGTCAATATGTTTAATTATACCCCTGAATGACATTTTAACAAACCCGAAGCATCGTGATGTATGATAATACTCTCAAGAATTCCTAATATGGATTTGGTAAAGCTTCGATGCTATTAATCGATGATATACGCAAGTTTGCGCATTAGAGGGACCAAAAACGTCAACTTTTGAATCTACGCCTTTTGTTGACCATTTAAGCAAATGAGAGCATAGCAATAATTAAGCATATGCCTAGGAATACCCATTATGGGCCATGTAAGGCTTGGATATCATTAAATGACATTTCGCGCTACTTTGCGCAATTAAAGGACTATTTGAGTCAAAATGCAAAAATATGTCGATTCGTATGGTATCGAACTTTCCGGAATATGATCATAAGTTAAACATGCCCTAAATATCCTTTAAATAGCTTAGAAATAGGCTTAGAGGTGTTTGCTGCGCAAAAATAAACTTATTTGATCAACAGGGACTAAAAGCGTCAAAAAGTGCATAAGTTTGCATTTTCGCGCATATGTTACGTTCTGAATATATCCGGACATCCAAAAATTTATGGAACCACTAAAATATTTTATTTTAGTGTTCGGCATGAAAAACATTCCATTCGTCGCGTAATTTGGATCGTTTTTCGTGTCCGTTCGTGATTCGTCGTAATTAGTCCAACAACGTGACCGTACGCCCAAACGAACCAACATCCGGCATATTTTTGAGCATGTTTTATGTCCCCTATGTTTAGGAATCATTTTAGAGCCTTGAAAATGATTTAACGGGCCTTAAATATGTCAGAAATGACATTTAACATGTACAGGGGCTGATCTGGTCAGTTTTGAAAGTCAATTATGTTTGGAAAACATAACAGGGACTGATATGGTCATTTCGGGAACTTGAAACATGCACATATCAGAAACAGGGACCAGAACTGTACATTTTGCCAAAGTAATGAGCTGGGCCTGATGTCTAGGCGGGCCGCGAAGGCCACCTGGGCCACCTACGCGGGCCGCTGCCCAAGTAACAGCAGCAAACAGCAGCACATTTGCTGTGTTTCTTCATTCTTTGATGGTTTTCTATTTCACTCTCACATAAAACCATCAAACTGAAACCTTGGGCTGCCCATTGTTTACAACCAGCTGTCATAACACTTGTTATGATCTAGTGAACTCTTGAAACACTTGGCATTATCCTATTCCATCTCAATTTCTATAAATAGGCCAAGATTTTTACCTTCACTTGCTCATTCCTTGCAATCTGCTCTTGCTTGCAAATCTTGGGGGAAAACTGGCCATCTTAGGAACTTCCTTTAGTCCATTGGACCCTTTGTAAGTGTCCTTTCATGGCTAGTTATATTTATTTGGCGTTTATAGCCTAAAAGTCAAACGTTTTCAATAAACGCTTTGACTTTTAAACGGTTGAGCCATTGTTCGCAACAAACATGGCTACGTGACCGTAATTAGGTAGGTATTAAACCCCCAAGAGGGCACCTCCTAATTACCACGTTTACTCAGTCAATTGTCGGGTCAAACTTCTTAATAAAAAGTCAAACGAGTCAGTTTTTACTAATAAATTCATAACTAATAATACATAAGTTATGGAATATGTTTTAGCACTTAAATAACTTGGTAATTAATATAAGAACATGTTTAAGCATGTTCAACCCGACAATTCTAAGTTTAGGCTCGATTCGCAACCGAAAGTCGCAAAAGTTGTCTTTTTCTTTAACTTTCAGTTCTGACCCGATTTAGCTTAGTTTAGATATGCCTGAGGATTCCTTTAGGACCAGGTTATAAGTTAGTACAACCCTCTGAGGTTTTACAACTTTGTTCCTAATTAATCCGATTCGTTTGCATGTTTCCGTTATATGCTTAAATGTTGACCATTATTCCCTTGTGACCTTAAAACAAGATTTTTGAAAATACAAGAGTACAAAAACCTTTATTACTGATTTATAAACTTGTCCTAAAAATTTGACATCAGTTTGAGGTCTAGATTAGGAGTTATGCTCAATAGCGTAATTAGAAAGCTTTTTATTAATTAAACGACGTAATTAGCATAAAGCCTATCTAAACCCAATTTTTGACACCAAACCTTTTACCCACTGATGTAATATAATATTTTGGGATTTTTGAAGATTTTAATTATTTTTAAACTGAGGATAACATAGGGTTCTTGCTTTAAATCGGTAATTGTCGGTTTTGCCCTTTTGGCCTATAAAATAAGTTTTATATAATATTTTGACACCAAACTTTTTACTACTGATTTTATATGATAAATAAAATATTTTGAACTTTATAAACTGATCAAAAACTCAGATTTCCTATTTAAACCCGAAAATCGCTTAAAACCGACTTTTACGCGTTTTAAGCGCATAGTATGAGTTAAAACTATTTTTGGCATATGAAACTTAATACCTACTGATGTTTTAAGTAAATTTTTATATTTTAATAGTAAAGAAAAGTTTTAAACTCAGATTTCTAATTTTGACCTTTTAAGCTTATGTGAAATTACCAAAATGCCCCTACGGTGCATAGTTTGGTTATAAATAGTAAATTTCACATATATGCTATAACCTACTATTATAACTTATTAAATTAAGTACTTTTACTTCTTATATCAGACCTAAAACTCAAGTTTATATTTAATCTCTTTTATAAGCTTGAAAATGACCAAAATGCCCCTACGGGGCATAGTTTGAGTTTAAATTCGTTTTGGGCATAATGGAAGGTATCCTACTTATATCACAACATGTTTAAGGCATATTTAACATAGGAAACCTGTTCATGACTCATTTGGTTACCCGTTACGCACTTTTCGCGTTCGGTGCGGTTTATGTAACTAGTTTGCATAAATTAGCCGAAACGGGTCAAACCTTATCATTTTTTAATCTCAAAATCCAGAATGTGTTTAGTTTACCCATATTACACAAGTATACAAACTCGTCGGGTCTAAACCACATTCTAATCCGGTCATCGCTTAATCGTGCGTTTTGAACCGTATATCTTCCTTTAAAAACTAACCGGTCTAAGTTTAGGCTTAATTAAGACCCGTTAGGAATCTAATGGGTTATAAAAACCTTAATTCTAGATTAGGAGACCAGTAAAAGCTATCTGCACTTGCTGATTGAATACGGTTGAGATAAATTTGAATATTTGCTCAGGTAAATACTATTAACTTATTTTCCCTATACGGGCTTGGGATACGGTATTATAATAATACCGCTTGGTCGAGTGTGTAGTCATTTAAATCGGATTGTGATTAATGTAGTTACATAACTCGTTTTAATCTGTATTATTTGGTGTATGGCCTTTGGGGGTTAAATGACCATGTCCCGGATATCCTTGACATCCTTCAAAGAAATGGTCACGACCTAAGCACGGGGTGTAGGCATACACCTGACAGTTGCATTATGTAAAAACTGGTAATCCACTTAAAGAATCAACCTTGTGGGCATTATACCTGTGGCGTGTCAGTTAATCATGTCCGGCTCTTCTAACCGGCCTTGGCGGACGATAAATAAGTAAAACTGTATACAAGATTATTTTTAAATAATTGTCCCAAGTTATAAAAGAACTTTTGCGCCATGTGCATTTAAATCAATTTTTCTTAAACTCTTTTCAAAATGAGTCAGTTAATTGTATTTACCAGTGTAAACTGACGTATTTTCCAAAAAGGCTAAGTGCAGGTACTAGACGAAATAGGCTGGCTACTCCTGGCATCATTAATCAAGTCTTGCAAGCTCTAGATGTTAAAGTCTGTTGAACAATGATCTTTTATCTTTTGGTCCATCTGTGGATCCTTTACAGTCCGTTTGTAATACTTTGATATTACTATTTATTCGGTTTGTAATGTGATTCATCTTTTGCTTCCGCTGTGCATTTAAATTGTGTTCTTGACTATGATGATATCAACTACGTCATGATACTCCCCACCGGGCCCACCGGTAATACGTGGAAATATCAGGGTGTGACACGAGTTTAGGTGTGAAAACCGTAAACTCTCGACTAAATCGCTTGTTCAACCCGCAATTTTTATCTATAAACTGGAGAATTTGCGTTGAATCAGGAGTGAAATCCATACTTTGACGCAAAATTCCTCCTCTATTTTATTAATACAAGAACGAAGTGTTAAGATAGGGGTGAAAACCCGAACCTTAACGACTTGTTCCGATCTCTATTTTGGGTTTTATAAAACTCTCACCAAAGTCCCGACGGACTCCAACAACTTGAAGTCGCACTATAACTGGAAGGATGCGTGCCATTCGCCCAGATTCAAGGCGAGAGCACTGTCCCGAAAGTCAAAGTGTGTACCAAAGGTCCTTGCGAATAGTCGAATCACTTTGGGTAGTCGATGTCTATCAAGCCTTAGACAATCTATTTTCGATTTCAAGCTCGCAATCTCCGATTTTTATGTGTTTCGATTCTGAGCTCGCAACTGCCGACTCTGATATTCGTCGCTTTTATATGGATTTTATGTGTTTTATGTGATTTTATCTGCTTACGTGTTTCGATTTTTGGTGATTTAATCGCTTCTTACTCTCGCTTGATCGACACACACGACCCGCACTGCACATCTATCTCAAAACGCTAACAAATCGCTAATACTTGCGGATGCACGCATGAAATGCTATACTACTCGTTGTGTACTCGCTAAACGCGATCGCTATTCTCGAACGCTCGCGGACTTTAAATGATAGGTTTCTGTATTCTGACTGCCTCTTGTGCTTCCGTGCTTCTGTGCTTCTGTGCTTCTATGCTCCTACGTGCTCATGTGAATCTGTGTTATGTGCCTATGTGTTTATGTGTTACGTGATTATGTTCCTGAGCTTTAGTAGCATTAGGCGTGTGAGGTGAGATTCGATTATATTGTGTCTGAGTCCTATGGCGATGTCTGTTGCAGACAATGTCATCATCTGGATCCCGTCACTCGCACGCTGCTCGCCGAAACCAGAAAGACAAACACCTTGCTGCTCTCGTCGCTAAGCAGATAGCGAAAGTCATTCCTCAGATCGTTAGCGACCTACACGAGAATGCTAGCAAGTCATCCGAAGAGTCCAGGACTGATTCTCCCAAAGCTGTTTTTAGCTTCAAGCTGTTTAAAGCTTGCGGCCCGAAAGAATTAACTGGTGAAAATGGGCCTACAGCTCTGTTTCAATGGTTTGATTCAATCGAGGTCACCCTGCGCCAGAGTGGCTGTCCTGATAATCTCCGCACTCTGAATGCTACCGGCGTCTTCCAGTCCCGCGCTTTAGACTGGTAAACGGCCGAGAGAAACAAACGCGGAAATGATGCAGCTTATGGTTTGACGTGGGACGAGTTGAAGGACGTTATGATGGAAGAGTTCTGCCCTCCCCATGAGCGCCAAAAGTTGGAGGACGAATTCTGGCATATCAAGAAGAAGGATGGTGACAATGCTGCTTTAACTGCTCGCTTCAAGCATCTCAGTATAATTTGTCCTGATCAAGTCAAGACTCCCGATGTGACGATCAAGAAGTATATCCGAGCCCTGCCGGATTGCGTCACGGATTTTGTGCAAGCTGCCAAACCAGCAACAATCGAGGAAACTTATTTGCTCGCCGCTGAGATAAACGACAAGCGAGTCAAGGCTGGTGTCTAGGACAAAGCCTCGAAGTGCCTGCATCAAGCTACCACCGCTGCAACTGCTGAAACCGCCGCCGCTCCGCAATCTTCAAAGTCCTCTCGTCGCAAGAGGAAGAACAGCAACTCCAGCAACAAGAATTGTGTTGTTACCACCACTGCCCCACTCCAAGCTATACCAGCTCCCCAGCAGACTCAACACCGCCAAGTAGCGGCCCCGGTTACCAACGCACCGCCGGCAAAGCGTGCGTATACTGGTCCTCACCCGGCATGCCCTACTTGTACCTACCATCATCCAGTGGGAATCGCCTGCAGATTTTGTGTGCATTGCAACATGTACGGCCACTTCACCGCCAACTGCCGTACAGGTCCTCGACATGCTACAGCTCCAGCTACTGCTCCACAAGCTCTACTTCCTGCTCCTCAAGGCCAGCAAGCGGCTCCGGCACCCGCGATCAATGTTAGAGTTTGCTTTGCGTGTGGTGATCCCAACCACTTCGCAAATATGTGCCCGAACCGAGTTGTGAAGCAAGATCCACAACAGCAACAACCCAGCAACAGCAGCAACAACAGCCTCAGCAGCAACCGCAACAAGCAGCTCACGCCCGAACTTTCAACATCAATGTGCGCCAGGCTCAGGCTGACAACAATGTGGTTAATGGTACGTTCCTTGTGAATAGTATTTATGCTTCGTGTTTGTTTGATACTGGAGCCAATAACTGTTTTGTATCGTTTGAATTCGAAAAGCTCCTTAACCATAAGCGCTCCCATCTCCCCTCGACGTTCGATGTTGAAGTTGCCACTGGAAGAACCGTCGCCGTCAATTCTGTTCTTCGTGATTGTACTCTCGAACTCAACAATCACATATTTCTTATCGACCTTATTCCGATGCAGCTCGGTAGTTTTGACATCATAGTAGGCATGGACTTTCTTTGCAAAAACCATGCTGAAGTTGTTTGCTTCGATAAGATGATTTGATTCTCGCTCGCGAATGGTGATCAACTTTGTGTGTATGGTGAAACTCCTTCGAGAGGTCTCAAACTCATGTCATGTGTCCAAGCTAGCAAGTATCTCTGCAAGGAATATAGAGCTTTCTTGGCTAACATTGTAGTTGTCACACCCCGATTTCCACGTGTCACCGGTGGGCCCGGTGGGGGAGTATCGTGACGTGGTTGGCAACGTAATAATCAAACAACACAATATAATAATGCACAGCGGAAGCAAATTTAAAATAAGATACAACCGAATTTATTTATTGTAAACGAAGTCACAATTATCCGGTGTTTATCCACAGTAGGATCGAATAATAAAATATTGTTTATGGTTCAACAGACTTCGGCATCTTAAGTTTGCGAGACTTCTAGTGATGCTTAGGAGACTCCCAGCCTATTTCGCCTAGTACCTGCATTTAATCTTTTTGGGAAAATACGTCAGTTTACACTGGTAAATACATTCAACTGACTCATTTTATAAATGATTGAAAATTGGTTTGGATGCACATGGCATAAACATTTTTATTAACTTGGGAGAATTATTTAATATTATAATCTTGTGAACGATTTACATGTTACTTATGCGTTCAGTAGCCCGGACGTATCCGGGTTAAAGATCAATAGACACACCACTTTAAGTGAGTTATACACGGGAGTACGCCTACACCCCATGCTCAGGTCGTGGCTATCTCGTAAGATAATGCCGAGGATATCCGGGACATGGTCATTAACCCCCCAAAGGCTTTAAAGTAAACAAATCTGTTTAAAACGAGCCGATCAAATTATTCAATTAACCACCTAAGTGATGGAAGATTTGATGCCCGATCAAGCGGTACGCTATGTACCGTAACCCAAGCCCGTATAGGGAAAATAAGTTAAAAGTATTTACCTTGATGCAAAGTATAGTCACAAGAATCAAATAGCAAGTAGCTTTTACTGTTTCTCCTAATCTGGAACGAAGGTTAAATATAACCTATTAGAATCCTAGCGGGTCTTTAATTATGCTTAAGCTTAGACCGGCTAGTTTCGAAGATACGGTTCGTACGCACGATTAAGCGAAGACCGGATAGAATGTGATTCAGACCCGACAAGTTTGAAGACTTGTTTAATATGGGTTTATTAATCACATTCTGGATTTTGAGATAAAATCGATAAGGCTTGACCCGTTTCGGCTAATTTATGTAAACTTGTTACATAAACCGAGCCGAACGCGTAATATGCGTAACGGGTATCCGTAAGAGCCATATACAGGTTTCCTAAGTTAATATGCTTCAAATATGTTGTAACATCAGTAGGATGTCTTTCGTTATGCCCCGAACTAATTTAAACACAAACTATGCCTCGTAGGGGTAGTTTGGTCATTTTAAAGTTTGTAAAAGCGTTTATATGTTCAACTGAGTTACAGGTCTGATGTAAACAGCAAACATACTCATTTTGATGGGTTATAACAGTAGGCTAAGGCATGTATGTGAAATTTATCATATTTAACCAAACTATGCCCCGTAGGGGTATTTTGGTAATTTCACATAAGCCGAAAAGCTCAAAAACGAAGTCTGAGTTTATCAACCTTTGCTTACTGTTAAATTATCATAATTTGCCTCATATATCAGTAGGTATTGACCCGGGTATGTCCAATATGATTCTAAGACATACTATGCGCTAAAAACGCTAATTATGGCGATTAAAGGCCATTTCCGGGTTCTATACCTAAATCTGATATTTTTATATTTTCAAAAGGCTTAATATAATTTATTTATCATAACAAATCAGTAGCAAAAGGTTTGGAATCGTTTAGATGTGTAAAACTCATTTTATGGCCCGTAAGGGCAAAACCGACAATTACCGAATTAAGCCTACGACTATGAGTTATGCTCAGCCTAAAATTAATTAAAAATCTTTAAAAATCCTTAAATAATATATCATATCAGTGGGTAAAAGATTTGATACCAAAAAGTATGTTTAACTAGGCTATACGCTAATTACGCCATTATGTTAACATAAAGCATTAGTTTTGCGATATTGAGCATAACTCTTAATCTACAAGTCAAAC
Organism: Helianthus tuberosus; assembly: GCA_030545235.1. Taxonomy (NCBI): domain Eukaryota; kingdom Viridiplantae; phylum Streptophyta; class Magnoliopsida; order Asterales; family Asteraceae; genus Helianthus; species Helianthus tuberosus. The sequence goes on from JARYGA010046138.1 coordinate 34,931, forward strand.
TGATGTCAAACTTTGCATGCAAGTCTATTTATCAGTAACTAAGGTTTCTACACTTTTACATTTTCATAAATCACGTTTTAAGGTAATAAGGGCATAACGGTCAACGTATGAGCATTTAACGGAAATTTGCATATTAATTGGATAACTAGTGAACCAAGGTGTATGATCACAGAGGGTTGTTCTAACATGTAACCTAGTCCAATTTAAGCTCTGTGGCATTTCTAAAATATGCCCAAACGGGTCAGAACTGAAAGTCAACCAAAAAGTCAAACTATGTGACTTTCGGTTCCGAACCGGGTCTAAACAGGAAATAGTCGGGTTGAACATGTTGGGACATGTTCTTACACTTATTTCTAAGTTATAACAATGTTCAAACAGGTTACAAATGTTCTAGATAGCTAATTATGCATAAATGACATTTTAAGCAATATGTTGACTTTTTAAGTAAATGTTTGACCCGACATTTGACCTGCTTAGGATGGTGATCAGGGGAAACCCTTTTGGGGTTTTATTTCCCACATAATTACCATTCTAAAACTACTTTTAATTTGAGATTTGACTTAGCCATTATTGACTAATCTCGAAGTCAAACCGTAATTACGACGGTTTGACTTTTAGCTAATTAACTAAGCTAAACATAACTAAACAAGAACTAGTGGACTTACAAGAGTCCAATGCACGAATTAAGAGCAGAGGTGTAACATCCCGAAAATATAAAACATGATATCAGAATTATAAAGCCTAAATAACTGGGAATTTACTAACTAGGAATTTTAACCTAGTTAGTTAACTAGTCTAGGAATAGCTTATAGAGTGATTAAAAAGCTATCAAACTATATGTTGAGCAAAATAGAGGGACCATAGTTGTTAACTCTAAAACTTAATTAAAATTTATCAAATAAAAATAAACCAAACACCCCAAAACAGGGTGTTGGTCGATCAGAGAGAAGCAGGGGGCGACACCCCCAATCCAAGAACCCTAATGTCACAAATCTCTTAAATTGAAGATGAAATTCTGATCCAAAACGAAATCTGAGTTTAGATTATCGATCCTCATCACAAGAGGATCATAAGGTATGTAAAAATTCGTGTTAATCCTTTGTTTGAAATTCTCATGATTCTGAAATTCTGAAATTAGATGCTTGCATGTGTGTTATGTGGTCGGATTAAAGTTGATTAGGTGTTTAGAAGTAAAACCTAACTAACTATTGGAGAAATCATGCCCAAATTCAGAGAATTCTATGAATCCATGGAACCTAGGTTATGGGTTTTATAAGATGATGATGAACACTAGGATTTGAATGATAATTCTAGTATAAACTTCATCATAGGAGGTAATTCCTATGATATTGATGTTAAATATGTGCAAAGTTACTAGTTAAAGTGAAAATTTGAGGTTTGAATTACAAGTCATGAACTTGGAAATGTTGGTAGGAAAATCTGACCCGTTAGGTGTTTGTAGAAATGCCTAAGTGAGGATTTTTGATGTTAAATTTGATGAGAACGCAGATTTGATCATGTTTCACAATGATATGAATATGGTCATGGAAAGAGTTCTAAACAAGTTGTAAAATTGAATTTTCTAGGCAAAGAGTTCGGATCATCAAGCGGACAAGCCGAAGGGAATTCACGGGGGAAAGGCGTGCTCTAAAGGTACGAAATTATCGTTTCGTTACATTATGTATTAATTGATAGATTTATGTTGTAGTTTGAAAACATGGTAAACAAGATGAATCAATGTACTACGGAAGTGACTTTTCATCTTAATCGAGTGAGATGGGTCAAAACAATTGTTAGAAATTGAGGTTTCGAATTACATTGTTTGATGATTAACTCTTGGTGTCTAAACGGGTCGAACAACCAAGCAAGACATGGTTAAGGATCCGGATTATATTAAATTGATTCTTTGATATAGGTTAATGCATATATAGCAAGTTAGATATATGAGAATTCGATGTATAGATTATTCGAGAAGTGAAATCCGCAGGAGGTTTGAGTAAAATGAACTAGCCAAACAAAATCATGAATTTCCAGCTAATACCGTAAATTACGGTATTACCGTAATTTACGGTAGAAGTCCTGATGCTTTACGGTCACTCGCTACTGATTTACGGTGACCCATTTAGTTCCAGGTCTCACCGTAAATTACGGTGATACCGTAATTTACGGTGGACTTTATGTTTTTATTTTATTTACTTTTCAAGGTTTAAATGTTAATTCTTGTGTTTAAAATGTAATATAATGAGGTTAAAACTAATGTTTAACGGTTTTGACCCTAGGTAACTAGATGGACTTTACGGATGGTGATCAAGCAACGTCGAAGAACCGAACACGTATTATGAAGCTTCCGCTATTATATGAATCTTTTGTAGCTCTTGTATATGGGTTGTAAACTCTTGTTAAACAATTTTTGAAACGTTTTAACTTAGTCGTTAGTTGATTAAGGTCTTAGTTTTTGTGAACTCCGTTAATGATAGTCTTGTATTTAAACTATTTTGTCTAAATTTAGGGTTTAAAACTTAGGGTGTTACAAGTTGGTAATCAGAGCTCATGGTTGTCAATAAGTGTTCGGTTCAAGCTTGATCGATCGTCCGGTAAGAATTAACTTGTTTTGTTAATAAATTATGTACTACGTATAAAATGAGAAATGGACAATATGCATGAAAAGAGTGTGTAAACTCACTCAAAAAGCAAGAAATGCATGAAACATGAATGATCAAATCAAGTTATGGACTTGATTAAATAGAAACATGAATGATCAAATCAAGTTATGGACTTGATTAAATAGAAACATGAATGATCAAATCAAGTTATGGACTTGATTAAATAGAAACATGAATGATCAAATCAAGTTATGGATTTGATTGGATAGAAACAAGAATTATTAAATCAAGTTACGAACTTGATAGAGTTAAAACAAGAATGATTAAATCAAGTTACGAACTTGATTAAATCAAAACAAGTAAAGCATGTGTTATAAATAGAATGTTTAACAATCTATGTAAACATTTCAGAAATCGAGATGGCTGATGGAGACAATGATAATGCGGTGCCAAGAGTCACCGAACAAGTAAGGGAAGTGATTGCCGAAGAGGTTGGAAAGGCGATCGAAAACAGTTTGTCGGGCTTTATTGATAAAATCCAAAACACGGTTTTATCAATAGTAGAAGATAGAATCAAGAAACTGGAAGATGATTCAAATGTAGTAAAGGAAAAGCGTGGAGGACGAAAGCCTTGTTCATACAAGGAATTCATGGCTTGTAAACCACCAGTATACAACGGGGAGGTTGACCCAATAGTGTGCCAACGATGGCTAAGCGACATCGAAGGGGTATTTGAGAGAACCCATTGTGACGAAGAAGACTACGTAGCCTATGGTACGGGTCAACTAAGGAGTCAAGCGAAAGATTGGTGGGATAACAAAAAGAAGGAGATTGGAAGTGAAGCGGCTAAGGCCATGTCTTGGGAGGAGTTTAAGACGCCGTTTCTTAAACACCATAGCCCCAAAGCGGTCATAAACAAGATCAAGGAAGAGTTCATGCAACTCAGACACAAAGGTGAATCCATAGACAAGATCACGGGAATGTTTGTGGACAAGATGAAGTTCTGTGATGATTTGATAACGAACGAAGAGCAAAAGGTCTATTATTATCATAATATGCTAAGTGCGGAATATAGAGAGTTCATAACCCCTTCAAAGTACGAGACCCTTACCGAGATTGTTAACGCTGCTCGGGAAAGGGAGATTGAATTGAAGAAGAGTATAGAACGGGGCGAACGAAGGGCACAAGATGTGAATCCAAGCCCTGCCAAGAAAGCAAGAACGAGTGAATCCGCAAAGAAATCCGACGCTAGAGGTAGTACATCAGGTTGCAAAATTTGTGGGAAGAATCATAAGGGCGAATGTCGTTACAAAGATAAGCCATGTCCCATATGCAAGAAAAAGGGACATATGGCTATGTCATGCCCGGAGAAAGTGACGGTTTGTTACAACTGTTATCGAACGGGTCACAAGAAGTCGGAATGCCCGAAACTGGTTGGAAAGAAGGATGGGCAAGAACCGAAAGGTGAAGCCCCGAAAGCAAAGGCAAGATCTTTTCAACTAACTGCTGCAGAAGCGAAGATTGAACCTGACGTGGTCTCAGGTATATTTGCTGTAAATTCAATTCCCGCACACGTGTTATTTGATACGGGTGCGAATAAATCCTTTGTTTCATATGGGTTTATTCGACATCCTTCATTTATTCTAACGAAATTACCTGTGCCTTTAGAAGTAGAGATAGGTAATAACAAAAGCTTTATTGTTTGTGATGTATGTGAAAATTGTAAACTGAGCATCGATGATGAAGAATATTTGATAAATCTAATCCCGATGTCTATGGGAGAATTCCAAGTAGTCGTGGGGATGGATTGGCTATCTCAATACCGTGCAAAGGTCGTGTGTTTTCGTAAAGAGATAAAACTAACATCTCCGAGCGGAAAACACGTCACCATTTACGGCGAAAAACGAGGCAACCCCATAGTATGTTCGATGTTGAAAGCTCACAAGCTCATGAAGCGAGGATGCAAGGCATTCATGATTTATGCAAATGAGGCCGAGAAAGAATCACGGAAGATTGGCGATGTACCGGTAGTACGAGATTATGAAGATGTTTTTCCGGAAGATTTGCCGGGGATACCGCCTGAACGGGAAGTAGAGTTCGGGATCGAATTGATTCCGGGCGCGAAACCTGTAGCAAAATCCCCATACCGACTTGCACCGTCGGAACTACAAGAGCTGATGTCCCAAATTCAAGATTTGCTTGACAAGGGATTCATAAGGCCGAGTGTGTCTCCTTGGGGCGCACCGGTGTTGTTTGTGAGAAAGAAGGACGGGAGCATGCGCATGTGTATCGATTATCGGGAGTTAAACAAACTCACGGTAAAGAACCGATACCCGCTTCCGAGGATAGACGATTTATTTGACCAACTACAAGGCGCGAGTTGGTTTTCAAAAATTGACCTTAGGTCGGGGTATCACCAACTAAAGGTCAAAGAAGAAGATGTGCCGAAGACGGCTTTTCGCACAAGATATGGACATTACGAATTTCTCGTAATGTCATTTGGGCTAACAAATGCGCCCGCGGCTTTCATGGACCTCATGAACCGGGTTTGCAAGCCAATGTTGGATAAGTCGGTCATCGTGTTTATTGATGATATCTTGGTGTACTCGAAAAATGAAGCTGAACACGCACACCACTTACAAGAAGTGTTAGAGACACTTAGACGAGAGAAGCTATATGCAAAATTCTCTAAATGTGCCTTTTGGTTACGAGAGGTGCAATTTCTCGGCCATGTCATAAATGCCGACGGAGTTTTGGTGGATCCGTCAAAGATAGAGGCGGTGTCAAAATGGAATCCTCCGAAGAACCCTTCGGAAATTAGAAGCTTTTTGGGGCTTGCTAGATATTATAGGAGATTCATTCAAGATTTCTCCAAGATTGCATCGCCGCTAACAAAGCTAACCCAAAAGAAAGCAAAGTTTGTTTGGGGAGTTGATCAAGAAAAAGCGTTTCGGACGCTAAAAGAAAGGCTAACTCAAGCTCCGGTACTGACATTGCCGGACGGAGTCCAAGACATGGTGGTTTATTCGGATGCTTCATTATCGGGGCTCGGTTGCGTGTTGATGCAACGGGGCAAGGTAATAGCCTATGCCTCGAGACAATTGAAGATACACGAGAAGAAATACCCCACACACGATCTTGAGCTGGCAGCGGTGGTATTTGCATTAAAAATATGGAGGCATTATTTGTATGGGGTAAAATGCACCATATTCACCGACCACAAGAGCTTGAAATACTTTTTCGATCAGAAGGAGTTAAATATGCGACAAAGGCGATGGTTGGAAACGGTGAAAGACTATGACTGTGAGATACATTATCACCCCGGAAAAGCAAACGTGGTAGCTGACGCTCTAAGTCGAAAAGTGGACTATGTCCCAATACGAGTGAGGTCAATGCAACTCGTGGTGACCTCGGGTATACTTGAACGAATTCGAGAGGCGCAGTTAGAAGCAGTGAAAGAAGAAAATTGGAAGAAAGAAAGAATAATTGGACAATTGAAAGATTTGACGGATGGGAATCATGGGTTGAAGACTCGATCCGGGAGGATATGGGTCCCACATACCTGTGGAGTAAAGGCGCTTCTACTTAATGAAGCTCATAAATCCCGTTATTCAATTCATCCGGGTGCGACCAAGATGTACAATGATTTGAAACAAAATTATTGGTGGCCCGGAATGAAGAGGGACGTGGCGAAATATGTGGAAAAATGCTTGACATGTTTACAAGTCAAGGCGGAGCACCAGAAACCATACGGCAAACTCCAACCGTTAGAAATTCCGGTTTGGAAATGGGAACATATTACAATGGACCTGTTAACCAAGTTGCCTAAGACGAATCGTGGTTTTGATGCAATATGGGTAGTGGTGGATAGATTGACGAAAAGTGCTCACTTCATTCCGATTCGTGAGACTTATACGTCAGAAAAGATGTCAGAAGTCTATACCAATGAAATCATAGCACGTCATGGAGTGCCGGTGTCCATTGTTTCTGATAGGGATACCCGGTTTACTTCGAATTTCTGGCGTGATTTCCAAGAACAAATGGGGACCAAATTGTTCATTAGCACTGCGTACCATCCTCAAACAGATGGACAAAGTGAAAGAACGATACAAATATTGGGAGACATGCTACGGGCATGCATAATCGACTTTGGAGGCAGTTGGGATGTTCACCTACCGTTAGTCGAGTTTTCGTATAACAACAGTTACCAATCTAGTATTAAAATGGCACCATACGAACTACTTTACGGTAGGAAGTGTCGAACCCCGGTTTGTTGGGGTGAAGTGGGTCCACGTGAACTTGCCCACCAAGACATAGTACGAGCCACGAACGAAAAGATCGATAAAGTTCGGGCACACTTGAAAGCGGCTCAAGACAGGCAAAAGGCGTATGTTGATAAAAGAAAAAGGCCAATTGAATTTCAAGTCGGTGACATGGTCATGCTAAAAGTGTCCCCATGGAAAGGTGTTATTAGATTTAGAAAGAAGGGGAAGTTAAGCCCAAGGTTTATCGGGCCATTTAAAATTATCGGAAGAGTTGGCAAGGTAGCTTACCGTCTTGAACTACCGGAGGAGCTAAGTGGAATCCATGGCACTTTCCACGTATCACAATTAAGAAAGTGCCTAGCAGACGAAACGACTTATATCCACTACGATGATATCGAAGTGGATAATAGTCTGAATTATGTGGTGAGACCGGTTGAAATTTTAGACAGAAAGGTCAAACGTTTACGAAATAAACAAATTGACCAAGTCAAAGTCAAATGGGAGCATAGGAAAGGTTCGGACATTACATGGGAGCCCGAAGAGGAGATGCGACGTCTTCACCCTACATTATTTGGTACGTACCTTGGTTTCGGGGACGAAACCCTTTTAAGGGGGATGGACTTGTAACATCCCGAAAATATAAAACATGATATCAGAATTATAAAGCCTAAATAAATGGGAATTTACTAACTAGGAATTTTAACCTAGTTAGTTAACTAGTCTAGGAATAGCTTATAGAGTGATTAAAAAGCTATCAAACTATATGTTGAGCAAAATAGAGGGACCATAGTTGTTAACACTAAAACTTAACTAAAATTTATCAAATAAAAATAAACCAAACACCCCAAAACAGGGTGTTGGTCGATCAGAGAGAAGCAGGGGGCGACACCCCCAATCCAAGAACCCTAATGTCACAAATCTCTTAAATTGAAGATGAAATTCTGATCCAAAACGAAATCTGAGTTTAGATTATCGATCCTCATCACAAGAGGATCATAAGGTATGTAAAAATTCGTGTTAATCCTTTGTTTGAAATTCTCATGATTCTGAAATTCTGAAATTAGATGCTTGCATGTGTGTTATGTGGTCGGATTAAAGTTGATTAGGTGTTTAGAAGTAAAACCTAACTAACTATTGGAGAAATCATGCCCAAATTCAGAGAATTCTATGAATCCATGGAACCTAGGTTATGGGTTTTATAAGATGATGATGAACACTAGGATTTGAATGATAATTCTAGTATAAACTTCATCATAGGAGGTAATTCCTATGATATTGATGTTAAATATGTGCAAAGTTACTAGTTAAAGTGAAAATTTGAGGTTTGAATTACAAGTCATGAACTTGGAAATGTTGGTAGGAAAATCTGACCCGTTAGGTGTTTGTAGAAATGCCTAAGTGAGGATTTTTGATGTTAAATTTGATGAGAACGCAGATTTGATCATGTTTCACAATGATATGAATATGGTCATGGAAAGAGTTCTAAACAAGTTGTAAAATTGAATTTTCTAGGCAAAGAGTCCGGATCATCAAGCGGACAAGCCGAAGGGAATTCACGGGGGAAAGGCGTGCTCTAAAGGTACGAAATTATCGTTTCGTTACATTATGTATTAATTGATAGATTTATGTTGTAGTTTGAAAACATGGTAAACAAGATGAATCAATGTACTACGGAAGTGACTTTTCATCTTAATCGAGTGAGATGGGTCAAAACAATTGTTAGAAATTGAGGTTTCGAATTACATTGTTTGATGATTAACTCTTGGTGTCTAAACGGGTCGAACAACCAAGCAAGACATGGTTAAGGATCCGGATTATATTAAATTGATTCTTTGATATAGGTTAATGCATATATAGCAAGTTAGATATATGAGAATTCGATGTATAGATTATTCGAGAAGTGAAATCCGCAGGAGGTTTGAGTAAAATGAACTAGCCAAACAAAATCATGAATTTCCAGCTAATACCGTAAATTACGGTATTACCGTAATTTACGGTAGAAGTCCTGATGCTTTACGGTCACTCGCTACTGATTTACGGTGACCCATTTAGTTCCAGGTCTCACCGTAAATTACGGTGATACCGTAATTTACGGTGGACTTTATGTTTTTATTTTATTTACTTTTCAAGGTTTAAATGTTAATTCTTGTGTTTAAAATGTAATATAATGAGGTTAAAACTAATGTTTAACGGTTTTGACCCTAGGTAACTAGATGGACTTTACGGATGGTGATCAAGCAACGTCGAAGAACCGAACACGTATTATGAAGCTTCCGCTATTATATGAATCTTTTGTAGCTCTTGTATATGGGTTGTAAACTCTTGTTAAACAATTTTTGAAACGTTTTAACTTAGTCGTTAGTTGATTAAGGTCTTAGTTTTTGTGAACTCCGTTAATGATAGTCTTGTATTTAAACTATTTTGTCTAAATTTAGGGTTTAAAACTTAGGGTGTTACAAGTTGTGAGAATGAATGTTGCATAAGGTGGCTTTATATAGTACTTTGATCCACCATAACTAGTTGACAACTCACTCTAAGATCAACCACAACCATCCAACACATGTCCCTAGTGTTTTAGCACAGTTAGGGGTCGCCCACCATGTGAGAAATGCGTTTAAAAGTCGAGTTTCCGCGAATACAGGGGTCTGTCCCCGTTTTCTGTATCTGGGGCTGGGACGCGGCCCGCGTCCGGGTTAACCAAAACCAAAGCGGGCCGCCTGGGCCGGCTTAATCAGAATTTTGATTTTTCTTGTTTTTCCAACTTGACCTTTGGTAATTTTGAAGGGGTAATTAGGTTTTAACTTGCAATTTGACCCCTTGTAATATACCCACAAGGACTTTAGGACTTATACCCACTTCGCCAAGTCCCTGAACACTTCCGGTTAACCCGAAAAGCCTCAACTTTCAACGTTAACACTTTAACCCCTCGCACACGAATTTGATCATAACTTTCTCATACGATAACGAAACTTTATGAAATTTTAATCGTGCATTCTAGTGAGCATAATTTATATTTACAAAGCTTCGGGTTTGTCAAAAGGTCACTCAGAGGTATATCTTTAACATGTTGACGCATTTAACCCCTGTTGTTTGAAATCTCTCACTTTTAGCTTCGTATGATCCCTGATTCATTCGTTTGATGTTATGATCATCATGTAGGGTTATTATGAAGTATATTTATTCACTGTTGACACTTAGAATCCGTATAATCACATACTTTCCACGTTTGTCAACTTTAGTCCTTTCATAATATCTCTTTCCCACGTTTGACTTTATGACATGTGTCAACATATTATAGGACGTGAATTTCCGAGGTGTTACATCCTCACCCGCTTAAAATAAATCTCGACCCGAGATTTACTGAAATAAGTAAGGGTACTTTTCTTTCATCGTGGATTCAACCTCCCACGTGTATTCGGGACCCCTACGGGCATCCCATTTGACCTTTGCAAAAGGTATATGCTTTCTTCGAAGCTTCCTTACCTGTCGATCTTCAATCGACAAAGGTTTTTCCACAAACGTTAAGCTCTTATCTATTTGCACATCTGTATGTGGCATGACATATGAATCGTCCGCGGAACACTTCTTTAAATTGCAGATGTGGAACACATTGTGAATTCCACTGAGCTCTTCTGGTAAGTTCAACTTGTAGGCAACTGACCCGACACGTTCGATAACCTCGAAAGGTCCTATGTATCTCGGGCTTAGTTTGCCTTTCTTACCAAATCGCATCACCCCTTTCCATGGTGACACTTTAAGTAGGACTTTTTCACCTACTTCGAAGTGGAAATCCTTACGACTAGGATCAGCGTAACTCTTCTGCCTATTCCGGGCAGCTTGGAGATTGTTACGAATCTGGACAATCTTGTCCGTCGTTTCGAACACAATCTCTGGTCCTGATAACTGGACTTCTCCAACTTCCGCCCAACAAACTGGCGATCTACACTTTCTACCGTATAGTGCCTCAAAAGGCGCAGCCTTTATGCTGGTATGGTAGCTATTGTTGTAGGAGAATTCGATCAATGGTAGGTTTTTATCCCAGCTACCTGCCAATTCGATCGCACATGCACGTAGCATGTCTTCCAACGTTTGAATAGTACGCTCACTCTGACCGTCAGTCTGAGGATGGTAAGCCGTACTAAAGTTCAAACGTGTGCCCAAAGATTGTTGGAAACTCTTCCAAAAATGTGACGTGTACCTAGTATCCCGGTCAGAGATAATAACTACAGGTATGCCGTGTAGGGCTACAATCTTATCAACATATAACTGGGCTAACATATCGGAGCTATAAGTCTCCTTGATGGGTAAGAAATGAGCTGACTTAGTCAGTCGGTCAACTATAACCCAAATCGTATCATTTCCTTTCCTTGTCTTGGGTAACTTGGTAATAAAATCCATAGTTACCATTTCCCACTTCCACGTAGGAAGTTCAGGCTGTTGTAGCAAACCTGACGGTTTCTGATGCTCGGCTTTGACTTGCGCACATGTCAAGCATTTTGCTACATGGGCGGCTACAGACTTCTTCAAGCCTATCCACCAATAATTTGCCTTTAAATCCTGGTACATCTTATCAGCTCCAGGATGAACGGAGTATTTGGAACTATGGGCTTCTTGGAGGATGACATCACGAAGTCCTCCAAAAATTGGAACCCATATTCGTCTGTTTAACCGTAAAATTCCGTCCTTGCTAAGAGTTAACTGCTCCTCAGTTACTCCTAACTTTTCATTAGGATAGTTAGCTTCCAACACAGCTTCCTTCTGTGCAGCTAACACCCTTTCTATCAAACTGTTCTTTATCTCCATACGCTTGGCGTTAATTCGAATGGGTTTAACCCTTTCCTTTCTGCTCAAGGCATCAGCGACTACATTCGCTTTGCCGGGATGGTATTTGATTTCACAATCATAATCATTTAAAGTTTCCATCCAACGGCGTTGCCTCATGTTTAATTCTCTTTGGTTAAACAGATGCTGGAGGCTCTTGTGATCAGAAAAGATCACAAACTTGATTCCATAAAGGTAATGCCTCCACAGTTTTAGTGCGAACACAACGGCACCCAATTCCAAGTCATGGGTGGTGTAATTCTTTTCGTGCACCTTTAACTGTCGTGATGCATAGGCAATCACCTTGCCTTTCTGCATAAGCACACACCCCATGCCGGTGTGCGATGCATCACAATAAACTACAAATTCTTCAGCGCCTTCAGGCAAAGTAAGCACAGGAGCGTTGCTCAACTTTTGTTTCAAAACATCGAAGGACTCTTGCTGCTTAGGGCCCCAAACAAACTTTACTTTCTTCTTGGTCAAGGAAGTTAGGGGTGCAGCAATCCTTGAAAAATTCTCAATAAAACGCCTGTAATATCCTGCCAACCCCAGGAAGCTACGAATCTCCGTAGGCGTCTTTGGCTCCTGCCAATTCATAACAGCTTCAACTTTAGCGGGATCCACTTGGATACCACGCTCACTGACCACGTGTCCAAGGAATTGGACTTCTCGTAGCCAAAATTCACATTTAGAGAATTTGGCATAGAGCTTCTCCTGACGTAGAAGTTTGAGAATACAACGAAGGTGTTTCTCGTGGTCAGCTTGATTTTTAGAATAAATAAGGATGTCATCGATGAAGACGATAACAAATTTATCTAAGTAAGGCTTGCAGACGCGATTCATGAGATCCATGAACGCGGCTGGTGCATTAGTGAGCCCAAAAGGCATCACTAGGAACTCGTAGTGACCGTAACGAGTCCTAAATGCAGTCTTGTGAACGTCTTCATCCTTAACCTTCAACTGATGGTAGCCCGACCTCAGATCAATCTTTGAGAAGTAACTTGCCCCCTGAAGCTGATCGAACAAATCGTCGATCCTGGGCAATGGATATCTATTCTTGATCGTAACTTTATTGAGCTCACGATAGTCGATGCACAGACGCATCGACCCATCCTTCTTCTTGACAAACAGGATTGGCGCTCCCCAAGGAGATGAACTAGGTCGAATGAAACCCTTAGCTAGCAATTCGTCTAGCTGCGTCCGCAACTCCTTCATTTCCGTGGGTGCCAATCTGTACGGAGCTCTAGCAACAGGTGCTGCTCCGGGGATGATATCGATCCTGAACTCCACTTGCCTATCTGGTGGCAAACCAGGTAGATCTTCAGGAAACACTTCTGGGTATTCAGAGATGACAGGGATGTCTTCTAACTTCGGTTTGGGCTCATCAATAATCACCTGTGCCATGTAGATGACACACCCTTTCTTTAAACATTTGGAAGCCTTGAGCATAGTCACCTGCTCAGGCAGTCCGTACTGGGTATCTCCCCGAATAGTAAGTGATTCACCAGACGGAGCCTTTATCACTACTTGCTTCATGTTACAGACAATTTGGGCCTGGTTATGGGATAACCAGTCCATACCCAGGACTATGTCAAAACCAGCTAATTTAAACGGAAGTAGAGACAGAGGAAATGAATGGTTCCTAATGGATATAACACATCCATCTAACACAGTAGAGACGGTTTCTATGGTACCATCTGCTAACTCTACCTCATAGTTCACTTTTAGGGTTTTGACAGGTAAATTCAACAACTCACAAAATTTATGATCTACGAAGGACTTATCTGCGCCTGAATCAAAAAGTACTCTTGCAAAAACATCATTTACAAGGAAAGTACCTGTTATGACGTTATCATCCTGCACAGCCTCCTTCGCATCCATCCTGAAGACTCTAGCATTAGTCTTCTTAGCCTCCTCAGGCTTCTTGTTGTTCTTAGGGCAGTTAGTCTTTATGTGGCCCTTTTCATTGCAACGGTAGCACGTTGCATCTTTCATCTTCTTGCAATCCAAGGTTTTGTGTTCCTTGGACTTGCATAAACCACAAGCATAAGACCTTGACTCGTTATTCGAGTTTGATTCGAGTCTGCACTTTCCAAAGTGCTGTTTCTTGCAAGTTTTGCATGTGGGCTTCTCTCCAGAACGATGCCCATCTTTCTTCGAATCCGATCCCTTCTTGTGATCACCGCTCCCACGGTGCTTCTTGTTCGACCTATGCGAACCATCATCTTCTCGCTTCCTCTTCTCAGCATTCTTATTCCTCAGCGATCTCTGCCGGACCGCATCCAGTGTGAGGGATAAGGAAAGGTCAGTTACAGACCTGAAGGTAACTGGCCGAGAAGCTTTTACACTGGCCTTGATCTCGGGTTCTAGTCCACCAATAAAACGAGCGATCCTTTTAGGCTCCGGGGTTACCAGATAAGGTACCAACCGGGATAGTGTATTGAAGCTTGTCAGATAAGCCTGACAGTCGAGGTTCTTCATCACTAGTGATAGAAAGTCTGATTCGATCTTTTCCACCTCATGTTGAGGGCAGAAATTTTCCTTGATTAGTGCGATGAATTGATCCCACGACATACTATACAATGGGATCTTTCCAGAAGCCTCCATCAGAGCTCTCCACCAAGCTAACGCCTGACCTTTGAAGGACTGTGAGACAAATTTAACCACATCACCTTCAGCACATCCGCTGATGTCCACGACAGTGTCCATCTCATCGAGCCACGTCATACAGTCGACGGCTCCTTTCTCGCCCGTAAAATCCCTAGGTTTACAAGACACAAAGTACTTATATGTGCAACCCTTGTTACGGTGTCCCTGATGCAGTACTAACTGCTGAGATGGATTACTTTGGTGGTTGGTGGACTGGCGATCATCATCGTTTTTCTTTGGTCCATCCTTTTTGGGAGGAGGCTTGTTATGAGCCTCTGAATGTGTCCTTGGCTTTGAATGTGATACAGAGTGGGTCCTACTCCGAGTACCACTGTATTCCTCGTACTGTCTATCCAAGGCTTGTGTGATAGCGCCGTCTATTATTGCTTTTAGTTCAGCGCCTGTTAACGTAATCTGAGCGTTCTCATTCGGCTCCACTGGATGACTGTTTACTTCATTGGAGTCAGCCATTTGTATTGAACTGTTGCAGAAAACAAGGTCAATATTTTTATTTGGGATTTTATTATGGAATTACCCCTTAGGGTAATTTGTTAACCATGGTAAACAGAGACCATATTTAGTTAACTTATTAATCGCATTATTTTAGGATTTTAATTAAAATTTATCCTAACCATAACAATAACAATATATATATTAGCACATAAGGCTTGGTCACATGGACAATTTTTTTATAAACTATGATTTCAGAGAATCAAGGCTTTTAAGGTTTGAACCTAGTTCATTACCCTTATTTGGCAGGGAGTCAATGCTACCACTGTCTTTTGGCTCATGTAGAAATGAGCAAGGCCCGTAGGCACTATATTACCACGTATGGTTAAATATGATCATCTTAATTGATGATGTAAATCCAGGATTTAGAGATCATTAAACTGGATTAGGAATCTTCTAAAGAATCCTTATTCATTTAAGAATAACATGTGATTTTTAACGAATCACTTCTGCCAGGAGTGTTAATCATGTTTTAAGATGTTAACAGGGATTTGAATCCTTTAAACCGGTCTTACCATTTTGGCCCGGTCTTATATTTGACACGAGGCTAGGTTTCACACTTAAAGATTCTTAATTAAATAATTACTTAGGCAGATTAAAAGGAATGATTTTAATTTATTTATTTCATTTATAATTTATTTATGCACAATTGGCAAACATGAAATTTATAAAAATAACACTCCATTAATTTATCACCACATTACATATCGCCCTAAACGGGTCTTTTACACATGAATTTTGCCCACGTAGGAGCTAAAACATACCAACATGCCCACGCAGGGGTCTTACAGAAGACATGCCCACGTAGGGACTTAAACAAACATAAGTCCACGCAGGGACTAAACATACAACATACCCTCGTAGGGGTTTATGGAAAGACAGACCCACGCAGGGGTCAATACACACAAACAAACATACACACCCACGTAGGGGCTTAACAACCAAATATGCCCATGCAGGGCTCAATAATAGCGGGGAGGATTTAATAATCCTTCTTGTTCTTTCCCTTGAGCAGTCCTATTAATCCCTGGAAGAAGGTCTGCTTCTCTTGGCGGTCGCGGCGAGCTTCCCGCTCAACCTGATTCAATCTATGTAGAATTTCCTCGCGTTCTGGGGGAGAAAATCGTGGCGGCTGCGACTGCATTCTAATGATAGGCCTGGGAGGTATTGGGTACCCCTGATTCGGGTAGCTTACCCCCCATGGATCTCTGTAGGGTCCTTGGGCATTGAGGGCGTTATAATTTGCTGCCTCCATATAAGGATCTGCCTCAGCGTATCCGTAGTTGTGGTAAGCTGGTGGTTCATACGGGTTGTAATTACTTGGACCCGTGTACGCTGGTATTGGGTTTTCAAAACCCATGGGCGGTGGCTGTTGAAAAACTGGCTGCGAAGGCCCACCCATTTGTGGGTCCTCCCTATGAGGCGGGTAGTGACTTGCACTTGACTGTCGTGGGGAGCTAAGATGAAAGTCCCCTGGTCGCACCGACATACGGGCACCGGTTCTTCTACGCCTTGGTGGTTGAGGAGGTGGCGGTTGAACTGGTGGCGGTGGAGGTGGTGGCGTAACTGCCACAAACCGATGATCCTCGGATGAATCTTGATGATGCGGCTGTGGCTGTGGCTCCTGCTGCTGCTGATGCTGCCCATGAGACGACGAGTGGTGTGATGGTGTATAATACCACGGGTGTTGATTAAAGAAGGCTTGGAAACTGTCTGGACCACCATAGGGTGATCCGTGGAAGGACGATCCGTCTGAGATCTCAATCGGATGATTTGGAGTGCCACTAGCAGGCATGACGGGGTCCGTATCCTCGTCCATGTCCTCCGCATTATCACCGAAGAAGTGATCTTCTGGCCCTAGTGGGTTGAAACCCACGGGTTCGGGTACGAATCCTACCGGGTTAAACTGTCCCCGGAAAGCAGGTGTAGGGTCACCATACGAATGGTGAGACTGGGATCTCTGCAGTGGTATGTAGGACGGTTGAGGGTTATTGGGTTCATAAGGATTTAGAGTAGGAGGTGTGGAAGTATGCGAAACCGATCGTCTAGCCGGCTCGTACTGGTTTCTTCGGTTTTCCCGAGGGTCGTCACTCTCGGTGTTGGATGGAGCTCGCCGTTGCGAAGGTCCAGCTTCGTGGTCGTTGGGGGCTGTAACTAACCCCTTTCCTCGTCCTCTTCCTCGTGTTCGGAAGAATCTTGGAGGCATCTTTGTTATTCCTGTCAATAAAGCATGAGATAACAATAACAATATATAAAATTTAAAGGACAAAACAAAAACCGAATAAGGTGGAATTTGTCCTAGGTTATAAGTCTAGACTCGAAGGTTAAGATATGTGCAATTGTGTAACTGAGATTAAACACAAAAGGCTAGTGTTTAATTCACTCAGAGTTGGCTCTGATACCAACCTGTCACACCCCGATTTCCACGTGTCACCGGTGGGCCCGGTGGGGGAGTATCGTGACGTGGTTGGCAACGTAATAGTCAAACAACACAATATAATAATGCACAGCGGAAGCAAATTTAAAATAAGATACAACCGAATTTATTTATTGTAAACGAAGTCACAATTATCCGGTGTTTATCCACAGTAGGATCGAATAATAAAATATTGTTTATGGTTCAACAGACTTCGGCATCTTAAGTTTGCGAGACTTCTAGTGATGCTTAGGAGACTCCCAGCCTATTTCGCCTAGTACCTGCATTTAATCTTTTTGGGAAAATACGTCAGTTTACACTGGTAAATACATTCAACTGACTCATTTTATAAATGATTGAAAATTGGTTTGGATGCACATGGCATAAACATTTTTATTAACTTGGGAGAATTATTTAATATTATAATCTTGTGAACGATTTACATGTTACTTATGCGTTCAGTAGCCCGGACGTATCCGGGTTAAAGATCAATAGACACACCACTTTAAGTGAGTTATACACAGGAGTACTCCTACACCCCATGCTCAGGTCGTGGCTATCTCGTAAGATAATGCCGAGGATATCCGGGACATGGTCATTAACCCCCCAAAGGCTTTAAAGTAAACAAATCTGTTTAAAACGAGCCGATCAAATTATTCAATTAACCACCTAAGTGATGGAAGATTTGATGCCCGATCAAGCGGTACGCTATGTACCGTAACCCAAGCCCGTATAGGGAAAATAAGTTAAAAGTATTTACCTTGATGCAAAGTATAGTCACAAGAATCAAATAGCAAGTAGCTTTTACTGTTTCTCCTAATCTGGAACGAAGGTTAAATATAACCTATTAGAATCCTAGCGGGTCTTTAATTATGCTTAAGCTTAGACCGGCTAGTTTCGAAGATACGGTTCGTACGCACGATTAAGCGAAGACCGGATAGAATGTGATTCAGACCCGACAAGTTTGAAGACTTGTTTAATATGGGTTTATTAATCACATTCTGGATTTTGAGATAAAATCGATAAGGCTTGACCCGTTTCGGCTAATTTATGTAAACTTGTTACATAAACCGAGCCGAACGCGTAATATGCGTAACGGGTATCCGTAAGAGCCATATACAGGTTTCCTAAGTTAATATGCTTCAAATATGTTGTAACATCAGTAGGATGTCTTTCGTTATGCCCCGAACTAATTTAAACACAAACTATGCCTCGTAGGGGTAGTTTGGTCATTTTAAAGTTTGTAAAGCGTTTATATGTTCAACTGAGTTACAGGTCTGATGTAAACAGCAAACATACTCATTTTGATGGGTTATAACAGTAGGGTAAGGCATGTATGTGAAATTTATCATATTTAACCAAACTATGCCCCGTAGGGGTATTTTTGTAATTTCACATAAGCCGAAAAGCTCAAAAACGAAGTCTGAGTTTATCAACCTTTGCTTACTGTTAAATTATCATAATTTGCCTCATATATCAGTAGGTATTGACCCGGGTATGTCCAATATGATTCTAAGACATACTATGCGCTAAAAACGCTAATTATGGCGATTAAAGGCCATTTCCGGGTTCTATACCTAAATCTGATATTTTTATATTTTCAGAAGGCTTAATATAATTTATTTATCATAACAAATCAGTAGCAAAAGGTTTGGAATCGTTTAGATGTGTAAAACTCATTTTATGGCCCGTAAGGGCAAAACCGACAATTACCGAATTAAGCCTACGACTATGAGTTATGCTCAGCCTAAAATTAATTAAAAATCTTTAAAAATCCTTAAATAATATATCATATCAGTGGGTAAAATATTTGATACCAAAAAGTATGTTTAACTAGGCTATACGCTAATTACGCCATTATGTTAACATAAAGCATTAGTTTTGCGATATTGAGCATAACTCTTAATCTACAAGTCAAACTGATGTCAAACTTTGCATGCAAGTCTATTTATCAGTAACTAAGGTTTCTACACTTTTACATTTTCATAAATCACGTTTTAAGGTAATAAGGGCATAACGGTCAACGTATGAGCATTTAACGGAAATTTGCATATTAATTGGATAACTAGTGAACCAAGGTGTATGATCACAGAGGGTTGTTCTAACATGTAACCTAGTCCAATTTAAGCTCTGTGGCATTTCTAAAATATGCCCAAACGGGTCAGAACTGAAAGTCAACCAAAAAGTCAAACTATGTGACTTTCGGTTCCGAACCGGGTCTAAACAGGAAATAGTCGGGTTGAACATGTTGGGACATGTTCTTACACTTATTTCTAAGTTATAACAATGTTCAAACAGGTTACAAATGTTCTAGATAGCTAATTATGCATAAATGACATTTTAAGCAATATGTTGACTTTTTAAGTAAATGTTTGACCCGACATTTGACCTGCTTAGGATGGTGATCAGGGGAAACCCTTTTGGGGTTTTATTTCCCACATAATTACCATTCTAAAACTACTTTTAATTTGAGATTTGACTGAGCCATTATTGACTAATCTCGAAGTCAAACCGTAATTACGACGGTTTGACTTTTAGCTAATTAACTAAGCTAAACATAACTAAACAAGAACTAGTGGACTTACAAGAGTCCAATGCACGAATTAAGAGCAGAGGGGAGAGTTCCTTAGCTCCAGAAGTGCTCCAATGATCAGATGCAAGTTGTGAGAATGAATGTTGCATAAGGTGGCTTTATATAGTACTTTGATCCACCATAACTAGTTGACAACTCACTCTAAGATCAACCACAACCATCCAACACATGTCCCTAGTGTTTTAGCACAGTTAGGGGTCGCCCACCATGTGAGAAATGCGTTTAAAAGTCGAGTTTCCGCGAATACAGGGGTCTGTCCCCGTTTTCTGTATCTGGGGCTGGGACGCGGCCCGCGTCCGGGTTAACCAAAACCAAAGCGGGCCGCCTGGGCCGGCTTAATCAGAATTTTGATTTTTCTTGTTTTTCCAACTTGACCTTTGGTAATTTTGAAGGGGTAATTAGGTTTTAACTTGCAATTTGACCCCTTGTAATATACCCACAAGGACTTTAGGACTTATACCCACTTCGCCAAGTCCCTGAACACTTCCGGTTAACCCGAAAAGCCTCAACTTTCAACGTTAACACTTTAACCCCTCGCACACGAATTTGATCATAACTTTCTCATACGATAACGAAACTTTATGAAATTTTAATCGTGCATTCTAGTGAGCATAATTTATATTTACAAAGCTTCGGGTTTGTCAAAAGGTCACTCAGAGGTATATCTTTAACATGTTGACGCATTTAACCCCTGTAGTTTGAAATCTCTCACTTTTAGCTTCGTATGATCCCTGATTCATTCGTTTGATGTTATGATCATCATGTAGGGTTATTATGAAGTATATTTATTCACTGTTGACACTTAGAATCCGTATAATCACATACTTTCCACGTTTGTCAACTTTAGTCCTTTCATAATATCTCTTTCCCACGTTTGACTTTATGACATGTGTCAACATATTATAGGACGTGAATTTCCGAGGTGTTACAGTAGTAGCGGAGGAGGAAAAGAAAGCAAAGACAGGAGTGAAAGACGTTCCCGTGGTTCGTGAATTTCTTAATGTGTTCCCTGATGATCTTCCCGGTCTGCCACCAAGTCGTGATATCGACTTTCGTATCGACCGCATTCCTGGAGCCAATCCCATTGCTAGAGCTCCTTATCGACTCGCTCCGTCTGAAATGCGCGAACTCTCGAGTCAGCTCTAGGAACTGCTTGATAAAGGCTTCATTCGCCTGAGCACCTCTCCTTGGAGCGCACCAGTCCTTTTCGTCAAAAAGAAGGAGGGTTCGTTCCAGATGTGCATCGACTATAGGGAGTTGAATAAGCTTACTATCAATAACCGCTACCCCCTGCCCTGAATCGACGATTTGTTTGACCAGCTACAAGGTGCTACGTGTTTCTCCAAAATCGATCTACGCTCAGGCTATCACCAACTACGCATTCAAGAGGAGGATATACCCAAGACCGCGTTTTGCACCCGTTATGGCCACTATGAGTTCGTTGTTATGCCTTTTGGTTTAACCAACGCACCCGCGGTTTTCATGAATCTAATGAATCGTGTGTGTAAACCGTTTCTCGACCGCTTCGTCATCGTGTTCATCGATGATATCCTGGTCTATTCCAGGTCGAAAACCGAACACGCGCAACATCTACGTTTGGTTCTCGAGCTACTCCAGGGGAACCAACTCTATGCCAAGTTCTCCAAGTGTGAATTTTGACTGGTGCCGGTTCAATTCCTCGGTCACATTGTTAATAGTCAAGGTATTCACGTCGACCCCACGAAGATCGAAGCTGTTAAGAGTTGGGTTACACCTAAGAACCCGTCTAGAGTCCGTTCTTTTCTCGGACTAGCGGGCTATTATCGCAGATTTATCGAAGTATTCTCTAAAATCGCCGTGCCGCTTACCTCTCTCACGCATAAAGACAAGCCTTTTGTTTTGGGAACCCAACAAGAGACTGCTTTTCAAACCCTCAAGCATATGCGTTGCAATCCTCCCGGCGGAAACGAAGACTTTATCGTCTATTGCGATGCCTCGAACCTTCGTCTTGGTTGTGTTCTCATGCAACGAGACAAGGTTATCGCTTACGCATCTCGTCAGCTCAAGATCCACGAGAAGAACTATACAACCCATGACCTCGAGCTAGGCGTAGTTGTTTTTGCGTTGAAGATTTGGTGACACTACCTTTATGGTACCAAGTGTACGGTCTTCACCGACCATATGAGCCTACAACACATCTTCAGCCAGAAAGAGCTTAATATGCGTCAACGCCGATGGGTGGAACTTCTCAACGATTACGACTGTGAGATTCGTTATTATCATGGCAAAGCAAATTTCGTTGCCGACGAAGCTATTTGCATAGCGCTCGTAATGTTGAAGCCCAGCATCATCTCGAAACCCTCATCCGCGAAGCCCAACATGCTTGTTTTACCGAACGCACTCTGAAGAAGGAAAGGATTCTCAACGATGGAGCCCAGCTAGTGAACAAGTCGAATGGGATATTCTATTATCTGGACCGAATTTGGATCCCCAAGCGGACCGATTTGTGACAGATTTTGACGGACGAAGCCCACAAGTCTCGATATTCTATTCATCCCGGTGCCGATAAAATGTACCAGGACCTTCGCTACAAGTACTGGTGGCCCGGCATGAAGAAGGATATCGCTATCTATGTTTCGAAGTGCCTGACTTGCTCAAAAGTCAAGGCCGAGCATCAAAGACCCTCTGCCTTACTCGTCCAACCCAAGATTCCCATGTGGAAGTAGGAGAGTATAACTATGGACTTTATAACGAAACTTCCGCGCACGCCATCAAGTCACGACATCATCTGGGTTGTCGTTGATCGTTTGACCAAATCAGCTCATTTTCTACCGATACGAGAAGACTATAAGGTAGAAAGATTAGCCCGAATCTACACCAATGAGATGATTTGTCAACATGGGACGCCTTGCGACATCATGTCTGACCGCGATGGTTGGTTTACCTCACGTCTTTGGGAAACGTTTCAATCTGCTCTAGGTACTATGCTTAATCTAAGTATCGCTTTCCATCCCCAAACTGACGGTTAGACTGAAAGAACGATTCGTACCCTTGAAGACATGCTCCGTTCGTGTGTCATAGATTTCGGTGGTAATTGGGACGCATACTTACCTTCAGTCGAATTCTCGTACAATAACAGTTATCATTCCAGCATTCAAATGACACCATTTGAGGCATTATATGGAAGAAGATGTCGATCGCCTATTATATGGCACGAGATCGGAGATTCGCAAATAACCGGTCCTGAGCTATTGCAAGAGACGACTGACAAAATCCTCCAAATTCGAGACAATCTGCTGAAAGCTCAGAGTCGTCAGAAAAGTTATGCCGATAGACGACGCAAGCCCCTTGAATTTGACGTTGGTGACCACGTACTCCTAAAGGTATCACCTTGGAAGGGTGTGGTCAGATTTGGCAAGAGAGGGAAACTCGCGCCTCGATATGTTGGACCCTTTAAGATTCTGGAAAGGATCGGAATGGTGGCCAACAGACTCGAACTACCGGAGGAACTTAGCAACGACCACTCGACTTTCCATGTTTCGAACCTCAGAATGTGTCTGGCTGAGCATGATTTACACGTTCCACTCGAGGATCTTCAAGTGGACGAAACATTACACTTCGTGGAGAAGCCTGTCGAGATCATGGACCGCCAAACCAAGCAGCTCAGACGCTCGCGCATTCCCATTGTAAAGGTCCGATGGGAAGGCAAACGAGGCGTGGAGTTCACTTGGGAACTCGAAGGCGACATGAAGACGAAGTACCTGCAGTTGTTTGTTACGGCGTTGGCTTAATTTCAGGACGAAATTCCCATAAGAATGGGAGGCTGTAACACCCCGTGTTTTCGAAAGTCAAAGTCAAAGTCAAGATTGAAGTCAAAGGGAGAAAAGATTGCTAATTACGATCAGTCACTCTTTGCAAAACTACTGTTTTGACTTCTTCTACATGTAGATAGTCTATCTATTTATTGCGTTAGTTGTATTATGTGTAGTACTTGTTAATAATCGAGGTTTAATCGCTATTTATCGCATGTTTTATCGCTTTATCGCTTATCGTATCGCAATCGCATTCGCAACCCGAATTATGCGTTCTGGATATTGTTTTACGTCTGTGTGCAACTTATATGTTACTTGTGCATGTTTAATTAATTATGTTTATGTTATGGTGATTAATCGAAACGGAATCGCAACTCAATCGCACTCGAATCGCAAACGCTAAACGCAAGTTAATTAGGATGATTGTATATTAGATATAGTAGTTGGGATTAATGAATAATTCTATCGCATCACTCGCTTAAACGCATCGCAAAAC
This sequence comes from Helianthus tuberosus, assembly GCA_030545235.1. Lineage (NCBI taxonomy): Eukaryota > Viridiplantae > Streptophyta > Magnoliopsida > Asterales > Asteraceae > Helianthus > Helianthus tuberosus. The sequence continues at coordinate 59,075 of JARYGA010046138.1, forward strand.
TCAACGCACGAAACGAAACGCCAAAACTCAGTCATCGGAACCACTCGATCGAGTGACTGCTCGATCGGATGGCCACCCTATCGGACCGTGTAAAGACCTTCAAAAATGTCCCAAAACGTCCCGTAAGTGAAAAACCGGACCCCTAAAACCCTAATGTGCATGAAAAACCAAGAAAACAAGAAAAATGGGTTTCACGCGGGCCGCGTAAGAGTAAGCTCAGGCTTACGCGGGCCGCGTCAAAGCAGAGTTGACCGGATAAGCATGCTAGGCCACGTGTCGCACACGTGGCAGGCACGCTAGCCCTAGTCTACGATTAGGTGGCCCTCGCGGGCTGCGTAAGATCAAGTGGGGGTTTCCGCGGGCCGCGTAAAACCCATATTTCAGCTATAAATTGATCCGATCATGGCCTGTTCATCTGTGTCGAAAGTTTTGATAAAAAACAAAGTTCTACTGCTCAAAATCATAAATTCCATTAGGGAACCGCTGCTACGATACAGGGTATTAACTCGATCGCTGCTACGATACAATGTCCGATCGATTGAAACTATCCGATGGATGTTTAAGTGCTGCCCAAATTAGGGCTATACGTTGTCATTCATCGTGAATTCGATGGATGTTTAAGTGTTGCACTTTGTCATTCGTTGTGAGGGTTTAATCTCGTGAGTTATCGTAAATGCTGTATTAGTTACTTACCTAGTTCGTGTGCATTGTTGTTTAAATTAGGTTACAAGGCTAATCAGTAGGCAAAACTCTGCCCGTTTAAATCTGCAATGTGAGTCATTCTCTTTTTATCAAAGTGCTTTACAAAATCTTAAAATATTTTCAAGGTTATAATTATAGGGATTAAGTCTTTGTAATCTTCAATTACTGCTGGTATATGGGGTTTTGTATACATTACTTGTTTCCCGTCACCATTGGACAACGGGTTAGCCAATGGGTGATCTGACCATAGTCACAGATACAGTCGAGTGACAAATACCGATTTGGGGTAATTGGTTGATAAAAACAATGTAATCACCCTTAATACTGTATATTATAACAATGTGTCGTTTTGTGCAACTTGAGTGACTCGCCAATACTTCCCTGCTAATAAAACCTTTTTAAAACATGTTTCAGGTGATCTGCTATGATTCAGGAGAAAGTGCCGTGTAGCACTACAAGCTTGAAGAAGTGGCTTAATAAAAAAATAAAGAAACATGTTTTTGTAAAAGAGGGGTTTCCTAGCGAAATTCCCTTATTGTAAATTACGGGGTTTATCCCTAATTATGAAATAAAATAATCGGGTATTTTCATTTTTTAAACAATCCTGTTAATAATTCCGCTGCCAAATTAAATAAATACCACAGGGTTTCTGTCCCGCGGCTCCTGGACCGGATCAAACCGGGCCGGGGGCCGTGACAGAAAAAGGTGGTATCAGAGCCACTGATTTAAGCCAATTAAGTATTTAGAAATACTTAATTTTTCTGATTGCCATTCTGTGATTCTGTGAAAATTTAATTTATAAAATTTTAATCTAGAATTTTGTGTGTGTTTCTTCGTATATGCTAAACAGCATGAATGAGTTGTCTGAAGCTCTTCAGAATCTCAATCTCCATTCTGTGAATGTGGAAGTTTCCAGAGACTTTTCTGGTTATTTGACCGACGTGGATGAACCTATGGAATTTCAAGCTCAACCTCCGGAGAAACCCAAGCCAAAGAAGAGAAGAAGATTCGTTGGCTGGAGGCGTGTGCGCAGGAAGAAACCAGCGACACGAAAAGTTATAAAGACGGAGGATCCCAAAGATAAAGGCAAAGGAATAAAGATTGGGGAAAGTTCCAAGCAAGACCAGGAAATGCCATCCTGGGAGGAGCTGGATCATAAACTGGCACTTAGTGACCTCATCGGACCTGCCGGTGAAAACCTCTTTAATTACCCAGCGGAAGCACAACTTCCAGTTGATCTAGAGCCTGATATCCCAGATCCTATTATCCACTCCCAACCTCTACCAGCAGAACTAGAAGAGTGGTGGACCACCGACTGGCAATTTCAGAACCTCTTAAATAACCCTAATACCTTTTCCCCCCAATTTGACCCTGAGCCTCCACTATACCCACCTATGAGCTCCGAAAACTTGGCAGAAATCCGCCACTATGGCGAGGAACTAGTGGAAGCGGGAAATAGAATCCGAGAAGTAGGGGAGAGGATATCTTGGAAATACGACGAGAGGGAGCGTCATTTCTGAAGTGCCAGCTGGCAGGATCGTATGTGGTTGTGGGAATGTGTGTTTAATAATAATAATAATAAAAATAGTCATGTAAAATAACTAGAAATAAAACTTGTGTAACATAACTGGTGTGTACGGACGCATATTAAAATATATATAAAAAAATGGAAGTCGAAAAATCGACAATTTTGGCTATACGTGTTGACATGATTACGTGCAATTATTTTATTGTGTAATTGTTATTTATTTTGTGGAAATAACTTATATATATTAATTACCAGATGGAACACGCTGGTAATGAACAAGTTAACGAGGGTAACCAATCCGCACAAAACCATGAAGATCAATTCCTGAATAGCCAAGATATAGAAAACATCGTTGCTCAAGGAATAGCTAATGCTATTCCAGCAATCATTGCTGCTGCCCGAAATCCAGTTGAACCTCAACAAATTATTCCTAGCAAACGTACTCATGAAGACAACTTCAGTAATAGCGTAAATGGAGGCGATAACATTAATGATAATGATAATGATAATGATGTACTGCAAGCCCCAATTCTCAAAAGAATGAAAGCTGCAATGCCTGGTTGCACTTAGAAGGAATTTCTTGCCTGTAAACCTGTTGAATTTGCAGGCAATGAAGGGGCGACTGCTGCACTGAGTTGGTTAGAGAAAACCGAGGCAGTAATTAAAATAAGTAAATGTGCCAAGGGAGATAAAGTCATGTATACTTCTCACCTTTTCAAGGAAGAAGAATTAGAATGGTGGAATACGGTGTTGCAAGCCAAAGGAAGCGACATGGCCTATGCCATGAATTGGGAGGAGTTTAAGCGTCTGGTGGAAAGAAAATTCTGCCCTGAATATGAAAAAAGAACAGATGGCGAATAAGTTTCTGAGCCACCGGATGGTGGATGTTGATTGCAGAGGGTATACTTCGAAGTTTTTCGAATATGCTCGAATTGTGCCTACTCTGGCTTCGCCAGAACCGGTACTTATTTCTCGCTATATTTGGGGTTTAATTAGCGAGATCCGTGATATTGTCAAAGCTGCGAGACCCCGCACGATCGATGATGCGGTGGAATTGGCCAACACTCTAACTGACGGACTGGTGCGTACATGAGAAGAAAACAGGAAGAAGGAATTGGCTCAGAAAATTACCCAAGGATTTCGTGTGGGTAATAACAGCAATTTCAAGAAAAGAGGAACTGGGCAATCTTCTACTCCGCCATTCTGCAGGAACTGTAAAAAGAAACATTTTGGAAAATGTAATGAACCCTGCAACTTCTGCAAAGCGATAGGACATTGTGAAGAAGATTGCAGAAAGAAAACAAAGATCTGCTATAACTGTGGAGAAGCTGGGCATTTCAGACCAGAATGCCCTAAATTGGTCAAACCAGCAGATAACAAGGCCAAACATGCCGAAGGGACTACAAAGAAAAACGCAAGAGCCTTTCAATTGACCATGCAGGAAGCCGAACTGATTCCTGACGTAATAGCTGGTACATTCTTAGTTCACAATGTTTATGCAAAAGTATTATTTGACTCTGGTGCAAACCAAAGTTTTATAAATACTTCATTCTGCCAAGCTCTTAAGCTAACCTTAACAAAACTTAGGCAAGTTTTTACAGTAGAAACGACAGAAGGGAACTCTGTTAACATAGATATGGTTTTGCAAAAAGAAAATATAGAACTTTCAGGGCATAAATTTTCTGCAAACCTATTACCCATGAATTTAGCTGGATTCAATGTCGTATTAGGAATGGATTGGTTAATAGCCAACCATGCTCGAATCCTCTGTGATAAAATTCCATAGAAATTCATACACCTACATGAGAATTAGTGATGATTACAGGAGATAAGTCACGAAAGCCACTGAAATTCATTTCAGTAATGAAGTTGGCCAGTTATTCAAGAAAACAAGAAATAGTGTATATGATTTCAGCAATCATTAACACTAAAGGTAAGGAACTTAAGAATATTCCAATAGTATCAGAATACCCGGATGTCTTTCCGGAAGAACTACCTGGATTACCACCCGATAGAGAAGTAGAATTTAGAATTCATCTAATTCCTGGAACTACACCGATAGCCAAGGCACCTTATCGGTTAGCACCCACCGAAATGCTAGAATTGAAAAAGCAGTTAGATGAATTATTAAACAAAGGATTTATACAACCTAGTTCATCCCCGTGGGGAGCACTAGTGTTGTTTGTAAAGAAGAAAGATGGTTCGATGCTAATGTGTATCGATTATAGAGAATTAAATAAGGTTACAATTAAGAATCGATACCCATTACCTAGGATTGATGATCTTTTCGATCAGCTTCAAGGAGCTAGATATTTTTCTAAGATAGATTTACGCTCCGGTTATCATCAGTTGAAAGTACAAGAAGAAGACATACCTAAATCTGCTTTCAGAACTAGGTATGATCATTACGAGTTTACAGTCATGCCCTTTGGGTTAACAAATGCTCCGGCAGCATTCATGGACATGATGAATAGGATCTGTAAACCGTATCTGGATAAATTTGTAATTGTCTTCATCGACGATATACTTATTTATTCCAAAAGTCAGGATGAACACTGTCAACACCTGCATGCACTCTTAACTTTGTTAAGAAAAGAAAAGCTTTATGCCAAATTCTCGAAGTGTGAATTTTGGCTACAGGAAGTGCAATTTTTAGGACACATGGTGAATCACGAAGGTATTCACGTAGATCCCTCCAAGATAGAAGCAATCATCAAGTGGAAGGTTCCGCAATCAGCTATGGAAATTAGAAGTTTTCTAGGATTAGCTGGATACTATAGACGATTCATTAAGGATTTTTCCAAAATAGCAGTGCCATTAACTAAGCTAACATGTAAAGCAGTTAAGTTTGAATGGGGACCCAGGCAAGAAGAGGCCTTTAGGATTTTGAAGCAAAAGTTAACAAACGCCCCAATTCTAGCCTTACCAAAAGGGATAGAGGATTTTGAAGTTTACTGCGATGCTTCTAAGCTAGGATTAGGATGTGTGCTAATGCAACGCAAGAAGGTAATTGCTTATGCCTCAAGGCAATTGAAAATGCACGAGGAAAATTATACGACCCATGACTTAGAATTAGGAGCCATAATTTTTGCCCTTAAGATTTGGAGACATTATCTGTATGGAAGTAAGTTTACAGTTTATACAGATCATAAAACCTTAAAGTACATATTTGGGCAAAAAGAATTGAATATGAGGCAAAGAAGATGGATGGAAATTTTAAGCGATTACGATTGTGATATTCAATATCACGAAGGAAAAGCAAACGCAGTAGCAGATGCCTTAAGTCGTAAGTATCATGAAAAGCAAAAGCGAGTTCGTGCTCTTAGATTAAGTTTACAATTAGACTTAATGGAACAACTAAAGAATGTTCAAGCTACAGCAATTAAGGATGATGCTGAGGGAATGAAAGGACCAATCAAAGAATTAGAGCAAGGAAGTGATGGAATTTGGAGATTCCACAATAAAAGAATTTGGGTACCTAAGCAGGGAGAATTAAGAAATAAGATTTTAGAGGAAGCCCATAAATCTAGGTATACCATGCATCCTGGTAACAATAAAATGTACCAAGATTTAAGAAATAGTTTCTGGTGGATAGGAATGAAAAAGGACATAGCTAGATATGTTTCTAAGTGTCTAACTTGTTCACAAGTTAAGGCAGAACACCAGAAACCTTCAGGGTTACTCCAATAATTAGAAATGCCTGTATGGAAATGGAAGCTCATAACCATGGATTTTGTTACTAAGCTCATAACCATGGAAGCTCATAATGATGCGATTTGGGTAATTGTGGATCGATTAACCAAATCAGCTCATTTTCTACCCATGAAAGAAACCTTTAGCATGGAAAGGTTAGCAAAATTGTACGTAGACGAGGTAGTATCCTTACATGGAGTCCCACTCTCTATTGTATCAGATAGAGATAGTCGTTTCACTTCGCATTTCTGGACAAGTTTCCAAGAAGCCATGGGGACGCGATTAGATTTAAGTACAGCTTATCATCCCCAAACAGACGGACAAAGTGAAAGGACGATTCAAACCCTGGAAGACATGCTTAGGGCATGTGTAATAGATTTTGGTGGAAACTGGGATGACCACCTACCCTTGATTGAATTCTCCTATAATAATAGTTATCATGCAAGCATAGAAGCTGCCCCATTCGAAGCACAGTATGGACGAAAGTGTAGAACTCCAGTCTGCTGGGCAGAAATAGGAGAAAGTCAATTATCAGGTCCTGAAATCGTGCAAGAGACCACCGACAAGATCACTCAAATCAAGCAAAGACTGAAAACGGCTCGAGATCGCCAGAAGAGCTATGCAGACAATCGACGCAAGCCACTGGAATTTCAAGTCGGAGACAAGGTACTCTTGAAAGTTTCTCCTTTGAAAGGAATAGTTCGGTTCGGTAAAAAGGGAAAGCTAAGTCCAAGATACGTAGGACCATTCCCAATAATCCAACGAATAAGACCAGTTGCCTATCGATTACAGCTACCAGAAGAGCTAGCCAGGGTACATGACGTATTTCATGTATCCAACTTCAAGAAATGTCTATCTGACGAATCCCTGGTAGTACCTCTTCAAGATGTAGAGGTAAATGAAAAGTTAAAATTTGTTGAGGAGCCACTGTAAATAGAAGACAGAAAGGTCAAATTTCTCAAGCACAAAAGACTAGTACTAGTCAAAGTCAAGTGGGAGTCGAAAAGAGGACCCGAATACACCTGGGAGCTGGAATCGGAAATGAAGCGAAAGTATCCTCACTTATTTCAATAAATCTCGAGGACGAGATTTTAAATAAGGTGGGGAGGATGTAAAGACCTTCAAAAATGTCCCAAAACGACCCGTAAGTGAAAACTCGGACCCCTGAAACCCTAATGTGCACGAAAAACCAAGAAAACAAGAAAAATGGGTTTCACGCGGGCCGCGTAAGAGTAAGCTCAGGCTTACGCGGGCCGCGTCAAAGCAGAGTTGACCGGATAAGCATGCTAGGCCACATGTCGCACACGTGGCAGGCCTACCGATGACACGCTAGCCCTAGTCTACGATTAGGTGGCCCTCGCGGGCCGCGTAAGATCAAGTGGGGGTTTACGCGGGCCGCGTAAAACCCATATTTCAGCTATAAATTGACCCGATCATGGCCTGTTCATCTGTGTTGAAAGTTTTGATAAAAAACGAAGTTCTACTGCTCAAAATCATAAATTCCATTAGGGAACCGCTGCTACGATACAGGGTATTAACTCGATCGCTGCTACGATTCAATGTCCGATCGATTGAAACTATCTGATGGATGTTTAAGTGCTGCCCAAATTAGGGCTATACTTTGTCATTCGTCGTGAATTCGATGGATATTTAAGTGTTGCACTTTGTCATTCGTTGTGAGGGTTTAATCTCGTGAGTTATCGTAAATGCTGTATTAGTTACTGACCTAGTTCGTGTGCATTGTTGTTTAAATTAGGTTACAAGGCTAATCAGTAGGCAAAACTCTGCCCGTTTAAATCTGTAATGTGAGTCATTCTCTTTTTATCAAAGTGCTTTACAAAAATATTTTCAAGGTTATAATTACAGGGATTAAGTCTTTGTAATCTTCAATTACCACCGGTATGTGGGGTTTTGTATACATTACTTGTTTCCCGTCACCATTGGACAACGCGTTAGCCAATGAGTGATCTGACCATAGTCACAGATACAGTTAAGTGACAAATACCGATTTGGGGTAATTGGTTAATAAAAACAATGTAATCACCCTTAATACTGTATATTATAACAATGTGTCGTTTTGTGCAACTTGAATGACTCGCCAGTATTTCCCTGCTGATAAAACCTTTTTAAAACATGTTTCAGGTGATCTGCTGTGATTCAGGAGAAAGTGCCGTGTAGCACTACAAGCTTGAAGAAGTGGCTTAATAAAAAAATAAAGAAACATGTTTTTGTAAAAGAGGGGTTTCCCAGCGAAATTCCCTTATGGTAAATTACAGGGTTTGTCCCTAATTACGAAATAAAATAATCGGGTATTTTCATGTTTTAAACGATCCTGTTAATAATTCCGCTGCCAAATTAAATAAATACCACGGGGTTTCTATCCCGCGGCTCCTGAACCGGGTCAAACCGGGCCGGGGGCCGTGACAGACAGCAATCCGATCGGTGACCCACTCGATCCTATGCACTTTCCTTTTTGGGAAACCCTATAAATACCTTCAGTTGTCACATCACTTGATGTGACAGCCTCTCACTCGACCCAGCCGCTCTCAAGCCTCTTTCTCTCGATTTTCTCACGATTCTTGTAAGTTTTCAACCTAAATCTTGTACTTTCTTGATCTACACGCACTCCTACACCTTTCTATCTTTTGAAACTTGACTTTTAACCGTGAAATCACTAGATTATGAGGTGTTCTAGGATGATGTCATCATGGGGTTCTTATGAACTTCATGTTTTGGCTTCAATCCACCAAGAACAACTTAGATCTGGACGATTTCCACAGGAATAAACAAAGATCTTGCATAGATCTAAACATATTCATGGCGAAAAGGATTGAAAGATGGTTTAACTTTCTTTCAACTCTTTTACAGTCAATGCACTCAAAACCGATAGAATAAGAACTAGTTCTGACCTTCTACTCATTCTTAGTGATTTATTGGTTCTAGATCTGATTTCTATCAAAGAGACAACCGGTTTCGGGTTAAGCATGAACCACCGGCTCGAACCACTGACTGACCGGACTAGGGTGATTCCTATCCGATCGGATCACTTGGGTCTTGACGAGGTTCTGTTGCTTAGCACGTATCACATCGTCTCGATCAAAACTACAAACTATCAAAAACAACCAAGTGTCAAGATGATCAGGCCTTCGGGACGGATTGCCGTCCGATCGGATTGCCATCCAATTGGATAGCCGTCCGATCAGCTTGCACCTTGGTCCCACACTTAAACTTTTGTTTCAACTCTTGAAGAACTGAATGTCGAACGGGTTGCCGTCCGATCGGATTGCCATCCGAACGAGCGACCATCTGACCATGTGATGTTTGGACTTCAACACTTAAACAATTTTCAACATATTCAATGCATTACCAGTTCCAACAGATTGCCACCCGATCGGTAGACTATCCGATCGAGTGACAACCCTGCTGTGAACTTGTTCTCTGAGAAATACCTCGCCGAACGGATCGTTACTCGATCGAACTACCGTTCGATCGACCGACCTGAAAGGTAGAGATACTTCTATGTTTTCAAAATGCTACAACGAAAACTTTAAAAGGCAAAGCATCATACACAGACACATCTTCACCAAGCGAGATGTCAATCCAATCGAAAGGCCATCCGATCGGATGACCATCCGAACGGACTGACATCCAATCGATTGGCCATCTGATCGGATTGCCATCCGATCGGATTACCATCCGACACTTACCACTTTGCACCGTTTTACGCTCCGCTTATCGTTTATGCTATCGTTAACTATTCAGGCTAATCTCTTCCAGTGCTCCCTTCAATCCAAGGCAGTGTTTATTAAGTTAAATGCTATCTATGTGTATACTCGATCCCTTTTTGCTTTACGCACTTTTGGGTGTTACATACGTTACTTATGCTAAATCACAACCTACACACAACGCAAACACTATTTATACGCTAACCGTTATCGCATGCTACGTGTTATTCGATGAATGCTTGTATGTTATGTTAACACAGTGATTGATGCCTGACACCTTAGCAACGATAGTACTATAGTTTGGACTCAGCACCTGTCGTGGACAGGGGTTGTTAAGGGCTTTACTTCACGTGTCCCACTGGGGATATGTGTTGCGCATTCTATAACTCGCAACCACGTCTGTGCATATTTCTCTGTCGATAACCTACTTGCCTTTACTTTATACATGTTACATGCTGGTTATGCATAAACGAATTCGAACTCTATTATATCTATCAAACTTGTATGCTCACCTTTACACTATGTGTATTGACCCTTATTTTGACGTATGTGACAGGTGTTAGGATGCTAATTTCTAGGATGCTTGCTTGCTCTTTCTTGGAATCGAGTAGGATGGAGTCTAGAAACCATGACAATTTATTTATATTTGAAATCTGATCGTTGTCGGAATAGTTTTATTATTTGTTTTAGGGATATCGCTGTCTGTAATAACTTAATTCGCTTGATGGGTTAAGGTATGGGACTTAATATTAACTATCTGGTAATGTAGTTGTTATGGAATTTCTCTTGAACAATCTGTTTCGCTCAGTGCCGCGCTCAGATGATTCCGCCATCGGTTGGGGTGTGACATTAGGCATCTCTTCTCAACTATTTTCTAAAACTTGTGAGAAATACTCTCACGAAACTTAAAAATACAACCATGACTAGGGATCTAAGTTAGTTTAATATCAGTAGGAACCCTTTAGCAATTGAAAATGTTGGTTTTCATGTAGTTCAAGCATACTTAAGAAACAAATTTTTTTAAAAATTTTCAATTTTAAGCAATTTCAACCAATTCAAGCATTTAAGATCAACAATCTTACCAACCCTTTCTCGAGATTCCGCATCCCCGGCAATGGCGCCATTTTGATGACTGTCGTGAGAAAACAATGGTTCCTCCGGATTTTAGATTCAAAGCCAACTTCAATTATGTGTTTAATTGTGACAATCACATAAACATGATTGTTTAATTTGATTAGCAAGTTGTGATTACCGAAAGACTACTTACTTTGATTGCAACACAACGGAAGGTTATCATATAGTTAATCAGTTGAAATTACCAACCCTATTCCGTATCAAATATATCTCAATTAGACCCCCCGTAGTGGGGCGTTTTTTTAAAAAAAATTCAAAAAAAACGTCGGATAACGCCGAGATCCCCACTACATAGGGCGTTTCCGGGCGTTTTTTTTTGAAAAAAAATGGGTTTGGCGTGATTTAAAAAACGCCGGAGCTTCATTTCTTTGTCCAATGATACCTTGCCATGCGTATATAATATTTGTGTGTGTGTATGATTAGTTTTTTTTTTCTGAAAAACAAAAAAAGAGGAAGAAGAGAATGAAGTTGCAGGTGGGAGGTGGGGAAGAAGAAAGGAGGAAGAAGAAGAAGAAGGGAGTGGTGGGACCTTTGGTGGGGAAAAAAACAAAAAGTAATTTTTAACTTTATTTTTTTTTAGGTTTTTTAATTTTCTGTTTTTTATTTCGGTTTTTTTTTTTTTTTTTTTTTCAAGTAGTGTAATTTTAATTTTAAATTAATGAAGTTTATTATGTTTTAAATTAAAAAAATAATTGTCAAATGATTGCATGGGCGTTATTGGAATAATTGTCAAAAATACGAGAAAAATATGGACTTTAGATCATCTATTTTTTTTTTATTTTTTTTTCTGTTTTTTTTTTTCGGTTTTTTTAATTTTCTGTTTTTATTTGGTATTTTTTTTTCAAGTATTGTAATTTTTATTTTAAATTAATGAAGACTTTATGTTTTAAATTAAAAAAAAATAATTGTCAAATGATTGAATGGGCGTTATTGGAATAATGCCCCACTACGCCTCTTTTGCTATAATGCCCCATGTGTGACTAGGCGCCACGTGTCGTATAATGCCCCATGTTGGGGGCATTATTCTTGTTTACCACTACGGGTGGTCTTACTAGAACTCTTGGGAATTGAATGAATCACAAATAGAGTGTAAATAAAATCAACCGTTACAACTAATCAATCAAATTAATAGGTAAAAAACATCGAATGCTTAGAATACTAATGTTTACAAACTAGTTTAAACACATAAAATCAGTTAACTTACAAGAATCCTCCACCCGGAGGAAACCACTAAAAGGACTAGCCGCTCATGGTGGTTGAATGATCTTTTCATGCTTAATAACCGGTTGAACCCATCTTCAACATTCTTGAATTTAATAAGATTATGATGGAGGACAATGAATATTGATGCAAAAAATTCGTCCAGTACCCGCGTCCACTGTTCCCTGCCTCCTCAAAAATTAGTCAATTCAAAGTAATGATGATGATGTTGTTTTTCTCTTGTCTGGCGTCAATTATCAAACCCCCACCATGATGATGTTTTATGTTGAATTAATTATAACCCCCCTCAAGAGTCTGCCGCCAAAGTCCCTATGTGTGTATTATGATAATTTTGTGATGTATATGTATGCGAATAATGAGGATGATTGATGTTATCGGTTCCTTCCCAAAATTCACGTGACTAGGCTGTCAACTCCCTCACCCTTTTTTTAGAATTAGAATTGATGTTTTCTTTTAAAACAATAATGGCCTCCAATATGTGTATCCCCACGTTAATGTCTAGGGATGAGCTCGGTCCGGTTCGGTACCGAACCGGTACCGGTACCGAAAGAACCGGTACCGAAAATCCTCAAAAGTGGGTACCGGTACCGGTACCGAATATACCCGGTTCGGTACGGTTCGGTACCGGTACCGGTTCGGTACCGGTATTTGAGGGTAAAAACGAGCAAAATACCGGTACCGAACCGGTACCGAAAATGTCAAAAGTGGGTACCGAATCGGTACCGAAAAGGTACCCGGTTCGGTAAATTCGGTACCGGTACCGGTTCGGTACCGGTACCGGGTCCATTTTGCTCATCCCTATTAATGTCTCTCGGTCCACATGATTTAGGGTTTTGACCCTCCAATCAAAACACATGTATGCGCCGTTTTCTTTATCTAGCCGTAGCCTACGTGTGAAGACCATAGGTTACGGTCTTTACAATCTGTTTCTCTTTTGTAATTCTTGGTCGTATTCTTCATATGTATTTCAACTTTGAATAAATGACATACAAGCCCTCGCACTATGTCGCCACCCCCGATCCCTGATTCCCGGGAACGGGCGGCCGCGAGCGAGTTTCGGTGGTATCGTTGTATTTGTCTAATTTGGCAGCGGAAATTTTCATCAGGACCGTAGTTAGGAAATGTTTATCAGAGTAAAACCACCATATTTGATATTAATAATCACATGGGTAAAACCCAAGTTTCTTATTACAATACATTCATAAGGATAAACCCCATTTTATTGAATTTAAAACATCATCTTTTAGGTAACTTTTATAGCCACATTTTTCCCAAGCCTTCAGTGCTCTCCAGCTGGCTTTTTACTAATTGGCTGTCACATTTTGTTACCTGAAACATGTTTTAAAAACATTTGTCAGCGGGAAATACTGGTGAGTGAATCCCAGTTTAATCAAGAAACATTTTATCAATTAAAACAGTATTGAGAGCGATCACATTGTTTATTTCTACACAATTACTCATTCAGTACTGTCAATCCTGACTTGTGGGTCATATTACTCATTGGCTAACTCGTTGTCCAATGGTAACGTCCTGTCATCCCCGACTTACTACTCACAAGGTAGTAAATTTTGTATACAAAACCCCAACATACCGGCAGTAATTGAAGAACTACAAAGACTCAATCACGGCTTAATCATATTGTAAAACATGTAAGGTTTTGTAAAATATTACAAAAAGGTTAACAAAAAGAGGATAAACTCACAAAAAGGTTTACACAAAAAGAAGGATTACTCACTTTGCTATCTTAGACTTCGCGTAAGGGTTTCCTGGGAATAATCTATAATTTACACAAATGTACCTAGGTTAGTATCATAACCCTTTGAAAATATTAATGATACCCTCCCCGAGACGGTATTCCAACAACTACGTCGGGCAGAACCACGACAGTTGTTACGGAACCCTAAATCAATCGGGCATCGTAACTATTACGAAACCAGGGTTATAATACTTACAACGGAGCAGAACCTCGCTAATTAGGGGGTATAATACCCGTGTATTACTTCTACTACTTCGGAATTCGTTTAGAAAGAGATGATGTGAGCGACGGAAAGTGAAATCTCGAGGCTTTCTTATATAGGGCCTGATTCTGGTCTCCACGCGGCCCGCGTAAAGGTAAGCTAAAGCTTACGCGGCCCGCGTCAAAGATGGGTCAACGCGTAGCTTAGCTGATTCGACAACCAGCTTATCCGGGTGTTGGGCCACGTGGCGGCCCCCCCAGGGCTGTGCCACATATTGGGGCTCTCGCGGCCCGCGTTAACTTAATAGGTCTATTACGCGGCCCGTTTGAACTAAAGAAACTCAAAGGAATCCGGTATCCACCTTGATACCGCCCGCGTAAATGGTTGGGGTGGGTCTACGCGGCCCGCCTCAGTCCTAGATTTAAACTTTTATTTATTTTAAACACTATTTTATATATATCGGGTTCACTTTTCACATACGGGGTGTATTTAAAGACATATAAGGGTATTTTAAGATATAATAGGGTGTCGGAAATATACTGAGGGTGTTGGTTTTACTGAGGGTTGTTACACACTACATTCTTTTGCACATCTCGAGCTTTCAAGCCATCACTTCGACCCGAACATCTACCAGATAGTATCTTTCGCATTGTTTATCATACCCGGTAGTTCCGCTTCATCAACATGCACTCTAACTTCACCGATTTAGACGGTTAACCTATAAAACCACAAGAACTCGTAGTTATCACATTCGAAATACATAACTGCATAAAATGCACCAAAGCACATAATATAACCCACTTTAACACTCGGTTTTCACACTCTCCATCAAGAAGCGTTTGAAAATCTGCATTGATGTTTCACATGCATTGAAGTACCTTCTCTCTAAGATGGATGACCAAAAGGTGATAATACATCTTTATATATGTAGCTACAACATTGGGTTGGACGAGAATCAGGGGGCAAAGATTGTTAACTTTTGGTTGTTCGTATTCCTAACTTCTAATCAAGAAGACGAAGCTCTCTATATATCTCGACCAATGTTTTGAGGACCAGACCGGACAACAAACCCGTCACTTTACTAATCCACTAGTCGGGCCGGTCAAACCAGTCGGATTGGATCGAATGTAAGAACCAGGTTATGCCATAAATATTATAAAAATAAATAGGCTATGTAAACATCAAAAAAAAATTAATCAAAAACCAATTCAACTTAAAAAATCTGGTTCGACCACCGAATTTTCAGGTCTGACCGATTGTTCCCGGTCCCATCAGCCAGTGCGACTTAAAACTGGTGAAGAAGCAGCATGTCCCGAGCGGGTCGGTACTTCTACGGTGATGGATACGAACCTGGCCACACCTCGTCTTCTCCGTCTCATTCTAGACCTGCAAATAAGAAGAAGAGAGAAAAACGGGGATGTAGAGACGACCGGTAGGGGAAGAATCCCCTGTTTCCAGCTACAAAAGTATTTGCCCCATATTGGATGCCCTAATAAGGAGGTGGAGACCTCCTTATATAGGAGATATGGGAAACCCTAACCTCAATGGGCCAGGCCCAGTTAGGGGTTGTCTCTACAAGCCCACAGCCTAGTGTAGTATATAAACTACAACGCGCTGGGCTTCGCGGGTTAGTACGCAATAATAATAATATTAATATGCAAGGCGATAAATAACGTGTATCCATTTGGGCCGGGTCAAGTACCTTACCTCGTCATGTCCCCCAATCTAGTGTTCCTCCCGCGTGCAAGCGTGGGAGGAGCACTTAGACTTATTAGGAGCTCGGGAGTGAAGATCACTAATTTTAGGCTTACATGTCGTCCGGGTATGAGTAAGTCGCCGACCACGTTTGTTGTGGTTGTCGTTGGCTATGAGTAGAGATAATGGAGCAATGAAGAGTACACGATTGTTAATCATGGAAATTGGTTGGGCAAACCTGGCGTATACTGATTGGTTGTAGACAACCGCTGTTTGCATTACCACGAGCTTGTTAAGGTTGCGCGTATGCGGTTAGGTCCCATGCATGAGCCTTGGAACATGCTAAGTTTTGGTAGTTAAGTGCCTCGCCTTTGGATGATTTTTCAGGTGTGGCCCTGCTTTAGCAGTGCGCCCATAATCATGGCGGCAACTGTAAAATATTCACCCTTTGATGTGACTTTCGTCTGTTAGCATATGGTGCGCTAACGGCGTTCAACCCATTAAAAGAGTCGATGTTGATGTGACGACGATCCCTACCACGCGTCCGTGTCACCGGGATCTCCGTTGTCGTAATGTGCAGCCATTGGTGGTCACAGACGCATATGCGAGTGTTATGCCAGCTTAGGCGAATGTGAAACCGCTGGTGGCGGTACCAGTCGTTATTGATTATCCGGTTATAGCAATTATCATTGGAGTCAGAAAGAATGATATACAATGCACCCCTGCAGAAGTGATTGCTATGCTCAGTGACCTCGGAAGGGTGCTTAGAGCGTTATTTATGTTCCACACAATATCTTTATAATTGTGGGACAAGTACTTGGTTTTTCATCAGTGGTTGTGTGCATCTATTACCAAGATGCCCACTGGAGTAGTAGTGGTTGAATACATCTATTACCAAGATGCCCACTCAAAGCGCTGTATAATTTGATCATCTGAGTTTGTTATTATGAAAAATATTTCGTGTCAGAGTTGTTTTTTACCATGATATGCAGTTCAAATGCGGTGGTAATATTTTGTACCGTAATATGCAGTTTAAATGCGGTGGTATGCTATGTTTACAAATGTTTATATGAAAACTTGTAGATATCAGAAAGTGCTTTATAACCCGCGCGGCGTTAATGAACACTTGAACAACAAAGTGCTTTCTACGCGCTTGGCGTGAGTGAACACTCATTGAGATAATAAAATTCTTTATACGCGTTAGGCGTGAATGAGCACTTTATGTAAGCTACTACGTGCTTTTCCTGGACGCACACTGGCGTGTGGAATGCTTATAGTAGGTGGCATGTCTGTTTACCTCGCCGACGGTGGCGTGAGGGTTTTCTTTTATCCATGTCGCAGACTGGTGTGGAGAATACATATCCGAATAAGTATTTTTCCTGTCGCATAGCGTGTGGAATACCTATTCGAATGATCAAGTATATTGGTTTCGTCGTGCGTTTGTCTTGACTACCAAATTGCATATGTTGTGTCGAGTGGTATAGCTGTAGGCCAAATGATGTGAGAATTATAGATATCGTCTGGCGTATTGAAACACCCACATTATATAAGAACCGATGCGGGATAATGTGCCGTGGATATCACCTTAATGGGCAGCCTAAGAGAAGATATCACTTTTAAGGCGTAATTGCGCTATACCCTGCTAGTCCCCCAGTTCAATGCTGCTAAAGTATGTTAGTAGGTTTGAACTTGATAGGTACTAAAAAGAAATCGACAAGTAAACATGCAGTATATACGGACCATCATATAGAGATATATGTATATAGTCAAGTGAACCAAGGGCATGCAATGAGATGCGAGGCACATTTGAACAAATAAAGGTGCATTGCGCCACTAAATAAACAATAAAAAAGAATTGTACATGGAATTGCGTTCCTAAATATGTAGCTCAACATAATGAACTCCAGCTTAGGTATATCCTTACCAAAGTATAGCTTGGTGAGGGCGTAAATGGCGACAAGGACCAACCTACAAGTAAGAAGACTTGACAAGAAGTTGTCCAATCGATATCGCGTTGTTGGAGAAGGGTTTTCAGGTGTGTAAATAGAATGCTTG
This sequence comes from Helianthus tuberosus, assembly GCA_030545235.1. NCBI lineage: Eukaryota > Viridiplantae > Streptophyta > Magnoliopsida > Asterales > Asteraceae > Helianthus > Helianthus tuberosus. The sequence continues at coordinate 76,786 of JARYGA010046138.1, forward strand.
AACCAAGGTCTTTGGTCTTGGTGACTACGTTCCGTAGTGCTTGTAGCGTTACACGGTCCCCTTCCCTTGTTTCAATGTTGCTTAGATAATGTTAGCAGGAGCGTCATGTGCTCGATGTGTCATGTTGGAGACGGCGAGAACATTATCAGGAAGACTGTCTAGCTTGAGGATGTCTATTCCTACCGACGTGCCTCTCGGTTTTACTAAGTGCCCGCTTTCAAAACTTAGTTGTAGTTGGGGCGTGAGTGGTTAGCCCGCCGTGCTAGTCTCCCAGTTTATTGCTGCTTAAATAAACATTAGTAGCATTGAAATAACAAAGTAGAAAATTGCATTATTTGTACGTATACAGAAAGTTTTCCAAAACACGTCCTACTTAGACAAGGACTATTTTATGTACAAGTCAAAATAATCGAGCTTGGTTGTTTTTTAACACATCTTGCCCATGGCGGTATTATACTGCGACGATAATAGTCATGTAGTTTCGATCATTTTGAGGAAAATTATTTACGTATGCTCTTTTTAATGGTAGAGGTTATCTATGCCACCAAATTTCAAGTTCCGGCTCATGTTAGTTAACGTAAATGCATGTCCATGATGTGGGAGATGATGTGGATGTTGGGGAGGTTACCTGACACCCCATGAATATATGCTCATATATGTTTAAAAGTAGTGCAACAACGGTTGTACGGTCTCGTGCTATAAAGCATCGGTACGTGTAAAATGTGGTGTAGTATAAAGAGGAGAGAATTGAACCATTATAAATGATCTGGTTCCGTTAAAGGCTCTAGTAACGCCGGTGTATACACGGGTGGATGAGTGGCGACGTAGGCGCTATGGCGGTGGCGTGACTAAATGCGGCACAACCCCATTTATAATAACAGGCCAGAAGGTTGGAAAGTATATCTTTCTGCATGACAGCTGAGAATTTCCAACAGGTACTCTCGCGTTTTGTTGTATGGTAAAATAAATTTACAAGCGTGACCAAAGTCGTGACTTAGGATGGTGCTCACCGGAGATGGCGCGAGCAAGTAAGGCATCCGCCGGAGATGGTGGGAGTGAACGAAAAAGTCCGCCTGAGTGGCGGGTAGAATGAAAGCTCCCGCCATAGGCGTGGGTGGGTAAAAAAGCGGTCGCCTGAGTTGAGGGTGTACAAAAACATTCGCTAAGGTGGCACGGGTGGACCGAGAGTATCCGCCGGAGGTGGCGGAGTGGATAAAAATGTTTTCCAGGGGCAATGTGGTGAACCGAAGCCTCCGCCATAGGCGGAGTGGATAAGTAATCGTTCGGAAACGACGCATGTGGATAAAAACGACCGTTGGAAACGTTCTGCGGTGAATAAAAGCTTCCGCCGGTGACGGCGGGTTGAGTAAAATCTTCCGCCGATAGTGACGGGTTAGGACGACCTCGTAGCCCAATCGATAAGGCGTCTAAGAGTGTGCTGATTAAACAGCGAACCTCGCTTAAGAGTGCCATATGGTAAGGCTTTTCGAGTTTCAACCAATGCTTGAGAAGGGATTATCAGGCCAAAAATGGCAAAAGAAGTGTGTGCTAAGAATGGTGCAGCAAAGGGAGTCATTGCCGGAGTTGGCGCGACCAAGAGAGGTGTCTGCCGGGGGTGGCGAGATGAATAAAGTTGACTAACGACCGCCGTGTTTAGGCCTGGCACCTGATAAGATAGACCAACAATAAGCGATTTGAAAAACAAAACTCAGCTAGCCGTTATCTCAACATTTTCTTGCCTTTAAATAAGGATCATTTAACATGCATCATCCTTAGATAAGCGTAGTTTGGTGTATAATTAAGCGGCGCCCAATCTTATGAACATTTTTAATGTGGTCCAATAAAAGTGATATTATGTCGCCATAGTCCCTCATTTCAATGCATTGCCCATACGGGTACTGCGCCTACTTGGGTGCAGCGTTGTACGTTTCGGTGCATTACGGTGTCTACCATGTATGGTGTGTAAACCTGTTGGGATTGAACCCTACCAGAGGAACAAATAGTTAAAGCCAAAACTGGGTCAGAGCAGTGGATCCAGAATAAACAGATGTTACATACAAGTCTCTCCCCTTGAAAGTGGTTTTCAACATCTGCTGACCTCCTATCTACTGATCGTGCAAGCTACTGACCGTCAAACTGCTGCTCAAGTAAAGACCTGATGATAGAACTAAAGCTCTGCTGTTCAATCTACTGCCTTGGTTCAAGCACTGCTAATCCGGACAAGTACTGCTGGGTTCACAGCAGTGGAGGGATGCAACAGTTGTTTACCCTGTCTTTATGTTATGTAATGTAATAAGCAGTAGTTAGTATAGCAGTGTTTGTATAGATCAGGGGTTAGAGTTTGTTAGGAGGTTAGATGTCACTTTCATGGTGATGTCAGCTTAGATGCTCAGTGGTTTGCTAGTGCCTATAAATAGAACAGTGCTCTGTACTGTTCTATTAGCTCTTTGCAACACCGTCTTCTTTGCACGAACAAAAACTGAGCTCTGGCTGAGGGGGATTTTGTATTCAAGCATTACTTTGTAATCGTTGTTGAAATTAAATTCAATCATTCGGTTCTCGGTTGAAAATGTCTTGATCAAAGCAATACTCTCGTTTGATTGTATGCAAAGTTTGTTTCCATAATTAATTCCGCTGCACAACTCATCCATTTCCATTTTAATTCAAACAGAAAATACAATCAAAACCAAACTCAGATCCAACAATTGGTATCAGAGCTAGGACAGTCAAATTTGATTTAACAATCATTTTGACATAAATAGTTCAACTCAAAATCGTTGATATCGATAGTTTGTTCGTTTTAGTTGAAAAACAGAGCAAGGTTTAATCACCATTAAAGTTGATTAATCAGTGTCTGTAAAACAACCAAGATGACGTCACAATCACATGATAATAAGAATAATGTTGGCTCGCTTTTTAAACCACCTATGCTTAAAAGAAATGGATACAACATCTGGGAGCGAAGGATGGGTCACATCCTTGCTCAACAGAACACTAGATGTTGGAGGTCTGTTGTTTTTGGTCCCCATGTTCCTATGGTGCCAAGTGCTGAGGATCCAAAGAAGTTCGTACCAAAACCTTATGAAAACTATACTGAAACTGATTTTCAGAAGTTCGAACTCGATGCCAAAGCATTTAGCATCATAGCATCTGCATTACCAAATGAGATCTATGCTGGACTGTTACATTGTAACAGTGCCAAAGAGCTATGGGATGCATTGAAGGAACAGTTTGGGGGAACCGAAGAAGTTATTGAAAACAATAGGGAAATTCTGAATCAGCAGTATGAAACCTTCTGTCACATTAAGGGTGAAACATTGACCCAACAATTTGAACGTTTTAGTTGTCTCATCAGTGAGCTAAGGCTTGTTAAGGTTGAATTTCCAAAATCAACTCAAAATAGCAGGTTTCTTAGATCGCTACCTGATAAATGGGACACAATTGTATTTGTGACTAGAAACTCTGTTGAGTTCAAAGATCTGACCCTGACCCAACTTCATGGTAGACTCCTGACCTATGAAAGGGAGTTGAACCAGAAAAAGAAGCTGCAAGAGTCTGGAAAAGCTACTGATGATTACTCATTCGGTAGCACAACTCTTCTGGGTCAGGAAGAATCTGGTAGCAGTAGTAAGGAACAGGGTTATGATCATTTCATTGATATAACAGCTGGTGGTAACTTTACCAACCCTGATCCTCACTCTGCAAATTATGCTTTCACTGCAAACACTGAAACCAAGATGTCAGATAATTTGTGCTTTGAACTCAATGATTTGCAACATTTTGATCCCACTGACTTAGAGGAGATGGACATTTTGCATCAGTTGGCTTTGCTTAGTGTGAGAACAAGCAAATTCTACAAAAGAACAGGGAGAAAGTTCCCAGGGCTACATGGGAATCTAAGGGTTGGGTTGGATAAATCAAAAATCAAGTGTTACAAGTGCAATAGGCTAGGTCATTTTGCTAGGGAATGCAGGAGTCAAACTACTGGTCCTATAATCACTCATCCTAGCTCAAACCCTAGACCTCAAAATCAAAGCACTGTGCACTATACCCAATATACCCCTGCAGCTCATGTTAACACTGCTCACTATGCTGCTGCCCCTGTGCCTGTGCATTATGTCCAAACCACTGTTCCACAGATTCAATATGTTCAAACCCCTGTCCCCCAGGCACAAGTGCAACCTGTTGCACCTCAAACAGCTGCTCCAGCAGTGGTACAACCAAATCAGCAAAGCTTTTTCACTCAAGGCTTTGTTGACTGGAGCAGCATGCCTGATGAGCTTAGTGATGGAAATTTTGCACTCTATGCTTCTAATGAATCTTCTAATGATGAATTTTTTTTTGATGGTATTAGAGTCAATACCAGAGGGAATTGAAACTGAAGGTGAACAGCTAAGTGATGAAATAGTGGATGAGGTGACTGAAGCAGTTGTTAATGCAGTTGTTGGTGAATTGCTGCTGGGAGAAAATTCAGAAACCCTAATTGAACCACTGACAGACCCATGGTCCAAAGAGGACAAAGAAGAAGAGGAAGAAAAGAAAGCAGGTGAGAAGGAAGAAAGAGCTGATGATGAAGAAAATCATCAATGTGATTGTGCAATGATGGCTGCTGCCAAGGTATCTCCTCAAGTTCTTGAAAAACTGTGTTCTGACAATTGCATTATTGCTTTTGCTAACATAAAAGAGGTGAATGAAAACCTTCGGAACAAAATCTTAACTGATGAAGTCAAATTTGAAAGTTCTTTAAAAGAACTTAAAAACAAATTGACTGAAAAAGAGAAAGAGATCAGCAGTCTTAAAGAAGAGCAAAGCATAACCAAAACTCAACTCCAAACTATGGTAGAAAAATACCAAGTTTGCAAAAAGGAGTTAGAGTCCACCCAGATCACCTGTGAAAAATGGGTGGAATCATGCAAAGGGTATGAGGTTATGCTTGAAAAACAGATTAAAAGCAATGTAAAATTTGGTGTTGGTTATAGAAAACATGATGATGAAAACACTGCTTTTGAAAAATCTGTTCAAACCACTGATGTAACCACTGAGTTCATCCCCACAAACAAGAATGGCCAAGAAGTGAAAATCACTAATAAGCTTGGTAACAAAATCACACTTGACAGACCAATGGGATCCTCTACTTTTGAGGAGCTTGAAAATTATCAGTTTAAACCAAAATGGTCTGATGAGTGTGATATTCTTGAAAATTTCAAGCCCATGGACTTTACATCAACTGATGGTGTTAAGGCTCCAAAAGCTAAAGTCATTCCTCTCAAGGATATCCCAACAGAGGTTAAAACCTCTGCTGCAAAGGAGTCCGAAAAGAGAAAGAAGAAAGAAAAGATCAATAACCTGTTTTGTGAATTCTGTGAGAAAAGGAATCATCTAACAAAAGATTGTTTCCATTTAAAAGCTTATGATTTGAACAAAACAAGTGTCATTGTTCCAGCTGAAAGCTGAATTGTTTGTGGTAAATCAAACCACAAAACTTAAGCATGTGTGTATCTCAAAAACTTTGATGTGAAAAAGAATGAGTACATTGCTAAAACATCCTTGAGTCCATCAACATCATCTGTCAAATTCACCAAAAACCAACCACTGTTTGTGCCAGTTCAAACAGCTGTCACAAAACAGCTGAACCAAACATCTGTTAAAAGAGATGTTCAGGTTACTGATGCACCCCCTGCCAACCAGTTCAGAAGAGGTAAGGGACAACCAAAACCATCTTACCAAAGGATTCCACACGTTTATGAGACCTACAAAAGGTCCTCTAAACCCAAAGTGAATAGGCATCCTTTTGGTTACCAACAGGTGATTGGTCAAGACCCCCAACAGTGGTTAGCAAGAAACAGTACTAAAACTGTCCAAACCCCTGACCTAACCATAGTCCATCTATGTGCATCCATCCCAGACACTGTTGAGACCCCATCCAAAGCCTTATTGGCTTTGGAAACCCTAGTGAACTAATCCTTTTACTTCATGTGCGGGAGCTTCTGCCTGTTTAGATAGTCTGTGGTATGTTGATAGTGGAGGCTCCAGGCACATGACTGGATGTAAAGCCCTACTCAAAGATTTCAAAATTCATGGAGGGGGTGATATATCCTTTGGGAATAACAGTAAAGGGAAAGTTCTGGGATTTGGTACAGTTCAATCTGGAAATGTAAAATTTGAAAATGTCAATCTGATAGACAGTCTGAAATTCAACCTCCTGAGTGTTTCACAAATGAGTGACAAGGGGTATGGATCATTCTTCACAAAGGAGTGTTGTAGGATTGTTGGACCAGAAATGGTCAAAAAGATTGAAGCAATAATAAACACTGGTCAAACAAAACTTGTTGCTCAAAGAAGTGGCAATGTTTATGTTGTTGATATGTCAAAAGAGTGTCCCAGAGCTGATGCCTGTCTGTTCTCAGCTGCCTCTAATAAAGAGACAGAACTTTGGCACAAAAGACTGGGGCACACAAATCTTAAGACAATCACTGAAATTTCAAAAAAATGGTTTGGTAAGAGGCCTACCACAAAAATTGTTTTCATGTCCTGAACATTGCATTTCCTGTTTAAAAGGAAAACAACATAAAAGTTCTTATAAGTCCATTGAAAAGTCCAAAACAACCCAGTGTTTGCAAATGCTACACATGGATTTGTTTGGCCCAGCTCAAGTCATAAGTCTCAAGAAGAAAAGATATTGTTTGGTTATTGTTGATGACTTCTCTAGGTTTACATGGACTTTCTTTTTACACTCAAAAGATGAGACTGCAGGCATTTTGCAAGACTTTGTGACACAGGTTGAAAAGCAATTTGACCTTCCAGTGAAAAGCTTCAGGAGTGACAATGGCACAGAATTTAAAAATAAGGAGTTGGATGCCTTCTGTGTGAAGAAAGGGATTGTAAGGCAGTACAGCATCCCTAGAACACCAGAGCAAAATGGGGTAGTTGAAAGAAAGAACAGAACTTTGATTGAGGCTGCCAGAACCATGCTTGCTGATTCAGGTTTGCCATTAACTTTCTGGGCAGAGGCAGTAAACACTGCTTGCTATGTCCAGAACAGAGTTTTAATAAACCCCAGGCACAAAAAGACTGCTTATGAAATTCTGTATAAAATCAAACCACTGATCTCTTACTTCAAGGTGTTTGGCTGCCCATGCTTTATTTTGAACTTAAAAGATTCCATTTCAAAATTTGCAGCCAAAATTGATTGTGGTTATCATCTGGGATACTCAACCACTGCCAAGGCCTACAAAGTGTTTAATACACGGACCAAGGCAGTGGAGGAGACTTTGAATGTAAAGTTCAATGAACTTTCATCAATGAAAATTCCAGCAAATCCTGCAGATTTGTTTGATCTTGATAAATTCACTTTTGAAAATACTGCTGTCAAGACTAACAGTGCAGGTCCATCAGAGGATTCAACACCAGACTATGGGTATGAAATCATCATCCCTCAAAGGTCTGCCAGAATGGGAAGAGCATCAGATGTTCAAAACAGCTGTCAAAGCTCAACCACTGCTACCTCAACAGTTGTTGACCAAAGTAGCCCATCAACCACTGCTTCCACATCCTCACACACTGCTGACAAAAGTCCCCAAACAGTGGATAAAAGTCAGCAGGTGTCCACTTTATTACCTCCTATTCCACCACCTTTTGAAGCCACTGCTGGATCATCAAAGTCCCCAGCAGTGGTTAGCTCAGATGATACACATTTGCAGCCTTCACCAACAAATGCCATCATACCATACCAAGGAGATTTAATCTTCTTGAGATCTCATCCACCTGATCAAATCATTGGCAACATCAATGAAGGGGTGCTCACAAGAAGCCAAACCCAAAACATTTGTCTTTTTGCTGGTTTTCTATCACTTCATCAGCCAGTCAAGTACCAAGAGGCACTGAAAGACAACAGCTGGGTAGAAGCCATGCAAGAGGAGCTCCAACAGTTTAAAAGACAACAAGTATGGGAGCTTGTACCATTGCCAGAAGAGGTTAGTCCCATTGGCACAAAGTGGGTCTTCAAGAACAAAACTGATGAAAGGGGCATTGTTGTCAAGAATAAAGCCAGGCTTGTGGTTCAAGGTTACAGACAGGAAGAGGGGATTGATTATGATGAAACATTTGCCCCTGTTGCAAGATTGGAAGCCATTAGAGTGTTCCTGGCCTTTGCTGTCAACCACAACATGAAGGTGTTTCAAATGGATATCAAAAGTGCTTTCGTCTATGGTACAATTCAAGAAGAGGTGTATGTTTGTCAACCTCCAGGTTTTGAGGATCCATTTTATCCAGATCATGTCTACACGCTGAACAAAGCCATGTATGGCCTGAAACAAGCACCAAGGGCTTGGTATGAAACTCTTTCCACCTTTCTACTCTCCAATGGTTTCAAAAGAGGTACCATTGATAAAACACTGTTTCTAAAATGGAGAGGAAAGGATTTAATGATTGTCCAAATATATTTGGATGACATTATTTTTGGAAGCACATGCAACAAAATGTGTGAAGAGTTTAGGGAACTCATGACAGCTGAGTTTGAAATGAGTGCAATGGGTGAGCTGCAATGCTTTCTTGGTCTCCAAGTTCAGCAAATGCAAAATGGTACTTTCATTCATCAAAGCAAATATGCAAAAGAACTTTTAAAGAAATTTGATATGAATGATTGTAAACCATGCAGCACACCCATGGCAACAAATAAGCTTGTCATGTCTGATGAAAAGGATAAGCTGATTGACCAGACTTTATATAGAAGCATGATTGGGTCTTTGTTGTACCTAACTGCATCTAGGCCAGACATCATGTTTGCAACATGTGTCTGTGCAAGAAGTCAATCAGCCCCTAGAAAATCCAGTCTTATTGCTGTAAAAAGGATCTTCAGATACATAAAAAGTGCTCCCACACTTGGTATCCGGTATCCAGCTAATGGGAATATCAAGCTTTCAGGATTTTCAGACAGTGACTTTGCTGGATGTAACACCACAAGGAAGTCCACATCAGGAGGGTGCCAGTTTCTAGGTGATTGCTTAGTTTCATGGCAAAGCAAAAAGCAAGCAGATGTTTCCACATCCACTGCTGAAGCTGAATACATTGCTGCTGCAAGCTGTACAGCCCAACTCCTGTGGCTTCAAAATCAGTTGCTGGATTTTGGTATCACTGCCTTAAAGACACCACTCATGTTGGATAGCCAGGCAGCAGAAAATATCATCAAAAATCCAGTTTCCCATTCAACCACCAAACACATCGACATCAGACATCACTTTGTGAGGGATTGCTATGAAAAAGGTTTGATTTCTCTGCATCATGTTCCAACTAAAGACCAGCTGGCAGATGTGCTCACAAAAGCACTAGATACAGCCACTTTTGAAAGCTTGGTCTCTAGGATTGGCATGCTAAACATGGAATAACAAGCAAAATCTTGTTTTCCATGAATAAAAGCATTAAAATGTTTTCAGAAAATCAAAAATCCATCCTTAAAAATAGCTAAAAATGAAGTTTCCATTAAAATCCTTAAAAGTCTGCCATAACCACTGTTTGTTCAAAAGTCTGCTCTACTTCAACGTCTGCCCACTGCTGAAAGCCATCCTCTGTTCTCTCATTTCCTTGATAAACTCTGTTGTTCAAAAGCAGTGTCTTATCCACTGATATGCTATCCACTGATAGTAAAAATAATCCACTGCTTTCATTATACCGTTGTAACCACTGCCTTCATCAGTAACTTTCATAAAAGTATTGTCCTTCATTTCCTCAAAGTTTGGCATGTGGGCAGTACATAGTGGTCAGTACTTTTGTAACTGCTGCCACGTCAGCCTTCACTTTTTCCTCTATAAAACCCCCACTTCACATCAAAAACAGGGTTTTACTGTCGAATTGAATTCTCAAAAATTCTCTTCTCAAAGCAGTTTTTCATCTCATTTCTCCACAAATTTCTTCGATCATCATCTTCAAAATGACAAAATCGAAGCCATCCGCAAACCCAATTCAAAATCATCGTCGAAAGCGGCCTCTCAAAAGGCCAATCCCACTGAAATTCCACACAAACAGTCTCACAATCTTCTGGGTCTTCTCACAAAACCCGGCACCACTGCAGCTTTCGACTCCATCATCGACACAATGGCTAAATCAAAGTACAAAACTTTGTTAACAGCCTATGCACCAATTTATTTGACAACCCAAAGAGAGTTTTGGAAGAATGCAACCCTTGAAACACAAGGAGAAACTGTAACTGCCATAAACTCTTCTCTAAAGGGTAAAGATGTCCAAATAACAGCACACTCAATTTCAGAGGTCTTTCAACTCAAAGATCAGGATGGTAAAACTTCTTTCCCTAAAAATGAGTTAAATATTGACTTTATTGAAAGAGGGTATGCTGACACAATGATGAAGAAAGCTACCTTACAAAAAGGTTTCTTTCCTTCTGCAACAAGATTTTTATTCCATACCCTCCTAATGTGTGTTTCAAACAAAACCACTTCTTTCAATGAAATACCATTAAAGATTCAAAATCTGGGATATACTATTCTTCAAGATGAAAATTTTAATTATTCTCAGGAAATCTTTAATGATTTGGTTAACAATGTTGAAACAAAATCATTCTTACTGTTTCCAAGGTTCTTAAGCTACTATTTTGAAAAGAAATTCAGTAAGGATGATCTTGCTGCAATAAAGCAAGGTGCATCCATTCAAATAAATTGCTTAACTGCTGAAACTTTTACAAGGATGTCAACACCTTGCAAAACACAAGCAGAGATACCTGAGCAGATTTTAGTAGTTACAACTGCTCCTCAGGTATCTGCTGCTGAGCCCACTGCTCAAGGTGATCAAAGCAGCAGAACAACTGCTTTGAAACCCACACCTAAAATCACCAAAAAGCCAACAAAAAGAAAAACACAAAAACCCCCCAAACCCATCAAAAAGGCATCTTTGGAGGATGAGATACCAGAGCTACTGCCAGTGACAACACAAAAGTCACAAGAAACCACTGCTGTTACTTCCTCACAGCAGTTGGTACAAATATCTCAACCCATAGCCGAAACCCCTCCTGCTTCTTCACAAAAAGAACAGGTTGTACAAATTGGGACACCACATCATGATGCTCTGGAAGCAGTTGTTTCCATCATCCACAGCTCACTTCCCGGGGCAAATCCTCTTTCTACACCAACCATCACATCCACCATTCCCACACCCACTAAACTTTTGTTGGATGCAATTGATTTGAACCAGGCACTAACCAGTCGTTCTCAATCACCTATTAATGAGAATATACCTCAACAAATGACTGGGTCTGATGTATCAATCTTTGCTAACCCACCAACACAACCTGAGGAGGTTACACCCCTTGAGTTACAAGTAACTCTTGGTGGTTTTCCAAGTGAAGCAGCCACTACAAGTGCTGAACCTATAGGATTGCATTTGGACAGTGGTTACATTAATAAGACTTCCTTGGAGGCAATTCCTTACATCGCACCTCTGCCAACCACCAGTGGATTTATTTATCCTACTGGCAACATCAAACGGTTGTCAAGTGTTGAAGGAAGAAGACCCCAGTACCAAGAAAAAAGGGGCATCAGTGGTTAGTGTTTGGAGTACACTCCCTACATCAACCATTGATAAAACCACTGTTAGTGGGAAATCAGATGATCCCAATAAATTGGGTGATGATTTAAAATATCAGGATTTGACGGAACGAATTGAAAAATTGGATACATCTGTTGCAGATCTTAAAAATATGCTACAACAGGTGTTGACAACACAAAAGAAGCAATCCACTGTTATTCCACCTCAAGCATCTGCTCCACTTCCAGCATCTGCTACAAATGAGCTCTGGAATCTCTTCAAACCTTTTCTCCAACAACAAAAAGAAATGGCTGATCAGCAACATGAACTGCATGTCGAAAAGCTGAGAAACATACTGGAGTCTGGGTACAAGAACACTCAAGCAGATATTAAGGCAATCAAGGCCCATTTATTGGAAACCACTGGCACTGCTCCTCCAACAGTACTTTTCATTGATTAACTCCCAGAAGATAATGCCAAAAAGGGGGAGAAAATTCAGGAGTGGAAGAAGAAAGGAATAGATGATGGTCTGTACATTGAACCTGAAAAGGATGCTATGACCAGAAAAATTCCTGTGCCAGATGGTAGTAAAAAGGTTGATGCTACTCAAGAAGCACTTGATGAAGGAGTAGCAAGTGTAAAAAGAGATAGAATGGCAAAGGATATTTCAAGGTGGAATAAGGAGAAAAGAGCCTTCATGGAGCTGTATGAGCAGGGTTGTTCTGGGTCAAAGGATTCTAAAAATCCTAAGACAAAAAGGAAACCTATGTCCATCCCATCCAGAATTCCAAAGCATATTCCAAAACCACCATCCAAAAGTCATCAGCATCAAACCTCCACCAAAACAGCTGTTGTAACTCCTGCTGTATCAACTACTGCTGGTACTTCAGAAGTTTCAACATCTGTTATCACTTCAACACACACCAGTTCAACACACACCACAACCACTTCTTTACCATCACCACCAAAAACAACTTCACCACCACTTTCTCCTGCCAAAAAGCAGAAGACAACAGATGTTACAACATCTGCTGTAATGACAACAGTGGTTGAAACACCAGTTGTTTCAACAGCTGTTAGTCAATCACAAACCACTGCCACTCAAATCACAACCACTGTTCCATCCAAAACATCATCAGTCCCTCCTCAAACAAAAAGGAGAAGGCTAATTCTCAAAGATGATGACTATTCACCACCACCAACATCTTCAAAATCCCTGTCACTTGTCACCATTCCAAAACCCATACCTCTCTCTTCAGCTCAAATTCTAAAACCTTACCTCCTGCTGGTGTCTCATTTCCTCTAGAACTCATTGCAGTTAGGGAAGAAATCAAATCCTTTTATTATGAAGATGACCCAGCTAAAAGGAGTTTGCCATCAGTTGAAGGATATCCCAGGCCTAACAATATCGAAGAATATTTGAAACTCAAGGCCAAGCAAGCAGAGGATATTGCAATCAGAAATAAACAAGGGAAATCTGATGGGAATTTCAACAAAACTATCAGTTTCTACTCACACAGGTCAGAGCAATGGAGCAATTTGCCAAAAATGTATGTCAGCAAATTTCCGAAAGGGCAGATGAGTCCTTGAGAAAAGACTACATTGAGAACATCATGACCTACAAGAAATACAAGGGGGAGAAACACATGTACAGAAACTGGACCATTCCTGAGCTTGAAGAAGAGGCAGCCAGGATTCAAGAAATGATTAAAAATAAGGTCAAGCAGACTCCCTCTGAAAAGTTCAAACAATTTAAAGCTGAGAAGGAATTAAAGTTGAAGAGAATGAAAGAGGAGCTGATAGCAGCTGATTATGGGTCAAAGAATTCTGTGTCAAAGTGGGGAGAAGATAGGGCCAGGGCTACCTACAAAAGGTTAGAGGAACTTAGAAAGAAAGATCCAAAAGTTCCACAAAAGCCTGACTATTCTAAAGCAGAGGTTTCAAAAAGACCACCAAAGCTGCAAACTAAAAGAACCACTGCTTCAGCTGGTGCTGCCATCTAAAGGCTGGAAATGCTATTGTAAAAGAAGGCATTAAATTAATGATAAAAGAAGATCTTGAATTGGAACAAACTGCAAGTACTGCTCAGCCAGTTATGAATAGGCCAGCATCACCAAATACCTCTGCAAATAAACATCTCCCAAGAAACCCACCAGGCTCAAAAATACAAAAGTGGGAAACTGACAAACAGACCTACGTATTGACTTTGCTCAGGTCTGGTGGAGAAGTGAAGAAAATATCAAGGGAACAAGCTCTTGGCCTGAGTCTTGAAGATTTGCAGGATCTCCTTGATCTTCCACTTAGCAGGGATGATGAGGACACAGATGCCCTAGACTTTGAACTACAATTTAAAGGTCAGATAAGGGAACTGTTGATGAGGCAATAAAGAATTCCACAATAATGAAGAGTTTTGGCATTATCTGTTCCAGGGGGAGATTGTTGGGATTGAACCCTACCAGAGGAACAGATAATTAAAGCCAAAGCTGGGTCAGAGCAGTGGATCCAGAATAAGCAGATGTTACATACAAGTCTCTCCCCTTGAAAGTGGTTTTCAACATCTGCTGACCTCCTATCTACTGATCGTGCAAGCTACTGACCGTCAAACTGCTGCTCAAGTAAAGACCTGATGATAGAACTAAAGCTCTGCTATTCAATCTACTGCCTTGGTTCAAGCACTGCTGATCCGGACAAGTACTGCTGGGTTCACAGCAGTGGAGGGATGCAGCAGTTGTTTACCCTGTCTTTATGTTATGTAATGTAATAAGCAGTAGTTAGTATAGCAGTGTTTGTATAGATCAGGGGTTAGAGTTTGTTAGGAGGTTAGATGTCACTTTCATGGTGACGTCAGCTTAGATGCTCAGTGGTTTGCTAGTGCCTATAAATAGAACAGTGCTCTGTACTGTTCTATTAGCTCTTTGCAACACCGTCTTCTTTGCACGAACAAACACTGAGCTCTGGCTGAGGGGGAGTTTGTATTCAAGCATTACTTTGTAATCGTTGTTGAAATTAAATTCAATCATTCAGTTCTCTGTTGAAAATGTCTTGATCAAAGCAATACTCTCGTTTGATTGTATGCAAAGTTTGTTTCCATAATTAATTCCGCTGCACAACTCATCCATTTCCATTTTAATTCAAACAGAAAATACAATCAAAACCAAACTCAGATCCAACAAAACCTGAATGTCTGGTTCGAATGCATAGTAATGCTATCGTTTCACACCATGCAAGTCCACTTAATTCATGGGTTTCAATTATATATTTCTGATTGTAGGTAAATTTGCTTTAGCCATGCCTATGGCTAAAAGTTGTGGTGTCATGGCATACATGCATGTCAGTAAGAGGGATGAAATGGTCATAAGTTAAATATAGAAAAGATACATGTACCTTGAACTTTGAATTTAGGATATGTTGGTATGGTGGTGAAATTTTTTCGTCCTATCAGTCTGGGCCCAGAGGCGAGCCCGGGAGTTGTTTTTCAAAAACATTTTTGTTTCGCGGGTTCGTTTTGTTGTAAACTTGTAGTCCTCCTATTTGAGAAAGGAATAGTCTGAAAATGATGCTTTTGCCATCGTACATGAGTTTCGCATAGCTTTACGCCTTTTTTTAGTGAATATAAGTGGCAAGATTGGTCATTTTGCTCTGGAGGTTTCGGAATACTTGCAATGTGGTATGTATCTCCGGAAAGGTCATAAGTTGTTTTCACGCTTCATCGCCATCCTCATTTTTAAGCGATCGGAATGTGATTCATAGGAACACAATTATATGACATTTTGTTAATGTGGACAATCGCTAACACGTGTGTATGCATATACGCAAACGCGCATGCAAATATACTCTGTGTTAGAGTAAGGTGGTAACGGAACCGTCTAAATTGTGTTCATGAGGACACACGTGTGTAGAGAGACCTTCAAGCATAGTTTGCTTTTTATAATAACTCGAAAAGGATGAGTATATTTTAGCATTAAACTTGCGTTATGCCTTGAAGTCAACATTATATATGTGCGTATGTTTTTCCAACATTCAACACTTAGATTGAGAAAGCATTTGATTACATCTGATATCGTGTATGCATAGATGCATCCTAAATTGCACAATCTATGTTAATATTTCACTTCTAGTTACAAGGTTAATCTTAGATATATGATCAAACGTGTGAGTATTGTGAAGAAAATAGCATACCCAGTTCTTGATTGGTTTATTTTTAGAGAGGGCGGTGCGTCTAGCTCGAACCCGCAAGTTTGATTATTCTGTGGGGGTTTTTTTGCTTCGCTACGACGTCGTACAACACGTGGAGTAGTCCGCCATGTTGAAAGATTTCCGCTCTGGGAAGTTTGCAAATGGCATGGGGCGCGACTTTTGGTTAGACGATTTTTTATCAAATTAACCTTACGCTAGACGTAGCATGAACTGTTGGGTCATATACGAATGTGGCACGACCCAGAACATCGTATGGTGGTCCCCGGGGGTGGTGTGACTAAGAACATCGTACGCCGGAAACAGCGTGACCGTTCCACTCGTGCGTTATATAACAAGCAACAATCGAGATAAGACCACAAGGTTGTCAACGCGTAACCTCCCATGTGCTCAAAAGCCAAGAGTTCTTAATGAAAAGGTTCTCAATGACATGACGACGCAAATTACACGCGACGACTGGCGGCGCGAAGGCCAGTGTCGAGGTAAAGAAATCGAGCGCCCGAGGCGGCGTGTACAAGAGAATTTCTCGTTGGAGGCTGTGTGGTAAAGAAATTGAACGCCAGGAGTGCCACGACTTAGGATGTCCTCCGCCGGAGACGGCGTGAACAAGAAAGTCTTCCGCCTGAGGCGGCGTGGTAAAGAAACTAATCGCCGTAAGTGGCGCAAACAAGGATGTCTTCCGCCGGAGGTGGCGTTCCCATTGGAAGTGGAGTAGTTTATAATGCGTGCACTGGAGTGAAACTTTAAGGAAATTTATTGATGATGCACAAGGTATAGAATATTAAGAACTTCAAGAATATAGAAGAAGACTGGTCCTTCCATAAAGTCTGTATAGTTCCATATGTCATACTTACTATACCAAGATATGACAAAACTAATAAGATGAAAAATTTTAGCATCTCTATGTTATTTTCCATGGTTTAGTATGTGTACATTAGCATCTCGTATATCTTATCTATGCTTTATTTTATTCTTAACTTTTGCTAAAAAAGTCAGATACATGTGCATAGATACAAAATTTTTCAAATCGATGGTTTCTCGTACCAGAAACCGTAGGGTTTAAATCGAAAATACAGATGGTTAGGATAGACCTAACAAAATCATCATAACAACACGTGTTACTTCGAAGTTTTAGCATGAGAAATTGCGTACCCGATTCGAAGGGGGTTTGGATGCAGTAATCGTCTTGGTTAACCTTAAGATTCCAAACCGGCAAAGAATAAAAAGACAAATCTAGAGATTACCTTGAGAAAAACGAGGCGTGGTCCGTTGACGGTCCCACGGATGGCGCCAATGAAGAAGCATGTCCCGAGCGGGTCGGTACTTCTACGGTGATGGATACGAACCTAGCCATACCTCGTCTTCTCCGTCTCATTCTAGACCTGCAAATAAGAAGAAGAGAGAAAAACGGGGATGTAGAGACGACCGGTAGGGGAAGAATCCCCTGTTTCCAGCTACAAAAGTATTTGCCCCATATTGGATGCCCTAATAAGGAGGTGGAGACCTCCTTATATAGGAGATATGGGAAACCCTAACCTCAATGGGCCAGGCCCAGTTAGGGGTTGTCTCTACAAGCCCACAGCCTAGTGTAGTATATAAACTAAAACGCGCTGGGCTTCGCGGGTTAGTACGCAATAATAATAATATTAATATGCAAGGCAATAAATAACGTGTAGCCATTTGGGCCGGGTCAAGTACCTTACCTCGTCAACTGGTATGAAAGGGTTAACCGTAGTTCAGAGAAGAAGATCTTTTTAAAGAAATTGAGATGCTTAATAGTGTTAAGAATCTCAACATAGTGACTCTAATTGAATTTTGTGTTGAAGGGTTTAAGATGATTCTTGTCCTTGAGAATGTTTCTAATGGATACCTTGGTGATTATTTGGGTAAGCATATGTTGACATGGGAGAAATGTTTGAAAATCTACATTGAAGTAGCACTTGCATTGAAGTACTTTCTCTCTAAGATGGAAGACCAAAAGGTGATAATACATCTTGATATATGTAGCTACAACATTGGGTGGCAAAAATTGTAACATTTGGTTGTTCGTATTACTAACTTCAAATCAAGAAGACGAAGCTCTCTACCTCCACCAATGTTTTGAGGACCGGACGTCGAACCAGTCTCTTTACTAGTCCACTGGTCGGGCCGGTCAAACCAATCAGATCGAATGTAAGAACCAGGTTATGCCATAAATATTATAAAATAAATAGGCTAGGTAAAATTGTAAAAAAAACTAATTAAAATCCATTCAACTTAAAAAATCCGGTTCGACCACCGAGTTTTCAAGTCCAACTGACCAGCCAGTTCGACTTAAAACTGGTATGAAAGGGTGAACCGGACAGGTTTGACCCCCGATTCCAGCTCAGATCAGCCGATCTGATCCAGTTTTCAAAACACTGATCTCGACTGGATTGGCAGACCATTTAACATAGATCCAGAATATAAGAAGATTGATAATTTATAAAGTGATTCAGATGTTTATAGTTTTCGAGTTGATTTGTTTGAAATTCTATGTGGAGGGAAGCTAGTGACCCAATTTACATGAAGGAGAGTACGACAAAGGGCTGGGCCCTATGGCAAGGCAAAGCTTCTACATAGGAACACTAGAGAACATGATAGGTCCTACATTAAAGGAAGAGACCGTTGAAATCAATTTTGTTTTAGCGGGCCCAACAAGGATTCTTTCCACACATTTATGACAATTATACATCAATACGTGGTAGAAACTCAAGACCAACGTCCTAATGAAAGTCTTTGTCAAGGAACTTGAGAAAGCATTATTCTTTCAAGGAAGCCAATGTTCTAAAATATTAACCTTTTTTGCACACATGTATAATGCTTGTAGTATTAGTATTAGATTAAATTAATAAAGCACAAATAGACTTTTATACGTGCCATAAATAATATTTGTACTCATGTTACGCTTCATTTTGAAAAACTACACTTCAGTTTTAACTTCTATCCTAAACCTTTTTTTCTAACTATTGTGAAGTTCTTAAAGATTCTTTGTATTTTCAACCTTATTGGGATTTCAAGTAAGACATCTAGGTTCAATTCAAAACTCTTTTTTTTGAACGGCCGACAAACGTTATTTTATTAAATGTAGCAAGACGCTACCCACCAAATGTACATGATACATGAAACACACCAAAATACTATAGCATTACATGACAACTACCCCCGAATTTCAATTCAAAACTTTTGGAAAGCATGGTACAATGCATATTTTATGAATAGGGACATTTATCATGTATACTAATAACATATTCTTCATTGTTTGAAATTTATGATGTCACCTAGTTATTATCACTTCAGTCAAAGGAAGCATTGGCTTTTTTGGTCACAATAAGCGTTGACTTTTTAATAATGTTTTCAAATCTGGACCGGACCAGCCATGTCTGACCAAGGAACTGGGACCTTAGCCAGTCTGGTTAGGGTGCTTGAAAATTGCTTTTTAATTATTATTACTGTCACTTAATGGGAATCAAATCCTACATGAGTATCTTCAATCTACTCATGTAGAAATTGAACCCAACATACCTTAGTGATGACTCATTGATAGTTTCTAGGAGGTAATGGTTCATGACTGACAATTGAGCATAATCATGTAGCAAATGAACTTTCTTTTGATTAGAATGCAAGGTTCATGTTTTTTCACTAGAAAGTCAAGGGTCTAGTTAATAGGTATTAGACAATGAATTGTTGGACAATTTAATCGAAGTCAATGATAGTCAAATGATTGTTGATGTAATGTTTGCTAAAAGATGTATATGGGTTGACATTTTTGAAAATCGATGGAAAAGTCAATGTATTAATGTAGGATCACAAATTGCCAATGGTTGGATATTTGGTTGTTGTATGATTTTATTTATAGAAAGGTCAACATAAATGCTCAACATTGTGTGATGTTACTAGAGTCAAAGTTTGTTGCTAACAGTGTTTTGAAAACCGTGAAACCGGACACGAACAGCCGGCCAGACCGGGAATTGGGGTCTGCTCGGTCCGGTTTTAACCTATTCATTTTTTCACCATATTTAGGACGTCATGCGTTTCTAATAGCCGGTCCAACTATTGGACTTTGGACTGGTAAGGAGACCATTCGTCGTCCGATCCAATATTGAAAACCATTTTGCTAATGGAAATAAGTGGTTAATGCAGTGTGAAAGTTGGAATTTTGCAACTGGAAAGTTGAATTTTTTTAGTATAAATTGGAAAGGTAATTAATTGACTACAAGTATATACTAAATACAATTTGGAAATATGTTAGGGGTATGGCTAAAATCAAAATTAGTCTAAGGCAAACATGTTTTACAAACTTAGGTCAAATGAAAATTGCAGTATGAGAATTTGTTCTTTTATTTGCTTGATAAAATGGGCAAATTTTATGTGCTAGTTAAATGATGTTTGAGACCAGTTTTTGAAGTCAATGAAAGCCAACGGTGGAATGTAGGTCTAAACAAAATTAAGAATTATAGTCAGGGGCTAAGTATAGAAGGGGCGGGGGGGTCGCCCGACCCCCGAACTTTTCGCTCAGTAGTGTTATATATGTAGTTTTCGTATAGAAATTTTTTGGTATATACGTTTTCGACCCCCCGGTTCTATAGAAATTTTTGGGTATATACGTTTTCGACCCCCCCTCCCGGTCACTCGGGTCAAGCTTCGCCACTGATTATAGTACTATGCTGGTTTGTGCAGAACGTAAATAGCTATATTGGCTAATGCAAAACATCAAAGGAGCTCTGTTGGTTTATAACTTAGTGTCTGATTTATGGAAAATGTGGTGGTATAATAGCTTAATTGATCAAGAGTAGACTGATCTAATGGATAACAAAACATCGTCATTCAGTGGAGTAATAAAGAAAAGTCGGAGGCTTCTAATTTTCCTTAAAAGGCTATTGGTCATAAAATCGAGTCTGTGAAGAAATTGTATAGATGGTGTTCTTGCCAACTCATCGATCCGGAGAATGAGAATTTCAGCCATGATATATATTCGAGACGTGTGTTTCTTGGGAAGTTAAACATGGAGCATCAAAACACAAATGGCTAAAGAACAAACGTTCGGTTACCATGGTTATGGAGGATATTAGCCTTGTCTCCCAATTGAGTAAAAAACGATTGGTGTTGATGAAGATTTTACTTGTTTGGAATACCTAGGTTTCAATAGTACTTGAATGGTTAATCTTTTTAATCTACACATGACAAACTAATATAGAAAAAGTTGAAGTTAATTTGCGATTATATATATTGCCTATACGAAAACAACAGTATGAAAGCATTATTATGTGTTGCAAATGATCCACTTTTGTAGTTGACCAAAAAGCTCAATTTATAGATTCACTTTGTCAATACCATTACAAAAGGATACTAGAATGACTCAAAATCCTAAACTTTGATTCGGCTCTCTTTGTTTTGCTGCTAGAGTTTTACAAATAAGCAGTCGTTGTAGATAAGTGATTCCTGCCCAAACAATGGAGTTGGCAACAAAGATTCTGTTAATGCACTGAAATTGAATGTGTTCAATCCCCAAATTCAAAAAGGAAATGTAGAGGCAGTTGATGGATGGATGAGAATATATTACAGAAAACGGACTTTGAAAGACGGACAAATATGTGGAAGACCTGCAGGTATCACCGACAACTATCTGTTAGTGAAGCTTTCCATAAAAGGGGCATAGGTAACCGACATAAGTTCTAAGTTTTTGATGGATGATGCGTGGTCGAATATCGGTGTTCTAATATGTTTAAGTTTATGTTTTTACATAGCTTTTAGTTCCCAATAGCCTACTTTTGATTGGAATTGTGTTTTGTAGGTCTAACAGAGTTTAAGGAGCTATTCGGAAGCTATACGGAGCACCGGGAGCGAACGGGATTAACTAGAAATGCGAGAAATGAGAAAACAAGAAAATACCCCTTAATGGATCACCGATGGGTTACCAACAAAAGTATCCATAGATCAGCGACACACATGTTTCATGACAAATCACCGACACTCACATTTTGCAACGGTTTGGGTAAGAAACTGGTTTTAATCCATGGTTCGATTTTAATTGGTTTAATCGAAGGAGTTTTTAGACCGATTTCAATTTGACGGATCGGATTGGGACCCGTTTCACAACTGGTTCCGATCCCAATCCAGTTTGAATGTGAACCTCTTTTACAATCTAACCGGTGTTTGTTGCATGTTTTGGATTGTATTATACCTTTATTAAGATTGATCAACATCCTGAATTCAACACCTTATACTTAACTTTCATTGTAATTATCAAATTCAATTAACTATTAAATATTTACACACCAGCTAGAACGTAGAAAAAGAAGAATTCTATGAATTCTGTGTGTTTTGAGTGAGTACTAAGATTCAAACTTTACTAAATAGGATAAACAAATAACTATATTATAGAGAGCACTTGATGGTTGAACACTTGAACGCCTAACAATGGACTGAGATAAATCTTCCTCTTAGTACCACCAAATTGTTTTTATTTTACATCATTCGTTGCAATTAGAACAACTATCCAATTCACCAACATAAACTCCAATCATTGGCGACATTGAATCACATACCACTATTTGTTTGCCCTTTCATAAACCATTACTACCTTTAGTATAAACAAATAACAAACTGCTTTGTTTTGCTTTGCACAAAAGGAGACAAAAAGTTGAGACATTTTGTTATAGGGTTGTAAACGAACCGAATGTTTAGCGAACAGTTCGTGAACCGTTCAATGGGAAGTTTGTTATGTTAGTCCGTTTAATAAGTGAACGAACACGAACAAGAAATTTTGTTCGTTAAGTTAAACAAACGAACATGAATAAAGGTGTGTTCATTCGTTTATGGTCGTGAGTGTTCGGTAATGTGTCCATTTATGTTCAATTGTGTTCGTTCATTTAGAAGGTTTTTATATATTGTATTTTTTTTTTTTATACTACTATGTGCCTCCCCCAACATCCCTCATTTAACCATTTCGATTTCAGTTAGTACTAAAACTTGACAAATTCTAAATTTTATGTTAATCATGTTTCTGATAATTTTGTCAATTGTCTTCGGATAATGATAAATAACATCAAGGGATAAATATCCAACTTCTATTTAATGTTATTTTTTCAGGATCTTTTGGTGAGTTAATAATATTTGAACTGTTGCAGTCAACTATGACTGAAATGTTGATTCTTAATCTTATTAGTGAACTACCAATCGTTTCCTAACAGAATCATTGAATAGGCCGCCTCGTGAGATTAACATCTTTTGCATGTAATGGATCTCCTAACATAAAAAGAATGCGTCCCCAAAGATTATCGGGTTCATTTCTGAAAACATACATAGGTGCTGCAATTCAGTAATTTATTATAAATTGCTTCTATGGAATGATAGTTTTGTTAATTAACTTTGGTTAAGTATTTTTTGTCCAAAAACTGGGTGGAATGGTGGATGTATAGCACGCGAACCTGCTCTGACCCAATCCGTTTGACCCAAACCCATTTGACATGTTTTCTAAAAGCTGCCCATTTTGACCCTTTTACCCAACCCAGCCAGTCCTATTTGTTTCGACCCATTACACAACCCAACCCACATGGGAACGTGTATTCTTTCTCATAAACATACCTGAGCAACTTTTAAGAGCTCGTCCATTGTGCAAAAGATCATACCTGTCAAACGCTGCAAAAATAAAATAATAAAAAGTAGTCACACAAAGAAGTTTTATCCAACATCAAAAAGTGAATGTGTAAAGTTACTTGCATGAGTTGTATACATCTAAAAGTTGCATTATACCGTATCTATTGTGAAAGATGATAAACTCAAAATGTTAATGATTCTAATCATAAAAGTAACTTTTTGCAGTAAGAACGAAAACAGGAAAGCTTACTCCTTACCTTCATTATACAAGTTGTGTTGAAGTTTTCCCCAAGGTAGTCCAGCAACAATTTCATTAACATCCAAATTAGTTTTAGCAAGTGCTCATGCTTTTTCATATGATGGAATTACATCATACGAGATTGTCGCGACAAGCTTCTCATCTTCATCTTTTGCTAGTAATCTCACATATTTTCTGTAACTTTATTAGTCTATCTCACCACTAATCTTCATGTAAAATCAGTATGAACACAATGATAATAACATACTCATATTATTATAGTTAATCACGTTGTGACAAATCATAAAAATACACAGAAACAGTTTGAACACGGGAAAGATAGTATCAACCCAGTATGAAACATTATTAAAGTTGGTAAATAAAAATATAGTCGTATAACTGGCAATTGCTTCAGAAATATCCATCCATAACAAGTGCTAGAACAAAGTCAATAATAAGATAATTGCAACCGGTGTATTCGGTACCGGTACCCACTTTTCCCGTTTTTCGGCACCAGTACTTTCGGTACCGATTCGGTACCGAACGGGTACCGTGCTCATCCCTAATCCAGGGATGTTTAGATAATACCAGAAAAAAAATTATATCAAGAGAAGGAAATGAACTTATTTAACTTGACGAAGCTTTTTCGTATGTTCAATGTCTTCTGCTTCACTATCGCTTCAAGAAATACTAACGTCAATAAAACCGATAACTAATAGTGAATAAATCAAGAGCCAAAATAAGACTAAGACACATCCAAGGCATCATATTCTCAGTGTGGTGTTTTCAAAATATAAAAAGTATAAAAATTGGTTGTGAGTGGAGGAGAGAGAAAATGTTATTGTTCATCTGTATATTTGGGGGGACACTGTTCACCCCCTATAATTTTTTAATATATTTTGAAAGTGGTTGTGAGTGAAGGAGAGAGAAAAGATAATGATAAAGATATAAAAAATATTATTTAATTGAAAAAGAGAGAGAAAATGTAGTGTTTTTTAGTGTAATTTAGGGTGAAAATATAGTGGGATAGATATGAATGCTCTAAGAGCATTCTCATCCAATCCATCAAAACTTGTGAGGGTGAGTTTTTATATTGTAAAGGGTAAAAAAAGTGGTTGTGAGTGGAGGAGAGAGAAAATGTTACTGTTCATCTGTATATTTGGGGGGACACTGTTCACCCAGTATAATTTTTTTAATATGAGTAAACTGCCATTTTGGTCCCTGTGGTTTGGGCATTTTTGCCATTTTAGTCCAAATCTCAAACTTTTTAAATCTGGGTCCCTGTGGTTTCATCTTTATTGCCATTTTAGTCCAAAATTCAAAATCCCCCTTTTTTGACTGTTCCAAAAAGTTTGAGATTTGGACTAAAATGACAATAAAAGTGAAACCATAGGGACCAAAATGGCAGTTTACTCTTAATTTTGGACTAAAATGGCAATAAAAGTGAAACCACAGGGACCCAGATTTAAAAAGTTTGAGATTTGGACTAAAATGGCAAAAGTGCCCAAACCACAGGGACCAAAATGGCAGTTTACTCTTTTAATATATATTGAAAGTGGTTGTGAGTGAAGGAAAGAGAAAAATGTGATGATAATATTATTTAATTGAAAAGGAGAGAGAAAAAATATTTGTTTTTAGTGGAAATATATTAATATAGGAGTTGTTTTTTAGTGGAATGTATGTATAATTTGATGGATTGGATGAGAATGCTCTAAGACTGGAAGGTATGGGGCCGGCTTAGGCCCGGCGCCGGTCCCCCACACCGCCCCATAGGGCAGGCTCGTCCCATCCGTCTCCCACAAGCCGATCTCGCCGTGCCTCCTTCCTCTCTCCTCACACACACACACATCTATACATACATACATATATATATATATATATATATATATATATATATAAAGGGGTTCATCCCCCACCCCCTAGGTCCATCCCCTCCAAGCTCTGCTTACGTGGCGGTGATGTGACGACCCATCCCCTTAGGCTATGGGGTGTGGATGGAGCCCCATGGGGCTTTATAGGTGCCACATAGGATCCACGTGTGCGATGGAGCCCCTCTTTAACATGGATTAACATGGAGGGTGTGGTGAGGGGCGCTATAGAGAAAAAAAAACAAATTTGATTGGTGCAAACAAGTGGGCCCCAGCTGATCTCTCGCCATCTCTCGACATCATGTTGGCGGAAGCTTGATGGCGCTCCGGCTATGGCGCCGGCGGTGTGGGTGAAAGTGGAGGGGGGCGCTATGGTGGTCGATGTGGCGGAAGGGTGGCGCCCCACACCCTCCAGCCTTAGGGATGAAGCTCTCCATACCCTCTAGTCTAATAGGGGCGACACTTTTAGCGGCGCCATTTAAAAAGTCTCCCCTAAAAGTCTGATCCGTGTTATAACATGTGAGATGCGATTCTGTCCCTTGATATACAAAACTATCGGACGGTTGGTGTTATGTCTTGAAATATCCCCAAAAGTTCAACAAAACCCTTGGCGGGCTTTGTTTTCCCATTTGACATCTCTTTTCCCCCAATCGCTCAACCCTGATGCTTCCGCCTCCTGAGACCCCCAAATTCTCCCCTCCATCTAACTTCTGTCGTCAATAATGGAAGGTGAACAACACGACAGCATAATCCCATGTTGGAACCACCAACGGACAGGCCGGACACCGTCTACGCCGACGGCTTATATGACCTCTTCCAATTCGGTCATGCTCGTTCTCTTGTGCAGACCAAAAAATCGTAAGTGATTTTCAGTTGTTACATTAAACATATGGATCTAGCTTTTGATTGCTTGATGTTGTTGATTTTGATTTGATATTTGTATTGTTTGCTATATGAAATGCATGTTAGGGTTTTTAGAAGTTAGAACCCCTCATAAACTTAATAATAAGAACCATTTTTATCTGTATAGTACACTGACTTCATGATATACCTGTGAGGCATTATTTCTGCTAATTTAAACATATGATATAGCCTTTGTTAATGTTGGTTTGTTTATTATTTTAACCACATGAAGGAGCACTTGAAAGTTTTAAAGTCAGTTGGTTGTCAAAATCGATCAAAATTATAAGCTTTGCAGAAGAGGTTTTCCCCTAAATTACTGTCCAATTGAAGTGCATATTGAGTCAATCTTTAATTATTCATGATTCGGTTGCTAATGTATTTGTTCGTATCTAAAATCCGAGGGGAGAGGAAATAGGAATCCCTCATAAACTAAACAAGAACATAGAGGAAGAGGAGAATAGTAAAAGTTTATTCTGTTTTAGTACATTAACTTCATGACATAGTTGTGAAGCATGATTTTTGCTGATATAACTATATGATTGTCATTGTTAATGTTGGTTTGTTTAATTTTTTAATCGGGTGAAGGAGTACTAATAAAGTTTTTGTGATGCCTTTTGACGGAGATCAAAAGCAATGGATGTGTGGAAGGATGGATGAATAAAGTCAATTTTCTGAATTATTGTATTTATGTATGATTCTTCAATAATCTATGGTTGCCCTAACCCTTGAAAAAAATAAGAAATTAAATGTTTTTCAAGAAACTGTTATATGTTTTTAGTAATTCATGTGATCGTTGAAGCATGATATCTCATATCTCAAACATCCTTCCATTTATTTTCATGGAATTCAAACAACTATAAAGTTTTACCGATGTCTATTTTGTGGCGTACGCATCACTTGAAGTAAATTGGTTGGTGGATAATTTTGACTCGTGGATTTCAAAAACGAACAAGTCAGCCAGATAAAAAGCTCAAATAATATTTGCATGGTCAATGTGACCGTTAGAAGTCTATTTAGCATGTGTTAATTCTTAGCTGGGTCAAATGGATTGGTTGATTAAGCCGATTCTTTAAGAGAATTTAGAGTCATTATTAATTGAATGAGTCATTTTTTTACGTTGCATGTAATTGCCTATATAAGGCTTGGTTTGGTTATGGAATAAACAAGCGTTTTTCTCAATTTTTTCTTTCTGCAAGTTGGTAGTTTTGGTTATCACTTTTCAGTAAATACAAAAGCACCAACAGATCTTGGGTCTGAAACCAACACAAATAAAAACAATGGATCATGACACTGATTTTGACCTGTGATACAGATTACTAGTCCCTACTTGAATATCTTATTTAGTTCAACACCAAGGACACAATGCACCATAGTGACTTGACACATGCCAGGCTCGCAACTTTTGAAATCTAGTCTAATATGGATACGGAAAGTCCGGTTATTGCTCTGGTTAAGTGGCCAGACCGATATCATATGATTGTTGAGGTCAAACCAGGTGAAATCTGAACGTGTTGACCAGAAGTTGGGTGGAGTTTGTACTAGTATGTGGGTTACTACTGGGTCATCCTCAAAGTAGTGAGATTTGCTTTCACTAGCATTTTCAGACACACGTAGGGAACCCTTTTTGTATTTAATATACATAGATTTGCTTCACGTGCTTTTTATTCTCATAAACATTTGAAGCTTGTCGACTTAGGGGTGAGCAAAAGCCAAACCATAACGGAAATCCGAACCGTCAAAAATTAACCAAAACCGACATAATCAATCGGTTATGCTTAAGTAAATATGATGAACCGACCATGGTTATGGTTGATGTATCTCCGTTAACAGACTTCAAGCTAAACTGAAATGAACCTTGTATTATGTTTATGATTTTCTGGAATAATATATTGTTGTTGGCTTCCGTACACACCATATAATCATGTTGCTGCTACAGAGATATACGATATGTGTTTGCTTGCCGGTTAATCAGGAAGCAATAATTGTTGTGTTAGAGGCTTTGCTACTATATGGGGATTTGTCCCAAAAGGATTTCCTGCATTTTGTGCATAAATGTCATGGGTTCTTCGACATTGATTATGTCAACGTGATAACCAGCTATGCACACCATCTGTTTGATAAAACGCTTCAATGAAACCCACTTCAATGAGAAAGGAAGTATGGTTTATATTGTTTTTTACCTGTTTAAAATCTACAAAATGCCAATTAAGCAACAATGTAAAATAAGGTCTAGCATAACCTGTATACCCATCAAAAATGTGTGTTTATTCAATGTCTTACAGTCACATATGCTTTTGTTTGATGTAGGGGTTTGTGGATTATAGCAGCAGCTACTTAGGACTTGTTTCTCAGCAAGGCGGTAAGTAAAGAAAATCTAGGACGCTTGTAAATCGCTGGGTATCTTATATACAGCCTCTGTCTGCTTCTATGAACGCATATTAGCATCATAATCACTTCATCAAACATCAGAATCAAACGAGTGGGTGTTAATTGAAGCCACTTAAGGGTTTTAAACACAAAATTTGAACATGCTATATATTCTTGACAAAACTGTAAGGCATGGTAAATGATGGATATAACTCGTGAATTATATATGCGTAAAAACAGGCCCGGTTATATGCACTGCGGTGTTCAAGCTTCAGAAGTATATATAATGTATACATCTAGTGACAATTGAAAACAGAGCTTTGATATAGAATTCAAGTGACTTGAGTATGGGTCATTACAATGTCAAGATGGTTTTCATAATGTTATGATAATTTTTGTGTTCATAAACTCTCCAGCGTATGTTTTTAGGCATGTATCGCAAGAGATTGATACTCAACTGGTTGAAGAGACTTTTGTTTCTGAGGTTTCACTTTATCTGTTTCTTTAGAAATTTTGCTTTAGTTCCCTTGTAAGTATAGGAACAATCATTATGTAATGTAGCGACTGATGTAATTAATTTACTGTGTTGTTGTATAGGGCTGTGGCGTACCGGTGTGATTTGAGAGCTGTTGGGAGGCTGTATCGGGACAGCATCGGTGATGAAACAGTACCGTGGGATGTTGTATAGGGCTGCCAAAACGGGTTAATATGAAAACAACCAAGAGCAAGTTTGAAGCAAGTGACTAAGCAAGAGCAAGTTGTGAACCGATCAAGAAAGAGAAGCAAGAAAGAAAGTTAGTTTTCACCAAGAAAGAAAGAAGAAACAGGTAAAGGGTAAGGGAGGTGAGTGTAGGGTTAATCTTAACAGGTTCTAAGCAGGTCATGGATACGGGTCAAAAGTGGATATTGGTCAGCAGGAAGTTTGTTTATTAAGTCACATATTTATTAGTGATTTTAAGTAGTCGTGTGTAGGTTTAGTGGGTCAAGAAAACGCGGCATAAATGTAGGAGTTTTAGGAGATAATGTGTTACATGGTTAGTTTGTTTAGAGTCTATTTAATCTAAATTTGCAATGAATGAAAGGTGTGTGTTTTGAAGCAGTAATAATTTCATTTTAGTGAGGTTTTGATTTCCAGTGTTTGAAGCTTGAGACCATCGAATATTGTTGCTGTTTGTGTGATGTTCTTAAAAGGACCGTTCAACCTTTTGAAAACAGATCATTTATATTCGTGAGATGAACTTGACGATCTAAACTATGCACGACCTGATCAATAAACTGTGTTAAATATTTTATTATTAAGTCGGTTCTAAGTTATGGCATGTTTATGTTTGAGATTTGGTATTCAAACTGATTTTGTAATGCGCATTTTTGTGCTCTATAATATTCTACATGATACTTGTGGATTTGTAATATAAGAAGTCATAACCTGAAAGAATTCATCATGTGTCAAGTTGATATCTAGTTTTGGCTTTCAAATTTGTAGTTGCTGTTTTGCACTTGGCGGAAGTTGCACCGACTTTAGTGCTTCTCTGGATTATATAAAAAACGTGTGTGATCGTGGCTTCTACTTCGATTGTGCTCTATCCAACTAAACTTTAATGTTTTCAAGATCAAGAGTCATCTTATTGAAGTTGTTGAGCTGACGCCACCTGAAAGGGGTATGATGCTTCTTGAGATATATTATACCAGAAAGAAACTTGGCATTGTGCAAGCTTTCAAGCTTTGCTCAATGTTCAAAGATTTCTGACTTTCTCGATCAGGAAGGTCGTCAAATTAATTTAACCTCTTTAATCTCACCATCATCAGCAATGATAGCTTGAATCCAGTTTTAAGTCTTGTCCTAATGCTTTGGTCAATATACTGAGCATATTTAGTTTTGAATCATATCCATGTGACTTAATAAACAAACTTCTTGTGCTCACTGTGACTTTAAGACTTGCATCATCTAATCTCAACAGTCTAAACCCAACAACACATCCATTCCTGTTTTCTTATGAATTGCTGATGATGGTGATATTGTTCACCAAATAAGTTATAGTACCCGTAGCTGCAACCCTAAATGTCTTAGTTAATTTTTAACTGGACACGATATCCTTTTAAAGGCCTTTGTTATGTACGTGTGACAAATAATCCATCTCGGTACTCATCTCTTCTATCAACCCTTTTCTTCAACTATTTTGAGTCTATGGATGCAAGAACCTGTCCCTCCAAACACAATAGAGCGAGCGTCTACAAAATGCTCAAATGAATTTAGTAATGAGGATAAGAATATTATAGCCATATCTTCATATATATATATATATATATATATATATATATATATATATATATATATATATATATATATACGAGAGGATCCATTAGCAACCACCCTTTATTGCGAGAACCGCAAGAATCAATGTGAACACAACCAAAAATACCTAAAAAAATCTAAAAAACACACAATTTTTTTTTAATAAAAATCGCTACTTTACGTCAATAAAAAATAAAATAAAAATCAGACTAAAACTAGCAAATTTTATTAAAAAAATATTTAAAAAAAAAAACTTGTGTGTGTTTTTTAGATTTTTTTAACATTTTTTGAAGGTTTATCTTTATGGTTTAGTTTTTAGTATTTAGCTATATCTGGTACCACTTTTATATTCCCAAAATCAAGAACCCATTTATTAAATTCATCCCTATGGTCCTCAAGAGACTTACAACAAGCCACTGGGAAGGTTACTATGTAATATTTTCTTACCTAGATAGGTGTTTTTGTGCAAATGTGGTTTGATAATCTATATGAACTTTAAAATCAAAAGTACCTCTATACACTTTTTTTGATAATCTATGTGAACTTTAAATCAAAAGTAACTCTATACACTTTTTTTAGACGACAAAAACCCACCCACTAAATATACTCCTAAATTTTACACTAATATTCAACACTCCTTAATACCATTAGACCATCGTTGCTTTAACCGATGAAAATGATTTGGCATAGCATAGCATAGCATGGAATTAAATTTCAAGAACTTTAACCAATTAAATCTCTCAACCCCTAATCCATACGTAATATAATATTTATCTTTTTTAAAGACCAAAACAAACATATATATTTAAAAAAGAGACTTCATTGTGGGATGGCTCAGTCATTTTCCCAATTTGGACTTATTTATTCGACAAAACTACTACATATAAAATAGCAAAAGCAATAGAAAATTGATCACCACGATTTTGGCAACGTGATTGGTGAGATCAAAGACTAAAATTATACTGGTTTCACATTTTATTTCTAATTTTTTAGAAAGGTTAAACTTGATGATTAAAGTTTTCTTCAACGAGTTATTTTCATTAAAGTGGAGGGCTCAATACACTTTATATATAAAAGCGATTACATCAAAACCTACATTTAATAATTTGATTACTGGCACAACTTTATAATGATTAATAACATCTTCGGCCAATGGTTTGGTTTAGTGTCACCAATTGTTTATCCCAAATAATAAATAAAACTTTCAAAGGCACCACACTATCGGTTCCACAGGGATAAGCACTAAGCACAGAATGAATTAATATAAGAAACTGCAAAAACTACTGTTCCAATGAAACATAGAGCTAGGAATCAATGGGTGGAGGGTCAAAGTCAACAGCAGTTGGAATAGTCAAAATCATAATGCTGCTAGCCAACATCTGATCTATGTGGCAGGAAACCTTAATATTGATATGGTAAAACCATGGGTATGGTGGGGCTTGGGTTGGACTTGGGTTAGGGCATTTGTTAACACGTGGTTTGGGGGGGGGGGGGGGGGGCAGACATGGGGCGACCCACATTTAAACAGGGTATGGTGGGGCGGGGGTTTGGGGCGGGGGTTTGGGGCGTGGGTTTGGTGGGCTTCGCTGGGCTGACCCGGTGGGCTGTTTGTTTTAAAACAACAAATTTAATTTTTTTTAATATTTTTAATTAAAGAAAATTACATTAAAAAAATTCTTAATGTTTATATTTGTTTTTTATCTCTTCTCTCATCTCCAAGACTAGTTGTAACTCGTCACCCTGTAGGTGATCAATCGGCTGTGATAGAATTTTCAAATCATCCCGTCTTTGTCTCAGGGCATCTCTAGCGGCATCTCTAACTTCTTTGCTCCTTCGTTGTTCGGCCCTTTGTTGTTGGAAGACGTTGAATGTATCTAACTTGGATGAAATGTCATCCAACTGGTCGCTGTGTATTCCCCTACGCAAGCCCGAACTCCCAGCTGAAGGCGATGCCGTACCAGATCTTGATTTTTGAGCACGCCTTTTTGCGGCATCTCTTCCATACTCAGGCCGGTTTGGGCTTGGCGAATCATCCAAAAGGTCCTCAAACTCTTGATCTCGTGCATCAGATTGGGCTTGGGACGAGGCCCTTGACCTTTTGGAAGACGTGTTACTTTCGCTACCACTGGGGATATTCGCCCACTTTGGATGGAACTTACAAATCTCCCAACAATGTATGAAACGGAAGTCGGTCCCCACATTTGATTTGAATTGAACCAATGCATTCGTCACAATGTCGGCTTCGGTTTCACCACCTTTTGGGTTTTGTTTTGCTTTATTTAAATAACCACTATATTTTGTAAGTTGGCCGCTTATGTCGCTCCACTTCGAGGATAAGCTATCGTTTTCACGATAAACCTCTCTTCCCAATTCTTGATGGAATACTCTACTAACCCCTTGTCACAAATGGGTTCAATGTTGAGAATTTCCTATTTTTATAAAAACAAAATTTAATATATTACAAAGTTATATAAAAAAACCATTAATAAAAACAAAGTTTAAGAATACCTAAAGTTGCATGTTGAGATTGTTGAAACCAACCCCTCGCCAATGCAAGTTCTTCAGGAACGGTCCATTTTAGTTGTTTTCGCTTAGCGGTTTCAAGTGCTTTATCCGCCTCGGTTTTTTTCTTATGGCTTCTCTTATTGATGGGTTTCGATGCGGAAGGACCATCGTTGGGTGGTTGAGTTTCGGGGACGGTTTCGTTTTGTGAAAGGTTGATGGGCGTTTGTGTAAACGGGGTAGGTATCGAATCTTCGGTGTGTGGGAAGTTAGTAAACAAACAATTCCCAAGATACGATGCATAACTCGCTTCTTGGGGCATAGAAGAGTGTATCAAAAATGGACGAGGCATTGGACGAATGGGTGGTGGGCTAGGATTATTTTCTTGGAATGCATACGGGTTGTTCGGGTCAAAAGGACGGTTATGAGGATGCATTTTTTCGTTTTGTAGAAGGAGAATTGAAGATGATTATAGAAGATGTGGTTGAATGTGGTAAAAAATGAAAGAAAAATGTGAGTTTTATAGTGGAATTTTTTTTTTTAAAGATAGCCGTTGGCCAACGGCTACTTTGGTTTGTCCAGTGAGAGCCCGCCATGTCAGCTTGGCCAGACCGCCCCACAGTCCCGGCTTGAAACCCAAGCCCGAGGGCCACGCCCCAACCCAAGCCCACCCGGGGTGGTGGCTTGGGCGTTTTCCCCCAACCCACGCCCAAACCCCCGCCCCATACCCCATGGTCTAAATTCAGGTTAAAAGCAAAAGTGAACTAGGAAATCAAATTGGGCTTATTATTTGATTCACAAAAGTCTGGTTATTCTTTTGTTAGGCAAAATGCAAGGCATTGTGTCACCTGCCCGGTTGGCAATCCGGATTATAGGATGTTAATCCACCTCAGTGATCCATGTGATGCATTACGCTGTGGCGATCTATGTGCTGTTAAAGCAAAAAGAGTCATCTATCAGTCGTCATCTGTCCAACACAGCAGTAGCCATGCCGCCAACACGACCATCGCCACTAACCTCCATAAAAACAAACATAGCATGCGAACCCGCTCTGACCCGAATCCATTTGACACGTTTTTCTAAGAGCTGCCCATTCAGAGACGAAACCAATTTGATACTTTACACAACCCAACCCAACCCAACCCAACCTGTCCTGTTAGTTTTGACCTGTTACACAACCTGACCCAACCCACCATTTTCCAGTCAAATTAATGACATTCTAAGACATGTAAACATGAAATAGACCGTTAAATACATATAAAATCAGTGCGAACAACTTGGAAATAACATCCTCCAACTATTTTCTTAGATAATCGACATGTGACAAATCATAAAATTACATAGAAACTGATTGAACAACAGTATGAAAATGGGTTTTAATGTTATGCTTTAAAAAAAAGGGTAATTGCACGGTACCCCTGACCGCTGAAGGGATCCCCCTTCCCAAGCTAGTGACCCGGCAACGCTTCCTGGCGGTGAATACCCAGCCGAGTTCGAGGGGAGCGAAGAGCCTGCAAGCAGGATTCGAACCCGCGCCACTTTGACTCCCGAACTGGTTTTAGATGGGTGCTGGTGGCCACTGGGCTGACACCCCGTGGTTTCATGCTATGCTTTATCTTTAACTGTTTAAGTGATAATATCATCAACAATAACTGTGATATAAAAAACAAAGAAATAAAAAGGTCGCAGAGGGCTGGTGTGTGTGGTCTGATCTTGGGCATCCATACAGGCCCTATAGCGAAGTGATGAGGGCAATGAAGGACATGAATTGCTGAATGCAATAATGCAGTGAAGTTGTTCGACGTAATGCCCAACAAAAATAACATCATGTCTTATCATTGGAGGGTTTCTATAAACTGGGGAATTGGATCAACCACGCAGCAAGGTGTTTGTTGCAGACGACTGGGTCAACACAACCTGATGTTGGCCCGTTTAGCTAAATGTATTCACATAATTGACACAAGACTAACGCGAACCCGTTTAGGCTTTAGACTAGTCACTAACCCGCATATTTTGTAATGGATTCGTATTGTGTTGTGTTGTGTCAACAAATTGCCAGTCCTAATCTGAAAAACTAAAATGCAAATTTTGTTGAAAAAACTGAACCAAAGTCAGCAACTAACTAGCCCAAAACTGAGTGATCCGGTTCATATCAAGTCAAAATGAGTGGCTGCTGCAAAAAAAAATAGGAATCCAATTTTTAGTAATAAGAAAAAAACAGAATTTGAACTTTAGAAAACAGAATTCTACATGTCGAATGTACACCCAAAACTGAATTCAACCGTTATTGTTAATAGAACAAATGTGTGTGAGGTCAGGATCATTTAGGTCCAGATCTAACCATCTGTGCATCTGCATGTATTCGATTTAATGGTCTGTGGTGGCTTTACCGCACGAGGTTTTGCGGGAACATGGCCATGAATTCTTTCCAAATATTTGACAAGCCAATGGACATATGCAAAGTTCAATTGCGGTGCAACCTTTAAACTTCTTCATCTCTTTCCTTTGCCTATTTGTTTCTCAATTTGTATAAAACCCTCATGAATGGGAAAACAAACAACTAAGAAGTCTAAAAGCACATTACAGAATCAAACTTCGACGCAAATATCATCAAGAATCAAATAGTCTTCTATTGTGGTCGTCAGACGGACATCGTTCAATACAAAACCAATTTTAAGTAAAGGACTGCGTATATACATGCCTATTGCCTTATCTCTCCCTCCTAAATCTATGGATGTTCATTGGTTCGGATATCAGTTTATTGGGTGTAGTAACTTTTTCGGGCCTAACAGATAACGGAACCAATCAGAACTAGAAATGTGTCTAACCGAACCAAATTCAATTTCAACCGATTAAACTGATAAATGATAGAAATGTGTCTAACCGAACCAAATTCAACTTCAACCGATTAAACCAATAAATGATTAAACCGGTTATTATTTGTTTTACTCGATTGGATAAGAAAGATTTGTGGAGCTGATAAGCAAACCGAAAACCGAATAAGCAATTCGGCTAAGGTTAGGAACTAAACAGAATAATCCAAAATGATTTCCGTTTATTTTTTTGATACGGTTTCGGATTTAGGTGTTTGTCAATTACGGATAATAATGCACGCCCCTACAGAGTAAGTTTTGAGCTTCAATGTCATTGTAATGCATAAGAAATGAGCTTCGATTACAGTAACAAAAAAACCACCAGCCATCACAACCCGCATTATATATGTAAGAATTATGGTTCAAATCGTTGCCTGTTATTGATCAATGAATAACAATATATAGAGTATACATCAGATCTCCTTTTCTTGGAGAATAAGTTTACAATCAATCTCTCCTATAATTATGATAATCTATTCTATATTTACAATATTTCCTGTCGATTCTATTACACCCCCGCAGTCGAAGCGGGAGGAAGGCGAACGGTTAGACTGGACCGAAAGTCGTCAAACAAGATCTTTGGAAGTCCCTTGGTGAAGATGACAGCTATTTGAAACCGAGAGGGGATGTGGAGAATACGAACCAGGCCTTTCTGAACATGCTCACGAACAAAGTGAATATCGAGCTCGATATGTTTGGTCCGTTGATGTTGAACTGGATTCCCGGACAGACAAATAGCGTTAACGTTGTCACAGTAGACAACAGTCGCCTGAGAGAGAGGGCGATGAAGCTCCAAGAGAAGATTGCGAAGCCAGCATATTTCAGCAACAGCATTTGCAACTCCACGATATTCGGCTTCAGCACTGGAGCGGGAGATGGTGGACTGTCGTTTAGAAGACCAAGAAATTAGATTGTCACCAAGATAGACACAGTAGCCTGAGGTAGACCGCCGAGTGTCGGGGCAGCCAGCCCAGTCAGCATCAGTGTAAGCACGGAGAGAAAGAGATGTGGAAGGGCCCAAAGTAAGACCAAAATCAAGAGTACCATGTATGTAACGAATGCATGTGTATACAAATTTGCTGGACACTGTAGGTGATATCCGATCTGGTAAAAGTAAGATACTGCAAAGCTCCAGCAAGACTGCGAAACAAAGATGGGTCATCAAACTGGGATCCTTCGGCTGAAAGTTTGGACTGTGTATCAACTGGAGTCGCTGCAGGCTTGCAAGAATCCATAGCTGCTCGACTGATGATGTCCTTTGCATATGCTGCTTGTGACAAAAACATGGAGTTGCCCGTGCGAGTAACAGATATACCCAAAAAATATGATAAAGGACCCAAGTCCTTCATGGCGAATTCTCCTGATAATGTAGACATGAGCCTGTAGCGTAATGTATTAGAAGAAATGGTCAGGATAATGTCGTCTACATATATTAAAAGGTAAGCAATATCACTGCCATGATGATAAATAAACAAAGATGTGTCTGTTTTGCACTGAGTGAACCCCTGTTGAAGGACAAAATTCGTAAAACGATGATACCACGCCCGAGGGGCTTGCTTTAGCCCATAAAGAGATTTCTTAAGTCGGCAAACATGATCGGGATACTGACGGTGACGAAAACCCATTGGCTGTTACATATAGACGGTCTCATGCAAATGTCCATGTAAAAATGCATTAGTAACATCCAGTTGATGAATCGGCCATGATTGAGAGAGGGCAAGAGACAAAACCGTATGAATGGTAGCGGGTTTGACCACCGGGCTGAAGGTGTCACCGCAATCAATACCTACCTGTTGCGTACGCCCATCACAGACTAAGCGCGCCTTATAACGCTCAAGGCTACCATCCGACCGAAATTTATGCTTAAAGAGCCACATACTGCGAATCATATTCATGTGTGGTAGACGAGGAACCAACTCCCAAGTCTCATTCTTAATAAGTGCACTAAACTCGCCAGTCATGGCTTTATGCCATTCGGGTGTGGACAAGGCTACCTGAGGGTTTTTAGGAACGGGAATGACGGTGGTAGTATTAAGATTAAGAAACTGTTTAGGTTTGGAAATACCGTCCATGGAGCGGGTTCGCATGGAACGGGTATTAGTGGAGGTGTTAAGCTGGTCGGAAGGGAGGGTTTCGGGAGGTGGAGGGGGTGCTAAAGGGGCGAAGTTAGTAGTTGACTGTGAGAGTGGGGCCGAAGGGGTACGGGAGGAAAGTTGGCGACGAAAGTATGTTTTAGTGGGCTGAGGACGGGATGTGGGGGACAGGGGCGGAGGTGAGAAAGGGGCGGTAATTGGGTCGGTTTGTGTTTGGGTTGAAGGGGGTGGCTGATGAGATGGGGATGAGGTCTGGGGTTGGGCCGTGGTCGATGGGGTAGCGGAATCGGTTGGGCCAGTAGTTGCTGAACCAACATGTGGCCATAGAAGTGGGTGTAGAGGGGTGGTAAGGAAGTCATAAGTGGGTAATGAAGTGGGTTTTTGGTGTGAGAAAGGAAAGATAGTTTCCTCGAATTGGACATGTCGAGAGACGAAGATGGTATGGGTGGAAAGATCAAAATACTTGTACCCTCGGTGGTTAGATGGGTAACCGAGAAAGACACAAGGCTTTGAGCGATTGGCGAGTTTATGTATGGTGGTAGAGGGCAATATAGGAAAGCAAAGGCAACCGAACACTCGAAGGTGTTCGTATGTAGGAAGGCAGTTATAAAGAAGAGTTGTGGGGGTGAGGAAGTTTTGCGATTTTTTTGGTAGAATATTGAGAAGGTAGGTGGCGACCTCGAGCGCGTGGTGCCAGAGGTTGGGGAGCAGGGAGGCTTGGGCAAGAAGAGTGCGAATCATATTATTTATAGTACGAATTTTGAGCTCTGCCTTTCCATTTTGAGAAGAAGTATAGGGGCAAGAGAAGCGAAAAATCATTCCACTATTGTGACAAAATTGTTGAAAATTTTTATTTTTATATTCTGTGTCGTTGTCGCATTGGAATTGTTTGATTTTTCGTTCAAATTGTGTGTTAATAAGGTTGTAAAAATGGGTGAAGGTTTGGTAAACTTGGGATTTGTTTGTAAGTGGGTATGTCCAAAGAAAATCACTAAAATCGTCAAGAAACAATATATAATAATGATGACCGCCGGTGCTGAGTACCAGGGAGGTCCATAAGTCACTGTGCACGATATCAAAAGGTAATTTAGTAACATTAGGAGAATCATAAAACGGAAGTTTCACACTTTTGCCAAACACACAAGATTGACAAAGCAATTTATTTGGTTTTAGATAACTAATAGATGACGAATGCAATAAGTCATGGCCCGGGTGTCCAAGTCGTTGATGCCAACGGTCTTGAGTAGTTGCAATAAAGGCGGAAGGTGTTGGGAGATACTTGGTGATGTCCGATGTGAGAGGGTAGAGGTCGCCCGAGCTATTGCATCGTAGGATAGGAGCCTTGGTCTTGAGATCCTTCACAAGAAAACCGAATGGGTCAAATTCGATAGAAACTAAATTGTCAGTCGCGAGGCGACGAACAGAGATAAGGTTCTTGACAAGGTTACGTGAATAAAGGACATTATTAAGTTTTAGAGGGGGGAAGGGGGTGGTAGGATTTGGTTGCCTTGTCCAACAACGGGAATGGTCATGCCATTTCCGACAATAATTTGTTTAGTAGTGCAAGTATTAAAAACAGACGGGGAGAGATTACCTCGCAGTTGCATGTGTCCCGTTGCACCTGTGTCCATATAACCAGTGGGGTCCTGCTATTGGTTCAAAGAGAGTGTGCAAAGTGCCTGAGCAATGTCAGTCGGTGTAGGCGTGTATGTCGTGTTAGCCTGAGCCGGAGCAGCTCCGAGAATACCTGGGCCAGAATGAGATGGTGGGGCTGATGGATAGGGACATGGTGGCCCAGTGTTCTGAGAGGAGAATGGGTAGGAGCCCCTTTGGGCCTGCTGCAGAATGGTAGCCCACTGCTGTTGAGTCCATGAATTTGGGAAGACAATGTATGGGTTAGAAGTTTGGGCCGGTTGGTAGGTGTGGTTGTTGCGGGTAGTTTGTGAGTTTGAGCGGCCACGGCCCCTCCCTCGGGAGCGACCGCGACCACGGGAGGTGGTGTCGGATTGGGTGTCAGCAGTGGAGGTGATGGTGCGGTTGTCAGTGGCAGCAGTGGAGGAGACATGAAGCGCGGTGGCAGCAGTGGAGGAGGAGTGGAGAGCATTATGAGCCTTCTAAGTTTCGTTCATACAGAGTTGGGAACGAACCTCGAAGAAGGAAGGCAGAGGTTTGGTGTTTTGCAGGATAGTGGCAACACTTTCGTATTGCTCGGTAAGGCCTGAGAGGGTTTGGAGGACAAGGGTTTGCTCATCAACGGGTGCATCAACATTGGTAAGCTGATCGGCCAGAACCTTGACTTCCTGGCAGTATGCAGACACAGAAGAAAAATTCTCTAGGCGTGTGGTGGCAAGTTTCTGTTTGAGGTACAAGGCACGGATACCTTTGTTATCCTGGAAGAAGGATTCAAGGGTGGTCCATGCTGCGTAAGCGGTGGTGCCACGCTTCATGACAGTTTTGAGGAGGTCGGGTGAGATCGTGCCATAGAGCCATTGAAGCACAATAGCGTCTAGGCATTCCCAAGAATCTGCCACGGGTTGAGCAGGTTTATCGGCTGTTTGTTTGTCAGCCGAGGAGGACTGTTCAGCAGGTTTGGGACGGGGCTGGAGATGGTCATCAACAAGAAACGCAGTGCAGTGGATCCGAAAGAG
Source organism: Helianthus tuberosus (assembly GCA_030545235.1). Classification (NCBI taxonomy): domain Eukaryota; kingdom Viridiplantae; phylum Streptophyta; class Magnoliopsida; order Asterales; family Asteraceae; genus Helianthus; species Helianthus tuberosus. Next base: position 117,914 of record JARYGA010046138.1, read on the forward strand.
CTCGGACCAGGTTATGTAATTAGAGGATTCATTGTCGAGTTGAATGGGGATGAAAGACTTAATGTTGGACACGGTGCAAGCGGGATGAATCTTGTGTTCAGCCATTGGAAAGAAAACGAGAAACAGGAAGGCGGCAGCAGAGGGTTTCGAAGAGGAGGATCTATAGGCGTGTGATACCATGTAAGAATTATGGTTCAAATCGTTGCCTGTTATTGATCAATGAATAACAATATATAGAGTATACATCAGATCTCCTTTTCTTGGAGAATAAGTTTACAATCAATCTCTCCTATAATTATGACAATCTATTCTATATTTACAATATTTCCTGTCGATTCTATTAATATATAGCCCCGAAACCTTATCTCGATTATTCGTGCATCCCCTCATGTGTTAATATCAGATGCAACATTCTATGTTGACACTATTTACATATCATATGACTTGTATAACATGTCAGAATTGTTCCCATAAAAATTATTATTCAAACGTTTACAAAAACAACAATTTTCTGTGTCAAACAATTAAACATATTTAAAACTTAAAACCCATCCATGGAAGATATTCAATTAACGGAAATACATATATGAATTTTCTTTTGATCTAGCATTTAAAGCAAACAAATAAGACAAATTAAAATCAGGAAGATGGATCATCTAATATTCATCATCATCCTCCACATCGTATGCCTCCGGGTTAACCGGCTTGAACTTCTTTCCAACCATACTAACCCCGACAAGCTCCTGTTCATTATCATTATCCGGCTCAGCTTCATCCGATTCTCCCTTGTTACTCCGATCTCGTTCTGCAACACCGGTCATTGTGGGCGCTTTTGCTTCACTAGCAACCTTGCTGGTGACTTCATTCGCAGACATGACATTGTGCACAGCACCTGAAAGCCCTGGTGCTTGACCACCGACACTGGTTGAACTCAACCCGCGAGCGCTAATTTGATTAGTTGACTTCATTATTGGACGTACATCTGACTGTACTGGAGGCACCCAGTGCTGACTGGTTGCCGTTAACTGAGGTTCGGAGTGTCCGTTAAGAAGAGATGAGACGGTTGGAGCTGTTGGCTCGGGAGCATAGCTTACGTGCTTCGTGGGATCGATGCTGGCGGAACGTTCGAATGTAGCTGAGAGAGTTGGTGAGGAGCCGCTGTAATTCATTTTTAGCCAGAGAGGAAGGTTTTCCGGTGATGTGGGGTGTGATGAGTTTAGATGGTATGTGTATATATGGAAGTAAGCTATGAGAAGTCAAGGTCAACTTAACTTATAGTCTTTTGATATTCGAACAATTGAAGTATTTACAAGAAACTTGTTATATATTTATATAGGGTAAAGTTCTTGTACAAATAATCTTAACATACTAAACATACAAATTGAAGGAAAACTCAAAAAGACAAGGTGGCATTTTTGTAATTATCAATAACTATCAAAGTTACTCTACAAATATACCTAAAAAAACCTAACCACTCCCCCCCCCCCCCCCCCCCCCCCAAAAAAAAACCTAAACCCCCCCCCACCCCCCAAAAACCTAAAAAAACCTAATCCCCCCCCCACCCCCCAAAAACCTAAAAAAACCCTAACCCCCCCCCCCCCCCCCAAGCTAAAATGCTAAAAACTAAACCCCCAAAAAAACTAAAAAAATCCAAAAAAAATAAAAAAAAAACACACAAATTATTTTATTTTATTAACATTTTTTTATTAAAAAATCGCTACTTTTAGTAGCAGCAAAAAAAAATTTTTTTTTTTTTTTTGGGCTAACGAAATGTAGCGATTTTTTAATAAAAAATGTTAAAAAAAAATTGTGTTTTTTTTAGGTATTTTTGGTTGTAACTTTGATAGTTGGTGGTAATTACAAAAATGACACCTTATCTTTTTGGGTTTTCCTTCAATTTGTATGTTTAGTATGTTAAGATTATTTGTATTTGATCTTTTGCCTATTTATATAATCCTTTTATAATAAATAACAAGAGAAAACAAATTACATTGTGCATGAATATTTTACTTATTAGGTGATGGATACGTGCCATAATTTATAATATTTTCTTTATTTTTCCAAGACTCCTTAATTTTGTTTTTCTTCTCTCTAAATAAGATTTTTACAATGTGTTTAACATTGTTTGGTCTGATGTTTAACGAATGTGTGATTTAGGTTTAGAGTTAGAGTTATCGATATAAATTACTACCATTTGGTGTGATGTTTAACGAATGTGTGATTTAGGTTTCAGAGTTAAAGTTATCGATATAAATTAATAACATAAATATGGGAAGGTGGGTTTGATGTGAAAGGAAGAGGGAAGATCGACATTAACAAATAAACAATTGAAAAATAAAATATTTTATCTTCAAATATAATAACATTAAGAAAAAACACTCCTTGATGTTTGAATATAAGTCCACTTGTAATTAACAACTAGAATTAATAGATAAATATAATCAATTATAGCTTTTATGATGAATTTTTAATACTTATTCAATAAACTAAACACAATCAGCATATATTCACTCAAAAGAAGGTGCGTGCTATAAAATTCGTATTAATAGAAGTTCGTGTTGATGTATTAATAGCTAAAGGTGTTTACTCGGCTATAGAAATGTGTATTACAATTTTGTTTACAAAAGTGTGTATTACAAATCAAATATAATATATCTATTACCATCAATTTGAATCCATCTCTTTTATTATCCTTTAATCCAGAATAATGCCTAAAACAAATTCAAATTAATTAGTTCAATAGATTATTATTTCAACAAAAACAACAAAATAATTAAGGGTATGTTTCGCTAAGCTTATTTTACCTAAAAAGAACTTTTAGTGAAAAGGACTCTTATAAGTTTTAAAGAAGTTTTTTAAAAAAAAGTGTTTGGATTACCTTATGGGGTGGGGAAAACCAATAAGTCAATAAGTTGTTTTTTAAAAAATGTTTGGCTTAGCTTAGCTTATTGATGTAAAATGACTAAAAGGGATCTTCTTTCATAAGTCAACAAATAGAAGAAGTGTTAAATAATGGGTAATTTGGTAATTTGTTCTTTGAAAAGTTATAATCTGTTCAAAAAGTCACAGGTCCCCTAACTTCTCAAAAATGACTTTTTGATAACTTTAACTTCTCAAAAATGACTTTTTGATAACTTTTTATCCATTTCAAAAAAGCCATTTTGAAAAGGACTTTTAGCTTTACCAAACACTAAAACTTCTTATAGCTTTTTGATTAAATCAATAAGTCAGGGTTGGAAAAGCTTAGCCAAACATGTCCTAAATGAACGTGTTACCCCTAGATGATCTGTTACACTGTCACTTTCATTATGTGCACAACAAAATTAATCATTTTAATTTTCAAACTCAAAAACAATTGCAACTTTAGTCGACTCCCATGAGATCAACATAAGCGAACCTTGTTGTTTTGAAAAGAAAGAGATGAAAACATGGATAAAGATAAGGATAAAAGGTAGGGGACAAACCTGATAATTCCCATGTTTAGAACAAGATCTGAACAAAATTAGATGTTCTCCCGCGCTGGCTAGGGTTCCAGCGACCCTTAATGCAACAATCAAGTTAGACTGTAATGGTGAATCATAGATCTGGGCTGAATCTGCAACAATCAATGAGCATAGTTTATTCTCTGATGGCGATCTTCAGGCTTGTATTCATTCAGCAATCGGATACAGTAAGTAATCAATGGTTTAGATTTACAAGGGTTTTAGATCAGAGGTAGAATTTCATGGGTTGAAGCGGTGGTGACTACTAAGGGTGGTTCCATGTTGACGGTAGAGAGAGAGAGAGAGAGAGAGGGGGAGGGGGAGGGGGGAGGGGGAGGGGGAGAGGGAGAGAATGAGGACGTTGCGAGAAAGACTTTAGATTTATGTTTTTTTATATTTATTGTTTATAATAGGTAAAATTAATATCCCAACCTCAAGGCATATGTCATACTTAATTGAAAATTTTAACATATTTAATGCTAAAAGACGTAGATTGTAATAAGTTTTACAAATAAAGAAACGTTAGTTAAAGAACATCCATTGTAATTCGATACAAACATAAAAGACGAAAAAATGTAATTTACCCTAAATAATAATGTAACACCTCAAATGAAATAAGAAAAAAAATGGAATTACGATATATAATTAATAAAGTAAAAAACGTCAAAAATAACTTTGTAACTTTTTTCTAAAATAAACCTACATTTTGATTTAAAATTTCACTAAAATCGAAAAAAGTCTGCTAGTTGTCGTAATTCTACACAAGGATACACTACTAGAAAAAAATCAATTTGTTACAAAAATTTTCAAAACGCAGAAAAAATGCGTTACAAATTCGGACATATTTGCAACGCATTTTTGACGGAAAAAATGCGTCACAAGTACGTTGCAAAACTTTAATGCTCTAAACTGAAATTGCGTTGAAAATTCGTCACAAATTTCCGACACCATATTTTTGTTGTAAATGCGTTAAAGATTGCGTAGTAAATAGTTTTCAACATGGTTTTTTCCAACATCAAGGTTTTGTTGCAATTGCGTAACAAACTTGAATTTGCTACGCAATTGTAACGGAAAAGCTTGTTAGAAAATGCCAAATTTCTAGTAGTGATAAGAACTGAAAAGTAAAAAAAATCATACAAACAATTAAGGTGTTAATTTGGATTTATTCCGGAAGTTTCATATGTTCACAAGGCAATGTTTACTCATTCTTCAAAGAATGGGTTGATTTGGGTGAAAATCACTTGTCTATGGGTCAATTTGGGTCATCTCAAAGTAGTTAACGGGTCAATTGGGTCATCTCAAACAAGTCAACGGGTCAATTCGAGTCATCTTAAATGAGTCAAATGGGTCAATTTGGGCCACCACAAATTACTCAACGGGTCAATTTAGGTCATCTCAAATTATTCAACAAAGCATGACACCGATTATCAGCCCCCGCCCGCCGTTATCCAGAACTGGTAAATGCGCAGCGAAGCATTGAACGCGTCACGGGTGACGCTACGCACGTAACATGAAATCGTACAAATAACCGAGTGTCGACACGCGCGTAACACGAAATCGAACAGTGCCGGTAAGAGCGAAATACTGAATGGAACGTGTGATCAGTGCATGTACGTGTGTAATGCGTAAACCAACAACGGTACGCGCGTAACCCTGAATTGGATGGGTAACCCGAGCGTCGATATGCTCGAAACACATATATAGACGCGTAACCCTGCGTCGGTACGCGCCAAACGTCACCGTCGGAACGAGCGAACAATCCGGTCAAGGCTCCCGCAAAATATTTTTTCTTTCAAAACAGCCACCCGCAAACAACTTATTGTTGTTTTTCACGCAGGAACCATTGCCCTGGAACAACCCCTTTGATCAAGACTAATAGCTACCAGACACACCGGTGTTCACCCGTCTTCCTAACCGGTACTCTGTCGCGATAACGACTGACATGAACCACCCCCTGGTCTTCGACTTCTTCTGTATAACAGTCCTGAACCTTTCTTTTATGCCTGCCCTACGCGGACCTGACACACTCGCCGGCGGCGGAGGCTTCCTGATGTAGCGAGTGATACGATAATGAAGAACAAATCACGTTGATTCTACGAATACCCGTGACGATCTTCTCCAAACCCCCAAAATTCAACCCAAAGGGCAAAGAATTTGAAGTGAAAAGGTTATTCTTAAAATTCAAGTGTGCCTCTTAGAATTACATGAGAAGGATATAAGTAAAGACATAAATTCGAAATGGGCCACGAAAAGGCCATATGGACCAAACACAAGCCCAAAAAACAAAAAACAAAATACATAAAACATGGAAAAAAACATAAAAGTGTCCAACTCCCACTAGAATGCATTTTTGGACCGAAACATGGACAAGGCCCTTATGGGGCCTTGCCACGACATGCTCCTCGTTTCAAGCTTCGATTTGATTGGTCGAACGTCTAAACAGATACCCGTAAACAAAGTTATGCTCGTTTTCGTAAATCATCATTGGAAGCTCAATTATGGGTCTCTAGAAACGATATGGCTCGATCTTCTACACTTGAGCCTGCATCACTTCCTCTGATCTTTAAACCCGCTTCCTACAAGCCTTAGGCTCTGATAACAAATGTTAGTTCACGCCTCACTCCACGCTCAACAAAGTACGTAACTTTGTTGCATATGTGAAGATAAATGAAGGAAAAGAAAGGCTACTGTGTATTCGATGAAAATGGGTACATTAGAAAACCAACTATCCTAGTTATACATATTAATAAGAACTGCTGATGAACAGTAGTTCAAAACTTTTTTAATATTATAGTTTTTAAATTTCCATTATTTTATTACTTTAATTTATTATTTTATTATTTTAAGGTTTCTCATATAACATTTAAGATAATGTCTTAGCAACATTGATGTCTTTGCGATCTCGATTGTATAATATCATTATCGGTATCCTTATTACTAGAACCGTTACTGATATTCGTCTTTATGATTTTTGACCCGATATAAAACACATATTGATATTATTTTTGTCATATCGTGACTTTATTTTTTGAGTTTTATATTTCGCTTGATATACTGAGTCGTGATACTATATCGATGTCGTAATGTTAATAGGAACTGCTGATGAAGAGTAGTTCAAGATTTTTTTTAATATTATAGTTTATTAAGTTTCCATTATTTTATTACTTTAATCTATTATTTTATTGTTTCTTTATTTTATTATTTTAAGTTTTCTCATATAACATTTAAGATAATGTCTTAGCAACATTGATGCCCTGACGATCTCGATTGTATAACATCGGTATCGGTGTCGTTATTATCAGAACCGTTACTGATATTCGTATTCGTGGTTTTTGACCGATGTAAAACACATATTGATATTATTTTGGTCATATCATGACTTTATTTTTTGAATTTTATCTTTCGCTTGATATACCGAGTGGCGATACTGTATCGATGTCGTAATGAATCGAACCCATACCGAATGATACCCGCCGCAACGTGCGGGGGAATTTAACTAGTTTATATTAAACTAAACAAATAAAAGCAGATGACAAATTAATTCAAACAACCAATGTAAAGCTGCATGCCCATGATCTCTTCTCCAATTTAATCAGTTTTTAGCAAATAATCCGGTCAATTTTAGACCATATCTTCAACTACTCACGGACACCAACACGTGCTAATTGACTCTTTTAACCCTTATTCATTTGCTCTACTGATCCGCAACCAGCTTACCCGAGTTGCAACATGTGACCCGTGACCCGCATGACCCGTAAACCAGCTCGTGAACCCGTATCCGTGAATCAGCGACCCATGAACAAAACCTGATTAACCCAACAGGATGTTGCTAAGAAGTTTATGCATGCAGATTTCAAGAGGTAGTTTCTACAACATAGTCTCTAAATTATGTACCACTTCACTAGACTGCATTAAACTTGGTTACAAGCATGCACGTTTAGAAACTTTCAACAGATTGGTGCAAAAATTAACAACCGGGGCTAGCGAGTTAATCAAACCCAAAATACAAAAAACAACAGATAAGAAACTTGTAAAATTTTGTATCTTTTCTGGTATTAGGCCGTGGGGTATGGTGGGGCTTGGGTTGGGCTTGGGTTGGGTTGGGGCATTTGCTGACACGTGGAATGGGAGCCCCCCACCGCCTGGTTACGTGTCCGCGGGGTATGGCGGGGCGTGGGTTGGGCTTGGGTTGGGTGCACCGCGTGGCAGAATATTTAAAAAAAAAATACAAAAAAATTATAAAAAATCACACAACATTTATAAAAAAAAACCCTACAACTTCATTAAATTTTTAAAAGTTACATAATTTCTAAAAATTACAAAATAACAAACCTAGAGCGTTAAATAAATTTCAAAAAGGTCAATCTTGTCGAACGCCTTTTTTTCCTTGCCTCGAAACTCTATGTTCGCCACCGCCACCCGGTCCTCGTGGCTTAACTCGCCACCGGGAACGGCTTCGTAGTAAGCCTTGAAACGCTCGAGCTTGGGCCGTAGCTCGCGCCATTTATGTTGGCACGTGTTGAGGTTGTGGCGGTCGTTACTGACGTTATGTCGGTAGGCTCCGAGTGCTTCCAGCCAATATTTTGTTTGGCCCGGTGGCCGCCCCTTCATAGCGTCAACGACGCTTGTGACGAGAGCAATTTCTTCTTCATGGGTCCAGGATGCCAAAGCGGGGTTGGGTTCGTGGGATGGGGGGGGGGGGGGGGACCAGTGGGGTAGCCGGTGGGGTTGGGTTCGTGGGATGAGGTGGACCAGTGGGTTAGCGGGTTCGAGAGAAGTGGGTAGCCAGCCGGTGGGGTTGGGTTTGTGGGATGGGGGGACCAGTGGGTTGAGGGTTACAATATATAGAGGTTGTTGGGAGACCCGGGTGGCGGTTTGGTTTGAATTTAAAATTCGAAATTTGAAAAGTCCGCTTGACGTGGCGGGGTGAGCGAAAAAGATTCGGCCAGCTAGCATGGCCATACCGCCCCACGCCCGGCTTGAAAGCCAAGCCCCAAGGGCCACGCCCCAACCCAAGCCTACCCGGGGTGGTGGCTTGGGCGTTTTCCCCCAACCCACGCCCAAACCCCCCGCCCCATACCCTATGGTCTTACAGCAACACTTGCTGGCCATGCTATTCAAAAAGTTTAATAAAAAAAAACAGATAAATCAATGGGGGTGGTGGTCTATTGGCAAATGCAAAACCTTTAAACATATTGGGAGAGGGATGTTTTGGGTTCAAGTCCCACAAATAACAATAATAAAATAAATTTACTGTTAAAAAAATTACCCTTTCCTTTAAGTATATTATAAAACGTGTCCTTAAAAAAAATTAATTTCAGTTTATTTCAGTCATGTTAAATTAGCTAAGGGGTAAAATTGGTATTTCACACTTCTTTTTTTTTTTTTTTTTTTTTTTTTGAACAGCTCTCGGTCAGGGCTATACATGACCAAAGCTCGGTCCGAGGGGGATTCGAACCTGAGCACTCCCGGGCAGGAACCCACAAGGTGGTAAACCTTCCCACCTCCTCTTGCATCAGATATATTAATTAAAACATTAAAACAAATATATTTTATTATTTAATAATTCAAGTGGACCCACCCTTTTAATTTAAATTAAATATAATAATTACTTAAACCCCACCCCACCCTGCTTTCTTCTCCGGCCAGAATCACCTTCTCCGACCATCATCTCATCTGTGATATTTCAAACTCATATCTCTTTCCACGAAAGCCAAAATTCCTTGAATATAAAACCCTTTTACCACTTATAATATCCTCCTGCAAACAAAATCACTTTTAGTTTGCCACAATTATTCCACAATCTTAACCCACCGCCCATAGTGGCTGTCGATGGCTTACAAGTTGCACACACCAAGATAGGAATCAACCTCATAATTTAACAACAGTGTACACAACATTAAAAATGGAAGTTGAAACGCTGACCAAAGATCACGTCGTGAGCTCCTTCATGGCGGTGAAGCGAACTTCCGTCAAGACCTTCGATCAAATTGCATCAGAGACAAAGTTCACGATGTGGTGGGCCGGTGAGGGTTCCGACGATGAAGTGGTGAGGTACAATCATTGGCGCAGGATAAGGTATGTCCCGGGGGCGCCCGCCCCCGAACTTTTAATAGTACTTTCGTATAGGTATATACGTTGCCGCCCCCGGTTTCGGGAAAATTGGGGGGGGGGGCTTCGCCAATGGGTACAATCAGGCCCGGTTATTGGGCTGGGCAGCCCGGGCGATGGCCGAGGCCCAAAAGTAAAACGGGCCCAAAATTTAAATTTTGTTTATGCATATTATAAGAATAATAGGGGAGTGGGCCTTATAATATAGCAGTGAGTATTCTAGTTGGTTTGTATTTGAGTTTAGTTTATAAAGGTTGTTTGTTCGATTCTGTGTTTTGCCGAATTTTTTACATTTTTTAAAATTTTTTTTATGGCTTGTTGTTGGCTTTGACTTTTTGTATTTATTTCCTGGTTCAGAAATTTTTGTTTGTGACGCAACTTTTAAGATTCTATTTTTCACACATTAAATTTAGTAAATCTTGTTGCTAACAAAATTGCTTGTATGGATTTTGGATGTTTGATTTTTTAGCTATTGGATGTTTACGGGCGATGTAGCTACTGCAAATTGTTTTATTCAAAAACGTTTGGAGAGCCACACGATTCACGTATATAAGTTCAATTATTTTGCTACACTACTTTTTTTGTTTATTTTATTACAATTATCGTCGTATTGTGATTTCTTGATATATAAAAGATGAGTTTATATTATAAGGAGTGGGCCCAACTTTTTGGGTCGTATTGTGATTTCTTGATATATAAAAGATGAGTTTATATTATAAGGAGTGGGCCCAACTTTTTGTGTAGCCCGAGGCCCAATTTTTTTTTAACATTCTCGAAGACGGCCCTGGGTACAATGGCAGTGACCGGTTTTTTTCTTGGTGGTGCAGACCGTTTTTATTAGCAACCGAAAAAGGAGCTGGTGGTGATCGGAGGTGTGGGGTTCGGTTCGCCAGAGGTTATGGGAGAATGGATCTTTAGAAAAACGAAGGTGGTGGGGTGAACGGTGGTTATGGGAGGGTGGTGGGTGGTGATACGATGGTGATTGGAGTGGTGGTGGTAAGAGGTTATGGGAGGGTGTGGCCAGAGGATTGTGGAAGGTGTTTGCAGTGGAAGGTGGTGATACGATGGTGATGAGAGGAAGAAGTGGGTTTGCAGGTTTGGGTTTGAGTGGAGAAGGGGTTCCGGTAGTTTTGGAGTGGGCCCCACACTATTTATTAAAGAGAGTGTGAAATACTAATTTTAACCTAGAGTTAATTTTACCTAACTGAAATAATTAACTCAGTTTGTTTAATGATATAAACCATTACATAACATAGTAATTTTAGACATAAACTGAAATTAAATCTTTTAAATGGCACATTCCATAATTTCTGATATAGTTAAAGGATACAAAGTGTAATTTACTTGATTTAACAACCCACCACACAAATATGTATAGTGCACGTTCACATTTTATAATTCCAAGGGCAGCATGTGCTCAGCTTCGATATTATAATGCATATATGACCAATTAGTATCGAATGTATAACAAGGGTCACGTGAGTTGTTCAACCTTTTACATACCAAGGTCTGACTTGCTTCTTCTTTATATCCCCCGAGGTGACCCAGCAGCATATAATTAATCACAACAACAGTTTAATCATTTTAAAATTTTGCGGGGAACCAATAGTTAATGTATACCCATCTACTAATCAATATATACGTAACATAATCACTCTTATTATACATGTGTAGTTACGCACTCATACATCTTATTAGATCTTACCAGCTTCTCATTTGATTGTTTCTGCACTCCTGATAATGGCATCAACTATATTAATCACCAAGTTTGCTCACCTGCAAATCCCACTTGAAGACGTAATAAAGGCCACCAATAACTTTCATGATCAAAACATCGTCGGACGAGGTGGGTTTGGACCTGCATACAAAGGACAGCTCCAGCGGTCCGGGAAGTTGATCAAGATTGCTGCGTTGAGGTTAGATCGTAAGCAAGGCCAAGGAGATGTCGAGTTCTGGACGGAAGTTACAATGCTTGCGGATCTCAAGCATACAAATCTAGTCTCTATTATTGGTTTTTGTAATGAGCAAGATGAGAAGATCATCGTAACCACGTATGCGGCCAAAGGAAGTCTCAAGGAGCATCTAAACAACCCGAAACTCACATGGATGCAACGGTTGAAGATATGCGTAGGCATGGCTCGTGCATTGAGGTACCTCCATTATGATGTAGAGCGTGGTTATGCTATTATAGATCGCAACATCAACAGCTCCACAGTTTTATTGGATGAGAACCACGAAGTCAAGTTATCCGGTTTTAAAGTTTCCCTAAAACAACCTGTTAACCGGATGGGCCGAGTCATCCTTTCTGAACCTATTGGCACAATAGGGTATATAGACCCAGAAATTGGAAAGACCAAAGGTGTAACCCACAAGTCAGACATCTAATCATTTGGTGTGGTTTTATTAGAGGTATTAAGCCGGAGGAAAGCATATATTCCGAACGATGATAATAGGTTACTAGCTCTATTAGCCATACATCATTATGAAAAAAAAAAACGCAGAAGGATATAATCCTTCCCGATGTGTGGAATCAAATGTCCCCGGAATCACTTGACAAATACTCAAAACTAGCATATTCTTGCTTAGAGGAGTCCGGAGCACAACGTCCGGATGCGAACAAGATTGTGAAAGAACTTGAGGAAGCATTGGTATTTCAGCTACCACGTGAAAATCTTGTAAGACACCCTTTTTTTTTCCGTATTGTTTTTTTTATGTCCAAAATTCATTTTGTTTTAGATAAGGTACTTTTAAAATATAACACCATCTATAATAAGCAACCTTAAACACACATAAAAACATGTCTAGTCAGCTGTCACGTTATAAAAACACCCAACCTTTAAAAACAACAAAAACCAACAAAATAAGAAAATATAAAAACACTAAGGGGCTGTTTGGCAACATCTGAATGATTATGTGCTGAACCAGTAAGAGGTCTGAACTATTAAAGGGCTGTTTGTTTACCTCTTAATGAGACTCTTAATGGTTCAGACCTCTTACTGGTTCAACACTTAATGGTTCAGACTGTTTGTTTCATGAGCAAATGTCTAAACGGTTCAGACATTTGCCTCTGAATGGTTAAGATTTATACAGAGTCTGAATGGTTAAGACCTCTAATCTGAATTGGTCAGACATTTGCCTCTGAACGGTTAAGCATTATAAGGCTCTTAATCGTTCAGACCTCTTACTGGTTCAACATTTAATGGTTCAGACCTCTTACTGGTTCAGCACTTAACCATTCAGATGTTGCCAAACAGCAAGTGTTGAACCAGTAAGATGTTTGAACCATTAAGAGCCTGTATAATGCTTAACCGTTCAGATGCAAATGTCTTACCAATTCAGATTAGAGGTCTTAACCATTCAGACTCTGTATAAATCTTAACCATTCAGAAGCAAATGTCTGAACTATTCAGACATCTGCTGGTGAAACAAACAGTCTGAACCATTAAGTGTTAAACTAGTAAGAGGTCTGAATCATTAAGAGACTCATTAAGAGCTAAACAATCAGCCCCTAAATAAATTGTCATATCATCATCAAAACCTACCCCTTTTATATAAAATTACCCATATTTCGGGAACAATAAGGGTGTCCGGGGCACTTAGCGGGGAGGCGTGCGGTGAGCCAAGTCCCCGAGCGGGAACACCGCCGCCATCAAATCGGGAAGCTAATCGGTGAATGGGATCGGTGTGTATTCACCGATGAGGGAATCAATTTTAAACGGCTATATAGCCGTTATATGTTTAAATTTTTTTTTCCTAACCCCTATAAATACTACCACTTCAATCTTTTTATTTTTCAAACCCAAAACAACTTTCACCCATTCAACTCATCTAATTTTTTTAACCAATCTTTAAAAAAATGGATTCCAAGTTCCTGTTTTTTTCTCCCCTGCCCGACTTTCCCGACGATGAAGATTCATCGTCAAGCGATGGTAGTTTAATTTTCTTCCAAAATCTCATCCAACAAGCGGAGCTACTAGACACGACATCGTCTAGTAAAAAAAAATTGTCCGTCGAGATCGTGTGGGAGGCCACGAAACACTCATGGCCGATTATTTTGTCGATAATCCAAAATTTAATGCCGATATTTTTCGTCAGAGGTTTCGTATGTCCAAGTCTTTGTTCCTAAAAATTGTTAGTGACGTGGAAGCGAATAACGAGTGGTTTCAAGAGGGCTTGGACGGGAGAATGAAGAAAAGTTTCACGGCGTTGCAAAAGGTTACTTCTGCGATTAAACAACTTGCAACCGGTAACCCACCAGACGAAAACGACAAGTATTTAAATATGGCTGAAAGGACCTCTCGTGAGTGCCTTGATTATTTCTGCGAGACGGTCTGTAGAATGTATGCCGGTGAATTCTTACGTAGACCAACAAGCCACGACGGTGCGCTATTGTATCGGGCTCATGAGGAGAGACATCACCTACCTGGTATGTTGGGTAGTCTGGATTGTACACACTTCGTCCGGAGAATGTGCCCCACAGAATTGCGTGGACAATATATGAGAGGCGATCATCAATACCCGACAGTTATGTTAGAGGCGGTGGCGTCTCAAGATTTGTGGGTTTGGCATGCTTTTTGTGGCCCGGCGGGTTCACAAAACGACATCAACGTGCTCCAACAATCTCCGTTATTTCTTACTCAACGAAACGGAACGGCGCCAAATTGTCCATTTCAAGTGAACGACCACTTATACAAACGCGGGTATTATCTTACTGATGGGATCTACCCTAGCTGGTCCGTGTTTGTGAAGTCTTTTCCATATCCTCACATCCCGAATGAAAAAAAGTTCAAGAGGCAACACGAGGCCGCAAGAAAAGATGTGGAACGGGCGTTTGGTGTGTTAAAGGCGAAGTGGGGAATACTAAATCGTCCAATGCGTTCCAAAACGGTGAAAAAGATAAGGTCCATCGTGTATACGTGCATTATTTTACATAACATGATTATAAAAGACGACGGAAGGGCGATAGCACCGGTACACATTCAAGATCCTCCAGTCGAACCGGTCTTCGATGATACAGCTTTTAGCGAGCTCATTGACGAAGAAACGCATTGGAGACTAAAACACGATCTCGTTGAGCATCTCGGACGTTTAGATCTACCTCACCTTGAAGTGAATTCCGACGACGAGTAGTTTGTTTTTTTATTTTTCTAGTTTGAATGTAATTTTTATTTTTAATTTAATGAAATGTCTTTTATTAAATTTTATTTAATTTTTATTAATATTTGTTTAATTTATAAACATGCATAATTACAACAAAAAAAAAAAAACAAGTCCCCCAAGAGAGGAGTGCCGCCATCAAATTGAGGGTGTGGGGGGAGTTAAGGGGGGAGTTGACGTGACGCGTGACACGTGCTGATTGGGTGTGTGTAAGAGAGGTCACTCCCCTAAGAGAGGAGTGCCCCTCTCACCCTAAAACATGACTCTAAAAATGAGCTCAAGAAACAAATGGCACAATAACCAACAAACATATTTGTTGTGCCACCTTTACCTAAAAAACTCACAAATATGTGCTATTGGTAATGCTCTAACAAGATTAGAAAAACGATTAATTATCATCTAATATTTGTTAGTTATTAACAAACTAATGTGTATAAATACAATGTTTATATATAGTTAGTTGCACTATAAAAATATTTGTATTTGAAATTTTAATTAAATTTGTTTTAAGATACTATATTACAGTTGTTTAAGATATAAAAAAGTTTTATATTGTGTTTGTTAAATACTAATAATGATATTGATATTGTATACTATTTGTATACTATTAATAAACAAAGTTAATGAATAGTAACTATATGTGTTTTAAAGGTTTTCTTTATATGTGTTATTTAATAGTTTTTTATATGTATTATGTGGTTCTTTTATATATCTTATGCAATTTACGTTTTTTTTTATCGTTGTAATTCACGTGTTAGTATTTGTTGATCATATCAAGATTTTTTTCTATATGAGTTGTTGTAATGAGTGAAGGTGGCGTGACAAAACAAACTCATACCGATAAAATTCCCGCCGTGTTGGTATATTTTTGGTCATATCATGATTTTTTTCTCAATTGGTTGCTATAACAAGTGTCAGTACCGTAGTTAAACGAACTGATACCCACCCAACGCGTAACGCGCAGATTTAATAACACTAGTTTAAAATAAGAATTAAAGTTTTAGAGATTGTTTTTTATTGTTAAATTGGCCTCGTAATTACTAAGGTGCCTTTATTGACCAACATGGCCACTTACCATCATTGCCACTACCCACTAAATCAAAACTTTAAAAAATAATAATAACTAGCAGACGTCCTCACGCTCCGTTGCGAGCTTTCAGTCGATATCGGTTCGATTCGTTACACTTTAGGACGATTCCTGTACTTGATATAGCTTTGGCTATAATTTGCATTACCAAAAAGTATTCTATTGTGATACATCCAGAAAACTATAAAAACAAATATTCTCGGTTGTATCATGCATGTGTCAGTGGTTAAACAATTCTTATGGACCATTAATTTTTCTAATGATAATGTTAAATTTTGTATTAACCGAGAAAAGTTGTAAATCATTCATGAGAAAATAAATACTTTTATTTAACATGTATATAATAAAATTAAAAATAAAATATGTTTACTTTTAAAAAATTACCTAAAAAACAACATAAAAAGCCTAATTGATCGTATGTAGACACCACCTAAAGTTTACCATTCTTCACCACACTCAAGCTTCAATTGTTGACAAATTTTAGAGGGTAAAAAAAGCAACATAAGAAACCTAATGGACTATATATGTAGAATTCATCTAAAGTTTACTGTTCCTCCTTATCTTATGAATTAATACTATATATAGAATATTCAAAACATAAATCAACATAATATATAATTAAATTAAGGAATAATGGATTTTAATAAATCAAACTATTAGCCGTTGGCCGGCAACGGTTCCAACTTCAAAAATAACCAGTGGTGGTTCTATATTTTTACATATTGTAAACTAATTGACTTTTACTAAAAACCTTAATTTCTTTTTATCCCCTTATCCTTTTCGGTTTAGTAAAGGTCCATTGGTTTACAATATATGAATAGGTGGGATCACGACTGATTATTTTTTAAGTTGAGACTGTTGCTGGCCAACGGCTAATAATTAGGATTATTAAAATTCATTATTCCTTAAGTTAAAACATAACCCTACCAAGTAACCCATCACCAGCAAAATATTGGAAAATTTAATTAAAAATGAACTTTTAAGGTCTTTAGACATAAGTAGTTCTAATTATGTCTTTAGACATAAGTAGTTCTAAGTATATATGAATGAGTTATTTGTTTTGTTTTTTTAATGGTAAATTTTGATCACCAACTGACCACTAGAGTATCATCGTGCCATTAGTAGAACCACCCAATCATATCCATCTCCACTAGTCATAATGTTTATACACCAATTCAGGAGGAAACCCAATAAATATGGGAAAAACCCCTTTGTGGGAATCAAACCCAGGTGCTATTGGCCCCAAAGCCTTATCCTACCCCTAAGATGCCACTAGACTATAAAGTCATGGACGAATGAGTTATTTGTTACTTTATGTTCTACCATATAACAGCTTCGCAATGAATTAGACAACATAAAAATATCCATGCTGGAAGTTATATTATTTAAACAACCAAAGTAAGGAAAACATGTTCCAACAACACAACTTTGAGCATGGATATCTCATTCATCTTAGCTTTGATTTTAAGTGGTTTGGTTCGTTTTATATAAACTACATATAAATGCAATTATTTATGTCCAAATATGGTGAAAACCATTTTCACTAAAATTTCCAACACCAATAACCTACAATTCTTGACAACCCACAATTCTTGATTACCCACATCACCATGAGCATTTTTTACTTGAACATATTTCCTTTCCATTCTTCAATCGTTTTAACATGAAGCGCGTCATCCAACCACTTTATGAGATCGTTGTGCCTCGCTTATTTTAACCTTCTCACATAGATAACTTGGTAATTTTAAACGTTTTGTATATTTGAATATGTGAGTTACAAGGATATATACACACAAATAACATAATTGATGTAATCTAGTGTGTACTCATATTCATCTTCCAAGTTCATTCATATTCTGAAAATGTCTAATATTCCTCCGCAAGCTAAGGTTGGTAAATGGCCTATAGCTTGGACAATAGAAGGGCCAATCTTTGTGAAGACGGTGAGCGGCTTGGTAAAGATATCAAATTTTAGGTCATTAGTAGAAACTAATTCCACCTAGAGCTTCCCTTCAGCAACCATTTCTCTCACAAAATGGAAATCATCCTTTACGTATTTTGTGTGAGGAAGAAAGACAAAATTTGGTGACAAGTATGTAGCTGGTAAGTTATCGCAATGTTATAGGAACTTTAAGATCACGTAGGAGAGCTTCAAGCCGGTGAGTTCAACAACCTTGTCTGCTAAGGCTTTATATTTGGATTATGATGATGACCAAGAGATAGTGTGTTGTTTTACGGTTATCCATGAGATTAGACTGTAACCAAGATAGATGGCAAATCCCTTGGTGGATTGACGGTCATGTAGACATTTAAAAATGCTTTGAGCGAGGAAGACTGAGCAACAATATGCGTATGTAAACTACAATTAAAGTGTCACACCTTGATTTCCCGGTGGGCCCAGACTTGGGGTTTAAACATGACAAATTGATATAGATATTCACAATTAACACAGCGGAAGTCTTGAGAGTATAAAATAGTTATTACAAATTTATAAATGTCCAAAGTTCAAAAGTAATATACAAACCAAAGTGTATAAAAGATCCACAGGCGGATCCGATAATGTGATGTATATCTAGTATCTCTATCGGATACAATAGATACAGGTACTCCATGTAGAGACACAATATTATCCACATATAATTTGGCTAATTTGTCGGAACTAAAAGTTTCCTTGATTGGCAGAAAATGGGCTGACTTAGTCAGTCTATCGACAATCACCAGAATCGTGTCATTGCCACATCTGGTATTTGGTAACTTAGTAATCAAATCTATAGTTACGATCTACCGTTTCCATGTGGGAATTTCAAGTTGTTGCAGTAGTCCTGATGGTTTCTGATGTTCGGCTTTAACTTGCAAACATGTCAGACATTTAGCTACATAAGTGGCTATGGATTTCTTTATACTCATCCACCAATAATTCTTTTTCAAATCCTAGTACATTTTATCTCCTCCCGGATGCATAGAATATCTGGAATTATGAGCTTCCTGGAGAATCAGATCTCTGAGTCCTCTAAAGATAGTAACCCATATACGATTATTAAATCTCAGGATTCCATCATTTCCAGGTGTTAACTGATCAACAATTCCACCTAGTCCTTTATTAGAATCATTTACTTCTAATAAGGCTTGCTTCTGAGCATTTAATAGCTTTTCATTCAAGCTGGTCCTTAGCTCAATGCTTTTGGCTTTAATCCTAATCGGTTTAACCCTCTCCTTATGACTCAAGGCGTCAGCAACGACATTTGCCTTACCGGGATGGTAACGAATCTCACACTCGTAATCATTCAAAGTTTCCATCCAACAGCATTGTTGCACGTTTAAATCTTTCTGATTAAACAAATGCTGGAGACTTTTATGGTCCGTGTATATAATACACTTTGTGCCATATAGATAATATCTCCATAATTTTAGTGCAAATACAATGGCACCCAATTCTAAATCATTGGTGGTGTAATTCTTTTCGTGCACCTTAAGTTGTCGTGATGCATAGGCAGTCACTTTGCCTCTTTGCATAAGCACACATCCTATTCCTGTGTGGGAAGCATCATAGTAAAAAAACAAAGTCTTCAATCCCTTCAGGTAGGGTTAAGACAGGAGCATTGCTCAATTTCTGTTTTAGAATCTCAAAGGATTCTTTCTGTTTGGGACCCCGGTCAAACTTGACATTCTTGCGGGTCATAGTAGTCAAAGGAGTGCCAATTCGATAGAGTTCTCAATGAATCTTCTATAATATCCAGCCAATCCTAAGAAACTACGAATTTCAGATGGTGTCATGGGTGCTTCCCAATTCATTATAGCTTCTATCTTTACGGTATCTACTTGGATACCACGCTCGCTATTCACATGTCCTAAGAACTGGAACTCTCTAAGCCAAAACTCGCACTTAGAGAATTTTGCATAAAGCTTCTCTTACTTTAGCAATTCAAGAATGCATCTAAGATGTTTCTCGCGATCATTCTTATTACAAGAAAAGATAAGTATATCGTCTATAAAGACAATGACAAACTTATCTAAATACGACTTGCAGACTCTATTCATGAGATCCATGAAAGCTGCTGGAGCATTCGTGAGCCTAAAAGGCATCACAAGAAATTCATAGTGACCGTATCTTGTTCTGAAAGCAGTCTTTGGAACATCTTCACTTCTCACTTTCAATTGATGAATAAAGCCTTTCTCCAATAGCTCATCCAATGTGCCTTCAGCTCCTTCATCTCCATGGGTGCTAAGCGGTATGGAGCTCTAGCTACAGGAGCAGATCCAGGCAAGATGTCGATCCTGAACTTGACTTGCCTCTCCGGGGGCAGACCAGGTAAGTCTTCTGGGAAAACATCTGGATACTCCGAAATAACTGGGATGTCTTCAATCCTTGGCTTTGGTTCATCAATGGTTACATGTGGCATGTAGATGACACATCCTCTTTTCAAACAGTTGGATGCCTTAAGCAAGGAAACTTTCTCGGGCAATCCATAGTGTTGATCTCCATGAATGGTGAGTACTTCACCGGGTGGGGATTTAATTTTGATAAGTTTCTTATCACAGGCAATGCGGGCTTGGTTATGAGCTAACCAATCCATGCCTAAAACTATATCGAATCCCGCAAGGTTCATAGGCAACAGATTAATAGTATAAAATGATTCTTAATGGATATAACACATCCATCAAGAATCGTAGAAGCGATTTCTATGCTACCGTCTGCCATCTCAACCTCATAAATAATAACTAAGGCTCTTAGGGGTAGGTTTAGAAGCTTACTAAACTTATGATCTACAAAGCTCTTATCGGCTCTAGAATCAAATAGAACTCTAGCAAAAATATCATTTACGAGGAATGTACCCGTAATAACATTCGCATCCTTAACTGCTTCTCTTGCAGTTAACTAGGAAGCTCTATCATTGGACTTCTTTGCCTCCCCAGGCTTAGCATTACCCTTAACAACACCTTAAAGGCAGATGGTCTTTATGTGGCCCTAATCACCACACCCAAAGCAGACAATGTTCTTCAACTCCATGCAATCAAGGGGCTCTTGACCAGTCTTCTTGTAGATGCCACACGACTTTGACTGCTGGTCTGTCTGACATTGTCCCTAGTGTCGTTTCCCATAAGTTTTGCACGTAGGCCTATCATCAGACCTCTACTTCTACTGGTTCAAACCTAAATTTCCCTTTCTTTGAATCCTAGAAGCGATTACCATCACGCTTCCTTTTTCCATCAGTCTCAGCCTTGACTGATCTCAATCTCACCTCATCCTGAGTAAGGGAGATAGATAGATCCACAGCGGATCTGAATGTTATGGGTTTAGAGGTTTTAACCATGCCTTTGATCTCTGGTGCTAATCCACCAATAAAATGCGCAATGCGCTTAGATTTAGGAGTGATCAAATAGGGAACCAATCTTGACAGTGAGTTGTAGACAGACACATATTTCCGACAGTCCAGGTTCTTCATAGTGGGAGTCAAGAAATCAAGACTCCATTTTCTCAACCTCATGTGGAGGATAGTAAGTTTCTTTAATCAGATCCACAAACTTGGACCACTTCATATTGTACAGGGACACTTTCCCTGTCGACTGTATCATGGCCTTCCACCATGTTAGGGCATTGCCTTTGAAAGATTGAGATACAAACTTAACAATGTCTCTATCAGCATAGCCGCCGATGTCTACAACAGTTTCCAGCTCATCGAGCCACTTCATGGCATTGATGGCTCCTTTCTCCCCTGTGAAGTCTCGAGGTTTACAAAATACGAAATATTTATATGTACACTCGTCTTTTATAGACCGGGTTTTCTTCTTGACAATATGTCTAGGCTCACTCCTCTCATTCGTTGAATAATGTGAGCTTTTAGATTTAGGTGTGGAAGATGGTGGGATTGATTGGGATTTTGGATGGGTCGAACCCAATCCTTTAAAATTTGCCATGAAATTCTCCATGGCTTTGCTAACTTCAGCAACAATTAGGGTATGAAGGTTATTTCCCTCACCCTTGTGAGTAGCGTGTCCAATGTTAGCACGCCCGCTATCGGCATTTCTAGAATTCTAGTTCGCCATATATAGAAATTTTGGACTACAAGCCAAAAATAGATTATTACTCAGTGCAATATATTGAATAATATAGATGGTCAACGAATTTGATGAATTGAAAATTTTATCAGCCATCGTCTCATTGAACCATATAGGTGATAAGGCTTGGATATATATATCCTCCACCTTTTGGCCATTGTGCACAAAGTCACAACTGTCTAAATATGATTTAACATTACATTGAATGTTAAATAAGTTTAATCAAATATTATTAGCCATGGTCTCAAAGGACCATAAAAGGCTATAAGGCTTTCGACATAGTCCTTCACCTTTGGACAGTGCACCATATGGTCACAACTGTCGTTGTCTCATTTGACAATAAAATTTTAATAATATTATGAGTTGCGATCTCATTCGATCATGTGGCTATAAGGCTTGGACATAGTCCTCAACCTTTTTGGTCAGGGTACCATATAGTCACCACTGCCATTGTCACATTGGACAGTGTAATGTTGCTCATAGGCAATTTATTTTAACATTACATTGAATGTTAAAAATAAAATGATCATTGAATTGATGATATTAATATTATTAGCCATGATCTCATTCCATCATATAGGCTATAAGGCTTGGACGTAGTCCTATGCCTTTTTGGTCAGTGTGATTCCTCATTGCCACACTGTCAGAAATATTAACATTACTTTGAATGTTAATACAGGAAGAATGTCTTAATGGTTTAACAATAATATATATATATATATATATATATATATATATATATATATATATATATATATATATATATATATATATATATATATAGCCATGGTCTCATTCGACCACAAAAGCTATAAGGTTTGGACATAGTCCTCCACCTATTAGGTAAGTGTGATTCCTCATTGCCACACTGCCATTTATCGTTGCCAATAATATAGACTTTGCCATATGGCTGGTTAAAAACTAGTAAGAAGATTTTTGTGAATTTTGCGCAGATCAATAAAGTTTGAATTAAAATCGAGACGATCACTTTATTAATAGCCTCGAGTTGTTTGCAGTGGTTGTGGTTGCCAATAATATAGGCTTTGCCATATGGCTGGTCAAAAACCATTAAGAAGATTTTTGTGAATTTTGCGCAGATCGATAAAGTTCAAATTAAAATCGAGACGATCACATGAAAATGGTAAAATGAATATATAATATAATTCAAGATTATCATTTAAGATAAGAAATTACAATACGAGTCGTCACAGGGACTTTTAAAATAAATTAAAATGCTAGTCCACATAGGGACTTTTGAAAGAAAAAATCCAATAACATGTCTAACATGGACTTCTGGAATTTAAATGAAATACAACAAAAGATAAATAACAGTCTTCATTCATCATTCTTTCCTTTAATGATCTTGGAAAGTTTCTTGAAAATCTTGCTGGTTCTCCTTTCATTCCTTTCAGCCTGTCGCTGAATTTGTTCCGCTCGTTCCAAGGCTTGATTAATAGCCTTGAGTTGTTGCATTGGTTGTGGTTACGGTTGAGGAGCAACATGATACTGGTACTATAATTGGGATATCTAGTATTTGGATAAGCCAGAGGAAATGGTGAAGGATAAAGAGCATTATGTACGACTCCTTGTAAATAAGGTTCGTATGACGGAGTAGAATAATTGAAATCTATTGGGGCTTCCGTGTAAGATGGATCATATCCAGTCATATATGGATACGTAGGAATAGGGTTATCAAAACCCATAGGTAGTTGTTGAGCTCAACAACTGGTTCAGTATTAGAGGGTCCACCCACTTGTGAGTCGTCTGGTATAGTAGGATAAGATGGAGGCAAAGGTGGAAGCGAACCCGACCATTTCCCGACACACACCGGGATATGTGCACCACGAGGCTTCCTCGGTTATGGTGGTAGTTGAGGTTATTGCTCCATGGGCTCCACTGGCTCATCATCTTGTGGAGGTGGCGGTGTTTGCGGATGTGGATATGGTGGTGTATTAACAAAAGTAAATGATTAAAGTGTTGGTCCCATTCATCAGGACCCTAATATGGTGAACATGCATAAGATACAGTATCACTTGACAGTTCAATTGGATGCATATTGGATCCAGAAGGTGGCATCTACGGACCAGAATCATCGTCCTGCTGGTTTTGGCTAGGGGGTGGTGAGTTTATAAACTGGTTAGGATCAAAAGAGTCATGATGAGAATGTGAATGGGAATGATGTGAATGGTGAGAGTGGTAAGAGTGTGAGGAATGGTGTGAGACAGAATGCCTCGCTGGCTGCGACAAGTGAGACTCGTTCGAATATTGCGGGTGATCCGAACTATGGGATGGTGATGGTATTTGTCTAGATGGTCAACCCCGCATGGGACCTTTTCCTTTTCCTCTGTATCTTGGCGGCATAGCTTCCTGTCAAATATCAAAAACAATAATAATAATAATAATAATAATAATAATATAACTTAAATAGATATGAGTGGTCTTATGTTAATGCCTAGACTCAGAAGAGTCTAACAATGATGTTAGTGTGTCTAATTCACTCAAACATTGGCTCTGATACCAACCTGTCACACCCTGATTTCTCGATGGGCCCGGACATGGGGTTTAAATGTGACAAATTGATATAGATATTCACAATTAACACAACGGAAGTCTTAAGCATATAAAATAGTTATTACAAATTTACAAATGTCCAAAGTTCAAAAATAATATACAAACCAAAGTGTATAAAAGATCCACAGGCGGATTGGATAAACAAATGATTACATAAAAGACCACTCGGCTTCTTACATGGAGTTGCAAATTCCGCTAAGCAATTACCGGGTAGCTTCCAGCCTATTTACGTACTTTGCAACCCGTGCTTAGTCTTTTGAGGGTGAGGTTTGGCTACAAAGTCCATTTTTTCTACAAAGTCATAAAACACCACAATTTCAGGCATAAAACACACTCAAAACCCACAAATAACATAATGAAAATCACTAAAACACAATATCTAAACCTTAACAGTCCTTAAAAACTTCAAACACACCATCGTACAACTATGAATATAAAACACAACATGATAATCAACATAAAACACACTAATATTAGTCATTCAATAATTAAAGCCTTATCATTCAAAACACAATACAAAACCCATAAATATCGTGTTTTAGTAAACTCCACTATGTTATGTGTGGGTTTTGAGTGTGTTTTATGGTTGATATTATGGTGTTTTATGACTTTTTACACTTTGTAGGAAAAATGGACTTTGTAGCCAACTCCCACCCGTCTTTTGATACGTCTGTTTTCACTAGTAAATACAAATAATTGACTCATTTTGAAAATATTTCAAAAATGATTTTATATACCATAGGTATATCAATTTCATAAATAACTTGGGACAAACTATATCTCTTGTTATCAGTATTACATGTTTGTAAATACATATGGGGCCTAGAACTATGCTCTAAGACGTGATTAACCGACATACCACTTTAACCCATAAAAGGGTAATAAAATATTGTATCATAGCATTGGCATCTGTCGGGTGTATGCCTACACCCCGTGCTTAGGTCGTGGCCATTTGCAAAAAAAATAGCCGAGGATATCCATGACACGGTCGCATTAACCCCCCAATGTTAAGTTATCAAGCAAAGCAAAACAACTAAAACGGGTTATTTGGATTTTGGACACATAATAGGGCATTGATCCCATACTCGACCAAGCGGTAATAATTTACCGTATCCCAAGCTCGTATAGGGAAAATAGGTTAAGAGTATTTACCTGGCTTAAATCTTTACAATCCAAAGATATTCAAGTCATAGCCTTCGACCGGTAAACTAATATGAAAACGGTACGGTTCGCTAGATTAAGCGGTGACCGGATAAAATGTGGTTTGAACCCTCACAAGTACTAAGACTTGTATAATATGGGGCAAACAATAATATATTATGATTAGAAGTAAATTTGAAGGAATTTGACCCAATTCGGTTAATTTATATAAACTAAGTTACATAAGTCAACCGTACGCGTATAAGTGGCATCGGGTAATCGGATGAGTCAATGTCAAGTTCTTTATGTAAAAACATGATTAATACATTGACACATCAGTAGGTATTACAAATTAAAGGTTCATTATGGTTTAAAACCAATTTATACACAAAAGGGCAAAATTGGCCTTTTTATGGCATAATATAAGAACTTGACTAAAACCCGACAACTGATTATGATCAAATGGTATAAACTCAGAGGGTTATTCCATACATTGATATGATTATAATAAAACTTCAAATCGGGTCAGAATCGAAAGGCAAGGCAGAAGTCAAACTGCTTGACTTTCGGTTGCAAATCGAACTATAAACTGGAAATGACGGGTTGAACATGTTTTAACATGTTCTAATATGTTATACCAACTGATATAATGTCAAAAATATGTGTTTAGATATTTATAAACTCATTTTATACATTTTCCAAAAAATTGCGCGCGTTTTGACTTTCATTTTAACATAACTTTGACCCGTCATTTGACCAACTTAACATGATCTTCAGGAGGTTCCCTCATAGGGGATTATCACCTACCTTATTATGATCACGTAGCCATGTTCGATTTGAACATATGCTTGACCGTAATGGTCATAACCGAACATCAAAGCAAAAGTTAATTTGCTTGACTTTCGGCTAATTACTTAGCCTAGAAAAGAAAAGAGCTATGAAAGAACACTTACAAATGTTCTAGGAGGAATAAGAACTCAGTAGGAGGCCTCTAAGGAGAAGCAAACTCTAGGAGTGAGATAGAGAGAAAGAAATGGAAATGAGCAAGGAATGAAGGTGATTTAGGTTGCTATTTATAGTTGCAAGATGATCACAAGATCATGCCAAGTGTTGGCATTGATCCTAAGATGATTCCAGGTATGTTATGAGATGTTAACACCAGAGAGAGTGTGGCAATTCGCGTATGAGTGGCATGGCATGCAGGCTGCCAAGGAAGTCTGCCATTCTGCTAGTTGCAACCCCTTACGGACCGTAAGGGGTGGCAGCTTACGGTCCGTAAGGACCTAGCGCACACACATATTCAAATTCCTTACGGTCCGTAAGGTAATATGCCTTACGGTCTGTAACCGACCGTCGAATACAATACATTAATTACCTTAAGGTACGTAAGGCTTTAAGCCTTGCGGTCCGTAAGGGTCACTCAGAGGCCAAATAAATTGGCATGTTTGCATAAATAGTCCCTCCACACCCAATCTTCCACAAATTTACACATTTAGTCCCTCTTGTCCAATAACTTGGCATATTTGAGAGTTGATTGGACACGTGTTGCCATATAACTAACTCGATTAAAATTTTTTGAGGTGTCACATAAAGACTTGTTTAATTAAAAGCCCATATAGCAGAGGTGCCCTGTCAAAGAATCTATATTACAGCTGACCAGTGGTTTTTAGTCTACAAGTGGGTTTCAATCCATTATTGCATGAATTGGCAGACTTTGTTGGCTGCAAAAGTAAGATATATGGGCATGATAAGGTGACGTATCAAAGGTCACCAACAACTCGAAGGTGTCGAACCGATTTTCAAATGGAGTGCTATCGCTAAGGGACAATTTGTCATGGTGATAATGTTGGCCAGAACTGATCTTTCATCTCTAGAACATGAATAACTTGAATATATAAAATAAATATCTGAAAACATGTAATGAATGTTTAAAATTGAAGACTTAATCTTGAATTAAGGAGCTAAGGATATAGACCGGTTATAGATAATTCTTGGTGAATTATTTATTGGGTCTTTTATATGCATGCTTTTTCTTCTAGCTCCTGGCGTGGCTAGTTACTGTTGAATCCGCCAATTTAAAAAAAAAATACAAGTTAGCATATAATCCAACCCCAAACCAAAGTATATTCAGCATGCATAATGATCCTATGGGATGACGCATATATTAAACCTGAGTGTAAGTTTCCTTATTAACGTATTGTTTTACTATCATGTTTGTTTCTTATTCATTATCATCTAATTGTTTATAACGTCATCTAAAATACTCCATTGTTCGATTTAGGAATTATGCAATTATATATGTTCCATAACTTCATTTGTTACAATATACTTCTTCAACTTCCCTTTTACTTTTATTATTAATTTCATCAAAATTACATACAAATTAAGCATATGTAATCCTCCTTTCTTACCTGCAAATAACTTAATTAGTTGGTCAAACTTATTTCATTTCACTAAGATTAAAGGGTATGGTGAGGCCCATCCCCACGAGGATGGGCCGCCACGTAGGCGCCACATCACCGGCTCGTGGGGGATGGGCCTCCTTCACTTTTGAGGGGGATGGAGGATGGGGCTACCCCACCTCATTATTTTATAATTTTCTAAGTGTTTTTTTATTAACTTAATAAAAAATTTATAAAAGTTAAAAAATACAACATAAAACAACATAAATAAAGTCATTTCATAATATAAAAAAAAATTACATTTCCTAAAAAAAAAAAACATTTCCGAAAAATAAAAATTACATTTCCTAAAAATAAAAAAACCTACGACGTCCACTTTTTCTTCACCTCTTCCTTCATCCTCCGATACACCTCTCGTTCCTCCTCCGGAACCGAGTTGAGATCCAACCTCATTATCCTAAAATCCACCGCTCGAGCATAGTCGGCCGACACGTTTTTCTTGTGACTATATTTTTCGGCCGCAAAGTCTTTAAAGGAACGGAATTCGGAAATTAAGTCGTCCATTTTCGAAGACGCCTTTGAGCCGCCACCTCCACCCGAGCCGCCCCCTCCACTCGAGCCGGCCCCTTTGCGCTTTGCGGCCGCCTCTTTTTTTGCTTTGTCCCTTCCGCCGGGACGTTCGATCTCGTGATATTCCGGTTCGTCATATTCCGGTTCGTCGTTTATGTCGATTTGACAACGAGCGGTGGAGCCTCCCGCACTATAACTTCCGGACTCGGAAGTTTTAGTCCGTTTGGCGGTTGCGACCTCATTTGGAATCGGCGCCCATTTAGGGTCTTTCTTTAAAACGTTCCATGCTCGGAGGTGCGGGAAAGGCGGATTTTTTGTTTCCCATTTAGCCATCGCAAGGTTAAGAACGTCCTCGTCGCTACTCCCACTAGGACGATTGATGTAAAGTGGGTTATAAATCCCGATAAAATCATTCACGCACTTGTTCATTTTCCGCCACTTGCCCGATACGGATTCGAGATCACGGTAGGGGCCTTCCCCCATAAGGTTATTAAATCTTTCCGTACATGCCTTCCATAAACCAGAACCCGTTTGATTGTTCCCTAAAATTAAAAAAAAAATTGGATTAGTAAAACTAAAACATAATTCTTTTTAAATTTATATAAAAAAAAAATTAACTTTGGTTCATACCGACAATCGGGCAAGTTGAGGCCTTAAGATACGCAATAGCTAGCGCCTCCTCCTCTACTTTTGTCCACGTTCTCGCCTTTGCTCTCGAACCGCTTTTTTTTCGGTGTCGGGTTCGGTTTCAACCGCCTTCCCCTTCCCCCTGTTTTTTTTGCGCTTGAGTTCTTTAGGTGGAGATTCGGGGACGACTTCATCATCATCGTTAAGTTGAACCGAGGGTTGCGGTTGGGAAGTTGGCGGTTGCGATTGGAGTTGATCAAGTTGAACCGAGCCGCGTTGCATGAATTGTTGGAATGCTTGGTATTGTTGCATTTGTTGAAGTTGGGACATTTGATTGAAGGCGTTAGGTGATTGTTGGAAACCCGAAAACGTAAATGGTGGAGACCCCCACGAAGAATCCATAGTCGGAGTGTAAGCGGGACTAGAAAAAAAGTTAGGATTGTTCGGATTGGGATTGTTCGGGTTGGGATTGTTCGGGTTGGGGTCGTTTGGGTTGAATGGATTCATGATGGTAAAAAAAATGAGAGTGTTTTTTATAAAAATGGACGAGAGTAGGAGAAGATTAGGAGAAATGGATGTGAAATGGTATAAAAAAATGGAAGAGGTTGATAAATATTTAAAGTGGAAAAGGAATTTTTTATTTTTTTTATTAATCTATCCGTTATATAACGGATATAATTTTGAAAGTGGGGCGGCAACATCGGTTGTGGGTTGCTGGGGACGCCGGGACGGGAGGGAGGGGGGCGGTGTGGGGGACCGGCGCCGGTCCTAGCCGGCCCCCATACCTTCTAGTCTAAAAGAATACATATTGTTAACCGCACTTCAACATTTTAGCAAATCTATAATCAGGCCTATTGTTGGATATCAAGCCTTCATCACTCTCACTCAAAACTCACAAATGAATATGAAAATGAACAATTCTCAAGAAGTGTACGAAACTTGCACTAAAGAAAAGAAAGGGGTGTTGTTAAATATACACAAAAGTCAACTTTTCAGAAGAAAGAAGGTGGGTAGGAGAGAAAAATGGCTGTTATTAATTACCTAAATCATTAATTAATTAATATTTCTATTTTATTTTTTTAATTATTAATTACAATCATTAGTTTTTAGCTTTTATATTATTTTTTAAGTGAACATAAAATATTTTTTATACAATCAAACTTTTATGTAATTAGTTTTCTTAATCTTTGTTATAACACACAAACTTGACAAATGTTTTTGAATAAATTATTCAACTTTTAAACAAATCAAGTTGAATAAAAAGTGGCCTGAAATGTGTAAAAATATTAAAAGACAACAGCTTATCATATAAATGTTTTAGTTTTTTAATTTAAGATGGTTAATATATAAAGCTATGGTGCTTCGTATCAGCAAAAACAATTCTAAATAACGTTTATAAAGCTACGGTGCTTTGAAAAAAAAAAGATAAATGTCTTTGTTGATTATAAAACGTATATGAAGCAACATTAGTATGTTTGCGTCTGGATGAGAGACAATGCATGGGTGGCGTCTAGAATTATATACCCAACTTTATCGTTGTGAAAGTGATTTTGTCGATCTAGGTGATTAATTGTTTTAATGTTTGCACTTTTACTTTTTTATTAGAAACTAGTTATTTATTTATAATGAACCTTTTCACTTTCTTGTTTATAATAAAGTGTTTTGATTATTTATTTAGAGTAGGAGTTGGGTAGAAAGCCTATTTTTCCTAGAAAGTCTAGAAAGGAATAAGAATTGGGCATGTGTCATTGAGGGATTTTAAGTAGAAGGGCTATCATGTAATTTCACATTTTAATTTTATTTTTGGAATGTATCTTCATTAACTAAAATTCCATGATTTTCGGAATTTTTATTATTTTCGAATTCAAATTTGGAAGTCAATGTGTTCATTAACTAAAATTCCATGTCACATTACATCGCATATTCCATTGTTCAGAAGATTACTGGAATTTATCAGCATGTTCTCGGTGCTGTGTTTTAACAGTTTACAGGGCTAAAGTCAATTTTTTTTATAGATCCCACAATATAAAGATGGTAAAACACAGTGTATGAATCTGATTGCTGTTAAAACACAACTGTATGAATCTGAATGCTAAAACACAACTGTATGAATCTGATTGCTGTTAAAACACAACTGTATGAATCTGAATGCTAAAACACAAGTGTATGAATCTGCTTGCTGTTAAAACACAACTGTATGAATCTGTTTGCTGTTAAAACACAACTGTATGAATCTGAATGCTAAAACACAACTGTATGAATCTGCTTGCTGTTAAAACACATCTGTATGAATCTGGATGCTAAAACACAACTGTATGAATCTGAATGCTAAAACACAACTGTATGAATCTGCTTGCTGTTAAAACACATTTGTATGAATCTGCTTGCTGTTAAAACACAACTGTATGAATCTGTTTGCTGTTAAAACACATCTGTATGAATCTGCTTGCTAAAACACAACTGTATGAATTTGCTTGCTGTTAAACCACATCTGTATGAATCTGTTTGCTGTTAAAACACATCTGTATGAATCTGAATGCTAAAACACAACTGTATGAATCTGTTTGCTGTTAAAACACATCTGTATGAATCTGAATGCTAACACACAACTGTATGAATCTGCTTGCTGTTAAAACACAACTGTATGAATCTGTTTGCTGTTAAAACACATCTGTATGAATCCGAATGCTAAAACACAACTGTATGAATCTGCTTGCTGTTAAAACACATCGTCAAGAAAACGGAGATGACAAGAACAATATTTGAATGGTGATGATGAACTCGGAGATGGTGGAGATGGAGAAGTGTTTTAATTTGATCCGGTGCTCTCCATCGTTTCTAAAGTCATCTTCTTCCATGATTGTAGTTATTTTTGGTAGGGATTGGGGTTTCCAAGATGGGTTTGGAGAGAGAGAGGGGGAAAATCGCTTGAATTTAGGAACTGGGCGGTTATCTAATTGATTTAAAACACGACCATTGACAAAATTGCCCCTACTCATTTAAAACAATCAATTAATTAAACTCAAATATTACAAGATTGCCATTGATTTAATCTCAACCCTTAAACACACCAATCGGATGGACCAGATCGCTTCCTAGACTTTCTAGGAAAAACACACTTTCCGTGCGAACCCTACTCATTTATTTATTAATATTGATATTAATACTAATAATAATAATAGTATAACAAAATATAAAAAAGTAACAAAAGTCTTATAAAATAAAATAATATAAAAAGACATAATTATTAGTTTTGACTTTAGAATAAAATAATGTATTAAAATACTTAATCATTACTAAGTTTGACTAATTTGATATATTAATCCATATGT
Organism: Helianthus tuberosus; assembly: GCA_030545235.1. Taxonomy (NCBI): domain Eukaryota; kingdom Viridiplantae; phylum Streptophyta; class Magnoliopsida; order Asterales; family Asteraceae; genus Helianthus; species Helianthus tuberosus. The sequence continues at coordinate 150,450 of JARYGA010046138.1, forward strand.
TGGGTATATTTATCACACCTCAAAAGAAACAACTACTACTACTTTTGGTTTAGCGAGTTGTTCCGAATATCAAGATTTAACCGACGCTCTCTCTCCCTCTTCCTTCTTGCCGCCCGGTATTCGTTATCTGTGCTCGACGATGATTACGTGAATCTGGTTAGCGTGCGGGGTTTAATCGATCGGCTCGTTGGAGTTCATCTAGATCTAACCTTTCATTCTATCTGGTTTCCCGCATAATCCATTCACCGCATAGGTTTCCCGTGGTTTTCTCAATGGCTTCGATGAATGATGGTGAGAGAGAACATGATGGGGATGGTCCATGGTCTGATGTGCAGCACCGAAAAAACAGGAGAAGTAAAGGGGATGGTGTGGAATGGTCTTTTTTAGTGCAGAATTTATGTGACCGGGCAACAAGAAATGTGTTGTGGCAGGCGTTCAAACCGTACGGATTTATTTCAGATGTATACGTGGCCCGCAAGAGAGATGTTAAAGGTGGATGTTTTGGATTCGTTCGTTACGTTGGAGTGGAAAACATGAAGGAAACGCTTACGGTAATGAATTCGGTTAAGATATTCGATACGAAAGTGTCTGTATCCCTTGCCAAATATGATAAGGATCATAAGCGGATCAATTACGCTCCGGATAGCTTTGTACGAAACGTTTGGAGACCAAAGGAAAATGCTCAGAATGATAATAATTCTTATGGTGGGAATGTTAATGGTGGCCGATATCCGGGAGGACAAAGGCATATGAAAAATCATGTATCTGGTCAAGGTCCAACAGGGTCTACGTTTGTTAAGGAGGGGACGTCCTTTGCTGATTTGGTTCGGGGTAATAGAGTGGAGAATGGCAGTGGAGCAAAGGTTGTTACTGTAGAAGGAAAAGGTGCTCTATATCCATTACATTGTATTGGCAGATCGGTTCTGGGTTATGCTAAGGATGTTATGTCCTTGAACAAGGTCAGGCTGGCTTAAGAAGAAGAAGGCTTGTCTGAAGTTGGATTGTCTTATGTCGGTGGAGTATCGTTTATTCTAACTTTTAAAGATAAATTATCTGCCAATGCTTGCATGGAATTACATTCTCCTTTTTTTGATTCGATTTTTTCAAAGTATTATCTTTGGAGCGGTGAAGATATTCCTTCTAGCCGTCTTGTCAGTTTAAACATATCGGGGGTACCATTCCTTATCCGTGACAACAAATTGTTTGATAATATTGGTGGCCTGTTTGGGGATGTTGTACAGCCGTCGTTGTTCTCCTGGCAGGATGAAGATATCTCATCTGGTAGGGTTATGATACTTACCTCCCAAATGTATAGAATTGACGAAAATGCGGTGATCAAATGGAATGATAAGAGTGTGGTTATCCGAGTTTCGGAACTCTCGGATCTGTGGCAGCCAAAGAATGATTGTGTTAATTCGGCGAGTTATGGGGAATCTGACTCAGAAATGGAGTCGGATTCGGAGGTAGGATCGGCTGACATGGATGATCTTGAGGAAGGTGAGATTAATCAGAACCAGGAAGCAGGTGTTTGTAAACAAGATGAGAACCATATTCCGGCGATAGATGTGGAGGACGAGTTGAGGAATGACCAGAATAGGAATATTCCGGCGGACAATGAACAGACACAGGGAGTCAATGAATCGCCGGAAGTTCAAAAGCCTGCTGGTGTAAATGCTGGTGGGAATGATCACAGTCTGCATGGGGATGAGACTTTGGCGGCACATGTTATTGAAACTAATGATATTAATGTGGATACAGGGGGTAAGAATGGTAATTTGAATTTTAACCTTGAAGGAATTGGGCCCAGTAACATTAATTCAGGGGAGAAAAATAATGGGCCTCTTAATGACTTAGTGGGTGATGGCCCAACTCCAATTTGGAATCTGGGTAAAAGAAATAGAGATGAGAGGAGCCCACCGTCAATTGGGTCGGTCCAAGGCCCTTCTCAGAGACTATTCTGTGCACCGATCAGCTCCAATGTTGAACCTCTAGACTTGAATACACATGTCAGGGCAGAATCTGGTTTCGAGGAGGAGGTTTTTTCTGATCCAGCGCTTAACGACGAGGCTCCGGTTACTAGAGTCACCGATTTGGATGCTGGGGTTGGTACCCAGTCGTCGTGGCAAGGTCCAGCGGATGGCGTCCCAGATGTTTTCGCTACAGAAGAAATTGCGGCTACGATTCAGGTGGGATCTTTAATTGGGGTTAATCTAAACGGGTTCGAAACTGCCGTTGAACAGGTCATTGTGGATGAAGGTGTCTATAATATTTCAAGATGAATTGCCTATCCGTTAATTTAAGGGGGGTGAGGAATAGCAGAAAGTCAGATTGGATTCGAGGGCTTAAGACCAGCTACGGTATTCATTTTCTCGCTATACAAGAAACAAAATTACAGGATTCGGAGAATTTTGTGTTCAGTCAGTTCTGGGGTAGGGCTGAATATAAGATTGCTGCAGTGAACTCGCAAGGAAGATCAGGGGGACTTGCATGTTTGTGGTGCCCAGCAGTGTTCAGGTGTGTTAACTTAATTCACAATAGATACTTTATTGTGGTCTCGGGTAATCTAGTGCAATCTGGGTGTAGAATCAATTTGATTAATGTTTATGCACCAAATGATGCGGTTAGTAGGAGGGCTGTCTGGTTGGAAATTATGGGGGTTAGGAACTCGATGCAAGGGCTGTGGGTTATAATGGGTGATTTTAATGAGGTTCGGAACGCTAGTGAGCGTATGAATTCTGAGTTTATTGAAGCAAATGCCGATGCTTTTAATCAGTTCATTCTGTCGGCCGGTTTGGTGGAATACAATATGGGTGGGGGAAATTTTACTTACATTTCAGACAATGGTAGGAAACTGAGTAAGCTGGATCGGTTCTTAGTTTGTCTAGGCTTTATGGAGAACTGGCCTAATGCATCTGTGATTGCTCTAGATCGTGAAGCATCGGACCACCGGCCTATTGTTTTATCGACCGTCCAGTCAGATTTCGGCCATATCCCATTCAGATTCTTTAATTCTTGGTTTGAATACCCCGGTTTTTTGGATTATGTTTTGCTTAAGTGTGCATCTTTTTCCTTTTCGGGACCTGGAGATCTCGCTTTAGCCATTAAGCTTCGGTGGTTAAAAAATAATATTAAATCCTGGCTTCTTCTAGAAAAGGAAAGAAGGGTAGGGATATATGGGAGAAAAAAGAGTAGGTTGGCTTGCATTGAAAGGTTGGCGGAGGAAAGATCGCTTCTTGATGAAGAACTGGATGAAATAATGGAATGTAAATGTTATGTGGCAGATTTTGACAGAATGAAGCAGTTGGATATTCGACAGAAATCCAGAACAAGATGGGCTATAGATGGTGATGAAAATTCCTCCTTTTTTCATCATATTATTAACTCTAATATTAGCACGAACAGGTTGAACGGGTTAATGATAAATGGTGATTGGCTGACGAATCCGCTAGCTATTAAAGAGTCCTTGTATGAGTTCTTCCATATCCAGTTTACGGAACCAATGCCTAATAGACCGGAATTAGTATGCCCGAACCTGGCTACTATTTCTGATAATGAAGCAATCATGCTATGCTGGAGTGTCCGTTTTCTGTGGAGGAAATTAAAGAAGCAGTTTGGGAGTGTGAAGGTGAACGTGCTCCTGGCCCGGATGGATTTAACTTTAAGTTTATCAAAAGATGCTGGTCGGGTAGAATTTCATTAATCTGTTCAACAAATTCTTCGAAGAAGGCTCTTTGAGTAAGTGTTGTACGTCTTCTTTTATTGCCTTAATTCCAAAAGTAAAAGACCCGGTGGGCCCAGAAAGTTTCAGGCCAATCAGCTTGATTGGTGTAATAAATAAAGTGATTTCAAAAGTATTAGTAAATCGACTTAAAGTATTAGTAAATCGACTTAAAGGGGCGTTTTTTGGCGGGTAGAAATATCATTGATGGCCCATTGGTCCTCAATGAAATTCTTAGTTGGCTAAAAAAGAACAAGAAAAGCGGGATGTATTTTAAAGTGGATATTAATAAGGTTTACGACTCTGTAAATTGGGAATTTCTTAATTCGGTTATGGCCCAAATGAACTTCCCGAGTAGATGGAGAACTTGGGTGATGGCTACTTTGTATTCGGCTAAAGCTTCTGTTTTGGTGAATGGTTCACCGACTAGGGAATTTGACTGTTCACGTGGGCTTCGTCAAGGAGATCCGCTATCACCATTTTTGTTCGTTATTGTTATGGAAGCACTTACGTGTTTGATGAAACAAGCTACCTCTATTGGTTTGTTCAAGGGGATCAGCATTTCAACTAGTGGTCCTTTGGTGTCTCATTTGATTTATGCAGATGACGTGATGTTCATTGGTGAATGGTCCGAGTCCAATGTTATTAATCTACGACGGTTGATGCGATGTTTTTACTTAGTTTCAGGTTTAAAAATAAACCTTGCTAAGTGTAGTATCTATGGGATCGGGGTGGAAGAGCAGGAGGTTCAAAGCATGGCTGCATTATTAAATTGTAAACAAGGTACATTCCCGTTTAAACATCTCGGTCTATATGTAGGTGCTAATATGAATCTTGCTCGAAATTGGAAATCGGTTGTTGAAATATTCAAGAATAGACTCTCATTATGGAAAGCTAAAACCTTATCTTTTGGTGGGAGAATAACACTTATTAAATCGGTGTTAAACTCGCTTCCAACATACTACTTCTCTTTGTTTAAGGCCCCGTTAAAAGTTATTGATTCGTTGGATAAGATTAGACGGGTTTTCTTTTGGGGAGGTTCGGAAGAAAAAGCCAAAATGAACTGGGTGGCGTGGGAAAAAACAATTGCTCCAGTAGAATATGGGGGGTTGGGTTTCGGTTCACTCAGAGATGCGAATTTAGCCATGTTAGCAAAGTGGTGGTGGCAGTTTAAAACAGAAAAAAAAGCTTTGATGCGTAGGGTAATCTGGGCGATTCATCATAACTCACGGGTATGGAATGATACTCCAGGTAAAGCTTCTATTGCAGGGCCTTGGAAACATATTCTTAGTATTCGACAGCCTTTATTACTTGCTGATATTGACCTGAATCAAGCGATCTCAGCAGTAATAGCAAGTGGAAATAATGTGTCTTTTTGGCTGGATTGTTGGGCAGGCTCGACACCTTTCTATCTAATGTTTCCAGATTTGTTTAAAGTTGAAAAGGATAAAGCTTGTGTGGTAGCAGATCGGTTAAGAGCTGGGCAGTTTGGAATTGAACATAGCTGGGCCTGGGTTCGGCCCATATTTGATGGTGTGGAAACATTTCAGTTACAGCAACTAGTAAATTTGATTGGTGGCTTGGTTATGACAACAGGTAATGATGGATGGTCTTGGAAATATGAACCAAATGGATTTTTTTAATGTTGCTAGCATTAAGAAAATACTTAGTTCAGCCAATCGTATACGTCCCGCGAGGTTATTTGAGTGGAATAATTGGGTACCGAAGAAAGTTGGTTTTGTGGCTTGGCGGGCAGAGATGGAACGGCTACCAACCAAACATGCGCTATCGGTCCGGAATGTGCCGGTTTTGAATCAAATGTGTGTACTATGCGGAGACTGTATTGAAACGAGCGAACATATATTTGTGTCGTGTCAGTTCGCACAAATGATTTGGCAGAATTTAGCAGGTTGGTGTATGATTCCTCCGATCTTTGCTTTTGGTGTAAACGACCTTCTTACCTTGCATGAAACAAGCTCGGGTTCAAGGAGTAAGAGGAAAGCACTACATGCAGTCGTTTTGGTGACGTTTTGGAGCTTATGGAAGAGTAGGAATGAGGCCGTCTTCGAACAAAAAGTTCCAAACTCCACGAAGTTGCTGGATGAAATAAAAGCAATGGCGTACCTTTGGGTCAAGAATAGATCAAAAATGGCGACATTATCTTGGGAGGATTGGAGTCGGTTTAATCTTGGTAGCTAGTTTCGATGTAACCGCTTATTGTTATTGGTGTTGAACTTTTTGTAAATTTGGTGGGTAGCGTCTTGCTACAATGAATAAAAATTTTTGTCGGCCGTTCAAAAAAAAAACTACTACTTTTATTGAATAAAGATGGGGTTATTTATAGCCAGTACAAAACAAAATGTGGAACAATTCCAGCCAATGAAAATCTAGTACTCCTAGAGAACCGGTACAACTAATGACCCACTCTTCAACGTTCACCTCCATAAGATTCGGTCAAATTAGAATATGCCAATTCTGACTTACCAACTATAAATATACCATAAAATAAAATCTCAAATAAATGCTTTTGGCTTCAGGTCCACTCATGCAACATCCACGTGAACTTTGAATCCCAGCTTATTCCATGCAAACTAAACCAAAGACTTATAACTAAAACCCAATTAAACCAACACCTATAACCAATGAACAATTTAATTTGATTAAGTGAATACAGAGGACCTGATTTGGTTTATCATTAACAATAGAAAAAAGGCAGAATGAATTGTTGGGCCTTGGTTTACTTACCACTAATGAGAAAAGGTTTCTTGGCTGGCCCTTTTTCCAAGGCCCAACATCAATCTCTTGAGATTAACTTGATTTCAAGTCTCATTGAACCTGTTACAGGGTCAGTGGCAATGATATTGACTAACCATGCATTTTTTTTTCAATTTTCTTCTCATTTATAACCTTGTGGGATATTTAATTTGCAGGTAAAGAACTTTGAACACTTGATGATTCCTCTCACTCATATTCAATCAGCAATGAATGATTTCTCTATAGAATACAAAGTTTATTCTTCAGATGAAGGCTATAATTTGTACAGAGCAAAACTCGAACATTATGATAAAGAAAATCATTCATTCAAGAGACACAATACTGTGATTATTATGGGGTACCCTGTTGCAAAGAAATCTTACAAGGAAGAAGATTTTCGTACAGAAATTGAAATGCTAATGAATATTAAGCATCCCAACATAGTCGCTCTACTTGGATTTTGTATTGAACATTCTGAGATGATACTTGTCATTGAAAACTTTTCTAATAAACTCCTTGGTCAATGTTTTAGAACTGACAACGACAGACGTATTTTGACTTGGGAAAGACGTTTGAAAATCTGCATTGGTGTTGGGCACGCGCTAAGGTACATTCACTATGAGATGGAAGACCAAAAGATGATTATAAACCGTGATATAAATAGCTACAACATTGGGTTAGATGAAAACCAGGAGGCAAAGATTGTTCACTTTTGGTGGTCTGTATTTGTGCCTCCAAATCAAGAAGACAAAGCTCTCCAGGTCAAAAGACGTGTTGGTAGAGGGTACTACAAAGATCCACAATATGAAAAGACAGGCAAGATAAAAAGAGAAACAGATGTGTATAGTTTTGGAGTAGTCTTGCTTGAAATTCTATGTGGAAGGTTAGGCACTAACCAAATTTACAAGAACGAGAGTAACAAAGGGCTGGTCTCCCTTGCAAGACAAAGCTTCTCCACAGGAAAACTAAAAGACATGTTGGATCCTATGATTAAGGATGAAATTGGTGAAAACAATTTTGTTCTAAATAGAGGACCCAACAGGGATTCTTTAAACACATTTATTGAAATTGCACACCTGTGTGTTGCAGAAACTCAAGACAAACGCCCAACAATGAAAGTTGTAGTCAAGGAACTAGAGAAAGCATTATTCCTTCAAGTAAGTCATCGTTCTAACTTCAAATTATCAATGCGGAGATGTCATCTGTGTGATGAGTCCCAAAAATTTAAAAATGTAGAATGCTTGATGACATCATGCTCAAATTGATATAGCACAAACTGTTAGGTTTACGTCGTTAAAAATCCTTTCCACCTCCTCACTACGTTCTACCTATCAAGTTTACTTGAGATTGTACTCTTGTAGGGATTCTTCAATCCTTGCTTTTAGACTATTAAGTTAGGAGTTTGCTGAACTGATTATATGGAAGTATAATAAAAATGATAAAAGTTCAATTTAAACCATTTTTTTCTAGAAAACATAGTACGGTGCAAAAAAAAAGTTCCGTTTAGACCTTTCTATGATATCACCAAATTATCAGTTTTATGATCATTTATAGTTTTTTTATAACATTTAAAAAACACTATTATAATTTAGTTTTTTATAACTACTTTGTACTTATCAATATGTATTTTATTTGGTGTGTCATGTTTGACAGATTAACAAGGACAACCCCAAAATGTCCCTTGAAGTCATAAAACGGGCGACCAAAACTTCAATAATTACAATTGCATCGGGGGAGGAGGATTTGGGAAAGTATATAAAGGAAATCTTCAAGAAGGGTATGGATTTAAAACCATTGTTGCAAAGCGATTGGATACGAGGCTTGGTCAAGGGGAACAACAATTCCTGGGTGAGCTCAAAATTCTTTTGGATTATAAGCACGAGAATGTGATTGGTCTTGTAGGCTACTGTGATGAAAAAGATGAAAAAGTCATTGTTACTGAGTATGCACCTAAAAGAAGTCTTGACAGGTATTTGAATGATGTTTCTCTTACATGGGTGAAACGACTTAATATATGCATTGATGTTGCAAAAGCGTTGGATTTCCTACATGGAGGAGCTGGAAATCAACCAAAGGTGATACATAGGGACATCAAAACTGCTAACATTCTACTATACGATGATTGGAAAGCAAAACTTGCTGATTTTGGACTTGTCTTAATAAGTCCATTAATTCAAGAAATGGACTATGTCATCGATCATGCGTGTGGCACAATTGGATACTTGGATCCGCTTTACAGAAAATCAGGATTCCTAACCATAGAATCAGATATTTATTCGTTTTGTGTTGTTTTATTTGAGATTTTGTGTGGGAGATCGACATTTGCAATCCACAAACATGAGGGTCACTATCTACCAGATTTCATTAAGAAAATATTTGAAGAAAGAAAGCATGATGAGGTGGTGTTCGAGCAATTAAGAGAACAAATTGTGCCGAAATCATTGACTACATTTCAAGAGATTGCCTACCAATGCTTACATCACGAAAGAGAAAAACGGCCGACCACTGATGAAATTTTAAGGGAACTTAAGAAGGCACTTGAGTTTCAAGTAAGTAATTATCATAGTCTAATGAAAGCAGGAATTCTTTAAATGCACTAATATATACCTAGATTTAACACGTGTTCAAGATTAGGATTAAATTCGGATTTTCCACAAAAAAAAGAGGCATGATAAAGAATGAGAAGCGTAACTATGTAGCAATGTAAATGTACAGGCCTATATCAACATAAACTATTTTGTTATGTAGCAATGTAAATGTACATGCCTATATCAACATAGATAATTTAGTTATGCATGCATCTAGGTACACTCCATGGATAGAGATGGGGATATACAGCAGTGCTCGATGAAATATTCTGAAACTGGAAAGCAAGTTCATGATCCAATATTATTCAAGCACACAGAGCACGACCCTGTTTCTCCCATAGATACAATTGTCTCTCCGGGAAGCAAGCAGAGGGTTATAGATCACCCGAAACAGGAGGTGATACTAGGTCATCATCAAATAAGAATGCTTAAGGAGGAGTTGCAGAAGGTGGAGATGGCAAACAAGTCACGTTTGGCCCTCATTCAAGCATTGGAAGAAGAAGATGCTAATCAAGTTTGATATGATTCTAGTGATGATTATAATTTGGAACAACTTCAAACATGTTTCGATCTGTATCTAACTTGCCACATTTTGCACCACCTTTTTAGTTGAGTTCAATTGGATTTGGGTTTGCCTCAATTTCTGTCACAAACCTTTGCTCCCTCTCCCTAGTTATCCTAACTTTGTGTCTAGAGTTGTATATTTTTTTTCAACTATGTTAAAGCTTATTAGACAAAATCTATAAATCAGGGGTTGATTATAAATAGGACACATAATTTCATTATTTTGTCTTTTTATTATCCTCACTCTATAAGCATACATATAGTAATTCACAATTGATAATGCCTTAGAAGGTTTTTGTTAATCTATATACTTCATCCACACCAAATAGTTGTGTGTAAATATGATTTAATTATGTATTAAATCACCCAAATAAACATTTACAAAAAAACTTAAAACCATAAACGTTGACTTTGAGATCCAATCAAATGAAGACATGCAGGCGTGATTTTCATAGGATAAGTGCCAAAAAAACATGGAAAAGAGACCGTGAAAAGACGGTGAATGCGGATTTTTAATTGAATAGGCACATTTTCCATCTTTTTAACTTCACTCTTTCGTAAGAAGCCAAGATCACAATGGTGCTTGTAGGTGGTTTAGGGTGGTTGAGGAAGGAGGGTAACAATGTGTTGTGGAATAACTAAAACAAAAAAAAAATGATATGGTCGACCTGAGAATGATGAACCAACCAAGTACGCTAAGTTTCTTATTTGTTTATCGACCCTAGGGGGCGTTTGGTTCGCAGGAATTCAATGCAATTTAAGGGAATTGGAATTTGAATTCATCTCTTAAGATGTTTGGTTCACAGAATTTGATGGAATTGGAATCTCAATTTCAATCTTCATGTGTTTGGTTGACAATGAAATTGGAATTGAAATTAGACATGTATTCCTTCAAATTCATTTATCTAAAGGAATTCAAAATCTTTCTTATATGTGAAGGAATTAAAGTAAATTCATTGGAATCTTCGACGGTTTCGACCCATACTGGTTTCAACCCGTACCGTTTCGACGCGAACCGTTTTGACCCGTACCGTTTCGAATCAAACCGTTTTGACGTGAACCGTTTCGACCCGTACCGTTTCGAATCAAACCGTTTCGACGCGAACCATTGTGTTATCTTCTTTGGAAGTTATGTTACCAAGTATAGTTGTTGCCTTCCATACTTTTACATTTGCATATTTCAACAGGAAAAAAGAATGATCTAAACTTTTTCATGTCGTAAACTTTAGCTGTTTTGAGTCTGGGAGTTTTGTTTAGCTGTTACAATTTCTTTTTTGTTTTGTTTTGCCCTAAGTAAAAGGTGGTTCGACGCGAACCGGTTCGAATCAAACCGTTTCGACCTGTATCGTTTCGACGCGTACCGTTTCGACGCGAACCGTTTCGACGCGAACCGTTTCGACTCGTACCGTTTCGGCATGTACCGTTTCGGCATGTACCGTTTCGGCATGTACCGTTTCAAAACGAACCGTTTGGACGCGAATCGTTTCGATCCGAACCGTTTCGACTCGAACCGTTTCGACACGAACCGTTTCGACGCGAACCGTTTCGACGCGAACCGTTTCGACGCGAACCGTTTCGACGCGAACCGTTTCGACCCGACCTGGTGGTTGTGGGTGCCGGGGTGATGGATTCCAATTCATTTGACAACCAAACACAACAAAAATGGAATTGAGATTCCAATTCCAACAATTTCCAATTCCAATTGGAATGTTTAAATTCCAAATCCAATTCCAATTCCTTCAAATTCTAATTCCTATACAAATTCCGATTCCAATTCCAAATCATTTCGCGAATCAAACGCCCCCTAATATACTTGTAAATAATATATTTTATATTATTTTTCATATATGCATGCTAAATTTTCAACTGGATGCTCTATATTTGTTGTTATAAAAACTTAAAACTCTAGGTTTGGGAGCATCGAATTGAGCATATTTTATAAAAATCCATACATGTGCACAAATTTATTTTTAAGATTTTATAAATTCAGTTTGTTTTTTAATATCTTTTGAAACTTATTTTTTTAATGCTTTAAAATCAAATACACCCACTACACTTGTATAATATCTTGGGACTTTATAAACTCCTAAAAGTTATTCTTCTACTTTTAAAACTACAATTTATGTCAAACTTTTGGGTTATGTGGGATATTAGGCCATGGGGTATGGGGCTAGGGTTTGGGCGTGGGTTGGGGGAAAACGCCCAAGCCACCACCCCGGGTGGGCTTGGGTTGGGGCGTGGCCCTTGGGGCTTGGCTTTCAAGCCGGGCGTGGAGCGGTATGGCCATGCTAGCTGGCTGCCTCCCATTCGCTCACCCCGCCACGTCAAGCGGACTTTTCAAATTTTGAATTTTAAATTCAAACGGTTTGGGGAAAACCAAACCGCCACCCCCACCAGGTCTCCCAACAACCCCTATATATTGTAACCCCAACCCACTGGTCCCCCCATCCCACGAACCCAACCGCACGGCTAACCCACTGGTCCCCCCCATCCCACGAACCCGCTATGGCATCCTGGACCCATGAAGAAGAATTGGCTCTCGTCAAAAGCGTCGTTGACGGTATGAAGGGCCGGCCACCGGGCCAAACAAAATATTGGTCGGAAGCTTTCGCAGCCTACCGACATAACGTCGGTAACGACCGCCACAACCTCAACGCGTGCCAACATAAATGGTGCGATCTACGGCCCAAGCTCGAGCGTTTCAAGGCTTACTACGAAGCCGTTCCGAGCGGCGAGTTAAGCCACGAGGACCGGGTGGCTGTGGCGAACATAGAGTTTCGAGGCAAGGAAAAAAAGGCATTCGACAAGATCGACCTTTTTGAAATTTATTTAACGCTCTAGGTTTGTTATTTTGTAATTTTTAGAAATTATGTAATTTTTAGGATTATGTAATTTTTAAAATTTTAATGAAGTTGTAGGTTTTTTTTTTATAAATGTTGTGTGATTTTTTATAAATTTTTTGTAATTTTTTTTAATATTCTGCCACGCGGTGCACCCAACCCAAGCCCAACCCACGCCCGCCATACCCCGCGGACACGTAACCATTCGGTGGGGGGTTCCCATTCCACGTGTCAACAAATGCCCCAACCCAAGCCCCACCATACCCCACGGCCTTAGGATTCAGGATTGGGATGAAGATAAGTGGGGTGTACCGTGTTGGTTCAGGCCCCACTCAATTCTCACTCAGCAAACTTACAATTAGGGGACTGGGGGCGGGGGAAAAATCTCCGTGATAGAACATGTATAACGCGTGATGGGCCAAGAATTTCCACCGCCACCATGTTAGTTCCATGCTTGAAGAACAATTTACGTTAAAAATATCACGCGTTATGGGATTTTAGTGATGGAACATGTGAGGGGTTGTGTGGGTTTATTGTGGGTGTTGTGAGTGATGACCAATGCCACTAAAAATGGTTGTGAGTGATGGAAAAATGGTTGATGATATGGCGGAACTTGATTGGGTGCTTGTGAGTGATAGAATTCTATCACTAGTAACCACCCCCACCCCTTATGTACTTTAACTTTGTACTCTGGAACTCTTTATACTGCTTATATTATTATATTGAAAGAGTACAATATTAAAAGATCAAAACCAAACCTATTTATTTAGAAAATACAAAGCACATGCAAAAAGAATATTCCAATCGAAATCTTTTTTTTCAGTAGCCACAATGTCCATCTTTTTAAAGTTCCTCCTGTAAACCCGGCCAACTTTTGACAGCTTCTTACCCATGACCCATTAGCTGATGGATGAACCATTTACCCGTTGACATGTGACCCGTTAAACCAACCGATTAACCCAACATACCGTGTATCGGCCAATATTATCTAGTGTTGGATGATGCAGGTGGCAGTTGGTGCCAATATTATTTGCAATTGACTCATTTGCATTATGTTGGGTGTTCTTGGATGGGGGCTGTTTATTCTGAATCTGGTGTTATTGAACAAATTTTGGGATAATTATGGCAATTGGGATAGTCTTGACAGCCTGCAACTCATTATTTTGTGGAGAAAATATGGCCACATTTTGATAAAGGTCAAAGCTGGTCAAAGTAGCATAACGACTGTGATTGACCATATTTTGTTGTTTATTAATAGGGCTGCAAATAATCTATTTCTGGAAAAAAAAATCGAAGAAAGACAAAGTCAGAATTTGGTCTTAGTCCTAATGGGCAAAATTTGTATACTATGCTGATGCTACAGATTGTGACAATTATAGAAAGTCAAAAGCTTCTAATAGGTCAAAGTCTACAGCAGCTTGTGATAGTTGGCAGCTGCTGAGGATGTTGATATTCTGGGTAAAATCATAGGATGTCAAAGAATAAGGCAATCGATCCAACAAAAATGTGGTGTTGTTCACTGTCAACTTTATAATGGGCCTTTACATTGGCAGGTAGAAAGGGTTCATTTGATAAAATGTCTTCTATCTATCTATTCTCTGGGTGTTTCTACGAGTTATGATGGGAGTCGCTGTTGGTCAACCATTACTCGAAGGTCAAAATCAATGGCAGTTGGATCACAAAGAATTGTGGGAGTCTTTAGATCGCAAATACAAAACAGAAGATGCGGGCACTAAGAAATTCGTGGTGGCAAAGTTCTTGGACTTTAAAATGATAGACTCAAAAACTGTCATGAGCCAAGTCCAAGAATTGCAGGTTATCCTTCATGATATTCATGCGGAAGGAATGATGCTCAACGAGACATTCCAAGTTGCTGCAATGATCGAAAAACTGCCACCAAGTTGGGTTGATTTCAAGAACTATCTCAAGCATAAGCGAAAGGAGATGACCATCGAAGATCTTGTTGTTCGTCTTCGGATTGAAGAAGATAACAAAGTGGCCCTAAAAAAGGTTGATGGTCCTGAAACTGTGAAGGCCAATCTTGTTGAACATGGGCAATCTTCGAAGGGAAAAAACAGTGGAAAGGGCGGAAAGAAAAGTCATGGGAAACGCTCCAACCTTGGTCCAAAGGGGGAAGTTGGGAAAAAGAAGTTCCTTGGAACTTGTTACAATTGTCAAAAACAAGGCCACAAGGCTAGCGAGTGCAAGCTTCCCAAGAAGAAGGAAAATGCTCAACAAGTGAACATGGTAGATGAAGTCGATAAGCTTGTTGCCATGGTCACGGACCTCTCGATTTTGGTCACGGAAGTGAATATAGTTGGGCAAAATAACAAGGATTGGTGGGTCGATACGGGGGCTACCCGACATGTGTGCTTTGACAAAAGCCTTTTCAACACCTTCAAGGAGGTGACTAATGGAGAAAAGGTGTTCATGGGAAATTCTGCCACGGCAGAAATAAAAGGCGAGGGTAACGTTGTTTTGAAGATGACCTCTGGAAAAGAACTCACATTGTCCAATGTGTTGTATGTTCTAGAAATTCGTAAGAACCTTGTTTCGGGGTGGCAATTGAACAAGTTTGGGTTCAAAATGGTGATTGAGTCGGATAAGGTCGTGTTGACCAAAAATGGTGTGTATGTTGGTAAGGGCTATGCCCTAAATGGAATGTTTAAACTCAATGTAATTGTCGTGAATGCGATGAAAGAAAACGCTACTAGTTCTACTTACTTGATTGAGTCTTCTAATCTTTGGCATGGTAGACTAGGTCACGTAAATTATAATTCCATTCGTCATTTAATCAAACTTGATTGCATACCAACATTCGATATCGACTCAATTAATAAATGTGAAACTTGCGTAGAAGCAAAACAAACGAAATCGTCATTCAAAAAGGTGGAACGAATCACCGAACCCCTCGAGATGATCCACACTGATGTGTGTGATCTAAAAGCAATTCCTACTCGTGGTGGGAACAAGTACTTCATCACGTTCATTGATGATAGTACAAGGTATTGCTATGTGTACTTACTTAAGAGTAAGGACGAGGCTATTGACAGGTTTATCTTGTTCAAAGCCGAAGTTGAGAATCAACTAAATCGGAAAATCAAAATTGTAAGGAGCGACCGAGGAGGTGAATATGTTTCACCTTTTATTGACGTATGTGCAAAGAGTGGAATCATCCACGAACTCACGGCCTCTTACTCCCCTCAATCAAATGGCATAGCGGAACGGAAAAATCGCACTTTGAAAGAAATGATGAATGCCATGATGATAAGTTCTGGTGTAAAGCAAAACATGTGGGGGGAAGCAATCTTATCGGCAAATTATGTGTTAAACATGATACCCAATAAGAAAAAGGATGTAACGCCTTACGAATTATGGACGGGAAAGAAAGCACCATATAAATCCTTGAAAGTATGGGGGTGCCTAGCTAAGGTGGTGGTCACACCACCTAAGCGCCAACTAATAGGTCCCAAAACGGTGGATTGTGTACTTATAGGATACACCCGTCCTTATGGTCCTTATCGTTTTATTGTGCATGATTCCAAGAACCCTGGAATATGCAAAGGCACCATAATCGAATCTAAGGATGCAACGTGGTTTGAACATGTGTTCCCATGCTTAGAAAGAAGTGAACCGAGTTCTTCTAGACCGGTTGAGGAAATTGTTCCCGAGGGTGTAGTTGAAAACGATGAACCTCGAGAAAAATCTAAGAATGAGGAAGTTGAAATCAGGAAAAGTAAACGGCAAAGGACTGAAAAATCCTTTGGTCCTGAGTTTCTTACCTATATGGTAGAAGATGAACCTCAAACGTACCAACAAGCGGTACATTCCTCAGAAGGACCTCAGTGGAGGGAGGCAATCAAAAGTGAGATAGACTCTATCTTACAGAACCATACTTGGGAACTAGTGGATCTTCCTCAAGGATGTAAACCACTAGGATATCGATGGATCTTCAAGAAGAAGATGAAACCAGATGGAACCATCGATAAGTACAAAGCAAGGTTGGTGATCAAAGGATATAAACAGCGAGAAGGTTTAGACTACTTTGATACATATTCGCCAGTTACGCGAATAACATCCATCAGGTTGGTGCTTGCCATTGCCGCCATTAGAAATTTGGAAGTTCACCAAATGGATGTGAAAACAGCTTTCTTGAAAGGAATTCTAGAGGAAGAAATCTACATGGAGCAACCCGAAGGCTTCACAGCTATTGGGCAAGAAAAGAAAGTGTGTAAACTTGTGAAATCCTTGTATGGATTGAAACAAGCTCCAAAACAATGGCATCAAAAGTTTGATCATGTCATGCTTGATGCTGGGTTCAAAATCAATGAATGTGACAAATGTGTGTATGTGAAGGACACATCTGATGGATATGTCATTTTGTGTCTATATGTAGATGATATGCTTATTGCTGGAAGCGATGACAAAATCATAAAATCTTCAAAGAACATGCTAAAAGCAAGATTTGACATGAAAGACATGGGTCTTGCGGATGTGATTTTGGGGGTCAAAATCACGCGAACCCAAAGTGGACTCGTTTTAAGTCAATCCCACTATGTGGACAAAATTCTTGAGAAGTTCAATGCAAATGACTCTAATGAAGCTAGAACTCCACTTGACACAAGTCAACATCTAGCCAAGAATAGAGGTGAACCCGTAAACCAGTTGGAATACTCAAGAATTGTTGGTAGCTTGATGTATCTTATGAGTTGTACTAGGCCAGACATAGCATTTGCTGTGAGCAAGCTAAGTAGATACACAAGCAACCCAAGTTCAATGCATTGGAACTGTATCACTCGGTTGCTTCGCTACTTAAGATATACTCGGGAATACGGGTTGCATTATAACAGATATCCAGCAGTTATAGAAGGACACTGCGATGCAAATTGGATATCTGACACGAATGATTCCAGAGCAACAAGTGGGTATGTATTCACACTTGGAGGTGCAGCGATATCGTGGAAATCATCAAAACAAACGGTTATTGCTAGATCCACGATGGAATCTGAGTTCATCGCTTTAGATAAAGCAGGTGAAGAGGCAGAATGGCTACGTCAATTTGTTGAGGATATACCAAGATGGCCTAAGCCGGCAACGGCCATTTGTATACATTGTGATAGCCAATCGGCACTTGGCAGAGCTCGTAGCACAATGTATAATGGTAGGAATAGACATATCAGACGTAGACATAATACGATACGACAACTAATCTCTACAGGAATTATCACTGTTGACTACGTGAGGTCAAAGGATAATATTGCGGATCCGCTGACAAAAGGCCTAAGTAGAGAGTTAGTACAGACGTCGTCCATGGGAATGGGACTGAAGCCCTTGAAAAATGAAGTTCATATGATGGAAACCTAACTCAATAGACTGGAGATCCCAAGAATTGAGTTCAATAGGAAAACCTAATTGTATGAATAAGTAAGGTCACTGTGGGGGGATAACCCTACGCTTTTAATAAGGTAGTTTATTATAAAGATTTATAAACTTCCTAGTCCATTCCTAAAAGTGACAAGTGTGAGGCTAAGCCTATGGCTTTTAATGATTCGACTAAAGTAAACATACATAGTGAATCACCTATGTGAGAGAGAAGTGGGGTCGCTTCGAAGGGTATTGTTGGGGCACAATACCTAACGGCTCTCGCAGAACCAGGCACCATGTTCATGACCATAACGAACATAACTATGAGGACTTGACTTTGTCAGGGAGAGTCTTGTGTGAAGTGCATTGTCGTCTACACAAACGGCAGACGAGTTCAAAGACATCGAGTTCTACTCAGAGCTAGTGGGCTAAGTGCATTTCATGAGCGAAGGTTCAAAGGGTAACACCTACCTATCGTATGCAAAACTCAACTGCTGAAATCTAATGGGAACAATGTTGTTCTGAGATCGACCTCCATTCATGTGGGGGATTGTTGGAATTTGGGTGTGTGTGAATGGTAGTCTCATATGGTAAAACACTTGTCCCACATTGGTGTGGAGACAAAGAAAAAGGGTGTTTATAAGGTAAAACATTTACCTAACAAATATCACTTTATGACATGTTTTACCACAAGTCCCTCGCGCGTGCGCGCAGGGGGGGTGCAAAAAATGGAACCGGATTTAGTTGAACTCGTGTGCGCCCGCGCGTCCTACGGACACGAATGCAGCTCCGAAAAACCCGGATCCGCGCGAGGCGAGTTTTTGCACTCAAGACTGTAACCGTTTTTTTAATGAGTTTTAAAACTGAAATTAAGATGATTATTCTCATTGATGATGATCATTATTTGGTCTTCGGTTTTGAATATCAGTTTCGAAACTGACTCAATGATGACCATTATTAAGTTTTAATTCATGCAATAATGGGTCAGATTTCGGTTATAGTTTAGTGACTATAAAACCAGAGGTAAGTTACTCAGTTTAGACACACCAGAAATATCCTCTTCTCTCGATCTCTCTACAGCGTTCTCTATTTCTTTTCAGGCAAGTGTTCAGGTCCGGCAGTACGCTGTTGCTGCTTCCAACCGGCGTACCCTGGGAACAGACGACGAATCTGTTTAAGGGAATTGTGTCAAACACAAGCCCGGTTCTCGTTAACTATTTCTGTTTCGTATTATTTTTGCAGTTCTTATCAGCATCAGATTTCTTATAGTGGTAAATGTACACTTTTTTAAATACCCCACATTCTGTACACTTTTTTATACCATTCTACCTCAAACTTTATACACATTCTCTATACTTTTTTATACACTTCTACCACAATGTTTCCCAACAACCAAAACCCGTGGGATCCGACCAATTCGTTTTGGCAAAGTTTGCAAAACAACGAGCAAGAGGACCGTTATCGAAGAGACCCGTGTACGGGTGAGCTTGGATATTATCCGATGCCACCTAGCACCCCAACTTCTCCTCATCCGACCACTCCACTGATGCCCGATTTTTAGGGGTATTATTCCCAACCTCCATTTTTTCCCCAAAACATACCCCAAACCCAAAACACAACCCAAACCCAAACCGAATACGTACCCAAAACCCAAGTCGAACCCACTTCCTCAAAAAAGCGAAGTCATCGAAAGAAGGATGAGTCCGAAAAACGTGCTACTAACAAGATCGAGTTTTGGTCGCCTAAGGAAGAATTTGAGTTAGCAAAAGCATGGCTCGACGTATCGGAAAACGAGATTGTTGGTAAATTTTATCTCCATATATTTTTTTACATACTTTTATAAACATATAGTTTTGTAATTTATTTTTTAAATTAAACATATACTTTTGTAAATATATTTTTTATAGGAAACAACCAAGACATAAAGGTATTTTGGGCTCGTATACGTGAGAAGTTTTTCGCTGCAATGGGTCGTGGTGAATATCGAACGACCGACTTTTTTTCGGGAAAGTGGAGCGCTATGAGGACGAAGGTTGCCAATTTCAACAATATATGTACTAATTTCGTCAACAATAATCGAAGAAAAAGTGGTTCGAGAGACGTGGACGTTATGAACCAAGCCCACACCAACTATAGATTGTACCATGGGCATTACTTTACAATGGTAACTATGTGGGAGCTTCTTCGCAAATTTCCCAAGTGGCATCTTGTACCACCGTTTGACCCAACCCGCCCTAGGTCTAAACGGTCCAAATCAACATCCACTACCGAACCATCCGGGCCCGATGCTCGTACAACAATTTATCTAAACGACGATGTTGACGAATTTGAAGAGCCAGAAAAGTTGCCTCGACCAAAGGGTAGGGATAAAAGTAAGGCAGCGGCACGAGGAAAGTCTTCTTCAACGCCATCGGATGGTCCCTCAAAGTTGAACGACTTCGAGGCAAGTCTCAACAAAATAATCGCGATTAGGGAAAAGACCAACAAATGAAAATGAAGAAACAAATGCAGAAAGACATGGATTTTCTCGTGAGAGATTTGTCAAATCTAATGGAGGAGGACCGAGTCATTTTGGAGGCTCGTAAGACAAAAATTCGGGCGAAATATATGTAGTTTTTTATTTTCTAATACCTTATGTTTTTTAATTACTTTGTAATGTTTTTATTTTTTTAATGAAATTATGGTTTTTTTTAATTTTATAGTTATTAAAATTGGCATTTAATTTAAAAAAATAAAATATATAAATAATAAAAATAATTAGGTAATGATGACGGAGGCTTTATCCCACATCCTACAAGTTAAGGGAGGGCGTGATAAAGCCCATTGGCTGACGTCGATCCTAGGTGGTGCTGAGGTGTACTCTAGAGGCTTTATCCCACACCCCATAGCCTTATTGACTTATTGGCTTTTTAAAAAGTCATAAGCTCCAAAATAATGTTGAGTTTTTTTACCAAACTAGTGTTGATAGAAAAAGTATTTACTAAAATGGTGTTCTCTGTAAAATATTTATCAAAATAGCTTTTTCTATCACTTTTTCTCTTACTTTGCTAGTTTCTCACTCCTAATTTTATTGGATAACTTCACTTTATTTAATAATTATTGAGTTAATTATTTTTAATTGTTTTTTACTATAAAAAATTGTTAATATTAAAAACTTTGTGATCTCATAACGGTAAATAAATATGTAATAACTTTTCCTAAAAATACTAATATGGTATTATCAATGTTATATCTATCTATTATACTAAAGCAAAATAACTTTGCCATGTCATTTGATGAGGTGTCTTAATCCAGAGAATTCAGAATTGAGCGCCAATATGTTTCCTCCTATTTTCCTTCACAACGCGATCTGTCTTCAATCAATTCAATTTTCCAAAAATAGGAGACGTTACGCATTCTCTCTGTACCTAAAGCTTCTTCCATCGTTATTTCCCTAATTCTTCTCCATTCCTTATTGATCTCAAAATTCAAAACATGTTCTCTCTACTTTTTCTCTCGCCGTTATGTGTTCTGAAATTTTGACATGCCTTCTATTATCAACATAATATCTTTACCTTTTCCACTTCAAAACCCTAACTCAAAGGCATGAACTATCCAGGTATTTTTCTCCATCTTTCATGATGTAATCTGAGATTCCTCTTCGTATCCTTTGTCCGTCTTCAAACCCTAGAACGTGTCTTTTGTGATCAGTGATCCGAAGTAACAAGGTATGGTTTTTTCGATCTCTAAACTCATAAAGTAAGCTTTCTTTGAAGATTCGTATTTCATATATGCATAATCTTGATTTAATCACCATTACTCTCTCTGTTGTTCATTCAACTACAAGGCACGTTGTTTTCTTCAAACCCTAAAATCAATGTTATTTGTTTAAGCTCGAAGATCTGCCATCTATTTTTCAATCATTTCTAAAAGGTACGTGTCTATCCATCCACTGTTCTTCATAGCCATTTGTTCAATCATTAAATATTCACTTATATAATTTGTTTCTTCGTTTTAGGGATTTCCTCTGTTTCCTTTGTGATATCTAACAAGGTTTCACTATTTTACTTCAGAAATATGTTCATGATATTGGTAGATGAATCATTAGTTTTTTTTTCAACATTTGTTATGCTGAATATATTGTATTTTTATATTTTTTCTCCAAACCCTTGCTGCATCCGGTTCTTCCTTCGGCGATTCATCAATATTAATCACAAGTATGTTTTTCGTTTTTGATCTTTGATTTTTTTGTTCTCTGATTCGAATCGTGTTAATCGTATTATTGGTTTTTTGTTTTTGATCTCATAAACACTACATACTCAATGTCTACAACAGTTCTTTTATATGGCTATTCTTCAATTGGTAACACAGGTCTGATGTTCTTTTTTGATTTTGATGTTTTTGATCTATTCCTGTGATAAATCTTTGATTTGTTGTTTTGGATTTCACAAACCCTACATATTGTATCTCTACCTATTGTTCGTTATTTTGGGCGATTTTTCAATTGTAAACAGATGTATGTTGTTTCTTCTTGATCTTTGATGTTTTCGGTTTATTTATGTGACAGGTATTTGAATCACAGAGCATCAATTTTTTGGCAATTTTTTCAGTTAGCGTATCAATTTTTTGGCAATTTTTTTTCATATGATTCTAATCACATTAATCGTCTTTTTTTTCCTTCTCAGGTCCAATAATCACATTCTACAGCAAAAAAAGATATAGATCGTATTCAGTTGCAAATCCGTCTTCGATGATGGCGCTGATGTATGTTTTATCCCTAATTTCTGTTACATTTCGTTATTAATTTGTGTGAGTTTATTGTTGATAGTTTATGTTGTGTGTTGAATTAGGGTTATTTGTTGGATGCACATGTTTATGCTTTTGTAGACTTCTAACAATGTCTGAAATTGAAATAAATGTTTAGTGTTGGCCTTTATATTTTATTTTTTTATGGGTATTTTTTTAATTTTGTGGTTTTTTTGTTATCGGCAGGTCACAAGTGATTTTGTTGCTGGATAGCTGCATTTTGTTTGCTGGATAATTGGTTAGTGGCGTACCATTATGTCATGTCATATTTGATTTATAACTTTCATTCAGTTGATTTGCTTTACATTTTTTGCCTTCATTTTTATGGGTGTTAACTTTTTAGCAGTCTGATTGACTATGAGGCCTTTTATGTGGTTTTTTGAACATGGTCTTAATCATAAGCCCTTTTATTATATTCTTGAATATGAGGCAATTTTATGGGGTGCTTTGTTTACTAATATTTGATTTTAGTTTATTTGCAGGGTCACCATTGGAGCCTGTACCCACAACAACCTTGCCAGAGGTATGTTAACACAATATATTTTTTTTTGCTTATCATATCGAACTATTGGTTTATATTTTTTTTGCTTCCTTTTATACGTAGCATTGAAGTTTGAGCATCTTAATATTAGAGGTTGCAACTACGGGCCTCCTTATGAGTGGCAAGTATACATGTATGTGTCAAACCCGAATTGTTTCAAAAGATGTTATAGGCGGTTGACTATGGTGGTCGGGTTTGCTTTAGCTAACCAATTCGGTTTGATTAAGTGGGATCACATTTCTTTATTTATTTTTACTGTAAAAGTGAGGTGTGGTGTGGAGGTTTTGAATAGTTTAGTATCGGAAGAAAAAATAAGTTTGGAATGGTTGAGGTTAATGATGTGGCGAGTGATGTGGCCAAGGGGTACTGCTATCATTGTTGCGGCAATTGGCATGTGATATTGGGAATGATACATCTAAGAAACTTGGTTGGATGATGGATGTGGTGGTGGCGATTAAACCAACTGATGGGATCATCTCAATGCATATAAGGCCCATATTTGAACAAGCGTACTCGATCAGATGAGTATTCCCACAACTTCAGCTGCTGAGCTTTCCAGTATTCGTGTGGTCATGAAACTCATAAACTCAGACGTTCAGGAGTATGTAAGTAATTTTCAGAACTCTGTACCTATCTGGTTTATTTTTTTCAAGAAGTAGTTGGTGTTATTTGTATTATTGAAGTCAATATTATTATGGTTTAATGTTACGATTTCAGATGCTTTGTGGAAAAATGTGGAAAATGATTTGTTTTGTGGTAAGGTCACCTGCGACACGGATGCTTTTGGTTGGTCGTGTGGAAAGTTGGACATCAAGCAAAATATCAAAGGACATCAAGCAGCATAACAAATAATTGGGCCATTTTCATCCCTCTATGTATGGGATTAGTCATTCTATTTGGAATGTCTGTGATGCACATTGTGAAGGAGAAAAATGTGAACGCACAAGGTAATTTGCTTTCATTAGTATCATTGATTTGTTTCTTAGGTATTGATAAGAACATAAATTGTTTTCATAGGAAGATTCGAAGATATGATTTAAATATTTAACCATTTTCATTTTCATCCCTCGACTAGGAACAAAGATTGATGCGTTACTAATTCCATATTGTTCAAATATTAATTAAATGCATTGAACATAATATACATTATACAACGAACTTATTTCACCTAGCTATGAAAGATTAGCATTGAGTAGACGTCAGGTCAGCTGGCTGACTCTATTTAGGGGTGTTCTTCGGGTTATTTTTCGGGTTTCAGGTTTTCTGGTCGGGTAGTTTGGGTTTTTGGCTGGGAAAAATTCACCCGATATCCGACCCATATAAAGTTCGGGTTGGTCGGGTCGGGTTAGTTTGGCTCGGGTTTTTTGGTTTTCAGGTTTAGATGTAAAATGAAAAAAAGATGTTTTCTGTTTACAAAGTATAATCAAAATTCAGACTGCTACTAACAAAATTTCATTAAAATTCAAGCATCGTTTGACAATATGATAATTAAAAGTCTCAAAACTTAATGTTCCAGATACCATAGACTCTAAACTAAAACATATCTATAAAAAAGACAACAAATGTTCGGGTTTATTTCAGGTTTCGTGTTTTGACGTTTTCGGGTCGGGTTTTCGCATGGAAAAAGTGACCTGATGACCAACCCATATAAGGTTCGGGTTGGTTGGGTTTCTCGGGTACCGTCTAATTCGGGTTTTGGTGGCTTCCGATTCGGGTCGGGTTTCGGATAAAAATGAACAACCCTACTCATGTATTTGGAATCTTTATATGCAAAACTAATATGATTAATGATTGATTAGCTGTTGATATATTGCCGTTTTGTGATAGTTTTAGAATAGTTGTTGATATATCACCTGCTAAAGGAGAGTCGTGTGGGAAAGCCTGCAATGAAATAAGATCGGAAACAATTAAAGTTGACTTTAAAAGTCTAATATTTTTTTGTGCAGAAAGAGAATATGTGACTTCCAAGGTCAAATTCTAGATTTTTTTATATGGTTCAAGTCTAGGTTTGACTTCTAAAGTCAACTTTTAGATCTGCGCTTATATGTGGGTGAGTCGGTGAAAAGCGATTCAGGCTTGAGTTATCTATGGGTCAGATGAGTTTCTGGTGCAAATGGAAGTCCCGAAAGTGTTGAGGCTCTATTGTTGCTGAGAGTACAGGGCAGCCAAAATGACACCTACTTATTCAAAAAAGACTTCAAGCTGGGTATTCCATTCTCCTTACCAGGTATGATTTATACTATTTTCTTTCAGACTGGTTTTGGCTTCTTATGTGGGAATAAAAAGTTACAGTGAATGAAGAAGAAAGAAGTCGAAAAGGAGCTTGAAGTAAGGGAACAAACAAATTGGCACTATTGCATTGGCTTCAACTGCGACGACAGGTACGGTGGCGTTTACGATCTCAAGTTATTCTCACTTGAAGTTGTTTATTTGTCTTAATAGGTGAATAATCACAGTTTGCTGATCAAAGAGTCCTATTGCAATAAATGATCAGATTGGATCAAAATATATTGGACTTTACGTATCGTGGAAATCTTCAATTTTGGGGAAATCATTGACTGCTATCATTTTAAACACAAGTCTGTCATTTTGGTGGTTCTTGAAGAAATGATTATATTTAGAGATGATTTTAGGATCTGTAAGTACGCATAACCCTAATTGCTTTGCGCAATTTATCTTTAACTTATATAACTTCCTGTAATTCTGTAGAATCTCAAAGTTTGTTGCGACTTTTACAAAATATGAGTGTTATTAAATTCATCTCATGGTTGTGCACTGAGGTAGGCCTGGTAGGAGTTGGCGATCTAAATGTACTCATTTTGTGTAGGAGAAACAAATGTTTTTCCAAGCTTGCATCAACTGTAATTAACGCATTTGTATACTCTATATGCACTCCTGGTCCTCTACTAACGAAAAAGGGATTTCAGGAGTTTTTCCTTCAACACCTCTTTGGTCAATGTGTTTATGTCACACCCCGAATTTCCACGTGTCACCGGTGGGCCCGGTGGGGGAGTGTCGTGACGTGGTTGGCAACATAATAGTCAAACAACACAATATAATAATGCACAGCGGAAGCAAAAGATAAATATATTACATTCCGAATATAAGTAATGTCAAAGTATTACAACGGAAGGTAAAGGATCCACAGGCGGATCAATAAAAGAAAATCTGTTCAACAGACTTTAGGCATCTAGAACTTGCAAGATTCCCTAATGACGCCCTGAGCTCCCAGCCAATTACGCATAGTACCTGTCACTTAACCTTTTGGAAAATACGTCAGTTTACACTGGTAAATACAATTAACTGACTCATTTTGGAAAAAGAGTTTGAAAAGTGATTCGAGTGCAAACGGCACAAAATATCTTGACACATTGATTAAAATGCACAGAGGCAAAATTAATCTTTTATACTTGGGACAATTCTATTAATAAAAATCTTGTATCCGATTTACATGGTTGTCCAACATTTAGGGCCGGTGATTATACAATACAAGCCGGACAAGATTAATCGACACACCACAAATATAATCTCACAAGAAGATACCCTTACGAGTGAGTATACGTTATACATATGCAACAGGAGGTGTTATGTCTACACCTTGTGCTTACGTCGTGGCCATTCACTTTTTAAAATGAGCCAAGGATATCCAGGACACGGTCATTAACCCCCAATGTTATTTGTTATCAAACAATACAAATTAAAACGGGATTATGCAATTTAATCATCTCCGATTAAAAGATTTCTACACCCGACCAAGAGGTATTTTTATAATACCGTATCCCAAGCCCGTATAAGGGAAAATAAGTTAAAAGTATTTACCTGAGCTAGCAATGCAATTTATACTCAGCCGTATATTCTAATCAGCAAGCACGAGTACTTCTACTGGGGCTCTCAATCTGGAACGAAGGTTTTATTAACCTATTAGATTCCTAACGGGTCTTATTTAAGTCGTAACTTAGACCGGTTAGTTTTAAGGAAGGTTTACGGTTCAAACGCATGATTAAGCGAAGACCATAATAGAATGGGATTTAGACCCGACAAGTTCGAAGACTTGTATAATATGGGTAAACTAAACACATTCTGGATTTTGAGATAAAAAGGATAAGGTTTGACCCGTTTCGGCTAATTTATGCAAACTAGTTACATAAACCGAACCGAACGCGCCAGAGGCGTAACGGGTAACCATAAGGGTCGCGAACAGGTTTCCTAAGTTAATATGCTTTAAATATGTTGTGATATCATTATGATATCTTCCATAATGCCCAAAACGAGTTTAATCAATAATTATGCCCCGTAGGGGTATTTTGGTCAATTTAGGGATTATAAAAGGGATTTAACGTAACCCCGATGTTCGGGACTGAAGTAATCAGTAAACAACTTATTTTTAACAGATTATATTAGTTGGTAATAATCCTTATATGTCAAAAATGGTTTTAAGCCTAAACTACGCGTATAATACGCGTATAAACCCGTTTTAAGCGACGTACGATTAAAAATACGATTCTGGGTTTTCTGATTAGTTAAACAGGCTCAAAACATTACATTTATTATTTAAAATCAGTAGCAATTGGATTCGCGTCAAAATTCTTTGTAGAAATCATTTTATGACTGAAAAGGGTAAATTCGGTATTAACCGAATTAAGGCGATAAGCCTAGCTTAAGATCAGTTTAAAAATAATTAAAAACCTTCAAAAATCCCAAAATATTATTTAACATTAGTGGGTAAAAGTTTTGGTACCGAAAATCGGGTTTTAGATAGGCTATGCGCTAATCGCGCCGTTTAATTAATAAAAAGTTTATTATTTACGCTAATGCGCATATCTCCTAATCTAGACCTCCGATTGACGTGAAAATTTACGTACATGTTTAATAATCAGTAACTAAGATTATTGTACTTCCACATTTTCAAAATTCGCGTTGTATGGTCATAAGGGCATTACGGTCCATTTTAAGCATTTAACGGAACCGCGCGAACGAATCGGATAATCAACGAAACAAGTACAGAGGCTTATACCATCATGTAACCCAACCCTAATGATGCACTAAGGCATCTTCGAATCAAACTAAAACGGGTCAGAACCGAAGTCAAAGCAAAAGTCAAGGTTTTGCGCCTTTCGGTTCCGAACCGGGTTTAAACAGAAATTTGTCGAGTCGGGCAAGCGTAGACAAGTTTTTATACTTATTACCATGTTATATTAAGGTTAAAACAGGTCACACGCCTCTCGTATCGTTAATTACCCGATTAACGCTTCTGTTGACTTTTTCGGACAACGTTTGACTCGACAAACGACCTAGTTAGAGTGGAAACCAGGGGGAACCCTTTTGAGGGTTTAAAACCCACATAATTACCAACTTATAACTACCTTTGATTCGAGATATGACTGAGCCATTTTAGACTAATCTCGAAGTCAAACGTTAACTACGATATCTTGACTTTTAAGCTAAATACTAAGCTAAACATGATTAGAGAAGATCTAGCATACTTACAAGTGCTTATTGGATGATTAGGAAGGCAA
Organism: Helianthus tuberosus; assembly: GCA_030545235.1. Classification (NCBI taxonomy): domain Eukaryota; kingdom Viridiplantae; phylum Streptophyta; class Magnoliopsida; order Asterales; family Asteraceae; genus Helianthus; species Helianthus tuberosus. The sequence continues at coordinate 179,120 of JARYGA010046138.1, forward strand.
GGGGCTGTTTGGAAGTTCCACAAATGATCAGAAATGGGTGCAAGAATGAATGATCAAAGTGTTGCACCTTGTGTGCTTTATATAGTGGATTTACTCACCTTAGATGATTGACAAACAAGTCTAGGACATCCCACAACTTATTGACACATGCCCTAGTGTTCTAGGGGGTGTTTTAGGGGCCATTGGGTGAGTTATGATCGATCAAAGTGCATCCAAGTTCAATGTGCAGACAAAGAATCAAGAATGATATGTTTCTGTCCAGATATGGCAGTCGCGTAGCGCGACTGCCTGAGTCCATACGCTCGCGCTACGCGAGCCCCTAAGGTGTTCCAACAAAACTTTGATAAATTGCAGTTTTAGTCCCTGGCTCTTCGAATCTTGTACAGACACTTGTTTATTGCGATATGGACCCTCAATATTGATCTATAAGGGCCTTAAGATATATACCCACTTCGTTAAGTCCCCGGGTAACTTTATTGTTACCCGAAAAGCCCTAATTTTAAATGTTGACGATTCTAACCCTCACACACGGATTTTATCATAACTTTCTCATACGGCAACGAAACTTGGTGAAATTTTTATGGTGCATTCTAGTGAGCATAATTAATCGTTACAAGGCTTCGGGTTTGCTATAAGGTCACTCAGAGGTATATCTTTAACATGTTGACACATTTAACCCCTGTAGTTTGTAATCTCTCACTTTCTTTCACAATTCGCTTTGTATGATCCATGATCTATTCGTTTAAGGTTATAAACATCATGCAGGGTTATTGTAAAGTATATTTATTCATTGTTGACACTTTGAACCCTTGTATTTACACAGTTTCACTGGTTGTCAACTTTAGTCCTCCAAGAACATTCTTTCACACGTTCAAACATTATGACACGTGTCAAGACATTATAGGACATAAATTTTCGAGGTGTTACATCCTCACCCCCTTAAAATAAATCTCGGCCCGAGATTTACCGAAATAAAGGAAGTATTGTCTGTCTAATAATGGCAACTTACAGATAATTAGGGATTTGTGTGATCTGATTTGTTGTTTCCACTGCAACTTTCAGATCCTGTTAATTGAACTTACCAATCTATTGTCCTAACAACAGATGTTTAACATTTCATTTATATAAGGTCTCTAATGGAGTAACCTTGATACTTCTATATCAACTATTATAGAAAAGCTTCTCTTGAGATGGTTATTCCAGCCACTATTTAACTAATCTTAAGGAGTAGCTAATCCTTACAGTTAGTCGAACAATTCGACGATCCTGGGTAGATGATGGCGATTCTTAATCATGGTCTAAATAGGGTTGCGGTAATGAGTGCATAAGCAAAATGAACCGTCTTTCTTATCTAACTAGTATCATACTCTGAAAATATCGAGTTAGGCTATATGAATCTCCTATCTTAAAATTTACTTAATCAGGTTTCCGGTTATCCCATAATTAACATGGAGTTCTTACAACACTCTAACCCAAAGCGGGATGTTAATCTTAACTCTACCTGCCTCTAGGGAGGTAAACAGGGTAAACTTAGGAGAAGATAATCAAAGTACAAGGAGGTTGCAGAGATTTTTCATATCTCAGGCTCCAGTTCACTCATCGTTACTTGTGTCGAATAAGTGACACATTTATGTTACTAGTCCACGAATTCCTTAATCGGGAATATTTACTTGGACAATTTCATTTTGGATATCTTCTTTGAATGCCATTAGTTGACTTTAGTACCATGTGATCATTGGGATATCTTTGTGGTTCCATGCATTAAACCTCCATACTGATCAGGCATGGACGCAATCTATGGAACATATTAAGATACACCAAATCCTCATATGGCGCTTTTGTCATTCCGTTTGGTATTCGAAATCAATAGAGATCAAGAGATATCAATTTCATATGATGATGTACTTTATCTGGAGAGAAGGTATATTAGGGTTTTATGATTTGAAGATTTCAGAAAGGAATAGAAGAATTAGTCCCTGTGTATTTCCTACCTGTAGGTTTTTACCTTACACTTAATATATATAGGGTTCTTATGAAAAGTTTTTAAAAGTATGTTATACTTATAGTTTATGAAGGATTTACTGGTATCCTAACCAAAATAGAACTCTTAGTATTCAAATTACTGATAAAATGCCAAGGAATGTACCTGATGTCATTATTTATGGACTAGTTCAGGCATTTTAGGCGCTTTCAATTTTTAGGCTTTACTTCCTCAACCGCTTTTCCTTTGACATATTTAGGGCACGTAGTCTTGATGTGGCCCTTCTCATTACAGCCGAAGCAGACTGCATTCATCATGTCCTTACAGTCCATCGTTTTATGTCCCTTAGACTTGCAGATCCCGCAATGTAGAGGTCGAGGCTGCGATTTGGATTTTGGTTCGAACCTGCATTTCCCATGATGGCGCTTCTTGCAGGTCTCACATACTGGTTTCTGGTCGGACTTTTGTTTGTTCTTTTTCTTAGAACTCTGGGAGTTATCTGCCTCCCTTTTCCTTTTTAGTTCATCCTTTGCAACAGAGGCATGAACGGGATCCTCCTTAAGAGTAAGGAAGTGTGGTCCTAGATAAAATTTAGACCGAGCAGCATGGGGCTCCTTGAACTTTTTCACAGCCTTCTTCACAGCTTTTCCAACAGCTGCGTCTATCATAGTTTGAAGGACATCTTTGGAAATTCTAAGGTTCACAATTTCAGCATCATTAGCATGCGTCGTGCCATCAATGGCGCGATCGACTGTTGTCTTATCCGAGTTTGCCATACTTCCTATTGGTTCCTAACACCAATAAAACGATTTCTTAGTTGAAATCCAACAACTTCTATTTTTCATTCTGATGGCCTTACTATATACCAACCATGGCGTCGATAACCTATACAGGTTATTATAGCACTAACATTCTTAATGAACATTATTTATAATATATTAATATTACTTAGCCTAGGTCGCAAAAGACCATCAATGGCATTAAAGATTTGGACCTAGTCCATCACTTTTCTGACAGAGGATCAAAACGTCACATCTGTCTTTATTATATGTAAGAATTTAGGTAGCTTGAAAGCTTGCCATAGGAATATCAGAAAAGAGTGATTCCTATTAGATATAAAATATCCATCTAAGGTTTGTTGGAGCATTTTCTAAAGTATCATCGGCCAATTTCTACTTCGTATAAAATAACCGAAGTCCTAGTCGGACGGAGACAACAGTTCTCAACAGTGATCGCTCATTATTGGATCACATGTGTCAGCATCAAATAAATTTCTGCATAAACTGCTTGATAAGGAAAAGTACCTGCTATATAGTTATCCTTCTGCACCATCTCCTGGCGTTCATCCGGAAGACTCATGCGTTTGTTTTCCTGGCTTCTCCAGGCTTCTTTATAAGCTTTGGGCAGTTGGTTTTGATGTGCCCTTCCTCGTTACAATTGTAACATGTGGCGTTCTTTAACCCCTTGCAATCTAAGGTTTTGTGACCCTTGGTCTTGCAAATTCCACACAATTTAGCACGTGGGTCTATTGTACAATTTCCATAATGTTGCTTTTTGCAGTTACTGCATTTGGGTCTGTTATCAGACTGACTCGAGTTCTTCCTAAACTCGGAATCCTTCCCGCGCTCCGAGCTTCCCTTCTTCTTCTTGTTATAATGATGAGAGTTTTCCTCATCTCTCTCTCTTCTTCCCTCGCCAGAAGCCTTAACCGACTTAATTCTAATTGCATCTAAGGTGAGAGATAAGGATAAGTCCACCGCGGATCTATATGTGGTTGGCCTAGATGCTTTAACGTTTCCTTTTATCTCTGGTGCTAGGCCTCCAATGAAACGCGCTATGCGTTTAGGTTCAGGGGTGACTAAATAAGGAACTAGGCGGGACATAGTATTGAAACTCGTCACATATGCCTGGCAATCCAAATTTTCCATGACCAAAGTCAAGAAGTCCGATTCTATCTTTTCTACTTCATGCTGAGGGCAATAGTTTTCCTTGACTAATGCAACAAATTGTTCCCAAGATAAGTTGTAGAGTAGAACCTTTCCCGTGGCTTGAAGCAATGATCTCCACCATGCCAATGCTTCTCCTTTAAATGATTGTGAAACAAATTTCACAACATCCTGCTTCGCGCAACCGCTGATGTCAACAACAGCGTCCATCTCATCGAGCCATGTCATGCAATCGATGGCCCCTTCTTCTCCTGTAAAGTCTCTGGGCTTGCAGGAGACAAAATATTTATATGAACAGGTCTTAACTGGTGCCTCTTGATGAAACACAACTTGTCTAGACGGAATACTCTTTTGATTTGACAAGTCATGAACATCGTCCTCCCTTGACTCATGTGTTTTAAGAGGGGGCTTACTATTAGCCATAGATAGAGTCTTGGGGTGGGTTTCATTTGATTCAACATACTGTCGATCAAGAGCTCGAGTAACAGCATAATCTATTATTGCCTGTAGTTCTTCTCCAGTTACATTAATTCTGGTAGTATCATTGTCCTCTTTCATGTGGCTGTTAACTTCATCTAATCCAGCCATGTAGCTTGATGTCTACATAAATATTGACAATGATTTATTCAAAGGTTATTATGGAATCATCATCCTTGACGATTCATCAACCATGGTAATATAAACCATATTAGTTAATTTGTTAGTTATATTAAATCTGTATTTTCATTATAATTTATCCTAGTTATAAAACATTAAGGATATTAAACTGGCGCATAAGGCCTAGTCACAAGGACAGTTCTAATTTTTTTTTTTTTTTTATAAGCCATGATTTCAGAGAATCGGGGCATTAAGGTTTGAATCACGTTCATTACCTTGACAGGGAGTTGTAGACCTCAACTGTCTTTTGTCTTTTAGGACACTAGATATAGCCCGTGGGCATTTCATCACTACTGGATGTTTATAATGTGATCATCTTATAGGATGACACAAGCCATGATTTCTAAATCACTAGGCTAGATAAGAAAATTGGAAGAATCCAATATAAGGATGACTGTTGTGATTTTATCGAATCACATTTGTCAGGAGTGCTAACACGTTCTTAGGTGTTAACAAGGATTTGAATCTCTTGAGTAGGTTTCACCATCCTGGCCGCGTAGGCTAGGTTTCACCTTTAAGATTCTCTTTAAAATGCCTACTGGCAGGGAAGGAAGGATATTTATTTTATTCAGGATTTTTATCATAAATCCTTATTTATAAGTTAATAATAGCATAATGGCCTAGTCGCGTAGACAAGTTTAATTTATAAGCCATGATCGTCTGGGATCGAGGCATTTAGTAATAGCACAAAAGGCTTAGTCACTAGGACAAGTTTAATTTATAAGCCATGATCGTCTGGGATCGAGGCATTTAGTAATAGCACAAAAGGCTTAGTCACTAGGACAAGTTTAATTTATAAGCCATGATCGTCTGGGATCGAGGCATTTAGTAATAGCACAAAAGGCTTAGTCACTAGGACGAGTTTAATTTATAAGCCATGATCGTCTGGGATCGAGGCATTTAGTAATAGCACAAAAGGCTTAGTCACTAGGACAAGTTTAATTTATCCATTATATGAAAATAAAAGTACAGAGTTGCCCTAAGCGGGTCTTTGAAGGGATAATGTGTCCTCGAAGGGACTGAAAGATAAATATGTCCTTATAAGGACTATTAAGGAAACGATCTTCTGCAAAAGGAGTTTCTTCTTCATTCTATTTCTGAATGCTTTTTCCTTGGATGCTCGTTTCATTCTGGCCGCGGTACGAAGCTCAGCATCTCAGGGCTCCGGGTGTGGAGAACTCCTATTACGGCTTCTTCGCTTGGCGACGTATCCAATAAAAATTTTGGAAATAAAAATTTTCAGATTAGGATTGAAAGTATTCCTATGTTAAGTCTAGACTCAGAAGTTTAGATTGTGCAATTGTGTAACTGAGATTAAACACAAAAGGCTAGTGTTTAATTCACTCAGTGTTGGCTCTGATACCAACCTGTCACACCCCGAATTTCCACGTGTCACCGGTGGGCCCGGTGGGGGAGTGTCGTGACGTGGTTGGCAACATAATAGTCAAACAACACAATATAATAATGCACAGCGGAAGCAAAAGATAAATATATTACATTCCGAATATAAGTAATGTCAAAGTATTACAACGGAAGGTAAAGGATCCACAGGCGGATCAATAAAAGAAAAACTGTTCAACAGACTTTAGGCATCTAGAACTTGCAAGATTCCCTAATGACGCCCTGAGCTCCCAGCCAATTACGCATAGTACCTGTCACTTAACCTTTTGGAAAATACGTCAGTTTACACTGGTAAATACAATTAACTGACTCATTTTGGAAAAAGAGTTTGAAAAGTGATTCGAGTGCAAACGGCACAAAATATCTTGACACATTGATTAAAATGCACAGAGGCAAAATTAATCTTTTATACTTGGGACAATTCTATTAATAAAAATCTTGTATCCGATTTACATGGTTGTCCAACATTTAGGGCCGGTGATTATACAATACAAGCCGGACAAGATTAATCGACACACCACAAATATAATCTCACAAGAAGATACCCTTACGAGTGAGTATACGTTATACATATGCAACAGGAGGTGTTATGTCTACACCTTGTGCTTACGTCGTGGCCATTCACTTTTTAAAATGAGCCAAGGATATCCAGGACACGGTCATTAACCCCCAATGTTATTTGTTATCAAACAATACAAATTAAAACGGGATTATGCAATTTAATCATCTCCGATTAAAAGATTTCTACACCCGACCAAGAGGTATTTTTATAATACCGTATCCCAAGCCCGTATAAGGGAAAATAAGTTAAAAGTATTTACCTGAGCTAGCAATGCAATTTATACTCAGCCGTATATTCTAATCAGAAAGCACGAGTACTTCTACTGGGGCTCTCAATCTGGAACGAAGGTTTTATTAACCTATTAGATTCCTAACGGGTCTTATTTAAGTCGTAACTTAGACCGGTTAGTTTTAAGGAAGGTTTACGGTTCAAACGCATGATTAAGCGAAGACCGGAATAGAATGGGATTTAGACCCGACAAGTTCGAAGACTTGTATAATATGGGTAAACTAAACACATTCTGGATTTTGAGATAAAAAGGATAAGGTTTGACCCGTTTCGGCTAATTTATGCAAACTAGTTACATAAACCGAACCGAACGTGCCAGAGGCGTAACGGGTAACCATAAGGGTCGCGAACAGGTTTCCTAAGTTAATATGCTTTAAATATGTTGTGATATCATTATGATATCTTCCATAATGCCCAAAACGAGTTTAATCAATAATTATGCCCCGTAGGGGTATTTTGGTCAATTTAGGGATTATAAAAGGGATTTAACGTAACCCCGATGTTCGGGACTGAAGTAATCAGTAAACAACTTATTTTTAACAGATTATATTAGTTGGTAATAATCCTTATATGTCAAAAATGGTTTTAAACCCGTTTTAAGCGACGTACGATTAAAAATACGATTCTGGGTTTTCTGATTAGTTAAACAGGCTCAAAACATTACATTTATTATTTAAAATCAGTAGCAATTGGATTCGCGTCAAAATTCTTTGTAGAAATCATTTTATGACTGAAAAGGGTAAATTCGGTATTAACCGAATTAAGGCGATAAGCCTAGCTTAAGATCAGTTTAAAAATAATTAAAAACCTTCAAAAATCCCAAAATATTATTTAACATTAGTGGGTAAAAGTTTTGGTACCGAAAATCGGGTTTTAGATAGGCTATGCGCTAATCGCGCCGTTTAATTAATAAAAAGTTTATTATTTACGCTAATGCGCATATCTCCTAATCTAGACCTCCGATTGACGTGAAAATTTACGTACATGTTTAATAATCAGTAACTAAGATTATTGTACTTCCACATTTTCAAAATTCTCGTTGTATGGTCATAAGGGCATTACGGTCCATTTTAAGCATTTAACGGAACCGCGCGAACGAATCGGATAATCAACGAAACAAGTACAGAGGCTTATACCATCATGTAACCCAACCCTAATGATGCACTAAGGCATCTTCGAATCAAACTAAAACGGGTCAGAACCGAAGTCAAAGCAAAAGTCAAGGTTTTGCGCCTTTCGGTTCCGAACCGGGTTTAAACAGAAATTTGTCGAGTCGGGCAAGCGTAGACAAGTTTTTATACTTATTACCATGTTATATTAAGGTTAAAACAGGTCACACGCCTCTCGTATCGTTAATTACCCGATTAACGCTTCTGTTGACTTTTTCGGACAACGTTTGACTCGACAAACGACCTAGTTAGAGTGGAAACCAGGGGGAACCCTTTTGAGGGTTTAAAACCCACATAATTACCAACTTATAACTACCTTTGATTCGATATATGACTGAGCCATTTTAGACTAATCTCGAAGTCAAACGTTAACTACGATATCTTGACTTTTAAGCTAAATACTAAGCTAAACATGATTAGAGAAGATCTAGCATACTTACAAGTGCTTATTGGATGATTAGGAAGGCAAGGGGCTGTTTGGAAGTTCCACAAATGATCAGAAATGGGTGCAAGAATGAATGATCAAAGTGTTGCACCTTGTGTGCTTTATATAGTGGATTTACTCACCTTAGATGATTGACAAACAAGTCTAGGACATCCCACAACTTATTGACACATGCCCTAGTGTTCTAGGGGGTGTTTTAGGGGCCATTGGGTGAGTTATGATCGATCAAAGTGCATCCAAGTTCAATGTGCAGACAAAGAATCAAGAATGATATGTTTCTGTCCAGATATGGCAGTCGCGTAGCGCGACTGCCTGAGTCCATACGCTCGCGCTACGCGAGCCCCTAAGGTGTTCCAACAAAACTTTGATAAATTGCAGTTTTAGTCCCTGGCTCTTCGAATCTTGTACAGACACTTGTTTATTGCGATATGGACCCTCAATATTGATCTATAAGGGCCTTAAGATATATACCCACTTCGTTAAGTCCCCGGGTAATTTTATTGTTACCCGAAAAGCCCTAATTTTAAATGTTGACGATTCTAACCCTCACACACGGATTTTATCATAACTTTCTCATACGGCAACGAAACTTGGTGAAATTTTTATGGTGCATTCTAGTGAGCATAATTAATCGTTACAAGGCTTCGGGTTTGCTATAAGGTCACTCAGAGGTATATCTTTAACATGTTGACACATTTAACCCCTGTAGTTTGTAATCTCTCACTTTCTTTCACAATTCGCTTTGTATGATCCATGATCCATTCGTTTAAGGTTATAAACATCATGCAGGGTTATTGTAAAGTATATTTATTCATTGTTGACACTTTGAACCCTTGTATTTACACAGTTTCACTGGTTGTCAACTTTAGTCCTCCAAGAACATTCTTTCACACGTTCAAACATTATGACACGTGTCAAGACATTATAGGACGTAAATTTTCGAGGTGTTACAGTTTACATTGTTTTGAACTTTAAAACATGTATACTTTCACTTCATGACTTGAATGATTGTTGTTCTATATCCCATCAGTCTATAGAGTAGCATAATTTCGTATCAAGAAGTTAACTGGATGTTTGTTTTTGCAATATAGTATCAATGAGTATTCAAATTATACATATTAGTAATTTTTTAATAAGGGTATATCTGTCTTTTTATTTCATGCAAAGTAATAGACTGGTGAACACTTCATTTTGATGATATAATACTGTTTTTTTCAACATATTAAACATTCGAACTGTCCAGGCTTTTTTTTACCCAAACAAAGGAATTAACCTTTTTAAATGATGAAAAAGCTTAGAACAAGCAAGCGATTTAGATAGTAAATTTTATGTTTCTAAAAATAGGTGTAACGATTGTCGTCTACACATGAATTATGGTTATGTAATCTAATTCTTAGCATACACTGGTATCACTAGGTTTAGTACAGCTGCTGCTGCTTTTGAGGATCCAATAACTTCACCTGTCAAGGTTGAATTCACGAAACTCCTTATCAATGGACAGTTTGTGGATGAAGCATCAGGTAACTCAATTTGTGTGTGTGAATAATATGTTGTTAAAAATGCATATTGATTATTTGTAATAGTAAAGCTATAGGTGGGCCACGGGAGGTAAGTTGAAAGACCAGTTTTCTGCTGCCTATGATGCCTATACTAAAAAAGGCGTTGGTCTGGGAATGCTACAACAGGGTAGGAGGGATAGTGCAATGAGACTTAAAAGTGGAAAGTGAGTGGTGATTCTGGTACGTCCAGAATGAAGTCCTCAGTTGTGGGGGCTGCTAAATAACACAACTCTGAATGGCGACACTGATAGGTGGGGCTAGATGCATGACGGTTATATGACGGACTTCTCTGTCAAGGCAGTCAGGCGTTGTCTAGCAGGGGATCGGGGAACAATACGGGTCAGTTTGAGTATCTCTAGAGTAAGATTGCAGTGCCAAAAGTTACATGTTTTGTGTGGCAAGAAATGAATAGGAATATCTCTATGGCGGTGGCTCTTACAGCTCGGGGTGTGACATTTGATGATGGGAAATGCCCAATGTGCGGCATTCGGGATGAGTCCGCAGATCACCTCCTTGCTGAGTGCTTTGTCGCCAAAAATATAAGGTGGCGTGTGTGTGTTTGGACCAAGACCCCACTGCCCGATAGTTCTAATTCAGTGAAGACTATGCTAAAGCATGCCTTAAACAACAATAAGCCAGCAAAGGAGAAACAGGTTGTCTACACTTTTTTTGTGATTACAACATGGAAGTTATGGACACGTCGAATGATAAAGTGTTCAATGAGAAGTTTCACTTGAAGGCGAAAATGTTGGAGGACATTAAAGAAGGAAGTTATGACTGGTTGTTGAGAAGGGGTAAGAGTGCATGGCAAACAATAGAGAACTGGAACAGTTTTGTTGTAAATTAGGTCATCTTCTTTGTCTGCTCCCTTTGTATGTTTTGTTCTTTGCTTCTGTATGTTTGACTGTCTTAGCTACTGGCTAAGATGGTAGTTCGGTAGTCATAAGATTTATATAATATTCTCATTTTGCTGGCAAAAAAGACTATTCAAATTTGTAAAAGATATGATTATTTCTACAAATCCAATACAAACTCCTTATAATCTGCTTCTCAATTTTATATGTTTACTATACTTGACAACTTTTCTTAAATGTAGTTTCTTGATGAGAGCTTTAAACTGGTCATTATCTTAGTTGGCCTCAAAAGTCGAATAACAGGAAGATTGTTCATTTGGTACTTGAAATTCCTACCGATTTCATTTTATCACCCATCAGAGGGTGTTACTTATAAGAAGGGACCCGAATACAATCCGAACGTATTTATTTTTTTAACTTTTTTTTCGCAAATTAATACATTAAATTTAAAAAAGTTTACTACAAACAACACAATTTTTTGTTATATAATTATAAAATCTTATGTCAAATTCTCTACTTAAATTATAATTACGGAATAAAATACTCACCCAATTTAACTTATGACGTAAAATATAATGTAAAAGAAATTTGTCACACCCCGACTTTCCACGTGTCACCGGTGGGCCCGGTGGGGGAGTATCGTGACGTGGTTGGCAACATAATAGTCAAACAACACAATATATATGAATGCACAGCGGAAGCAAAAGATATTTATTATTACATTCCGAATATGAAGTAATATTCAGTATTACAACGGAAGTAAAGGATCCACAGGTGGATCGATATAAAGTAAAAACTGTTCAACAGACTTTGACATCTAGAGCTTGCGAAACTTGAGTAATGATGCCTGGAGTAGCCAGCCTATTTCGTCTAGCACCTGCACTTAGCCTTTTTGGAAAATACGTCAGTTTACACTGGTAAATACAACTCAACTGACTCATTTAAAAAGAGTTTGAGAAAATTGATTTGGATGCACGTGGCACAAAATATCCTTTATAATTTGATTAAAATGCACAGAGGCAACATTAACCTTTTATACTCGGGAAAATTATTTGTATATAATCTTGTATACAGTTTTACTTATTTGCCGTCCGTCGGGACAGATTAGCTGACACGCCATAGGTATAATGCCCACAGGCTATCATCCTCTAAGTGGATTACCAGTTCCGGTATAATGCCCACAAGGATGATACCCCTAAGTGGATTACCAGTTTTCACATAATGCATCTGTCAGGTGTACGCCTACACCCCGTGCTTAGGTCATGGCCATTTCGTAAAATGATGCCAAGGATATCCGGGACATGGTCATTTAACCCCCAAGGGCCATACATCAAATAATAGTAAAATAATACATATTAAACAGGTTATGTAAGTACATCAATCACAATCCGATTTAGATGACTACATACACCCGACCAAGCGGTACTTTTATAGCACCGTATCCCAAGCCCGTATAGGGAAATAAGTTAAGAGTATTTACCTGAGCAAAGTATAAATCCAATACAGTAATTGCAAGTACTTTTACTGGGCTCCTAATCTGGAACGAAGGTTTATAATAACCTATTAGAATCCTAACGGGTCTTTAATTAAGCTTAAGCTTAGACCGGCTAGTTTCAAAGATACGGTTCGTACGCACGATTAAGCGAAGACCGGATAGAATGTGATTTAGACCCGACAAGTTCAGAGACTTGTTTAATATGGGTCCTTCATGCACATTCTGGATTTTGAGATTAAACCGATAAGGTTTGACCCGTTTCGGCTAATTTATGTAAACTTGTTACATAAACCGTACCGAACGCGTAATAAGCGTGACGGGTATTCATTAGAGCCATCTACAGGTTTCCTAAGTTAATTGTGCCTCAAATATGTTGTGACATCAGTAAGATGTCTTTCATTATGCCCGAAACGTATTTAAACACAAACTAGGCCCCGTAGGGGTAGTTTGGTCATTTAAAAGGTTATGAAAGAGTTTAAATGTTTAACTGAGTTACAGGTCTGATGTAAACAGCAAACATACTTAATTTGATGAGTTATAACAGTAGGCTAAAGCGTATATGTGAATTTTATCATCTTTAACCAAACTATGCCCCGTAGGGGTATTTTGGTAATTTCACATAAGCCGAAAAGCTCGAAAACGAAGTCTGAGTTTATCAACCTTTGCTTACTGTTAAAATATCATAATTTGCCTCATATATCAGTAGGTATCAACCCGGGTATGTCCAATATGATTTTAAGACATACTATGCGTTAAAAACGCTAATTATGGCGATTAAAGGCCATTTCCGGGTTCGATACTTAAATCTGATATTTTTATATTTCCAGAGGGCTTAAAATAATTTATTTAACATATGTGATCAGTAGAAAAAGGTTTGGAGTCGTTTCGATAAGTAAAACTCATTTTATGGCCCGTAAGGGCAAAACCGACAATTACCGGGTTAAGCCTACGACTACGAGTTATGCTCAGCCTAAAATTAATTAAAAATCTTTAAAAATCCTAAAATAATATATTATATCAGTGGGTAAAAGATTTGATACCAAAAAGTATGTTTAACTAGGCTGTACGCTAATTACGCCATTATGTTAACATAAAGCATTAGTTTTGCGATATTGAGCATAACTCTTAATCTACAAGTCAAACTGATGTCAAACTTTGCATACAATTTTATATATCAGTAACTAAGGTTTTTACACTTTTACATTTTCATAAATCTCGTTTTAAGGTGTAAAGGGCATAATGGTCAACATATGAGCAATTAACGGAATCATGCGTATTAATCGGATAACTAATGAACCGAGGTGTATAATCACTGAGGGTTATACTAGCATGTAACCTGGTCCAAATGAAGCTCTAAGGTATTTCTAAAACATACCTAAACGGGTCAGAATTGAAGTCAAAGCAAAAGTCAAAGCTTTGCGACTTTCGGTTCCGAACCGGGTCTAAACAGGAAATAGTCGGGTCGAACATGTTTGGACATGTTCTTACACTTATTACTAAGTTATAACAATGATCAAACAGGTTATATATGTTCTAGATAGCTAATTATGCATAAATGACCTTTTAAGCATTATGTTGACTTTTTAATTAAAGGTTTGACCCGACATTTGACCTGGTTAGGATGGTGATCAGGGGAAACCCTTTTGGGGTTTTATTACCCACATAATTACCAACCTATAACCACTTTTAATTCGAGATATGACTGAGCCATTAAAGACTAATCTCGAAGTCAAACCGTAATTACGACGGTTTGACTTTTAGCTAATTAACTAAGCTAAAAGCAATTAGAGAAGGACAAGAATACTTACTGAGGTCCTATGCACGAGATATGATCACTAGGAAGCAAGCTTGAGCTCCAGAATCAATCCAAGAGTGCAGGAGAAGTGTGGGAATGTTTGTTGCAACTAATGAGCCTTATATAGTGAACTAAGGCACCATAAAGTGTTGACAACAAAGTCTATGATCAACCACAACTGATTAACACTTGTCACTAGTGCCTAGGGATGTCTAGGGGTCGTTTACAAGTGAGAAAAACCGGCATAGTGGGTTAAAATTGCACAAAACAGGCAACAGCCCGTTTTTTGGAGCTGGGGACACCCCTGCGCATCGTAGGGGTCTTAGGCCTACGGTGCGCAGGCCTTCATCAGAGGGTGAAATGTTGTTGTTTGTTGGTGCTTCGAAAGGGCAACTTCTTTTCCGAGTTTAGGGCCTTGTTTTATCACTTTGGGGCCTCCAATATTGGTCTTTAACTATTGGATACCCTACCATTTAAGTTTGTTTGCTTTGGATCTAAAAACAAAACCCGAAAACAAAGGTTTACCATTCTTTTCTTCGTGAGATCATATCATGCTTTTGCAAGTCCATTATTGTGAACCCATTTCTGAATTTAGACTTAATAGATGTTTGTTATATAAAAACTTGGGTCTTGGGATTTATAACTGAGGTCGTTCAGAGGTAACAATTTAACATGACGCCACTTTAAATCCTACCGAAACATCTTTATTAAATCCGGGTTTACAACGCGTTTTGTCTTACATGACACGTGTCGTTTTATTATTGAACCCGAAATTTCTGAGGTGTTACATCCTCACCCCCTTAAGATAAATCTCGACCCGAGATTTACTGAATTAAAGGAAGTATTCTCTGCCTAATAATGGCAACTTACAGATGATTAGGAATTTGTATGATCTTTTTCGTTGTTTCCAATGCAACCTTCAGATCCAGATAATTGGACTTGCCAATCTATTGTCCTAATCACCGATGTTTAACATTCCATCTTTACAAGGTCTCCAAGGAGCAGCCTTGACGCTTTTATCCTAACTATTATAGAATAGCTGATCTTAAGGTGAGATGGTTATTCTTAATCGTTGTTAAAATAGGGTTGCGGTAATTAGTGCATAAGCAAATTGAACCGTCTTTCTTATCATACTCTCAGAATATCGAGTTAGGCTATATGAATCTCCTATCTTAAAAATTTACTTAATCAGGTTTTCGGTTCTCCCAATTATGGTACTATCCGTCTTGGAGATTTCATAATAATATAGCCTTAATGGGATATAAATCTTAATTCTACCTGCCTCCCTGGGGTAAGCAAGGTAATCTTAGGAGAAGGTACTCGAGGTATAAGGAGGTCACAGAGATTCCATATCTCAGGCTCCAGTTCACTCATCAACGCTTGCGTCTAATAAGTGACACATTCATGTTATGAGTCCACATATTCCGTTACCAAGGAATATTTATTTGGAAAATTCTATTCTGGATATCTTCTTTGAATACCATTAGTTGACTTTAGCACAATATGACCATTGGGAGATCTCAGGGGTTCCATGTATTAAACCTCCATGCTGATCAGACATGGAAATAATCTATGGGACACACTAGGATACGCCAATCCTCATATGACACTTTTATCCAACATAGTTTGGCATTCGCAGGCGATAGACAACAATAATTAAAATAACATATGTTGTCGTACTCTATGCGAAGAGAGAGTACTCTTAGATTTTTCGGAAGGATTCCTTGCCGATGCTAGAAGAATCGGTTACTACGGTTTCCTTGGTAGTTATACCTTGTGAATGATAAAAATTTTTTTTGCTAAGTTTATGGTTCATGAAGATTTATTATTGCCTGTAACAAAAACAGGACACTTAGTAGAAATTATCATTGATAAATGATAAGGAAGTTTATTGTACAAGTGCTTATAATTAATTAGAATGGAGATTTTCACAAACTAGGCACCTAGCTCAGTTGGCTAGGCGCGCGAAAGGGTGCGGCCGGCCTAGACCCGGGTTCGATTCCGGGGACGGCCAGTTCCACCATTTTTTTATGTTTAATATTAATTAATCGTACGGACACGTGTAATTACGAGGGTTGTCTCATAAGGAGTCTTGATAATTAATTGCTTCTTATCATTCACAATATGGACTTGATTTTTAAGGCAACCAATCGATTTTTATCACTATATTGAGTCCCTAAGTATGCAATCAAAAGTTTGCTATAAGGATATTAGAAAAAGTGATTTCTAATAGATATTAATATCAATATGGAATTCGTTGGAGCATTTTTGACGTAACATCGTCACTTTCTACCGGGCATTAAATGACCGGAGTCTTAATCAGGTGGAGACAACAGTTCTCAACCTTTATCATTCATAATATATTTATACGTGCCAGTATCAATAAGTTTCTACATAAACTGTTTGATAAGGAAAGGTACATATTATACTATTATTATTCTGCATCATCTCTTGGGCATTCCTCCTGATAACTCGTGCGTTTGTTCTCTTGGCCTACTCGGGGTTCCTCGCGTACTTAGGGCAGTTGGTCTTTATGTGCCCTTTCTCGTTGCAGTTGTAGCATGTAGCATCTTTAATCTTCCCGCAATCAACAGTCTTGTGCTCCCTAGACTTGCATATCCCACATGCAGGTGGTCCTGATTTAGAATTGGACACCATTCTGCATTTTCCAAAGTGGCGTTTTTGGCAAGTCGAGCACCTTGGCTTTTCCTCTGTCCGCTGATCATTCTTTCCAGACCCAGACCTCTCAGAGTCAGTGTTTCCCTTGTGTTTCTTCTCAGATCCTCGTGAGTTATCAACCTCACGCTTCTTCTTACTTTCTTCAGATTTCTTTAGCGACCTTAGCCTGACCGCATCTAAAGTAAGGGACAGAGAGAGGTCAGCTACTGACCTAAATGTAGTAGGTCTTGAAGCCTTAACACTGGCTTTGATTTCTGGGGGTAAACCCCCAATGAAGCGTGCAATTCGCTTGGGCTCTGGTGTTACAAGGTAAGGGACCAGTCTGGACAGGGTATTAAAACTGGTGAGGTAAGCTTGACAATCTAAGTTTGTCATCACCAAGGATAAGAAATCTGACTCAATCCCCTCAACCTCATGTTGAGGGCAGTAATTCTCCTTAATGAGATTAACAAACTGTTCCCATGACATGCTGTAGAGCGGAATCTTCCCAGCAGCTTGAATGAGAGACTTCCACCATGCCAGTGCCTCTCCTTTGAACGATTGGGATACGTACTTCACGACATCCCTTTCAGCGCAACCGCTGATATCGACAACTGTGTCCATTTTATCCAACCAAATCATACAATCAACCGCCCCTTTTTCCCCAGTAAAATCTCGGGGCTTGCAGGAAACAAAGTACTTATAGTTACAGGATTTGGTATGAGGTTCATTATCGGACACTATCCTTTTGAATGGAACACTGTGTTCATTAGAGGAATGTCGATCGTCATCTTTCTTTAACTCATCTTTCTTTGAGGGCGGCTTGTTATCAGGCTCTGGAGGAGTTTTAGGGATGGATTTAGGGTGGGGTACAGATGAGGCTTCACTATATGTCTCACTATACTCCTGGAATTTCTCCTTCACAGCTTTAGATACAGCTGAGTCAATCAATGTACGAAGTTCTCCTCTGGTTATATTAATCCTTTCATCATCGCGATTTTCCAGAGGGTGACTGTTCCCTTCCTTCGACCCAGCCATGTAGTTTTAATTTCTACATAAAAATTAAACAAGGACAAGGTTTTTACGGAAGTTTAAACAGTTTTTATCTTTTTGAACAATTTATTAACCATGTTTTTAATACACATATTGGTTAATTTGATAAATATATAATTATTCAGGATATTTATTATATTCCTAAATTATAAGTTAATAATAGCACAAAAGGCCTAGTCGCGTAGACAAGTTTAATTTATAAGCCATGATTTCAGAGGATCGAGGCATTAAGGTTTTAATAATAGCACAAATGGCCTAGTCACTTAGACAAGTTTAATTTATAGGCCTTGATTTTTATAGAATCGAGGCTTCAAGGTTTGAATCAAAGTTCATTACCTTTTCTTGACAGGGAGTTGTAGGCTACCACTGTCTTTAGTCACAGAGGACGTTAGTTATAGCCCGTGGGCACTTCATCCATACGGGATGATTATATAATTAAGGGAATTTAGTATATCCCAAAATGACTTATGTGATTTTATCATATCACATTTTGTTGAGCATGTTATTATGCTTTCATATGTTTAATAAGGATTTGAATCTCTTGAATAGGTTCTACCATCTTGGCCTCGTATGCCGTGACATTTAGGCTAGGTTTACCTTTAAGATTCTTTTTAATAATTAACGCAGAGCAATCCTAAATTGAACTGTTAACAAGGATCTGAATCTAATTATGGAACTACCATCTTGGCCCTGTCTTAATGTGACACATGGCTAGGTTTTGTCCTTTTTAAATTTTGCCATTTTATTATAATGGTAGATCTTATAATATAGGAATGATACTTTACATATAATCGTTCCTTTAAAATTTAACAAGTATATGGTTGCCCTAAACGGGACTTCTATAGCAATTGACTTGCCCATGCAAGGGCTAATCAGAAAAATAACAAAGGAACCAAATAAGGTAAAATGAAACAAATTTGGATTTTTCCTATGTTCTTGTCTAGACTCAAGAATGTGCAATTGTGTAACTGAGATTAAACACAAAAGACTAGTGTTTAATTCACTCAGTGTTGGCTCTGATACCAACCTGTCACACCCCGACTTTCCACGTGTCACCGGTGGGGGAGTATCGTGACGTGGTTGGCAACATAATAGCCAAACAACACAATATATATGAATGCACAGCGGAAGCAAAAGATATTTATTATTACATTCCGAATATGAAGTAATATTCAGTATTACAACGGAAGTAAAGGATCCACAGGTGGATCGATATAAAGTAAAAACTGTTCAACAGACTTTGACATCTAGAGCTTGCGAAACTTGAGTAATGATGCCTGGAGTAGCCAGCCTATTTCGTCTAGCACCTGCACTTAGCCTTTTTGGAAAATACGTCAGTTTACACTGGTAAATACAACTCAACTGACTCATTTAAAAAGAGTTGGAGAAAATTGATTTGGATGCACGTGGCACAAAATATCCTTTATAATTTGATTAAAATGCACAGAGGCAACATTAACCTTTTATACTCGGGAAAATTATTTGTATATAATCTTGTATACAGTTTTACTTATTTGCCGTCCGTCGGGACAGATTAGCTGACACGCCATAGGTATAATGCCCACAGGCTATCATCCTCTAAGTGGATTACCAGTTCCGGTATAATGCCCACAAGGATGATACCCCTAAGTGGATTACCAGTTTTCACATAATGCATCTGTCAGGTGTACGCCTACACCCCGTGCTTAGGTCATGGCCATTTCGTAAAATGATGCCAAGGATATCCGGGACATGGTCATTTAACCCCCAAGGGCCATACATCAAATAATAGTAAAATAATACATATTAAACAGGTTATGTAAGTACATCAATCACAATCCGATTTAGATGACTACATACACCCGACCAAGCGGTACTTTTATAGCACCGTATCCCAAGCCCGTATAGGGAAATAAGTTAAGAGTATTTACCTGAGCAAAGTATAAATCCAATACAGTAATTGCAAGTACTTTTACTGGGCTCCTAATCTGGAACGAAGGTTTATAATAACCTATTAGAATCCTAACGGGTCTTTAATTAAGCTTAAGCTTAGACCGGCTAGTTTCAAAGATACGGTTCGTACGCACGATTAAGCGAAGACCAGATAGAATGTGATTTAGACCCGACAAGTTTAGAGACTTGTTTAATATGGGTCCTTCATGCACATTCTGGATTTTGAGATTAAACCGATAAGGTTTGACCCGTTTCGGCTAATTTATGTAAACTTGTTACATAAACCGTACCGAACGCGTAATAAGCGTGACGGGTATTCATTAGAGCCATCTACAGGTTTCCTAAGTTAATTGTGCCTCAAATATGTTGTGACATCAGTAAGATGTCTTTCATTATGCCCGAAACGTATTTAAACACAAACTAGGCCCCGTAGGGGTAGTTTGGTCATTTAAAAGGTTATGAAAGAGTTTAAATGTTTAACTGAGTTACAGGTCTGATGTAAACAGCAAACATACTTAATTTGATGAGTTATAACAGTAGGCTAAAGCGTATATGTGAATTTTATCATCTTTAACCAAACTATGCCCCGTAGGGGTATTTTGGTAATTTCACATAAGCCGAAAAGCTCGAAAACGAAGTCTGAGTTTATCAACCTTTGCTTACTGTTAAAATATCATAATTTGCCTCATATATCAGTAGGTATCAACCCGGGTATGTCCAATATGATTTTAAGACATACTATGCGTTAAAAACGCTAATTATGGCGATTAAAGGCCATTTCCGGGTTCGATACTTAAATCTGATATTTTTATATTTCCAGAGGGCTTAAAATAATTTATTTAACATATGTGATCAGTAGAAAAAGGTTTGGAGTCGTTTCGATAAGTAAAACTCATTTTATGGCCCGTAAGGGCAAAACCGACAATTACCGGGTTAAGCCTACGACTACGAGTTATGCTCAGCCTAAAATTAATTAAAAATCTTTAAAAATCCTAAAATAATATATTATATCAGTGGGTAAAAGATTTGATACCAAAAAGTATGTTTAACTAGGCTGTACGCTAATTACGCCATTATGTTAACATAAAGCATTAGTTTTGCGATATTGAGCATAACTCTTAATCTACAAGTCAAACTGATGTCAAACTTTGCATACAAGTTTATATATCAGTAACTAAGGTTTTTACACTTTTACATTTTCATAAATCTCGTTTTAAGGTGTAAAGGGCATAATGGTCAACATATGAGCAATTAACGGAATCATGCGTATTAATCGGATAACTAATGAACCGAGGTGTATAATCACTGAGGGTTATACTAGCATGTAACCTGGTCCAAATGAAGCTCTAAGGTATTTCTAAAACATACCTAAACGGGTCAGAATTGAAGTCAAAGCAAAAGTCAAAGCTTTGCGACTTTCGGTTCCGAACCGGGTCTAAACAGGAAATAGTCGGGTCGAACATGTTTGGACATGTTCTTACACTTATTACTAAGTTATAACAATGATCAAACAGGTTATATATGTTCTAGATAGCTAATTATGCATAAATGACCTTTTAAGCATTATGTTGACTTTTTAATTAAAGGTTTGACCCGACATTTGACCTGGTTAGGATGGTGATCAGGGGAAACCCTTTTGGGGTTTTATTACCCACATAATTACCAACCTATAACCACTTTTAATTCGAGATATGACTGAGCCATTAAAGACTAATCTCGAAGTCAAACCGTAATTACGACGGTTTGACTTTTAGCTAATTAACTAAGCTAAAAGCAATTAGAGAAGGACAAGAATACTTACTGAGGTCCTATGCACGAGATATGATCACTAGGAAGCAAGCTTGAGCTCCAGAATCAATCCAAGAGTGCAGGAGAAGTGTGGGAATGTTTGTTGCAACTAATGAGCCTTATATAGTGAACTAAGGCACCATAAAGTGTTGACAACAAAGTCTATGATCAACCACAACTGATTAACACTTGTCACTAGTGCCTAGGGATGTCTAGGGGTCGTTTACAAGTGAGAAAAACCGGCATAGTGGGTTAAAATTGCACAAAACAGGCAACAGCCCGTTTTTTGGAGCTGGGGACACCCCTGCGCATCGTAGGGGTCTTAGGCCTACGGTGCGCAGGCCTTCATCAGAGGGTGAAATGTTGTTGTTTGTTGGTGCTTCGAAAGGGCAACTTCTTTTCCGAGTTTAGGGCCTTGTTTTATCACTTTGGGGCCTCCAATATTGGTCTTTAACTATTGGATACCCTACCATTTGAGTTTGTTTGCTTTGGATCTAAAAACAAAACCCGAAAACAAAGGTTTACCATTCTTTTCTTCGTGAGATCATATCATGCTTTTGCAAGTCCATTATTGTGAACCCATTTCTGAATTTAGACTTAATAGATGTTTGTTATATAAAAACTTGGGTCTTGGGATTTATAACTGAGGTCGTTCAGAGGTAACAATTTAACATGACGCCACTTTAAATCCTACCGAAACATCTTTATTAAATCCGGGTTTACAACGCGTTTTGTCTTACATGACACGTGTCGTTTTATTATTGAACCCGAAATTTCTGAGGTGTTACAAATTAAATATAATACAAGTGGGTTAAACGGGTCAACCCATCGACCCATCCATGCTAAAATGAACTCGACCCGTTTAGCTAAACGGGTTAGCGGGTTCGACCTGAAACTAACCCGAACCTGTTTAAACTAAACCCAAACCTGCAAATTCCGTGTTAGGTTTGTGTCGTGTCAGAATTCACACCACTATGACCAATTTATGGGTTCCGTTTATATGTAGTTATGTACTATGTTTTGATTTTGGCTACTGTTTACTTCTAATGATAAAGTTGATTGGTCAAGTCATCTATTGTTGCAACAATTGGATCTACAGGTGGCAAGATGTGTGGGACAAACGTGGTGTATAAGAAGATTTCTACTTTGTAAAAAATGACATCTTATTTTCTTAACCAAAATTTTAAGGAGTTGGTTGGGGAGGCCCTACGAAGTGGAAGTTGTTTATAGGTAGAAAACCATAGGTCTATTGATAGTGGGTTTAATTCCTATATTAATAGAATTAATCATTTACCCAGAGGTTTATATGGAATGTGATTAGTAGGAAATAGTTGCACCAAACTTTAGTGAAAATTTAAAACAATATAATAGTCTTGAAATAATTATATGTTAGTATAAAACTGACATCTTTATATAAATAGGTGGTTTATAGATTTTCATTGGTATCTTTATATAAATAGGTGGTTTATAGATTTTCAATGTGTTTTTAAGTGGGAGAGTTGAAGTTACATGGTAATAGGTAGTATGCTAATTGAGAGACCAGACTTCATTGGTAATAGGTAATATTTAGTTTTACCAATTTGACATGTTATATATCGACTCATTTATTTATAAAGGGTCAAACTTTTCACATGTGATGGAAGATGCAAAATAAAAAAAAATGGTAGCATGGAGGTCACTTGAGATGTTATATAAACATTTGTGATTAATAAAATTTAAATATCCAACCCGTGAGTATTCACGGGTGACACAATGCGTATTCTGATGGTGTAGTTATCAACGTTGAGGTCCAAATTATTCAACAGTGTGATTGCAGCATGTTCCATTTCTGCATAGAATACAAAGGAAAGATTAGTAGAAAAAAAAACAATATATAATAACACATTGTAATAAATAATCAATCAATATCTTATAGAACAGTCAATGGTATTCTTACCTAGGATTATGAAAAGTGATAGACAATTTCTGAGTAGAGAAGAATGATTTCAATGTGAAATGTTTAAAGAATATTTAGATGTCACACTGTCAGTTCAAGTCTTATTGGCCAAAAAGCATGAAAACATCATGAAGTTTTAGTTAAGAAAAACTTAATATGTAACGAACATTAGGGAGATGTAGTATTGGGATTTGGTCAACAGTTTGGAAACATTATATCCAACCCGTGATTAAAATCGACAACTCATGACACACTATAATCCTAATAAAATATTCATATTTCTTAAAATATATTAAGAAATGTAATCGTTAATTATTTTTTATAAGATATTATTCATCATAATATTCGAACGAACGTGTAATAAAGTATTTACGTGTTAAAGTATAATTTTTTTTAGCCACCCGTGTATTACACGGGTACTTAGACTAGTTTTTCTATATTTAAAAAACATTGAGCAAAAACTTCGTGATCTCATAACGGTAAATAAATATGTAATAACTTTTCCTATAAATACTAATATGGTATTATCCATATTATGTTTTTCTATATTTAAAAAAAAAAACATTGAGCAACCGTAAGTAAAAAGAAAATTTTATTCTGCATCCATATAAACTAAACAAAAATATACACGAAGAATAAATTTCAATGTGTTGCGATATAAATTCTATTGAAAATGGATACCGTGCCGTTGCCGTATCAAATCAAAGCAAAACCGACAATGAATAGTATTTTTTTGAAGTATATCATCACTTAATTTTTTCTGATAACTTGCGTTCTATGTTTCTTTTTCGACATTGCGATATGATTTTAGTGAAAACAAACATTGTACCGCTATCGTACCAAAGCGAACCGAGACCGACCAACCGAACAACATACGTATCGATACCGGTATGTATTTTTATTGTTTTTGCTTTTGATTAACTGAAACCGTATCGTTACCGTGCCAAAAAACATCGGTATCGATATTCACTTATGGTTTTCGGTTCCTGTATTTTTTCATTTATACATTTTTTTTTTTACGATAAATGAATATCCATCAATACTATTTTTATTTATTTTATATAGATGTATACATATAATTAAAATTTTTATTTTACTGTTGCTTAATGTTTTTTTTATATATAGTAAAAAAATAAAATGGATGCTAACAAATTATTCTGCTAGCATATTTGATAAAAGTAAACTCAAACTTAAGTTCAGTTGTGACTCGAACTCAAATATCACATATACATACACACACGATACATAATGGATTACATATAAGCATCTTTCAATTTATTTTTTTATTCAAATATCTAATATCAGCAAAATGATAATGGGAGTTATTATTATTTACAGAGAATTATTGTTAAAAAAGAGTTGGTCACAAATTAAAATCAAAGAAATAGATAAATATTGGATTGATTGAAAAATATAATGTAAGAATAACAAAATCGATACTTGATTAATTTAATAGAAATATAAAAAAAAGTTTGATATGTTAGTTAAAAAGAAAAAAGGGAGATACAAAATAAACAAGGAACACTATTTTGATAAATAGTTTTCAAACAACACCAATCTGGTAAATAGTTTTTCCACCAACACTACTATAGGAAAAAACTCAAATGATGTTTGGCAATGAGGATGTATGTGAGAAGAAAAAACCAATAAGTCAATAAGTCACTTCATACTAACTTTTCCAAAAAAACCAATAAGTCAATAAGTTGTTTCAAAAAGCTTAGCCAAACACGCCCTAAGTGTCGGTAACATTCTAATACCATCATGAACCTAACTGATAGATATCGGCCAAATTCCCGTCACATTGCACAGAGAAATCTCACTAGTTAAATACTAATTCAAGTGTCTAATATAATTAACATAGATGAAGTTAGACAACAAGAACCGAACCGTTGTCTCAGTCATGATCAGAGAGAACAAACTACTCAGTCATGAATACAAAAGTAATCCCTCCATAAATCTTCTCGTCTAGACTTTTGATAAAAAAAAAAGTTAAAATCATTAATAATTAATCTTAATTTTTCTTCCGTGTCACAGGCTAGGCTAGGCTGCCGCCTTCGAAAATCTTCTATGAACCCTCAACTCGAAAATGGGCTTTCTGTCTTCACGTTTAACAGTTTCTGGACAGCCCAGCAACAAGGCCCAAATAGAAGAATCTAGCTCAGTGAATTTCCCATTTTTTGTTTTGTAGAAGTAGATGTGCACCTGCGTAGCAGTAGATGTGCACCTGTTGACACGTAACCATCATCCAATTTTAATGATAGTCATTCAGTTGTGAAAAAAAAAAAAAAACCAAATCTACTCACTATTAAAAGGAAGGAATAACGGATTTTAATAATCTTAACTATTAACTTGTTAGCCGGCAACGGTTTTAACTTCAAAAATTTCCACTGACGTTCTCATCTTTTCACATATCGGCCTTCAATTGAACCTGACTAACAGAACCCTAACGTCGTTAATCTCCGGTCGCCGGAAAAACGTGTTTGGCCGGAAAACTCCATTTTGGCCGGAAAACTCAACCTTTTCGTCTCACACCTCTTTGTAACCTTATTACGCACCTTTAGAAACTTTTTTTTAGTAAAAAGCCTCAATTATTAAAGTCGCCGGAAAAACTCGTTTTTGACAGGAAAACTCAACTTTTTAGCCATAAAACTCAAAGTTTTTGTCCCAAACCTGTTTGTAACCATAGATCGGACCTTTAAGAACCTTTTTTCTAACCACAAACGTTTATCCGGCGACCGGAGACTAACGGTGTTAGGATTCTGTTAGTCAGGGTCCATTGAATACCAATATGTGAAAATATAGGACCGCCAGTGGGAATTTTTAAAGTTGTGACCATTGCCGGCCAACAGACATAGTTGAGATTATGTAAATCCATTATTCTTAAAAGTAACCACATGTGTAGTGTTTTAGGTACTTTAACGCGTTTTTTTAACGGCTTAAATTACTCCAAATATGTTATTGACAAGCTATCACACCCCGATATTTCCACGTATCACCGGTGGGCCCGGTGGGGAGTATCGTGACGTAGTTGATATCATCATAGTCAAACAACACAATATTTAAATGCACAGCGGAAGCAAAAGATAAATATATTACGATCCGAATATAAAGTAATATCAAGTATTACAACAGAAAGTAAAGGATCCACAGGCGGGTCAAATAAAAAGGAAAACTGTTCAACAGACTTTGACATCTAAAGCTTGCGAGACTTGAGTAATGATGCCTGGAGTAGCCAGCCTATTTCGTCTAGTACCTGCACTTAGCCTTTTTGGAAAATACGTCAGTTTACACTGGTAAATACAGCTTAACTGACTCATTTTAAAAAGAGTTTGAAAATTGATTTGAATGCACTTCGGCGAAAATATTTTTATAACTTGGGACAATTATTTAAAAATAATCTTGTATACCGTTTTACTTATTTGTCGTCCATTAGGGCCGGTTTATAGGGCTGGACTAGATTAACTGACACGCCACAGGTATAATGCCCACAGGCTATCATCCTTTAAGTGGATTACCAGTTTCGGTATAATGCCCACAAGGATGATACCTCTGAGTGGATTACTAGTTTTTACATAATGCAACTGTCAGGTGTACGCCTACACCCCGTGCTTAGGTCGTGGCCATTTCTTCGAATGATGCCAAGGATATCCGGGACATGGTCATTAACCCCCAAAGGCCATACACCAAATAATACATATTAAACGGGTTGTAAATACATCAATCACAATACAATTTAAATAACTACACACCCGACCAAGCGGTATTATTATAATACCGTATCCCAAGCCCATATAGGGAAAATAAGTTAAGAGTATTTACCTGAGCAAAGTATAAATCAAATACAGCAAGTGCAAGTACTTTTACTGGGCTCCTAATCTGGAACGAAGGTTTATAATAACCTATTAGATTTCTAACGGGTCTTTAATTAAGCCTAAGCTTAGACCGGTTAGTTTTAAAAAGGAAGACGCGGTTCAAACGCATGACGAAGCGAAGACCGATTTAGAATGTGGTTTTGAACCGACAAGCTTGTATACTTGTTTAATATGGGTAACTTAAACACATTCTGGAATTTGAGACAAAAATGATATGGTTTGACCCGTTTCGGCTAATATATGCAAACTAGTTACATACGTCGTTCCGAACGCGAAAAGTGCGTAACGGGTAACCAAATGAGTCATATGCAAGTTTCCTAAGTTAATATGCTTTAATTATGTTGTGACATCAGAAAGATATCTTCTATTATGCCCAAAACGGATTTAGACTCAAATTACGCCCCGTAGGGGTATTTTGGTCATTTAAAAGGTTATAAAAGAGTTTAAATATAAATCTGAGTTTCGGGTCTGATGTAATCAGTAAAAATACTTAATTTACTAGGTGATATCAGTAGGGTATCATATATATGTGAAATCTATCCTTTATAACCAACTATGCATCTTAAGAGCATTTTGGTAATTTCACATAGGCTAAAAAAAGTCAAAACTAGAAACCTGAGTTAAATCTTTAGCTTATTGTAAAAATATAATAATTTACTTAAAATACTAGTAGGTATCAAACCTTAAGTGTTTAAAAAAAATTAATACATACTATGTGTTAAAAATGCCTAAAAAGGCGATTTGGAGCCATTTCCGGGTTTTCAAAGGAAAGATGATATTTTTATAATTCCAGAAGGCTCAAAATACTTTATTTATTATATTAGATTAGTAGAAAAAGGTTTGGGGTCAAAAAGATTTGTAAAACTCATTTTATAGCCCAAAAGGGCAAAATCGGCAATTACCGAATCAAGCCTAGAACCCTATGTTATGCTCAGCCTAAAAATAAATAAAAATCTTCAAAAATCCCAAAATATTATTTTATATCAGTAGGTAAAAAGTTTGTTATCAAAAATCGAGTTTAGATAGGATATACGCTAATTACATCGTTTAATTACTAAAAAGCTTTCTAATTACGCTAATGAGCATAACTCTTAATCTAGACCTCAAACTGATGTCAAATCTTAGGGACAAGTTTAAAAATCAGTAACCAAGGTTTCTACTCTTTTACATTTTCAAAAATCACGTTTTAAGGTCAAAAGGGCATAATAGTCAACATTTAAGCATTTAACGGAATCATGCATATGAATCGGATAACTAATGAACCCAGTTGTATAATCACAGAGGGTTATACTTATAGGTAACTTGGTCCTAATAAAGCTCTAAGGCATTTCTAAACTATGCTTAAACGGGTCAGAACTGAAAGTCAAAGCATAAGTCAAACTATGCGACTTTCGGTTCCGAACCGAGCCTAAAATGAAAATTGTCGAGTTGAACATGTTACATGTTCTTACATTAATTAACAAGTTATATTAATGATAAAACAGGTTGCATAGCTTTTACATTGCTAATTATGTACTAATTTGAAAATAAGCTTCCTGTTGACTTTTTATAATCAAGTTTGACCCGACAATTGACCTAGATAGAGTGGGAATCAGAGGGTGCCCTTTTAAGGGTTTAATGCCCACATAATTACCTACTCATAGGTACTTTCAATTTGGACTTTGACTGAACAAATTAAGATTAAAGACGAAGTCAAATCTTAATTACGACGGTTTGACTTTACGCTAATAAACTAAGCAAAACACAATTAGAAAGGATTAAGGACACTTACAAGGGTCCTAAGTATGATAAGTAGCCTAATGAATCCTTGTTGCTGACCAGAGAGCTCCAGAGGTGAGTCTTGTGAATGTTGCAAATGAATGAACAAAATGTAGCAAGTTGATTCTCTTATATAGTGAACTCAAATGCCTTGGATCATGCCAAATTAGTCTATATGTGTTGTAAGATCATCCCAGGTGTACCTAGGATGCTAAAAACCACCTAGAGAGTCCCTGATTTTCAAATACCACTTAAATGAGGCGGTGTAACCGTTTTAACAGGCAGCTGTCAAAAATTTGCCCAGATGCAGGCCTTGCGCACCGTAAGGTTCTGGGGCTTGAGGTGCGCAAGCCTTCTCGCGTACCGTAAGGCTCTGGGGCTTGAGGTGCGCAAGCCTTCGCCAGAGGACAAAACTTTCAAATGTTGACAGTTTTGGCCCCTGGACCTTCCAAACGTCGTTTTCACATTATTTCTTGCATTATAAGCCCTCTAAATTTACTTTTGAGGGTTCCGAGAATTATACAAACTTTGTTAAGTCCTTGGTTAACTTTGTAATCACCCGAAAAGCCATGATTTCCTACGTTGATGCTTTTAACCCCTCGTATATGAATTTGGTCATAACTTTCTCATACGATAACGAAACTTTATGAAATTTTTATCACTTATTCTCGTGAGTATATTTTATCATTACAAAGCTTCGGGTTTGCTAAACGGTCACTCAGAGGTATACTTTAAACATGTTGACACATTTAACCCCTGTAGTTTGTAATTACTCACTTTCTTTCACAACTAGCTTCGTATGATCCATGATTTATTCGTTTGAAGGTATAAACATCTTGTAGGGTTATTGAAAGATATATATTATCCATTGTTGACACTTTGAATCCTTTTATATTCACATACTTTCTATGTTTGTCAACTTTAGTCCCTCTAGAGTATACTTTCACACGTTCAAGCTTGTGACACGTGTCAATACATTATAGGACGTGAATTTTCGAGGTGTTACATCCTCACCCCCTTAAAATAAATCTCGACCTCAAGATTTGTTAAAATTATGGAAGTACTTTTTGTCGCATAATGGACTTAACCTCAATAGCATATCCGGAGCTTTTCCAAGCTCCCAAGTTGACCTTTATATTGGGTACATGTATCCTTTTGGAGCTTCTTCACCTGTCGATCCTTAATCGATATAGGTTGCTCATTATATCATAAATCTGCATATCATTATGTGATAATGCTTCTCGACTTATTGGTGAAACACATCCTTAAATCATTAGTGTGAAATGTACTGCGAGCTCCGTCCAACTCCTTAAATAGGTTTTAGCTTTAAGCTATCTGATCTTGATACATTCGATTCCTTCGAATGATTTTATATATTCAGAGCTTAACTAGTCTGATAATTAACAAATTGGCACACCCTTCCAGGGTGATATCTTTTGTTGAACCTTATTCTTTAACAAGAACTTAGGAGGGTTGCTACTTTCATTAATCCTTGATTTTCTGCCGAATACTGGCAACTTACAGATGATTATAGATTTGCATGATCTTATTCGTTGTTTCTAAGGAAACTTTCAGATCCTGGTAATTGGACTTCCCAAGTCCCGTCCATCAAACAGACGTTTTGGTATTTTATCTATACAAGGTCTCCAAAGAAGTAGCCTTGATGCTTATATGAAAACTATTATAGAAAAGCTTATTTTAAGGTGAGATGATTATTCCAACCACTGCTTAAAACTAATTTTAAGGAATAGCTAATCCTTTCCGTTAGTCGAACTAATCGACGATCCTGGGCAGCTGATGGCGATTCTTAATTGCTGCCTAATTAGGGTTGCGGTAATCAATGCATAAGCAGAATGAACCGTCTTTCTTAATTAACTATACCGAATTCTCGGAATATTGAGTTAGGCTATACGAACCTCTATCTTAAAACTCACTTAATCAGGGTTCCGATTATTCCATATTCAACATGGAGGTTTTTTTTTTTTTTTTTTACAACACTCCAACCCAAAGCGGGATGTTAATCTTAAATCTACTTGCCTCTCAGGAGGTAAACAGGGTAATCTTAGGAGAAGATAATCAAGATACAAGGAGGTTACAGAGATTTTCCAAATCTCAGGCTCCAGTTCATTCATCATTGTTTGTGTCAAACAAGTGACACACTTATGTTACAAGTCCATGAATTCCTTAATCGAAGATATTTTCTTGGACAATTCCATTCTGGATATCTTCTTTGAATACCATTAGTTGACTTTAGTACCATATGATCATCGGGATATCTTTGTGGTCCCATGCATTAAACCTCCATACTGATCAGGCATGGAAGCAATCTATGGAACATATTAAGATACACCAATCCTCATCTGGCGCTTTTATCATACCGTCTGGTATTCGCAATCGATGGAGATCAAAGAGATATCAACTATGTATGCTGGTGCACTTCCTCTAGAGAGAAGATACTTCTAAAATTCTTACGATTGGAAGTTTCTGACAAGAACAGAAGGAATGATTCTTATGATTTCGCTTGTAAGTTTTACCTTACACTTAATATCTAGGGTTCTTACGGGAAAATTTCTAAAAGTTTGCTAAGCTTATGGTCTTATGAGAGACTTAGTAATACCTGAAACCGAATGTAACTCTTAGCAATAAAATCACAATAAGTGATTTATCTAGCGTTATTATTAATGTGAACTACCTCTAATCATTCATCAGGAGGGTTAAACGCCTCCATTCTTAGTCCTTTTAAACTTAGCTACATAATCCTTGACAAATTCTATGGCAGACTCAGCTTTGACTGGCTGGTTCTTAATCTATATAATGTGAGTAGCTGAGGTAGATCCATAATGGATTTAAAATAAGCAGGCTTTGAAACTTTTTCATGACTTTTCTCATAGCCTTTCTAACAACTGCGTTAACTTCAGTTTTGGGGATTAACTTCATTAACATTGAGGTTCACATTGGATGCACCATTAACATTTGTCGCATCTCCAGCATCGCGACTGTTGTTTGTCTCCTCTGAGTTTTTCCATACTTGAATCTTTGGTATTAAATACCATATTCAACAATTGCTTAGGAAATCCATACCCAGTATCTCTTGAATTGTCAAAGGCTCACCATAAGGGGTCTTGATAACTACTTGCTTCTTATTGCACACTATCTGGGCTTGGTTACGAGATAACCAATCCATGCCTATAACTATGTCAAAACCGGCTAACTTCAAAGGAAGTAAGGTCAATGGAAAAGAGTGGTTCCTAATGGATATAACACATCCATCTAACACGGTTGACGTGGTTTCTAAGGTGCCATCAGCTAATTCCACCTCATATTTCACACTTAAGGTTTTAACAGGCAAATTCAGCAATTCACAAAACTTATTATCTACAAAAGACTTATCAGCGCCTGAATCAAAAAGTACTCTTGCATAAACATCATTTATGAGAAAGGTACCTGTGATCACATTGTCGTCCTGAACAGCTTCCTTTGCATCCATTCTGAAGACCCTGGCATTAGTCTTCTTGACCTCTTCAGGCTTCTTGGCGTATTTAGGGCAGTTGGTTTTAATGTGCCCCTTCTCATTGCAATTGTAGCACGTGGCATCCTTAATCTTCTTGCAATCAACAGTCTTGTGCTCCTTAGACTTACATAACCCACATGCAGGTGATCCTGATTGAGACTTGGTCTCAAGCCTGCATTTTCCAAAGTGGCGTTTTTGGCAAGTAGTGCACTTTGGCTTCTCCTCTGATCGCTGATTACCTTTGTTGGACCCAGACTCCTTCTTGTGGTCCGTACTACCCTTATGTTTTTTCTCGGATCTTCGTGAGGCATCATCCTCACGCTTCCTCTTACTCTCTTCAGAGTTCTTGAGCGATCTTAGCCTGACCGCATCTAAAGTGAGGGACAAAGATAGGTCAGCTGCCGACCTAAAAGTAGCAGGTCTTGAAGCCTTAACACTGGCTTTTATCTCTGGGGCTAAACCCCCAATGAAGCGAGCAATTCGCTTGGGTTCCGGTGTTATCAGTTACGGAACTAGCCTAGACAGGGTATTGAAATTGGTGAGGTAAGCCTGACAATCTAGATCCTTCATCACCAAAGATAGGAAATCTGACTCAATCCTTTCCACCTCATGCTGTGGGCAATAATTCTCCTTAATGAGAGCAACGAACTGACCCCGTGACAAATTGTAGAGTGGGATCTTTCCAGCAGCTTGAATGAGAGACTTCCACCATGCCAGTGCTTCTCCCTTGAACGATTGGGATACATATTTCACTACATCCCTTTCAGCACAACCGCTGAAGTCAACTACCGTGTCCATCTCATCCAACCAGGTCATACAATCTATTGCTCCTTTTCCCCAGTAAAATCCCGGGGTTTGCAGGAAACAAAGTACTTGTAGGTACAGGACTTGGTGCGTGGCTTATCATCAAACACTATCCTTTTAGATGGAACACTGTTTTGATTAGATGAATGTCGATCATCATCTTTCTTTGGTTCCTCTTTCTTAGAGGGTAGCTTGTCATGAGCCACTAAATGGGTCTTAGGAACAGACTTAGAGTGGGGTACTGAAGAAGTTCTACTATGCGTCCCACTATACTCCTTGAATTGCTCCTCTACAGCTTTAGATACAGCTGTATCAATCAGTGTACGGAGCTCTCCTCTGGTTACATTAACCCAATCATCATCGTGGTTTTCCAGGGGATGACTGTTTACTTCTACTGACCTAGCCATGTAGCTTTAATTGCTACATAAAATCAAATAATGACAAGGTTTATTTAGAAGCCTATATAGTACTATCGTTCTTGACGATTTATTAACCATGGTTTATATTAATCATTTTGGTTAATTTGTTTAAATATATACTTATTCAGGATCTTTATCATAAACCCTAATTTACAAGTTAATAATAGCACAAAACCTAGTCACGTAGACGAGTTTAATTTATAAGCCCAGATTTTATGGAATCGAGGCATTAAGGTTCGAATCAAAGTTCATTACCTTTTCTTGACAGGGAGTTGTAGGCTACCACTGTCTTTAGTCCCAGAGGACGTTAATTATAGCCCGTGGGCACTTCATCCCTAAGGGATGGTTATTTTAATAAAAAAAATGGAGTAATCCAAATTAAGGATGGCTTATGTGATTTTATCGAATCACATTTCGCCAAGAACGTTAACATGTCTTCAGATGTTAACAAGGAATTGAATCTTTTAAATAGGTCTTACCATCTTGGCCATGTCTGCAACGACATATAGACTAGGTCTTATCCTTAAGATTCTTTTTAATAATTACGTAGAACAATCCTAAATTGAGATGTTAACAAGGATCTGAATCTAATTGAGGAACTACCATCTTGGCCATGTCTTAAGGTGACACATGAGCTAGGTCTTGTCCTTTTTAGATTTTTCCATTTTATTATAATGGTAGATCTTATAAAATGAATGATATTTTAAATCTAACCGTTCCATGTAAAAATTTAAATAAATACATGGTTGCCCAAAATGGGACTTCTAACTGAAATGACTCGCCCATGCAAGGGCTAATCAGAAAATAACAAAAGAAACAAATAAAACGAATTAGGATTAGTCCAATGTTCGTGTCTAGACTCGAGAATGTGCAACTGTGTAACTGAGATTAAACACAAAAAACTAGTGTTTAATTCACTCAGTGTTGGCTCTGATACCAACCTGTCACACCCCGATATTTCCACATATCACCGGTGGGCCCGGTGGGGAGTATCGTGACGTAGTTGATATCATCATAGTCAAACAACACAATATTTAAATGCACAGTGGAAGTAAAAGATAAATATATTACGATCCGAATATAAAGTAATATCAAGTATTACAACGGAAAGTAAAGGATCCACAGGCAGATCAAATAAAAAGGAAAACTGTTCAACAGACTTTGACATCTAAAGCTTGCGAGACTTGAGTAATGATGCCTGGAGTAGCCAGCCTATTTCGTCTAGTACCTGCACTTAGCCTTTTTGGAAAATACGTGAGTTTACACTGGTAAATACAACTTAACTGACTCATTTTAAAAAGAGTTTGAAAATTGATTTGAATGCACTTCGGCAAAAATATTTTTATAACTTGGGACAATTATTTAAAAATAATCTTGTATACCGTTTTACTTATTTGTCGTCCATTAGGGCCGGACTAGATTAACTAACACGCCACAGGTATAATGCCCACAGGCTATCATCCTTTAAGTGGATTACCAGTTTCGGTATAATTCCCACAAGGATGATACCTCTGAGTGGATTACCAGTTTTTACATAATGCAACTGTCAGGTGTACGCCTACACCCCGTGCTTAGGTCATGGCCATTTCTTCGAATGATACCAAGGATATCCGGGACATGGTCATTAACCCCCAAAGGCCATACACCAAATAATACATATTAAACTGGTTGTAAATATATCAATCACAATACGATTTAAATAACTACACACCCGACCAAGCGGTATTATTATAATACCGTATCCCAAGACCATATAGGGAAAATAAGTAAAGAGTATTTACCTGAGCAAAGTATAAATCAAATACAGCAAGTGCAAGTACTTTTACTGGGCTCCTAATCTGGAACGAAGGTTTATAATAACCTATTAGATTTCTAACGGGTCTTTAATTAAGCCTAAGCTTAGACCGGTTAGTTTTAAAAAGGAAGACACGGTTCAAACGCATGACGAAGCGAAGACCGATTTAGAATGTGGTTTTGACCCGACAAGCTTGTATACTTGTTTAATATGGGTAACTTAAACACATTCTGGAATTTGAGACAAAAATGATATGGTTTGACCCGTTTCGGCTAATATATGCAAACTAGTTATATACGCCGCTCCGAACGCGAAAAGTGCGTAACGGGTAACCAAATGAGTCATATGCAAGTTTCCTAAGTTAATATGCTTTAATTATGTTGTGACATCAGAAAGATATCTTCTATTATGCCCAAAACGGATTTAGACTCAAATTACGCCCCGTAGGGGTATTTTGGTCATTTAAAAGGTTATAAAAGAGTTTAAATATAAATCTAAGTTTCGGGTCTGATGTAATCAGTAAAAATACTTAATTTACTAGGTTATATCAGTAGGGTATCATATATATGTGAAATCTATCCTTTATAACCAACTATGCATCTTAAGGGCATTTTGGTAATTTCACATAGGCTAAAAAAAAGTCAAAACTGGAAACCTGAGTTTAAGTCTTTAGCTTATTGTAAAAATATAATAATTTACTTAAAATACCAGTAGGTATCAAACCTTAAGTGTTTAAAAAATTTTTAATACATATTATGTGTTAAAAATGCCTAAAAAGGCGATTTGGAGCCATTTCCGGGTTTTCAAAGGAAAGCTGATATTTTTATAATTCCAGAAGGCTCAAAATACTTTATTTATTATATTAGATCAGTAGAAAAAGGTTTGGGGTCAAAAGGATTTGTAAAACTCATTTTATAGCCCAAAAGGGCAAAATCGGCAATTACCGAATCAAGCCTAGAACCCTATGTTATGCTCAGCCTAAAAATAAATAAAAATCTTCAAAAATCCCAAAATATTATTTTATATCAGTAGGTAAAAAGTTTGGTATCAAAAATCGAGTTTAGATAGGATATACGCTAATTACATCGTTTAATTACTAAAAAGCTTTCTAATTACGCTAATGAGCATAACTCTTAATCTAGACCTCAAACTGATGTCAAATCTTAGGGACAAGTTTAAAAATCAGTAACCAAGGTTTCTACTCTTTTACATTTTCAAAAATCACGTTTTAAGGTCAAAAGGGCATAATAGTCAACATTTAAGCATTTAACGGAATCATGCATATGAATCAGATAACTAATGAACCAAGTTGTATAATCACAGAGGGTTATCCTTATAGGTAACTTGGTCCTAATAAAGCTCTAAGGCATTTCTAAACTATGCTTAAATGGGTCAGAACTGAAAGTCAAAGCATAAGTCAAACTATGCGACTTTCGGTTCTGAACCGAGCCTAAAATGAAAATTGTCGAGTTGAACATGTTTAGACATGTTCTTACATTAATTAACAAGTTATATTAATGATAAAACAGGTTGCATAGCTTTTACATTGCTAATTATGTACTAATTTGAAAATAAGCTTCCTGTTG
Organism: Helianthus tuberosus; assembly: GCA_030545235.1. Classification (NCBI taxonomy): domain Eukaryota; kingdom Viridiplantae; phylum Streptophyta; class Magnoliopsida; order Asterales; family Asteraceae; genus Helianthus; species Helianthus tuberosus. The sequence goes on from JARYGA010046138.1 coordinate 216,384, forward strand.
ACTTTTTATAATCAAGTTTGACCCGACAATTGACCTAGATAGAGTGGGAATCAGAGGGTGCCCTTTTAAGGGTTTAATGCCCACATAATTACCCACTCATAGGTACTTTCAATTTGGACTTTGACTGAACAAATTAAGATTAAAGACGAAGTCAAATCTTAATTACGACAGTTTGACTTTACGCTAATAAACTAAGCAAAACTTTAATTAGAAAGGATTAATGACACTTACAAGGGTCCTAAGTATGATTAAGTAGCCTAATGAATCCTTGTTGCTGACCAGAGAGCTCCAGAGGTGAGTCTTGTGAATGTTGCAAATGAATGAACAAAATGTAGCAAGTTGATTCTCTTATATAGTGAACTCAAATGCCTTGGATCATGCCAAATTAGTCTATATGTGTTGTAAGATCATCCCAGGTGTACCTAGGATGCTAAAAACCACCTAGAGAGTCCCTGATTTTCGAATACCACTTAAATGAGGCGGTGTAACCGTTTTAACAGGCAGCTGTCAAAAATTTGCCCAGATGCAGGCCTTGCGCACCGTAAGGGTCTAGGGCTTGAGGTGCGCAAGCCTTCTCGCGCACCGTAAGGCTCTGGGGCTTGAGGTGCGCAAGCCTTCGCCGGAGGACAAAACTTTCAAATGTTGACAGTTTTGGCCCCTGGACCTTCCAAACGTCGTTTTCACATTATTTCTTGCATTATAAGCCCTCTAAATTTACTTTTGAGGGTTCTGAGACTTATACAAACTTTGTTAAGTCCTTGGTTAACTTTGTAATCACCCGAAAACCATGATTTCCTACGTTGACGCTTTTAACCCCTCGTATATGAATTTGGTCATAACTTTCTCATACGATAACGAAACTTTATGAAATTTTTATCACTTATTCTCATGAGTATATTTTATCATTACAAAGCTTTGGGTTTGCTAAACGGTCACTCAGAGGTATACTTTAAACATGTTGACACATTTAACCCCTGTAGTTTGTAATTCCTCACTTTCTTTCACAACTAGCTTCGTATGATCCATGATTTATTCATTTGAAGGTATAAACATCTTGTAGGGTTATTGAAAGATATATTTGTCCATTGTTGACACTTTGAATCCTTTTATATTCACATACTTTCCATGTTTGTCAACTTTAGTCCCTCTAGAGTATACTTTCACACGTTCAAGCTTGTGACACGTGTCAATACATTATAGGACGTGAATTTTCGAGGTGTTACACAAGCCTTAAACCCTTGATGTTATTGAGATCAACATCTCAACTCAAATGGCTTTATCAATTGGACTCAACCTTCCACCCTCCTTTAAGACACTTTTAATTGATCAATTTTTCAATTTTAAACGTATTTTGTTTTCCTTCTGAATATACTGTTACCTACGTCTCAATGTAAATTTTGTTCGAAACCTAGCCACCTGGCCCAGTCAAGTATTAATTTCTTTATTTTTAAATACATTTTTTTTCTTATATAACTTTCGATATATTTTGTTTTTATGAGATTCCGAATATCCGATTTCGAAGTGCTTATTTGTCTCATATAATATCAAAACGGAGTCGTGCTAACACTCACAAGTTCACAACTTACATATTCAAATTTGTCTAAGAAATACTCTCTAACAAATATGCTAACAACTTCTTATAAGCAAAATTCAAACAAAAAATACAAGTATCAAGCCAATGATTATAATTTATTAGGCCTCTAAACGAACCGAACATTCATGAACTGTTCATGAACTTATTCGGCGGGAAGTTCGTTTATGTTCGGTTAAAGTTAAATGAATGAACACGAACATGCCTATGTTCGTGTACGTTCGGTTCGTTTACAGGCTTATAATTTATTCATGCATATCTCTTTGAGTGTGAAGTAGTATTACAGAAGTAGAAAAGTAATCAGAACAAGCTATGAATAACCTAATTTAATTTATGCCCAATGCGTCCGTTAACAATCATTACCAAACCAAATGTAATCTTAGCTCTAACCTGTTTCTTATTAACGACGCCATATCATACCAAGACTTGGTCATGTACACGATTTCTTACTTCTCTTGATCAGAAAAAGTCGTGAAAGGCTATACTTACCATCAAGCATTGTAAAGGTCTCCTAGAAGCTCATGAAATCAAAAATCGCCTAATCAAACCCCTTTAATCCCATCATCATTAACAATTTTTTTTCTTTCCCATCATCATTAACAATTTTTTTTCTTAATACAATTTGAAGTCTTATAGGTTCAACGTATGTTTATTTTGTGATATATGCAAGTATATTTAGTTTTTTTTTTATCTACACATCTTAAGCAAATTATCATACAAAATATCAAAGTTAACCCACGATTATATATTAACCTTAGTAGCCAGGTGAAGAAACACCAAACTAATCTGGTGATTAGTTTGTGGTATATGCCTCGACAAATAAGGTTAATCTTCTTTGTCTTCCCCAAGTTGTGATGATGATTATCCTGCAAAACACTAAACACCCCGTTAAGCTCGTTAAGAGGAGGGGAATAAGGAGGTTCTCCTCTTAACCACTCTCCGGCGTGAGAATTATTATATGTTTTGAGGAAATAAGTGTGTGATTAAAGGTGAGAAAGCAAGGAATATCCGTCTTATCCCCTTTGCAACAACAGTTAGTGCATCTGGGTGAGGATGGAGTTGGCGCACGTTGAATGGATCCACGTGTCCTGATCGTTGTCCTTGTTGTCTCTCTGTCATCAGCGGCTAAGTGGAGATCGTGGAGCAGATGTCGGCGCACGCTGATTCGTTCCACGAATGCGTCCTTGTGTACCTTGTTGTCTTCTGTACGATTGTTAATCGTGGAGCACGATCGGATACAGTCTGTTGGACGCTCATTGGTCCACTTCTCTGCCACTTGTGCCTTTTGTACTTGTCATTGGATGACATGCGCTTCTGCCCTCCACGCGACCACTGGGGACAACCCATGTAGCCAGCGCAAGGTCCAGGAAGTGAGGGCTTTCATCCAAGGAGCTAAGTGTGAAATCTTGTCTTGTATTTACCTAGACCTCGCGCGCGGCCTAGGTTGCACCTGATTAGTCGGCGCGGGGTTGGGAAAGTTGCCAGATTAGTATAGCAGAAGTATTGTCCCGCGCGCGACCTGATTGGTCGGCGCAGGTTTTTAGGACCATACCTCTTAGCCAGGTACTCTCTATAGAAAGTTCTTGGGATCCCCCTACACCAAAACCAACAAAACGTAAGTTTCGGTGAAAGAGTCATTACGTTGTTACAAATAAAAATAAAATAAAAATACAAGCATCAGTGTAAAATAAATATTCATGGATTGCGACCCGTGAAGACATAGCTAACTTTTTAGTTATATTTATAGAGTATAAAAGGTTAAACAGAGTTTATTTCCTTTAAAACAATCAACTTTTATTGCTACATATTAAAAAGTTGTATAGTGTGGGTTCTATTGAAAAAAATTAGAATAATGGTGTGTTTAGACCGTGGGGTATGGTGGGGCTTGGCTTGGGCTTGGGTTGGGGCATGAGTTGACACCTGGAGTTGGAGCCCCCTTCCGCCTGGTGACGTGTCCGTGGGGTATGGCGGAGCGTGGGTTAGGTGCACCGCTTGACAGATTATTAAAAAAAATTACAAAAAAATTTATAAAATTCACACAACATTTAGAAAAAAAAAACCTAAAATTTCATTAGATAATACCTAAAAATTACAAAATAAAAAACCTAGAGCGTTAGGTAAATTTCAAAAAGGGCGATCTTGTCGAACGCCTTTCGCTCCTTGCCTAGAAATTCAATGTTCGCCACCGCCACCCGGTCCTCGTGGCTTAAATCGCCGCTCGGAACGGCTTCGTAGTAAGCCTTGAAACGATCGAGCTTGGGCCGTAGCTCGCGCCACTTATGTTGGCACGCGTTGAGGTTGTGGCGGTCGTGTCGGACGTTATGTTAGTAGGTTGCGAATGCTTCCGGCCAATATCCTGTTTGGTCGGGCTGCCGACCCTTCATAGCGTCAACGACGCTTGTGACGAGAGCCAATTCTTCCTCGTGGGTCCAAGATGCCATCTTCTTCGGGTTGGGGTAGCGGTTTCGTCGGATCAAGTGGGTAGCCGGTGGGGTAGCGGTGGATAGTGACGGTTTGGGATGGACCACCCGGTGGGGTTGGGGGTTACATTTATAGGGGATGTTGGGGTTGGGGTGACCGCTTGGCTTGGCCAAACGGTTTGAATTTAAAATTCAAACTTTTGAAATGGCCTGCTATGACATGGCAGGGTCAGCGAATAGGAGGCCGCCAGCTAGGATGTCAAGACCGCCCCACGCCCGGCTTGAAACCCAAGCCCCAAGGGCCACGCCCCAACCCAAACCCCATACCCCCATAGTCTTATAGTGATTTTAAACAAGGAATTGTTTTATATTATGTGAATAAAATGGGGATTTGAACTTAGGTATGCAGTAGAGAGTCCGACTAAATAAATTAACATTACGATCATTTACAAAAAAGTAAAAAAATAAATTTGAGCAATAAATGTAATGAATATTAAAAGGACAATCTTAACCAGATAATAATGGGCTCATTCAAAATGCAACCATAATAGCCTATGACAAAATAAATATACAACAACAAAAATTCCAAACCAAATTCCTCCATAATATCTTTTGAAGCATAGCTAATAAAAATGTAAAATGTCTGAAAAAACATGTGACAAAATGGCGTTCCTTGCTACAATTCTGCATCATCACATATTTGGTAAAAGTGATGTTCGAAACAATGTAAAGTGCCATAACAAATATAACTTAATTTTGTTTAACATCCGATTGGCGATGACACATTAGAATCCAAATATTCATTGTTCTTCATCGACGACTTATAATCAATGACATGGTTCAAAACTCTAAAGTCGGGATATGAAGTAATTTAACATGAATTGGAATATTGTCACGGACAAATCATGAAGAGGTTTCGTAACAAAAATTATTGGAAGACCTCTATTCACTAGAAGGTTATGTAACGAGCGGGTAGCTGTTGACCGGTGGATTAGCTAGGTTCAAATATTGCCAATGATCTCTAGATCAAGTGGTGGGAGACTTGTATTTCTCTTGTGAGTTGCAGGTTCGACTCCCATTTGGTGCAGAGTGAGCCACTGGTGGGCAATGATAGGAGACCCACAGAACATGGGTTCGATTCTTGAGCTAAACGGGTTTTACCGGTAATTCCATGGTCGTGCTGGCACAACGGGTAGATTATCGGGTTTTTCCGGAATTGCTGGTGGACTCGGGTTACTCTCGGAGTACTTCGTTTGGTCTAGTTAATGCCCCGAGAATGCTCGAGATTGATTATGTTGGTCGTTAAAAAAAAAGTTAGGTTCGAGTGGACTTAAAATATTATATTTATGTTGATTAAAAGATAAAACTTTTATTGTCATTTTTCAATAAAATAAATCCCTAATATTGTATTGGTCTAGTCATCTTAACTTTATATATTTAGAAATTTAGAATAGGTAGTTTTAACAACCCAGAATAAAAAAAATTACAACTTGGAAATTAAATACTCGAAAACTTGTTTTTTCCAATATATATATATATATATATATATATATATAGTGTGGGGTTCATTGGGGAACACCAAAAAAGTGGGGAACAAGGGAACACCCTTAGATTAACTTAATCAACGGCTGAGATTAAATTAATTAAACAAAGGCTACTTTTACACGGAGGGGTAACTTAGGTATTTAAAAAAAAGATTAGAAACTAACAGGGGAACATCCAATCCAAACGTCTCCCACCGTCACCCCTGCCACCAGCGAAACCCTAGCGGAGGTCTTCCGCAAATCTGTTCGCCGGAGACCGCGGGGAAGCCTTATCCATGTTCGATTTTATCTCAATCGGATAGTTACTTATCAGAGATTGATACGATAGTTTCAATTTTCAAATAGATGTATGTATTCCTCAATCTTATGCACAATTGATTCATTAATCAATCATGTAATTTGCTTTTTTATTCTAAAACCTATATTACGCATGATTGGTTATAGCAGAATGTTGCTGAAACATTTCTACTGATTCATACATACATATTGATAAATTTTTGTTTGATTTGAAGTTACGCTGTAGATTTTAGCATCAAAAGAACGCAAACGGATCAAATTATTGATATTTTTACATGTAAAACCGATCAGGTAAATGTTTCGCATATTTATACATGTAAAATGCTTCTCTGAAAATCATGTTGTTGTAAGCATCGATTTTTTTTTTAAATTGTAATTATTTGTTACTGGTAGATTCGTCAAAAGTATTAATATGATTTCGGGATAAAGAAGAATTTAGGGCTCGTTGTTCGTTTCCCCCAATTGGATCACAACCACACTGGTTGTCTGATTTAATTAGATCTTGTTCTGTTAGTTTAGCATCTTGTGGCTCTCATTCGAATGCTGATGTTGATGATCGGAAACCTAAATCTGGATCTGGCGTTGTTGCTAATCAGCAAGTGAAATTTTTCATTGATGTTTCATAAATTAGGATCATAATTCATCAATGTTTCAAAAGTATGATTATCGAAAACCTAAATTCGGTTAATTCGGACTCAACGCCGATGACCACAGACAGTAGTAAATGGAGAAAAGTATGCTCGGAGAGTTAAGGACTCTTCCGCCAGAAGATTAATCTCGTATGTCGATGATGATCGACCAACTCCAATTTCCAAATAGGTTAGTTTCTCACTCCTTTTTTTTTGTAGATTTCTTCATGCTAAATATCTCGTGCAGTTTATACAATTTGATTTTTACACCAAATAATTTGCCTTCAACTCTGTAAATATCTGTCAAATAAGTATTGTTTTTGTCAGAATCGTGGCAATGAAGTAGTGAATGAATTGTATTTGTGTGCTTATTATGCTTCTCATCTTTGCAAAGTAGTACCAAATTCGTTTCAAATTTCAATGATATTGCATTCCTTTTACCTCTTTATTTTGATGACAATTTAGATGTGGATGACTGATATGAGTATTACCTATATTGATTTTGAATATGCTATTACATTTTCTAATAACTTTGATATGTTGATTCTCTTTTCATCCTTGCAATTTAGTACCAAATTCATTAAAATAATGTTGTAATTTTTCTACCTTTTGATTTAGATGTGGTTCCACATGAATTTTAGATGTTATAAAACTCACTTAAAAAAAACGTAACATGTAAAACTAATAAGTTTAACATGTAAAGTTATGTTACAATGATTAGAGTGATGTCAAATGATAGATGATAATGAAAGGAAAATTAAAAAGAGGAAGGTAAGTTATAGAAGAACTTAATGGATTCAGTGAGGTTTAGTTTACTCTCACTGTCACCATTGTTTTTTTATCCAACTTTGTTGGTCCCCATCTTTATAAGTAAGAAAAAAGTGGCAGTAGTGTTGTTTAGTAATATTAGATGTAAGGTCCTCATCTTCTAATGTGAAAAAATGGCAGTACTCAATAGCTTGATGTTGCATTATTATGATATTTGAACAAATGACATCGTTCGAACCTGGATCGTTTATTTCCAGTAGCTTGATGATGCGTTATCCTGATTTGTGAACAAACTGCATCGTTTTTAAAGCTGATTCATTCATTTTTAGTAGTTGGATGTTGCATCGATTTTAAAGCTGGTGTTAGTTTAATTAGGTTAATAGTGTACGGATCTTATAGCTTATGTTAATTGTTGGTGTCTGTTCAGGAGAAGGTGATGAATCCGTTGTTCGAGAAACGGCCGAAACAGTTTAGGATCTGTGGAGCTTTGCCTCCTAAAAAGGCTGTACACAGGTTTGTGAGATGGCCACAAGTTGTTCGTATTCAGAGGAAGAGGAGGATCCTTAAGCAGCGATTGAAGGTTCCACCGGCTTTGAACCAATTTATTAAGACTCTTGACAAAAATCTTGGTATTCATCTATTGCATATAAATACATCTAGAAGCCTTTTTAATAAAAAAAAAATAAAGTCAAAACTATATTTTTTCAAAAAAATGCATAAAAAACAGTCAAATAAAAGGTAAAAAAATTAAAAACCAGGTAGCAATGTATTTACCATTATAAATATTTTATAAAAATTTAATTTAACACGTTAAAAAAAAATTCAAAAAAAAGTTCCGAAGTTTAAAAAAATTCAAAAAATGCTTAATAATGCCACAGAAACAACAATGTTTGCAAAAGTGTCTCGAAATTGACAAAACACCCATCGACAATGTTTTATAAAGATTCGTGTTTATCCGTCGAGTTTATTATATTGTGTAGGGGTGTGTTCAATGGATAGCCTTGAAAAAAGTGGGGAACATGTATTTAACATATTAAATATATTATAAAAATTCAATTTAACATGTTAAAAATTAATTTTCGAAAAAAACCGTTTTGAAACTTTTGCATATAAATACAACTAAAATCCTTTTTAATAAAAAATTCAAAAATAAAAAAATTCTTAAAATTAGTTGATAAAAGGTAAAAAAAATTACAAATTGGGAACCATATATTCAACATGTTAAATATATGATAAAAATAGATTTAACATGGTAATTTTTTTTCAAAAAACGTTTGGAGCTTTAGCATATAAATACATCTAGAAGCCTTTTTAATAAAAAAAAATAAAGTCAAACTACTTTTTTTCAAAAAAAATGCAAAAAAACAGTCAAATAAAAGGTAAAAAAATTAAAAACCAGGGAGCAATGTATTTACCATTATAAATATTTTATAAAAATTTAATGTAACATTTTAAAGTTTATCGAACAAAACTTATCTTAACACGTTTGGTTAAATAAATTCGAATCGAGTTTAGTTGATCAATGTAAACGCTCATTTAACATGTTAGATTTATTTATTTTAATATTTTTAGCCAGCATAAACTCTACACAAAACTTTATTTTAGTATTTTAAACTCTAATCCAAAATTTAATTTATAATTTGGACAAATAAAGTTAAATCGAACCTTGTAGATCAAGGCAAACTCTCATTTAACGTGTTAAAGTTTTATGTACAAATCTTATTTTAACATGTTTGGTCAAATAAAGTCGAATCAAGTTTAGTTGATCAATGCAAACTTTTCTTTAACATGTTAAATTAATTTATTTTAATATTTTGAGCCTGCATAAACTCCATACAAAACTTTATTTTAGTATTTTAAACTCTTATCCAAAAATTAATATATAATTTGGTCAAATAAATTTAAATAGAACCTAGTAGAACAAGTCAACCTTTCATCATGTTAAAGTTAATTGTACAAAACTTATTTTAATATATTTGGTCAAATAAACTCAAATCAAGTTTAGTTGATAAATGCAAACTTTTTTTAACATGTTAAATTATTTTATTTTAGTATTATGAGCCCGCATAGACCACACATAAAACATTATTTAAGTATTTTGAACTCTAAGCTGAAATTCAATATATAATTTGGTTAACTAAAGTTGAATCGCACCTAGTTGAACAACGCAAACTCTCATTTAACATGATAAATTTTATCGTACAAAAATTATTTTAACATGTTTGGTCAAATAAATTCCAATCGAGGTTAGTTGATCAATGTAAACGCACATTTAATATGTTAAATTTATTTATTTTAATATTTTAAGCCCGCATAAACTCTACACAAAACTTTATTTTAATATTTTATACTCTAATCCAAAATTTAATATATAATATGGTCAAATAAAGTTAAATCGAACCTAGTAAATCAAGGCAAACTCTTATTTAACATGATAAAGTTTATTGTACAAAACTTATTTTAACACGTTTGGTCAAATAAAGTTGAATCAAGTTTAGTTAATCAATGCAAACTTTTCTTTAACACGTTAAATTAATTTATTTTAATATTTTTAGCCTGCATAAACTCCGTACAAAACCTAATATATAATTTGGTCAAATAAAGTTAAATTGAACCTTGTAGATCAAGGCAAGCTTTCATTTAACGTATTAAAGTTTATTGTACAAAACTTTTTTTAACATTTTTGGTCAAATAAAGTCGAATCAAGTTTAGTTGATCAATGCAAACTTTTTTTAACATGTTAAATTAACTTATTTTAATATTTTGAGTCCGCATAAACTACACATAAAACTTTATTTTAATATTTTGGACTCTAGGCCGAAATTCAATGCATAATTAGATTAAATAAAGTTGAATCGCACCTAATTGCAATGCAAACTATTATTTAACATTTTAAAGTTTACCGAACTTATCTTAACATGTTTGGTAAAATAAATTCGAATCGAGTTTAGTTGATCATGTAAACGCTCATTTAACATGTTAGATTTATTTATTTTAATATTTTTAGACAGCATAAACTCTACACAAAACTTTATTTTAGTATTTTAAACTCTAATAAAAAAATTAATTTATAATTTGGTCAAATAAAGTTAAATTAAACCTTGTAGATCAAGGCAAACTCTCATTTAACGTGTTAAAGTTTATTGTACAAAACTTATTTTAACATGTTTTGTCAAATAAAGTCGAATCAAGTTTAGTTGATCAATGCAAACTTTTCTTTAACATGTTAAATTAATTTATTTTAATGTTTTGAGCTCGCATAAACTCCATACAAAACTTTATTTTAGTATTTTAAACTCTTATCCAGAATTTAATATATAATTTGGTCAAATAAATTTAAATCGAACCTAGTAGAACAAGTCAACCTTTCATCATGTTAAAGTATATTGTACAAAACTTATTTTAATATATTTGGTCAAATAAAGTCAAATTAAGTTTAGTTGAACAATGTAAACTTTTTTTAACATGTTAAATTAATTTATTTTAGTATTTTGAGCCCTTATAGAGTACACATAAAACTTTATTTAAGTATTTTGAACTCTAGGCTGAAATTCAATATATAATTTGGTTAAATAAAGTTGAATCGCACCTAGTTGATCAACTCAAATTCTCATTTAACATGTTAAAGTTTATCGTACAAAAATTATTTTAACATGTTTGGTCAAATAAATTCCAATCGAGTTTAGATGATCAATGTGAACGCTTATTTAACATGTTAAATTTATTTATTTTAATATTTTAAGCCCGTATAAACTTCACACAAAACTTTATTTTAGTATTTTATACTCTAATCCAAAATTTAATATATAATATGGTCAAATAAAGTTAAATCGAACCTAGTAGATCAAGACAAACTCTCATTTAACATGATAAAGTTTATTGTACAAAACTTATTTTAAAATTTTCTTTAACATGTTCAATTAATTTATTTTAATATTTTGAGCCCGCATAAACTACACACAAAACTTTATTTTAGTATTTTATACTCTAATCCAAAAGTTAATGTATAATATGGTCAAATAAAGTTAAATCGAACCTAGTAGATCAAGACAAACTCTCATTTAACATGATAAAGTTTAATATACAAAACTTATTTTAACATGTTTGGTCAAATAAAGTCGAATCAAGTTTAGTTGATCAAAGCAAACTTTTCTTTAACATGTTAAATTAATTTATTTTAATATTTTGAGCACGCATAAACTACACACAAAACTTTATTTAGTATTTTATACTCTAATCCAAAATTTAATATATAATATGGTCAAATAAAGTTAAATCGAACCTAGTAGATCAAGGCAAACTCTCATTTAACATGATAAGTTTATTGTACAAAACTTATTTTAACATGTAAGTCGAATCAAGTTTAGTTGATTAAAGCAAACTTTTCTTTAACATGTTAAATTAATTTATTTTAATATTTTGAGCACGCATAAACTCCACACAAAACTTTATTTTAGTATTTTATACTCTAATCCAAAAGTTAAATATGGTCAAATAAAGTCTATTATTTAACGTTTAACATGTTAAATTTATTTTTATTAATATTTTGAGCCCGCATAGACTATATTTCTTTCATCCTGCTACACAAGTCCCTCAAACCCTATTAAATCCATACTCACACAAACGTTATTATAAGTTTTTTAACGCTAATCCGAAATTCAGTATATAATATGGTCAAATAAAGTTGAACCAAATCTAACTGATCAATGCAAACTCTAATTTAACATGTTAAATTTATTTATTTAAATATTTTAAGCCCGCATAAACTCCACACAAAACTTTATTTTAGTATTTTATACTCTAATCCAAAATTTAGTATATAATATGGTCAAATAAAGTTAAATCGAACCTAGTAGATCAACGCAAACTCTCATTTAACATGATAAAGTTTAATGTACAAAACTTATTTTAACATGTTTGGTCAAATAAAGTCGAATCAAGTTTAGTTGATCAAAGCAAACTTTTCTTTAACATGTTAAATTAATTTTTTTAATATTTTGAGCACGCATAAACTCCACACAAAACTTTATTTTAGTATTTTATACTCTAATCCAAAATTTAATATATAATATGGTCAAATAAAGTTAAATCGGACCTAGTAGATCAAGGCAAACTCTCATTTAACATGATAAAGTTTATTGTACAAAACTTATTTTAACATGTTTGGTCAAATAAAGTCGAATCAAGTTTAGTTGATCAAAGCAAACTTTTCTTTAACATGTTAAATTAATTTATTTGGATATTTTGAGCCCGCATAAACTACACACAAAACTTTATTTTAGTATTTTATACTCTAATCCAAAAGTTAATATATAATATGGTCAAATAAAGTTAAATCGAAACTAGTAGATCAAGGCAAACTCTCATTTAACATGATAAAGTTTAATGTACAAAACTTATTTTAACATGTTTGGTCAAATAAAGCCGAATAAAGTTTAGTTGATCAAAGCAAACTTTTCTTTAACATGTTAAATTAATTTATTTTAATATTTTGAGCACGCATAAACTCCACACAAAACTTTATTTTAGTATTTTATACTCTAATCCAAAAGTTAATATATAATATGGTCAAATAACGTTGAATCGCACCTAGTTGATCAATTTAAACTCTCATTTAACATGTTAAAGTTTATCGTACAAAACTTATCTTAAAATGTTTGGTCAAATAAATTCGAATCGAGTTTAGTTGATCAATGTAAAAGCTCATTTAACATGGTATATTTATTTATTTTAATATTTTTAGCCAGAATAAACTCTACACAAAACTTTATTTTAGTATTTTAAACTCTAATCCAAAATTTAGTTTATAATTTGGTTAAATAAACTTCTACACGTATTTATATGCAAAAGATCCGAAATATCAGGTAAAGAATTTATAATTTGGTTAAATAAGCTTCATTTGAATGTGTGTTCAGTTCTCATGCATGCTTTATTTTAGTATTTTAAACTCTAATCCAAAATTTAGTTTATAATTTGGTTAAATAAACTAGCAATGACAAAAGTGAGGACCAAAACAATTGTAATAAAAAAATCCCAACATATCTACGTTTGGAACACTGTCCACTATCGTAATCCATCGCAATAAAAACCAGTGGACATAAGGATTCAAGACATTCATCCGATCTCTCAAAAATGGTATAAATTCCTCGATGTTGATAAAAAAGCATAAAACTTCATAAAAAAATTCAATTAAAAGTAAAATTACAACCTAACATAAAACCAAAGATAGTCACCTGAACTGGTCACTCTCCGTAACAATGTCATGTATCGCAAAAGGTAAAGCAATAATTTGTTAGTTAGAGGCAACATAAGACATGGTCAACAGTTATAACGTATGATGAGAACGCTTGCCTTCATAAGTCTATAAAAATGTGGGCAACACTTTGTGTATTGGGATCCGAGTCAGTTGAAAACTTGCACAACATCAAATATCTTGTTAAAGTGGAAAATGAACTCTCTTCTAACAACATGCAAAAGGCATGAGATTAGATGAGATGTTCTATATCAAGAAAGCTTGATTAATGAAGTTTGAATTCATTCTAATCTTTACTATTGTATAAAGCTTCACAAGAATAGTGATGAACTCTGGTAGTGGAATTTGTTGGCAGTTTTTTTAGTAACAGAGAAAAGGAGCACAAATATTAATTAATTAGCGAGTAAAGTGATGTAACGTTGATATCCACTAGTAATTTTTATGTAAGCAAGAATATATAAAATAAAGAATGAATTCTAGCATGAAGTTATGTAAAATATGCTTTTCATAAGATGACAGTATCTTCTTTTGGTGAAAAAAAAAAACAAATTGTATTGATATATAAACAGATCTAACTGCAAATTTTTGATCCTTCAAATTCTTAAGTTTGACCTCCACTTTTCTAATTTTTGTCTCTAATTGATGGATTAAAAAGAAAAAAAGGGAAACAATAAGAAGGAGCTATTCTTAGTAGCAACATGGAGATTATACCAAAGCATACATCTACTTATACGGGTGAGATTGATGGAACAATGTCCTTAGTTCAAAGACTCAGTCAGAAATATGACAATCAGATAACCATATCCTTAATTCATATACCGCCTCTTCACAAACAGGATTTCGACAACAAGATAGCCCTTTCCTTATTTCAAAACTCAATCAGAAAAGAAAAAAAAACCTGTTACTATATAAGAGTATAAGAATCAATGGACTGTCAGTTTTGTAAATGCAGCATGCTATTTCTGACCTAATTAAGCTATAATGAAACTAGAATCATGTGACGACGCGTAGAACTGTTGTAGATAACATAAACAGATACAATCAGATAAACAAGATCATGAAATCTACCTTCGCTGAATTTCCGATCAGATGTAACCTAACTTTGGAATTCTCACCAGCGAGAAACGGGTCCGATATCATCTTTGATTCCTATGAACTCGATTCATGCCAGCAACGACAACGTCGACGAGATCTGCTAACACCGACGGTGATGAGGAATTGCGCCGGCGATTGGCATCCATTTTCCAGACGACGGTTGTGAATTCCAGATGAATTCAACATTAATACACTTTACAATACAATTCAAAATGAGGCATTATTACATACAACATCGATAAAACCATCAGGCATTTTCAGAGCATCATAATAAACTTAAAATTAAATCACACACACTCACCTAACAAAGTTAAGTTAACTATAATCAGAATAATGATATTACACACAACTGAATCAACTTAATAGCAAAATCTGATATGTTGTATCTGTTATAACCAAATAAATTATTCAACTTAACATGTTAAATAATTACAAACTAACATGTCATATATATAATTATTTCAAATAAATATCTACTATTAAAAATTAACTTCAATTTCAAAAAAAATATAGTTATTGATAGTTAATGGCAAGATCTAACCTAGATAACATGAAGAGAGCTTTATCATAATTAAAAACGCAATTTAGATGATGTATTCCTAATAGCAAACCACTAAAACGTATAGATCTGATGAAAAACAACAAAAAGCATTTGCAATGAAATGAAAAATGAAATTACACACAACTGATTCAAGTTAAGAGCAAAATCTAGAAGTTAGATCGCAAAAAATCGATGAAAAGAATGAAACGTACAGAAAATATAGAGATTAAATCTTACAGAGATGATGCTAGGGCTTCTATTCAGTCGGAGTGGTTTTTTCCGGCAGTGTTTGATGTTAGCTTTTGCCGATGCTGGTGGCGTATGACGGTGGCGGAGGTGGTGGTGGTGGTGGAGATGGTGGCAGCGTCGACGGTGGTTGAGAGAAGCTAGGGTATGAAAGTGGGATGTAATTCTGTTTAAAACACTGAGTTAATTATTAGATATTTTTTTGGACAAAAATGCCCCTGTTCCCTAATTCCCCACTTTTTTAGTGTTCCCCAATGAACCCTCCCCTATATATATATATATATATATATATATATATAGTGTGTGGGGTTCATTGGGGAACACTAAAAAAGTGGGGAACCGGGGAACATTCTTAAAAATTTAACTTAACATGTTAAAAATAACTTTTTTAAACATCTTTTTCGGCGCTTCTCCTTATATATACTTGTAGAAGTATTTTTAATAAAAAAAATCAAAAACTAAAAATATTAAAAAAAACAATTAAAAAAAGGCTAAAAATTTTTTTTTTTTAGAATTTTTTTTTACTCGACTAGTTTCTCCTCCTTTTTATAAAGAAAAGCGCTGAAAAAGTTTTTAAAAAAAATTATTTTTAACATGTTAAGTTAATTCTATAAGATATAACTGTTTTTTAAACATTTTTTATATTTTTAGTTTTTGATTTTTTGTATCAAAAATGTTTCTACTTGTATTTATAAGAAAAAGCGCCGAAAAAAAATTAGAAAAATATTTTTTTTAACATGTTAAGTATAATTTTTAAAAGTGTTCCCCCGTTCCCCACTTTTTTAGTGTTCCCCAATGAACCCTCCCCTATATATATATATATATATATATATATATATATAGGGGTAAGGGGGAAGGTTCAAATGAAAACCACTAGTTATCGCGAAAACTCGAAAACTAACTAAAAAAAGCCAAAAAAACATACCAAATTTTTATTTATTTATTTATTTTTTTTTGCAAACCAATTTTCGCAGGTTTTTCTATATAAAAAAAATTTCCAAAAAAAAAAAAAAAAATTGTGTAGTGCACATGTGTAATACTACATATGTGTATTATTACACATGTGCACTACACCAAATTTTTTTTTTTTTTTTTTTTTGAAAAAAAGTTTTTTTTATATATAAAAACCAGCAATTTTTATAAAAAAAAATTGAAAAAAAAATTGTGTGTTTTTTAGGCTTTTTTTAATTAGTTTTCGAGTTTTCGCGTTAAAAGTGGTTTTCATTTGAACCATCCCCTAGGGGTAAGATCAAATAAAAAGTTTATTTTGCCTAAGTAGGATGAGAAAGAATCTTAACCATTCATTTTTCAAATCAATAGTTAAGATGAAAGTGTAGGAGAAAGGAAGATTGCAAGGGTATCTTGGGAAAATCATATTTATGGACTTTCTCTCTCCACATGCATATTCCACCCCCGTTTTTTAAACGTTCATAACTTTTTTATACGACATTATTTTTTCATAAAAATTTTAGCGTAAAATCGAGCGTCTTTTTATCTTTAATTTGAGTACCATATTGCTATATAAAATATGAAGACTAAAAAAACCCACTAAAATGTGTTGTATTTCTATGTTGTATAACATTTTTTGTGCTGGATTTTTGTACTATATTTTTGTGCTAAATTTTTTGTGCTGAAATTTTTTGTCTTAAATTTTTTTTCTCAATTTTTTGTGCTGAATTTTTTTGTATTACATTTTTTGCTGATTTTTTTTGTGCTATATTTTTTTGTACTAGATTTTTTTGCGCTATATTTTTTTGTACTATATTTTTTGTGCTAAATTTTTTTGTGCTAGATTTTTTTGTTGTATTTTTAAAAAACAAAAGGGGTGCCACATGTCATTTTTACTCCTATTTATAAGGACCAAAATGTCATTCATGCCTACTTATTAGAAGTGTCACATGTCATTATCATAATCCTTCTTAGGCTACTTAGGCAAAATCCACTTTTTAGTGGATCCTTCCCATATATATATATATATATATATATATAGGGCAATGCTTTATAAGAAACCTTAGATTTTTAGAAAACTTTGCAAACTCAACATGTGGCCTACATTTATCCACGTATCCCATGTGGCCTGATTATGCTTTTTGCCTCTAAGGGTATATCAGTAATTATACTTATAGCCACCCAACCCAAGATCTCTTACCAATGTGATTTGACATTATCATTAATGCTCATCACCTCACAAATCACCAAACCCCCCATTTCTTTTATATTATTTCATTTTTAAAAGCCAAAATTTATAGATCTCTTCTCCATTAATGTCCCTCATATCTCCTTTAACATCTTCACCTGCATATCATCCTTTCTCCATTAATGTCCATGGAGACAAATCCACCAACGTCCGAGTTAATATCGCCAGTTCATCCGGTCCCCAACAGGTTCATTACCAGTGACTTCCATACTGATGAGGAATTTAATGCTCAAGGTTTGTCTCTTTATCTAACTTAACTCCCTCGAATATATGTTTTTTGTTGTATTTGACATTTTTTAATGGAATAATCCAAATATACTGCATGGCAATGTTCACCTGTACCATTCGAAGCTTCTGGATACACTAACATGCCTGTTGATGGTGCTGGATCATCTGAAGTCCCTGTTAGATCACCAGATTTTCTGATCTCCAACAAGTTCATTAGCAGCGTTCTCCCTACTAACGAGGTTATGGATAATGATCAAGGTTTGTTTTTCTATATACATGTTACACTCGTTTTATTTTTTTCTTCCCCATATATGGCATAATTCAAACATATGGCATAATGTTCACATGTAGCATCCGAAGATTCTGGCTTCGCTAACATGCCGGGTGCTGGCACTGGATCATCTCAGGGCCCTTCTGTGTTTGCTGAATCATCTCGCGGGCCGTTAGATGGTTGTTTATTTTCCATGGGAGCACACTTTATTCTCATATACCAGATTTCTAACCTTTTTGTTTTCTGATGCAGGGCCAGCGGATCCATACTTCGTTTTTAAAACGCCTCAGGGAACCCGTTACTGGATTCCTACCGTCGATGATAAGTTCATACCAGTGTGTGGGAAATCTTATCCGACATTTGAGGCTGTTCTTTCCATGTATGAACTTTATGCGTTTGAAGCTGGTTTTTCTGTTAAAAAAGGCCAAACTAAAGTTTGGAATGGAATTCCGACACACAAGTATCTTCGCTGCTCAAAATACGGGAAACCACAACGAAAGAGGACTTTTGACACACTAGATGAATCTTCTGTAAGGCCAAGGAGAACCAGCTTCACATGGTGTGACTGTAAGGCACGCATTCTAGTCTCAATCTATAATGATACATACACAGTTCTGAGTTTCAATGATATTCATAATCATGAACTTGTTGAGAATTACAACCGTGATCTTAGCAAGATATCACGGAAGCTATCATTCTCCACCAAACAATTCATTCACAATATGAGTCTAAACCGTATCGGACCCATGAGAGCTTATAGATGTCTTGTAGCTTTAAAAGGGGGGCATCACAATGTCAACGGGACTCCGGTGGATTTTAAAAATTTTAGCCACCAGTTGCGAATTTTTATTGGTGAACGCGATGCACAAGTTTTCCTTGAACGCTTGCGTGAGCGCTTTGACAACCTACCCAATTCAAATGGAAAGTTGTCTTCTGTATTCTGGGCTGATGAGATTTCAAAGCTAAACTACAAAGCTTTTGGCGATGTCCTCGCTTTCGACGCGACTTACAGCACTAACAGGTGAGTTTCCCCTTAACATGTGTTAGGCCTGATATCAAACTATACAAACCTAACCAAAAAGTGTTACAATTTGTTAACTTCAAATCCATTTTTATTAATAGGTACAAGATGGTTTTTGTGCCATTCACGGGTGTGGATCATCATTTCCAATGTGTTACATTTGGTGCGGGTTTGATATCAACCGAGTCCATTGAATCTTATGTGTGGTTGCTTAAGGCTTTCTTGAAGGCACACGGTACTCAACCAACTCTCGTGTTGAGTGATCAAGACCCATCTATGCTTCAAGCTGTTCCTATGGTCTTTACCGAATCACGCCACCGGCTATGCATGTGGCATATAATGAAAAAACTACCCTCAAAGGTTAGGTTAAATCGTTAGCCTTTAACATGTGTTATTCAACATCACAGACTTACATGTCTATTTAAACTGTTTAATGTAACATGTGTTAGTAACTCTTAAAATTTACCAGATCTCTGCGGACCTTCTTGATAACACTGATGTTCGGTCCTGCATTCACCAGTTGGTTTGGAATGTTTATATCAAACCAGAAACGTTTAAGTCCCGCTGGCATGACCTCCTAGAAACATTTGGCCTACAAGACCACACTTGGTTGAACAACATGTACAACATCAAACATCTTTGGGTACCAGCCTACTTCAGGGAACTACCAATGTGTTGCTTGATGAAGACCACTTCACGCTGCGAAAGCTCGAACGCTGCCTTCAAGGTCAACTCAACAAGCGCAAACACCCTTGTACAATTTATGATGTGCTTTGAAAATAGGGTAGACAGCCAACGTTATCGGCAACGCGTATCAGAGTACAAAACCTCATCCACGGTGTTCAAGGGCAATACTGATTTAGCGATAGAACAGCACGCGTTCGCCATTTACACAAACGTTGTTTTCATGCAAGTTCAAAAGAAGATAATTAAAGGGAAGTTTTTATGCTACATCACAAACCAAACCGAGTCTAGCAATACCACTCTTTTGCTAGACGTCACTCATTTGGACAAAAGGAACAACATCACAAACGTCTATCAGGTAACACATGTTAGGCAACTTCATTATTACCACTCCACTAACATATGTTAGATATAAATGCCTTTTTTTGCTCCTTCTGTCCCCAACAGGTTACATATAACACTGTAGACCACACCGCCAGTTGCTCATACAGGAATTTCACACGTATCGGATATCTGTGTCGCCATGTCTTTTGCGTATATCGATTGAAAAATGTTGCAAAGATACCACCCCCAATACATAAACGATAGGTGGCGCCGAGATGCCCTCCCAAAAGAGGTTTTTTCACTTTCCAGCCGATACGGCGTCAACGCACACGCATCGTCCGTTATGCGGAATGAAATCCTCGACCTCGTTACTGAATGCGTTGATGTGGCCAGAACCGATGAGGATTCATTGTCAAAATTGGTTGCCCAACTCCGGGATTTCAAGATCAATGTGCTTTCCAAGTAACCATTGGGTACAACTGAATATCAAACAAACGAGTGTGAAATGGAAGAAATAGTTGGGCAACCAATCAACATTGCAGTCGAAGTTGCTAATCCAGATGTTGTACGCAATAAGGGATGTGGTACACATACTCGCATTTCCGGACCTGGTGAGAAGGCAAAGACAAAACCACCAAAACCTCCAAAGCAGCTTCGTCTATGCAAGCGTTGTGGCCTGTATGTCGACGACCACGACTCACGCAACTGCGTTAAGGTTGTCGTAATGAAAGCAGCAAAGGCAGCTACTGAACAACAAAGGCAGACCGCCACCGGTGCCTCCCCCTCTGATTAAAATATTTCCTTTCGTTTACTAGTACTATGTAATGGGAGACTCACTTCATTTTGGCCTTCTTACACACATGTAACAGTCTTTTAACATCCTCCTGCTTTTTTCTGTTACGTGTGTAAGAAGGTGGAACTCTTTTTATCCCATTTATCATTTCTAGTCTTGTAAAAACTTTATGGCCTTCGGCACTTTGTGTTTGTAGGCCACCTTTTGTGGACCTCTGTTTGCTATTAACTTGCTTTTCTTATTATCTTATGCATGGATAATTGTGGTTTTGTTTTATATTTTTACAACAGCATTACAACAGATGCTTTACACACGTTAGCCCTGTACTTGGGGTTTTTTTAACTGTAACGGATCAGTAAAATACAAACCTTTTGACCACACCAATAGGTTATATTTAAAGACACATCAGGTTATAGAATTAAACTTCACAACTAGCCAACTTAACCACACATACTACTACTAGGCTACAACCGCAGACAAAACAACGGATCGGCTACCGAGCCGTCACATCAAACCATCCCCACAAAAAAATAATAATAAAAGAACAAAAAAATGACGTGAGTATGTCGTCTACAAACATAGGGTCAACAGGTTAACACAACTCTAACCACTTACGACATCCTAACTACCCCTTCTTATCCTCCATCTCTACGAAGCTTTTCATCATGGTGTTTCAACATCTTCATCATGAAAGTACAGAGGAGATGGGCTACGCTCACTCTCCCATGGGTCATGGTAACACCAGGACCTGATTGTTTCGGGAGAGTATGGACACAACGGGAAACCACATAATTCATGGTTTGGATCCGTCAGCAACCTAACCAACTCCTCTGGTAGCCCCTGCAAAATTTCAGCTTCTGGTGAAACGTGTTCCGTACGGCGTCTGCTAACATCAGCTTCATTGTTTGTTCCGCTTTCTGAAGCGTCATCACCACCCGGGCCTCCAGCTTTCATATCCCGGCGCTTCTTGTGAAACACTTTTCTTTCGTAGCACACCCCGTACCGACCCTCACATGCTTCTTTCCCCTTTTGCTTCAGCTTCTCCAAGCCTGGTGGTGTAGCCGTGACGTTATTTTTATAAGTGTCCATCACATTAGCACACTTTGGAACCACTAAAAGTTTTTTGGTGGACTTAAGTATTTCAGAATATGACTTGTGACCTGGTTCTTCATTACACTACTTATAGAGGTATATCATGGATACATTTAATATAGTTGTTATGACTTGACTTTGATGTGACCATAAAGGGGCAAAAAAGCAATGGTTCATTTCCAATAAAGTTGTTTTCTACCAACCAACCCCTATTGTTACTAGACTTCTGCCACCTACTTTCCCCAACTTCCAAGAATCCTACTACATTTATAATAGTGGGCCCCTTGACAACAGGAAGTAGCATTTTAATTTCCTAAAATGTTACACCTGCCAATATATAATTAAAAACCTTATGAACTACATCAATAACATTCAAACACATGCAAGATTTGTATGTTGTCAATATTCTTCAGAGTATAAAATTACCAAGTTAATAAACATCAGTTTTAAACATAGAGATTTCACACTAACAGTCTATCCCCAAAATAGCTGGTACACTTAACGCAACACCTATCCCACAATAAGTTTAAAGCAACATCCACAAAACAAAATACATGCCACACCCAAACCAAAGTCTACATATACATATAATAGGTGTCCCCAAAAGAGCTGGCACACTTAACGCTAATCCTGTCCCCACAGTAAATACCATTCACCCACTAACACACGTTACTCGAACCGGCAACCCTGCTGGATTTTAGGTAGCAGCACATTCACATCCGAACATAAGATGTGCGCAGCATACCTCTTTCTCAACTTCCGCACCTCGGCCATCTTCTTCACCCCACTCATGCTGAACCCACAATTAAAAGTTTTGTTTTTCCCCATGTAGCACTCCATGTGCCACATTAAGAAGACCCCACAATCAGTTGTGTTTGCTGTCGTCGCCCAACTAACCGGCATACGCTGGATGTTGCAGTCGTCAATGTCATCTGCTCGAGGATTCCCAACCTCCCGAAGGTATTGCACAAACATATCTTTCAGCATATACAGATACAAGCCATGCTCAATTAAAAAACACATCTTGAATACAATCACACTTACGGTACAACATGGTGGTTTCGATAACTTACAAACTTATACGGTGTGTCCTTGTGGAGGTAGTATACACTATCTTCTATCGGCCGAGCTTGTCTGGCTTTGTCATTATCAACAACATAAATTCCGGGGTCCCGTAACTCAAACACTAGCAAGTAAAAATGTTTTTGCTCCAAGATCGGGAACAAAACAATGTCGTGCTTTCTAAAATCAGGAACCTTTTCTGTGCTGTTAACCGCACCTTTTATACCAGCCCGAAACTTGTGCATCCGCGCCTCGACTCCCCCTTCCTCAGTTGTTAACATCCACGGAAACTTTCACAAAAGAGAAATTAATAAGGATAACCACTCGCCACACCCTAACTACTTTTCATCAAAAAACATCAATCTACACAAATCATGTTTATATACAAAATACTCACCACAACTTTAGTACCAAAGAATAGCCTACTGTAAGCCTCCCTTGATTTGCGTTTCTCTTGGAAGTTTAGAACCTCCGCCCAACAGTCGATAATACCATCCGACACCTCCTTGCCAACGTTTAAACTCTTGAACATAGCCCGAGACGCTTCTACATGGGCAGGGCTTCGAAACAGCAACTCCCTGGTTTTCATATAGACAGATAAAAAATTAACTTCCATATCTTAACACACGTTACTGTAACTTAACTCATTTTTTAACAGTATCCCCCCTACTTACACAACCATGTGTATCGGGCTATCTACATCATTAACTGACGACGTACCCTGTTCATTCCTGCGGCAAAAATCAAAAAATAACCAGTTAACTCGATCCATTGGGTTCATTGTTTACCAGCAATTATACAACAATAAACCCCGTAGTAGTTCTACTTACTTGTTTGCCTCCATTGCCAGCTTCCTACGAGAATGCCCATTTAGAAAGTGCGTCTGGGATTCATCAGCGTATATGTAATCCCACAGATTCGCCTCCTTCTTAGTGATTGGCTGTCCCATGTCAACAGACCTTATATAGTAAGGTGATCTATTTGGTTCCGCAACCGCTTTCTCTCTAAAAGGTAGCTTCCTTTTTTGGGCCCCCAATTCAGCTAACATACGTACACGATTTGCTACCGGCAAATTGTCCTCCACCTCATTCGCATCACCACCCAATAATTCCACCCCAGCTTGCCCCTTGTGGATTGCAATTGCGGGGTCATATGAGCTAACCGGTTCTACCATTATAACCATACTCAAGTTAGGGTTGGTCTCCACATCGCCTAAACACGTATAAAAAAAATAATTCATGTTACTCTGTAACCAATATAACACTTTCACAGTAAACAAAAATAGTAAATCTTACCGGAACGTTCGGGCACTGTTTCTGTCCCAGCCATCTCATCCACCTTTGCACTTGTGCAACCTGCATGTTCGATGCAAATAAGTATATTAAAATGACTCCATTAAACCATCAATCCTAATCATTTTAATGCTCTTACGTACCGGTTTGCTGTGACTCGTCAAATTCACCACCAATTTGTGTCATTCCAAGACTCCAATTAGGCCCATCGAAACTACGTTCATCAATAAACGTATCGCCTCCGTCCACTATTCGTATGATTAACACATGTTAACCCCACTAAAGGCTCCTAATAGCGAACTATTTAACACATGATATAGAATGAAAAGCTTTACCGTTAAAATCCGGCTGCCCCTCCTCTACCACCGCTTTGCCTTTACCATCCACAACCACCTCCTTAGCTTTATCGAAAGCATCTCCTTCCACAGAACCAACCACCACGCCAACACACTCTTCCTTATTTACGACAGTTGAATCTACTACGTCATGCTCAGTCTTACTATATGAAGCTGCATAAAACATTCTTATCACATCTCATGCATAGGTTACAATTTTGAAGCTGCATACAAAATTTTACCGTTACAATCACGGTGACACTTCTCTACAGCCTCCTTGCCTTTACCATCCGAAACCACCTGTTCATTTATCGATAACATCACCTTCCACAGAGGTAAACATGACTCCACCACATTCTTCCTTACTTGCATCAGTTGCATCCACAACTTCATGCTCAGTCTTACTATTTGAAGCTGCATAAACATTCTCGAATAAATTAGACATGGCTAAGCATGGTGCGTCTTGAGTTTTTACGACCCTACAAATAAAATGGTTTCTGAAGATTACCTTCATTGTCATTCCCTTCAACCTGATCAGTAAGCTTAACATCCATCTCAGCAATTTTGTCTACCTGATCAGAAATCTTATCCTTTTTTGCGTCAGTCGCTTCTAAATCAGTGATGTGCTGATCATCGTCCTTCTCATCCACATTATTGACAGGTGGAGGTACATGTCCTGCTGCCTCCACACTATATGCATCTTCACCAACCAACTGCATGCCAGAGCCACCGTCAACTGTCAAAGCAACATGACACATGTTAAAACAGAATAAACTAACAAAGCACACTATAAAAAACAAACAATCTGAAATGTACGGAGCACTACCAGGTACACCCTGGGCCGCTGCTGCTTTAAAACGCAGTATCGCACGCATTAAACCCAACGGCTTATGGACTTGTTCAACATCACTTTTATCCCCGCTCCATTGTCCTTCAATATGTTCCGCCCCACCCATACTACAGTCACCTCCAGTTGAATTACCAGCCTCATGAACAATCTTATCACCGTGTTGCTTCTCAGTCTCGTTGCACCCTATAACATCACATTAATATTAAATGGGTAGAGACACGTACGCATATTACAGGGAAATAAACTTTGTTGAGCAACAAACAACGCGTCACCATCAATCTGTACTTATGTTTTCTTCCTAGGTTTCCATCTATACACTTAGCTGTAAACGTTCAATGTAACTGGTAACACATGTAACACTTTACCTGTTTCGTTACCCCCATCCGTTTTTGGCCCATCAAACTTTATATTTGTCTTACGTCTTTTTGGGGTCACAGAGCCTACTTCTTTTTCAGGAGCATCCTTTAAGTTCTTCAGTCGAGGAGATCTCCTCATCCGCAACGACTTCCCAACATCTTGCAGCGTTTCAGCCAACTCTTTTCCATCATCAGGTACGCTTGATTGGCCCGCAACATCAGCTGCAACCACAACAGATGTTAAACAATACATTTCAGTCCCGTACGCATATTTACAGGGATATAACATGTGTTAATCAATACATTTCAACCACAACACATGTTAAACAATACATTAACATGTGTTACACTACACATTTCAGTGTGTACGCATATCACCGGGACATAAACTTTCTCGAGTATTAACATGTGTTACACTATACGCGTCACCATCAATGTGTACTTATGTTTTCTTCCTAGGCTGCCATCTATACACTTAACTGTAAACGTACACTGAAAATGGTAACACATGTAACACTTTACCTGTTTCGTTACCACCATCCGTGTTTGGCTCATCAAACTTTATATTTGTCTTACGCCTTTTTGGGGTCACACAGCCTTCTTCTTTCTCAGGAACATCCTTTATCTTCTCCAGTCGAGCAGATCTCCTCACCTGTAACGACTTCACACCATCTTCCATCGTTTCAGCAAACTCTTTTCCATCATCAGGTACGCTTGATTGCCCCGCAACATCAGCTGCAACCACAACAGATGTTAATCAATAAGATCGGTAACATATTTAACATGTGTTACAGTGTACCTGTCAGAAAGATAATCATCGCACCTTCCAGGACATCAAAGTCTATGGCTGAAGATCCTACTTCTTTCAATCTACTTTTACTGATCCTTTTGTTAAGCCGATTAAGTGACTTCCTGTACAAACTAGCTATTGGCGAACCATCCGAGCATTCGTCAACCATGCCATCCCCTACGAAAACGTTGCACATCAGTAAATGCGTGCCACATTAATAAACTCAATATTACAAAGAATAACAGTGACTAACCAGCGTTCTCTCCCTCGTTAATGTGAATACTTTCATCATTTTTCAAATCTTCCAACACCTCATTGATACGGTGCGACGATAAATCTACCGCTTTATCATGATCTGTACTTGCATAGGCTTTCTGTTCAAACAAACTTTCATACATTGCCTTCAACGTTTGTACTTCCTCGTCATCAGGGCTCTCCACACACATAGATTCTAACATACCCTCTAATTTTATTTTGTTCTTGTTTGTCACATTAATTAGCTGTCGTACCATCAACAGCCTCTCATGTTTCAAAAAATTTTTCAACAGTTACATACAAAAATTATATACTAATTGTAAAAAACACATGTTAGTGCATATAACTATACCTCCTTACTTGCCCAGTGTTCCACGTTATAGTTACTTGGAAGTGTTAACCCTTTAAACCGTCCCAGACCAAACCCACCAGCAAGTATTTCCAGCCTTTCTCTCTCTCTCTCTCGCAATCTCTGTGCACTCAATGCTATCAACGTACAACAGCTACAAGAAATAGCGATCAGTTCAGTCCGAAAACAAGCCCCTATATTAACACATGTTAATTATCCCAAATAAATAAATTTCACTTACTATCAGAATCATGAGAGGCCCAACGAAGATGCTTTGTGGGTCAAGCCGATCCCAGGTATCTTTGCAAGTTTTCAACTTCCCACCAGGTCACACCAGTCTACCTTTGCAAAAATCCATTTCGTCATCTAGATACTCTAAGATTTCTTCCCGTAAACAACTTTGTTTATGACAGTCAACGAGCACTGCCACAAAACACATTACAAAATCCATACGGAAGTCAAAACTGTCTTCGCCGTCGGACTCATCTATCATTTTCACCATCTTTGTTGGAGGTACATGTACACCCGAGTATCTCGCCCTCCAATCCACAATGGCATCAACCAAGATGGGCAGCTTATCAATCGAACTAAACTTTTTCCCACCGGTCGGAATCCCAAATAGCTGATGTATCACTTTCCTGTTTACCTTGATATTACCAGCATGTGTACTTATCACCATCTTATCCGGATTAAAATTGTCGACAACAAAATAACCTAACTTAGCTGGTAACCCATCAACGCTGAAAGTAAGTAAACGACTAAAGCCCATTTCCCTGACCGCCTCACGTTGTTGGTCTGTCAATGCTCGTACACACTTATAAAATTGTAGTGGTGCGGATCTCGTCCTTATTCTCGGAAATTCATCCTTCTTGGCTCGCTTACGGGCTTTGGGAACTTTTGCATGTTCGTTACCAACTGCCTTTTGCTTCCGTGCTTTACCGTTCACACTCTCATCTGAAACTTTCTTCTTCCCTGACCGTAACGTTCTCCCGCTTGATGTAGCTGTTACATCTGCCCTACGTACTGGTGTAACGTTTTATACGCAACCAAGTAAACAACCAAAAAAATTAGTATACTTTACAACCATTTATGTCAAATCTTTTTAACACAAACGGTAACATTATAGTTAATCATTTGATAACTGTAATCATTTGAACATCAAACAAATTAAAGTCAATAAAAATTAACTAACCACGGTTTCTTTGCATTCCATTGCCAGAATTATCCTCCACGATGTTTTTTTCCCTGCCAATTAACACATGTTAGGCAAACTTCAAACTCAGACCATTAATTATTTGGCAGACAAACAAATCAAAGCCAATAATATTTAACTAACCACGTTTTCTTTTACTTCCCCTGCCATTTAACACATGTTAGTCAAGTTCACATTGATACGCAAATACCAACTATTGTAACCAAAGGCACTTACCTTTATGATCTTTGGTCTGTCCCTCTTTGCCTTCCACATAAGCTTCTTTACGCCCTGAGAAATTAGTAACAAAAACGATTACTTCACCTAGAATCGATACAAACTATACACAATCTTACTGGTTAACCTTTAACGGTTTTCCGTCGTTTCCCAGGGGCTAGTGACCTACTATCAGTATTATCATACACTGCAACGCAGCCAAACAAAAGTGTGTTATGAACAGGGACTAATTCAACCCACTATACATATATACATCACTATAACTACGTTCACGGTTCATACACACATCAATACTAACCTAACGCCCTTTGTGTCGGACCGAAGCCAGATTGTTTATTGGAAGGAGCTTCCTTGGAATCATCGGAGAGTATAACAACACTACGGCTGGCAGACCTTTTCCGCCCTAATATAGGTCTCCTAGTGCTATATATAGAAAACATAACAAAATCAGTTGCAATTTTGGGGGGAAATCGATTGAACAAAACCCCCTTTTACAGGTCCGATTACAGTTACTAACCTTTTACTTGAACTCTTCATCTTCCTTAATCGTTTCATTTTGACCGACGACGACAAAATTATGAAGGATTTCCTCATTCTCCCCGTTCGCCACTATCAGCTTATGTCCTAGGTTTAGAAAGTACCGAGCGAACTTGTTTGGTGAAAGAGAAATAGGAACAGTGTCTGTCGCTTGTGGGAAAGATAAAGAAGAAAAGATTTTGAAATGCTTTGAAGTTTTGATTAGACGCCTGCTGCATGGCAGTGATTTGGTTTTCCAAAGTTCAATTTGCATTACCCAAAATGCCCTTCCACTTGTAATAATGTGTATTAAAAGATTTTTTTTAAAGATAATTCTTACCAAAATTAAGACAGCCATTGATCAAGGAAGATGAAAGATAATCAATGGATGACAATGGGTTTGCATAGTTTTCTAAAAAAGATAGAGTTTTCTATAGAGCTCAGCCTTATATATATATATATATATATATATATATATATATATATATATATATATATATATATATATATATATAATTAATCACACTAACAACTTCATTTAGTTGATTCTCTCAGCATCATCTATTGGAGAAACCGATACTTAAAAGGAAAACGAAAATATTATTTTTAGCCAATAAATTAAAAGCATGTCAAATAATTAAAGTATACTAGAACACTATCCAACGGCTGAGATTTTGACTATGGAAATAATATTTAAAACTCGATTTAGAACTCGCACATTGTGACGAACTTGTTAAACAGGAAAAAAATAGACGACGTAAATACACTGAACCACACACGTACGTTGCGCCATGTTAACTCGCAAAATTTTGAACGAGACGTATAACAAAACGTAAAATCGTTGAACCACACACACATTGTGCCGTGTTAACTCGTAAAATTTAGAACTAAACGTAAAACGAAAAATTTTGCAAAATAAGAAAAATATAGAGGATCAAAGTTGAAAGTAAAAAAGTTATTAGGTTAAATTGAAAAAACTTAAAACTTTTGGGTTAAAATTACAAAATCAAGTAGTTTGGGTTTAAAATAAAATATCAAAAAAAGAACATTTTGAAAAACCCCCAAAATATGGGTTACAACACCTCAAAACACCAACTTATTGCTAATTTATATTATATAAATTATTATATAATATTAATGAATTAAATATGAAAATGTCACGTGTCATTAATTAGAAGAGATATTAGAGGAGAAAATATCATGTGAAATTAGAAGTATTCTTTTATTAGTATTAAATTAAATGTCATTCAAAAACTTACATAACCCAGTTACTTAACCAATTAGTAAATTAAAAAAAAAAAAAAAACCGACAGGAGACGTTAAAAATAATATAAAATTGCAATAACAATGATACATATATAAATCCAAAAGTAAAAGAAAATATTAGAAACCATGCACGATAAACAAAAATCTCATTCATCATAGATGTTTTTCTTGCAAAAGGATAATGATTACACATAAAACAAAAGCAGATGTTCATTAATTCAGTTTTGAGAGTTGTGAGAGATATTATGCTGAAGATGATGTAAAAAGGAGTAAGAAACAATATGGGGATTGGTTTACGAATTATTTGTGAAGAGAATGAGAGATTCATTTTTTATCGAGCCTGAGGTTTCATTGGAAGCAGCCTCTCTATTCCTACGGGGTAGATGTAAGGTTGTTTACGTCTTATCCTCCTCAGACTCTACCTTAGTTTTACTATTGGTAGGATTTACCGAGT
This sequence comes from Helianthus tuberosus, assembly GCA_030545235.1. Classification (NCBI taxonomy): domain Eukaryota; kingdom Viridiplantae; phylum Streptophyta; class Magnoliopsida; order Asterales; family Asteraceae; genus Helianthus; species Helianthus tuberosus. The sequence continues at coordinate 247,332 of JARYGA010046138.1, forward strand.
ATGATGATGTATGAGAGATTCATTTTATGTCAAGAGAGACAAAGGGAAGATCGATTAGGAATTCACGTGAAATTGAGTATGATGATGATGATGTATGAGAGACTCATTTTTATGTCAAGAGAGACAAAGGGAAGATGGATTAGGAATTCACGTGAAATGGTTATGTTAATTTTGTATAGGAACAATGGATTTTAATAATCCAAACTATTAGCCATTGGTCGCCAACGGTCCTAACTTTAAAAATAACCAGTGGTGGTCCCACATTTTCACATATTGTAAACCAATGGACTTTTACTAAAAAACCTTAATTTCTTTTTGTCTCCTTATCATTTTCGGTTTAGTAAAGGTCCATTGGTTTATAATATACGAAAAGGTGGGACCACAACTGGTTATTTTTTAAGTTAGGACTGTTGCCGGCCAACGACTAATAGTTAGGATTATTAAATTCCATTATTCCTTTTGTATATTACCCTTTATGTTACTCTTTAATCTCCTTAGTATTTTTTTAACTAACTAATAATATGTCGTTATTTATTTTGGAGTAAATTACAAAAATCGTCCTTTATGTTTACATAAAATTGCAAATTATGTCCTTTATCTTCAAAAAGTACAAAAGACGTACTCGATGTTTGCAAACCCTTACACATTATGTCTTTTAGCCATGACTCAGTTAGTTTTTGTGGTTAAATCTGACCAAATAGACCCTATTTAAGGGCAAATTAGACCTTTTTACCATTTATTTATATAAAATAATTTTATTAAAAATAACACATAAAAACTTAGACTCCGCCGTTCGTAAATCACAAAGGTGATCACCACATCTTAGACTCCGTCGTTCGTCGCCATTCACCAGCGGTCTCTCTTCGTTGTAAGCTTTTAACCCTAACCCCCAATTTATCCTCAAATGTTTTTGTTAATAGATGTGGTTGTTTTTTTGACAGATCTGATTTTTGTGAAGATGATAAGGACCACCACCGACCTAATCTTTGTCATTGACCGTTGCTCTCCGTTCGCCGCTGCGACGTGGTTCTTCCGGCATTCGAGAGGATTATTTACATCCAAACTTGCATTCATGATTTCAATAATTACTTTATAACAAAAACTTCAAATAAATTGGTGGGGTCGAGCTTAATGTGAAGTTAAACTTCATATATGGTACAAAGGATGTGTGTAGAATTCTACTGGAACATTTTGACTAACAAGGAGACACCTGTCTCATTTTAGTGTGTTGTATTTTGTCACAGGGTGATCAGATAAGCTTGGGGAGACGATTATTTAACCACAATTCAACAATTTCACGCCTTCGAAGCTTGCATCAGAACACAACATTTCTTAAAAAAAATGCATTTACTTAGTTAATATTGGAGGAGATATTTTGGCAGTGGTTCGGTGTGGTGTATGAAGGTGGTGGCAGGTGGGTGGTGGTGGTCCGACAATTAAAGAGAGAGACGTGTTTGTGTTGTGATATATAGAGAGAGAGAGGGGTTTAAGTGTGTGTGTATATATATATATATAGAAACGGGTTCAGGAGAGAACGGTGAAAAGTGTGAGAACGGATCCTGGCCCAACACGTGGCAGGGGGCCCTAATTGTTATGCGGGGGTACGATTGTCATTTTATACGTTCCCTCCTTATTCGTTTTATAAATCTCGTTCAAATTAAAACTCCAAAGATTTATTGTTAGCTGTTACCTGCTTTGCAAGCTTTCTCAGATCTATGGCGTTTAACGTGGATTCTGTTCGACAAAGTAATATTCGTTGGCGTTTTCTATTTTCGTTTCAGCAAATCATGCAATAGATATGGCGTTTTGTTCTTTTATCATTGTTCTATGGCGTTTTTTTTGTATTATTAATTTATAATGTGTTGTATGATTTTCCATAGCGTTATTCAATTATGCAGTTTAATCGCGTTTTAATTGATATTTAATCTATTATTCATAACTGCAATTGGAGTTTTCGATATTAATTTTAATTGTCATTTACGTTTTTGTGTATTTGCTATGTTTTTACGATCATTGGCGTTTTTCGTCTATTTGATTAGTTTTGAATTTTATTTAGTAGTATTTGTGAATATTAGTTATTACTATTTTGTTAATTTGTGGAAACATTAGTTTTGTTAATTTTGGCGTTTTCATTATGTGTTTATTATTTCTTGTTTATTTTTCAATTAATGACGTTTTAATGTATAATGTTATTACGAGACATCACTCTGTTTTTCTGATTTTTCTGTTCCTCCTTGTGTTTTCTCAGACGAAGTCTCTTCCTCGAGTCAAAGGCATTACCCCAAAACTTGATTACCATTTATCATTCCTGACGTCAGTGAAGAATTAAAGCCCAGAAAGGACATGCTATTCTCAAGCCTTGATGATTGTTATTCAATGTATGTTAAGTATGCTAAGGAGTGTGGGTTTTCAGCCAGGAAAGGGACTACAAAGACAAACTCTAAAGGTGTGTTACATATTAAGTATTTTTTGTGTACGTGAGCTGGGGTATATAGGGACAAGAAGGTTGATACGTTAGACCCCAATTAAAAAGAGCGAGTAGTGCGATCTAACTTTTCCAAGAGGACTGATTGTGGTGCACTGTTATGTGTAGAATATGAGAATGGATTTTGGAAGGGGTATAAGTTTGTCGAGGAGCACAATCATGAACTTGTTGAACGTCGTGATAAGCATTTTCTTCCAACTGAACGACATCTCACTCAGCTCCAGAAGCATGATATACACAGCATGTCTAAGCTGAATTTGGGTCCTGTCAAGGCGTTTAATGTTATGAAGACTTGTTTTGGTGGTTTTGAAGATGTGGGCGCAAGCAAAGTTTAATTTAAGAACTATAAGAGGCAAATAAACTTGTTCATAGGGGAATATGACGCTGATATGGTTGTGAAACATTTGAATGAAAAAAAACATTCCCAGCCTAATTTCTCGTATGATTACATCACAGACGAAGACAATCGTTTGAAGGGTCTTTTTTGGTGTGATGATCAAGCCAAACGTAATTACCACGTGTTTGGTGATGTGATTCCGTTTGACGCCACGTATCGTTCCAACAAGTAATTTTTTATAGTTCAACTTCTTTGTTTTTTGGCATTTTATTAATTTTACATTCATGGCGTTTTTTTATTTTACATGCAATGGCGTTTTTTTAGCTTACATGCAATGGCTTTTTAATAGTTTACATTCAATGGCGTTTTATTATTGTTTCATTTATCATGGCGTTTTCATATGCACATACTCTATGGTGTTTGTACCGTTCACTGGTATAGACAATCATCACTGCAATGTTACATTTGGTGCAACATTGTTGGCATCGGAAACTGCTGATACGTATATTTGGTTGTTAAGAGTTTTTCTTAAAGCTGTTGGTTCTCAGCCAAAAGTTGTTGTCACTGACCAAGATCCAGCGATGAAGAAGGCTATTTCTGCTGTATTTGTTGACACGAGGCATCGGTTATGCATGTGGTATGTGATGCATAAACTTTCTCTGAAGGTTGTTATGCTTTTTTTTTACCTTTGGCGTTTTAGTATTTAATGCGTTTTAAGATAAATGGCGTTTTGTACCTTGTTACTGTTTTTTTAATTAAGTTTTGTCTTTTGTTTTTTTTATATATGTGTGGCATTTTCGTGTTATTTATAGGTTGGTGTTAGGCTATGCAATTCCACCAATTTTAAAGAACGTATCTGTGGTGTTGTGTGGACGGATATTCTCACACCTGAAGAGTTTGAATTAGAATGGGAAATGGTTATTGCAGAATTCAATTTAGAAGATAATGACTGGCTATCTGATATTTTTGCACTTAGGGAATCTTGGATCCCTGCGTACTATAGAATGGAGCCTATGTCTGGTCTTATGCGAACGACATCCAGGTCGGAGAGTGAGAATCATTTTTTTGGTCAATTGTGCAATTCGAAAGCTACTCTTGTTGAGTTCATGACGCATTATGAGACTGCAATAGAAGCACAGCGTCACACACATCGTAAAATGATCATGAATCTCGATACAAAAGACCCCAGTTGAAGAGTAGTTACAAAGTGTTGGAAGGGCAAGCTGTTGATATATATACAAAAAGTATTTTTTGTGACGTTCAAGCTGAGCTTATTGGAGTTGCGGATTGCATAAATCAACGTTACGAAGATCAGCCTGATGGGTTTGTTAAGTTTTATGTAAATGACTTCCAACAGCTTTGTACATCCTTATTTGAGGTAAATAATGGCATTTTGGTTTTTATGGCGTTTTCTGTTAATGGCGTTTTATCATATGCAATGTGTTCTTTTCTTTTTTAGTTTTTTTAGACAAACATTCTATGCATGGCGTTATAGAGATATTGTTTTTGGAGTTTTTCAGGTATTGTTCCGTAAGTCTGATTGCACATGCAGACGTTTTGAACAGTTTGGTTTGCTATGTAGACATATATTCTATGTTTTGAGACTTATGGACATTAGAGAATTTCCAAAACAATACATTCTGAATAGATGGCGCAAAGAGGCCTCCCCAAACTGCTCTCCTGAATTCTCAATTAGTCGTGAATATATGACTGAGCTTGATCCTGATGTGCAAAGTATGATGCGAGATGTTATTTATTCAACCGAATACACTTTGAACCGTTTATCTGGTAATAAAGAGGAGCTATCCTTATACAAGGATCATGTTCAATCTTATATGAAGAAGGTTTAAGATATGCAGATTGTTGCTCCTCCCGCTAGTTCTAGGGATAGATTTGCCGAGATAACTGGTCAATATAAAAATGACAAAAATCCGATAAGAGTCCCTGTAGGTTATAAATCCAAAGGTTCTGGTTCTCGGAAGCGCCTGAAATCTAAACAGGAGATAGCAGTTGACAAGAAGAAATCAAAGTCGAAACCCGGGGCCAAAGAAAGACAGTGTCAGAACTGCAAAGCCTATGGACACTACGCATCAACATGCAAACAGGCCGTAATTAAAAGAAGATCAACAAGGTCTTCGAGAGCCAGTGAAGAGTAGTTTGGCGTTTTGTATTTGTCATTCTTACAGATCACATACAGTTGTCTTTGGGACAGTTTAGAGGACTTTGGCATTTTTTATTTCAATGCTATAGAAGACAAACATTTCTCAGTTTGGCTTTTTTTTTTTTTTTTTGCATTTTTTTGTATTTTTTTCTATCTCTTTGTTCATAACATGCTACTTCGAAGTTAAATAACAAACAATATAAGATTGGGCAAGGAAATCAAACGAAAAAAAAAAAAAACAATAACGCCACTAAATAAATCTTCCAGAAACTTCTATTTTTTGGTCGTGCTAAACTCAATAATGTTTTGCTGAACGAAAATAGATAACATTGTTAATCCTCAGTCAAGAAAGATGTGTAACAATGTTATCCATCCCGTTTAGCTAAACTTTATAGAGAACAAAAACAGAATCTCTATGAATGACTTTTTTTGAAGTTTTGTGGTTTTTGTATATTTTGGCGTTTATATTGAGGATGTTACTCATTGCATAGAGTGAAAGTTTATTGAGAAAATTTTGTATATCAAAGAAACATGGATTTGAATCTTTAATATTTTTGGCGTTTATAAGATGAATGGTGTAGAGAAAAATATAGGTTTTTGTGGTTTTGTTTTGGATTTTAGTAATTCTGAGAGTTTGTTTATATAGGAAGTTTTTTGGCGCGTTTTTTAGGCGCGATTTTTAGTGCAGTAAATGCTAGTAATAAAGTTACGTCGTTTTAGTACTGTTTGTTCAGTTTTATCGGTTAAAAACAAAGTTTGGCGTTTTATATCTATGGCGTTATATTATGATGAAGTGTGCTATGTGTGTTGAAGCGGATTTTAATAGCGTGAGTTTGGCGTTTTATGTTAAGTCAAAAGACCCTTTTACTCTTAATGAAGCGCGCCAGATTAATAAAAGTGATTTTATTTACGAAAATGTCACCGCGTCATCTAGTCCATAGATTGTTTTGATCTGACGATTCATAAGCGTTCTCTCCGTTCTCACACTTTTGAGCGTTTTCTCTAAATTCCGACCTTATATGTGTGTGTATATATATATATATATATATATATATTTAAAACAATTTATTTATTTATTATTTTTATGATTATTTATTTTAGTATTTAGAGTAAAATGACCAAGATACCCTTATGTAAGGACTACTTGGTCAAATTTAACTACGAAAACTGACTGAGTTAATGGTAAAGGACATAACGTGCAAGGATCTATAAACATCGTGTATGTTTTTTGTACTTTTTGAAGATAAAAAACATAGTTTGCAATCTAGTGTAAACATAAATGACGTTTTTTGTAATTTACTCTTTATTTTGGGTGATTGATGAATTTTTTTAAGGGGACGGTTCTTCATGTTACAACATTATTTGAGTGATTGATGGCTCAAATTAACGATGACATATTAGACCATTCATCTCCACTACTAGTTGGTTTTGTTTGAGTCACACACCTCACATCACTATACTATTTTTGGGGTAATTACACTCATGTTAACATGGATGCCACATAGCTGAAAATGCTCCTTCACCATGTAAACCACAATTCGAATTTGAAGCAGATTAAACAACTAAGGTACAGGAGGACACGTATTTGAGACATTCATTATGAACTCGTCTTAATTTTCTTCTCATTACTCTCTCGAATCTCCTCTATTTTATTTCAAATCTTATCTCTCCGCCCCGTCTTCTAAAACGAAATTTGTAGGAGAATTGTGGCCACACCACCATCTGAATCCGGCGGTCGCTCTAAAGCCCGATTTTGTTCCCAATTCCTCCAGACTTCATTTTCGCTGGTTTTTAACAAAAGCATTCGAACGGTTGCAAAACTTTCGAAGGAAAGTTGATTACCGTACTTGGTGAAGGGAATTCAAAATTCATGTTTTCTTTCTTTCATTTATTGACTTCCAGTAATTTTAATATGTCTACCTTTTTTATTTACAATTTAGGGTGACTTTTGTTAAAATGTACACATATTATTAAATTCAATAATCAAATTGTTTCAAATGCTTTGCTTCTGATTCCGAATGAATCAAATTGGTATACTATAGTGGTTAATGTTAAAACCCGTCTCTGTGATTTAGTTTTGTTAAAACTTGAATTCTAGGTCTAATGTTACCCGACTCGAAAGTTCTAACATAAATTTGGTTATGAATAAACACCGAAAAAATGTGAACGTAAAAGAAAATAATGATGGTATATTAACGATCACTTTAGCAATACTTTTTTGAAAACGAGAGTACTGAGTTACTTTCGTTAAAAAAAGTCTTTTGTTTTTCTTAACAAACGAACTGCTTATTAAAAATAATATGATAAAGTCATAAATTACAATGAACAAATATTTCAATTTTCCAACCTACTACACACATAACATTAATTAAAATATTCTAATCATAAATCATTACAAAACAAGGTATATGTCAAGTAATGTTTGAGACTTTGCATTATTATATATACTAGTAATAAGACCCGCGCGTAATGCGGCGTGGGTACATTGCAAACATCGAACGGATTAGTCAAAGCGTTATGTGATGCGCTAACCTTATGAAAACACACGTCTCGACGTATCCGGTTGAACTCAACGTAACATATAGCTGCATTGCGATTGGATCAAAACATAACGCAAATCGAATTTATATCGTACAATCATAATGTATTATATGTGACCGACTAAATTAAATTTGTACCGTCAAGTCAAAAACTCTTGAGGGGTCAAAGTGACATTTTACAAAGTTCATAAAAAGTTATGGGGTTAAAAATTACATTTCTTAAACTTAAGGGCTAAGAATGAGTAAGAATAAGATTTGACAAAGTTGGGGGTTAAAAAGAAACTATAAAAAAGTTAGGGGTATAAAGGATATTACCACAAAATCAAAAGGAGAAAAAGCAAACAACTTCTTTTTGTCGGTGGCAAATTTCTACTTTAAGAGTACGTAGAATGTGTAATTTTATGGACCAACTTTACGGCAATCACCATTCTGGCTTCTATATTTATCATTTTCAGTTTCTGAAATTATTTTATAGATATTTTATAGATGGTAAACTACTTCACTAGTAATTAGTTCTTTATTTGGGTTTGGGCCCACTATCAGATTGGAATTGGATTGCTTTGGCCCAAGTATTGTCGGTGGCCAACTACTTCACTGGTAATTAGTTTTTTATTCGTGTTTGGGCCCAAGATTGGAATTGGATTGCTTTGGCCCAAGTATTGTCGGTGGCCAGTGCATGTCGGTGGCGTATGCCACTGACTTTGTACTTTAAGTTTATAAGGTAATATATCAATTTCTAACACCCTTTTGTGCCAGTCTACTTTTCTATTTTTTTGCTTTTTGCCACAATGGTTTCTTGCTTTTTATTTTCTCCACGCAACCATGACTTCTCAATTTCTCATTTTAACTTCTATCAAACTGTTTTCTATATCGTCATCCCACTGTATATATATTCTTTCATTTGGAGAGAATCAGAGAACCCCAAGAGAATTAATAAATCAAGTTTATACACATTCACATTCACAAACGAACAAATTTCTATTTTATTTTACTTCACAATAGTTCGTTTTTATTCTACCAGTTTAAATGAGTAATAAATCCATTAAAAAAAATTGGGTAATAACCTAAGTAAGAGTGTAAAACATAACAAGGTTAAAAACGAATAGGGAGTACACGTGAATTGTAGAGTTGTCTAATCTTAGTATATAATTTTTCCTAATCCATCATGTAACTCAAACATCGATACATATTATTGGAAATGTTGCCGGTGTTTGTTTTTATGGTTTTTCATCTATGTGATACACGACTTTATTTTTGGGTTACATCAGTTGAGTTTTATGAAATGGAACCGTTGTAGATAAAAAAAATGTATTGTGAACAACATGTAAACGACATCGAGTACCGGCACTATAACAAATCAACATTCAAGCCAACAAAAGAAAAAAGAACCAATTACATTTAATCAAATGGCTATGAGATGTACAAGTATGGTAGTCGTTTTTATCTTCGCTGGTTGTTATACCTGAGTGTCGCTATTGTACCGCTATTGTAATGAACCGAATTGATACCAACCAAATGCCCAGGGCCGGCCCTAGGGGTGGGCTAGCCGCACCCTCGGCCGAGGCCCGTTATTCTCGAGGGCCTAAATTTTAATATATATAGACACACACGTTAGAAAATATGAGAACTATGTCAGTTGAATGGTAAAATGAAGAAAGGATAAGGGGATGTATAATGTCAAACAGAGTTCCAATTGGCGAGCTTTGGTGGTTCTGGTTCTTCTGTAGTGAAGATGAGGAAGAAGATAATCTTAAAAGTTAGGTGGCATTTAAAAAAAGTAAAAATAAAAGAAACGTGGTGATATGATAACACATTAGTGGAGTGAGAAGTCAAGCTGTAATAAACGAATTACCCAATAGTCAATTGCTCAATAGCAATTCATAGATTGCAACTTAACACTTTTTGTTACTTATATGTTTTGTTTTCTTTATTAGTTTATAATGAAATAGTCCTTTTTTTTGTTTACATAGTACATTACTATATATTATTTAATTAAATACAAAAATTTACTATTATATTTTTCATATATATAAAAGAAATGTCCTCTTTTAAAAAATAATATCAATAAAATAGTTGAATAAAATGTTTTTACTATGTTTATTGTTATAACATTAATTGTCGTTTAAAACTTGGTTTATATAATTCGTTAGGCTTAAGGGCCTTTTTTGGGCTTGTTCGAGGCACTTAAATCCTCAGGGCCGGCCCTGCAAATGCCCGCCGCGAAGCGCGAAGATCCCACTAGTTTATAATATTACAGAGAAGAAAAACGCCTCTTTGGTGCTCATGGAGGATTCTAGAGGAAAGCAATAAACGACTAAACGAGTTTTGGATTTAGGCTATGAGCATCTTTTGTAGACGCCAATGGTTTTACTTTTTTTTTTTTTGAATTTTGTTTGGGCTTTTAGTTCGTAATTTCCTTGTTGACGGACTAATAATCAGTTAAAAAATATGTCACTCTATTTTTGGATATAATATAGTATAAATTGCCAAAATTTTATGTACGCTTTAAGAAAATAAAAGGTTAAATAGAGCTTGATTCGTCTATGGTATTATAGCCTAATGATATTTTGGGTGAGATAAGGTTTACGAATCATTAGGTCCTGGATATGATTCACACAAAGGTGTTTTTCCTAGATTTATTAGTTTTCCTTAGGGCTGAGCAATTTACGGTTCTGAATCGCCAGAACCAGGGTACCGAACCGGAACCGCTAGATCCGAACCGTATTGTTGGATTTCGGGTCCGGTTCCGGTTCTTAAGTTTGGGAGAAAACGGTTCCCGGTTCGATTCCGGTTATAAACGGCGGTTCCGATTCAAGAACCGCTAGAACTAGTTTGGTTTTAAAATTTAAATAATATATTTAAAAACCCTATTAATTCATTTAAACTTTAAATATTATATTTAAAAAATGTATCTAGTATTAAAGAATATAAAAATAGTTTTGATACAATGTTTAAATGAAGTTTTTATGATGGTTAACTAAAAGTTTTTTAGTTAACTTTTGTTTTTTTAAATTGTATACTTTCGGTTTAAAACATTTTATTCTTGCTACTTTTACACTTATCGGTTTGACTTTTGGATGTTGCAACTCTTAGTTATATGTTATAAACGGTTTATTGTTTTAATTTTTTTATTTTGTTGTTATTTTTAGGATTTAATTGACAACCGGTTCCGGCAAGAACCGTTTACGCAAGAACCGTTTAACCCGGTTCCGAACCGAACTGGAACCGCTAGAATACGGTTCGGTTCTTATATTTAGAATTAAATGGTTTCGGTTCGGTCCCGGTTCAGTTCGGTCCGGTTCTGAACCGTTGCACAGCCCTAGTTTTCCTATTAAATTGGTGTATAGGTATTAATGGCTACTAGAGATGGATATAATCGGGTGTTTCCACTAGTGGCATGATAATACTCTAGTTGTTCCTCAGTGATCCAAATTTTCCGTTAAAACAAAGTAGAGCTTGATTCCTTTTAAAACACTACTTTTATAGCTACATATAAAAAGAGTAAAATGCACGGATAGTCCCTGTGGTTTTGCAAAATAACACTTATAGTCCTCAACTTTTGTAAATTACACCGGTGTTCCCTGTGGCTTTGACAGTTTGTTACTCGGATAGTCCCTGAAGTGGGTGACGGTTAGTTTTCTCCGTTAAGTGGATGTAATATGACAAATTTACCCTTCATCTTCTCCGGCCACACCCATCAACCTACACCTTAGCTTCTTGTTCGAAAGAGACAACAAAACCCCAACATCGTCTTCATCTTCGGAAAGGTTGAAACATAAATGTGTACCATCATCACTTATTTGCTGAGGTGTACCACCTTCTTCATTGTCGAATACCCAAATCCCGGATGACTTTCAAGGGGTCTTCGCTGACGTCAAGATATCCCGGCCTTCGTTGCTACAAAAAAGTAAACCGTTAGCCTCGTCACGGAGGGCCCCGGGAGGGGGATTCGTGACCAAGCTCCGGCGTGAGAATAAGTAAACTTGCTGAAAGCTTGAGGAGTTTATTCCGATGAGTGTGATCACCGGAATGTTCCTCTAGGGTGTGAATCTAATAAATGTGTGTGTATTTAATGTAGGAGAATATTGGTCGGAATAAATGAGAGAGCTCTTAATGCGGTTACCTTAAGTTCTCCCTGATTCACCGCTCCTCTCTCTTATATAAGTATGAAACCTTATCTTCCATGTGAGATATTTCCATGAGATGATCCAACGGATTCTGAGGGTCTTCGGGGGGCTCAGACACGTGTCTGACCCCCAACGGTAAGATGGCAGCCTCATTTAATGTTTCCGGCTGGAGAAGTACAATGCCAGCCGAGATCCTTTTCATATCAGACATTAAATGTTGCCTGAGTTCTCTGAGTCCTTGTTTCCCGCTCATTTTCTAAAGAGAAACCTTAGTGGGCAAGCAAGATTGTTTCTTGGGCCTCATCTGTTGGGCCCGTGTGGCAAGGGCCCAAAGGCAGGTAAATGGAGTGATCCATTGGCCCGTCGTCAAGTCATCTTTAGTCCCTGGTTGCGAGACTCAAATTTCGTAATCCAGGGCTGAGTCATAATTATCAGTAAGGTTATCCAGTTTGGGCTAAGAACACGGGCCCACCTCCAGTTAATCATTACGTGTCTCCCTTTTTCTTGCCCGGTGTCACGGCCCCCGACCCGGTTTTACCCGTTTCAGGAGCCCCGGGACAGAAAATCCCGTGGTATTTATTTAATTGAGTTTAACAGCTGAAGTTTATCATCAGGATCTTTTTAAAGCTAAAATTTTTCCAGATTATTTTATTTCGCAACTCGGGATAAAACCCCGGTAATTTACAATCATATCTCTTTAGTTTACAAAACATGTTTCTTTATTTTATAATAAGCCACTTTCTTAAGCTTGAAGTGCTTCACGGCACTTTTCCTGAATCACAACAGATCACCTGAAACATGTTTGAAAAAGGTTTTGTCAGCGGGAAATACTGGTGAATCGTTCTATTTTCTAAAATAACCTGTTTGTTATAATTTATAGTATTAAGAGCGATTACAATGTTTCCTGATATCAAACCAACTACCCACGGTATTTTGTCACTTGACCCATTGGCCCTCTTATTGTCCAATGGTGTTTGTGACTATGGTCATATCACCCCTTGGCTGCCCCAATGGTGAAGATTATCAAGTAATGTATACAAAACCCCACATACCGGCTGTAACTTGGTGATTACAAAGACTTAATCCCCGTAATTATAACTTTGAAAATAAACATGATTTTGAAAGTAATTTGATAAAAAGAGAATAACTCACATTGCAGATTTTAACACGGACAGAGTCTAGTCTATTGATTAGCCTTGTTAACCTCTTTTAAATAACAATGCACACAAAACTAGGTTAGTAACTAATACAACATTTACGATAACTCACGAGATCAACCCTCACAACGAATGACAAAGTGCGATACTTAAACATCCATCGAATTAACGACGAATGACAAAGCATAACCCTAATGTGGGCAGCACTTAAACATCCATTGGATAGTTTAATCGATCGGACATTGAATCGTAGCAGCGATCGAGTTATTACCCTGTTTTGCGGCAACAATTTGTGATCGTGTGTGTTTTAGAATTGTTTCTACGATATCTCAGTGTATATAACGAATTTCTTCGTCGTTTCAGTGCCCAAAATCAAGTCCCAGACTCTACTATTTATAGTCAAAATTTGACCCCCCTTGCGTGACGCGACGGGTCCTATCCTACCATAGGGTAGCCACCTTTCTAACTAGCCTTGCTGAGTCGACGGAATTGTAAAATTCATTTTTGACAGCGTTTTATGTGGATAATCGTAACTAGGGTTTACCCCCCCTGAGTTTTAGGGGCCCTGATCCTGATTCTGATTGTTCTGAAATTTTTAGGGTTTGTGCAGAATCACTTGGGTGTCTTAATTAGGGTTTCCTATTGAACTAAATATAATAATAAATAATATTTTTGGTGAGAGTTGTTACATTCTCCCCACCTTAATAAAAATCTCGTCCTCGAGATTTACCGGAATAAGTGAGGATACTTTCGCTTCATTTCTGATTCCAGCTCCCAAGTGTATTCAGGTCCTCTTTTTGAATCCCACTTGACTTTGACAAGCACTAACCGTTTGTGTTTGAGAAACTTCACCTTTCTATCTTCTATCTGAAGATGTTTCTCCACAAATTTTAATTTATCATTTACCTGTATATCTTAGAGAGGTACTACCAAAGATTCGTCAGATAGACATTTCTTGAGATTGGATACATGAAATACATCATGTACTCCAGCTAATTCTTCTGGTAGTTGTAAACGATAAGCAACTGGTCCTATACGTTGGATCACTGAAAATGGTCCTACGTATCTTGGACTTAGCTTTCCTTTCTTACCGAATCGAACTACTCCTTTCCAAGAGAAAATTTTTCAATAGTACTTTATCTCCAACTTGGAACTCCAATGGCTTCTTTCTATTGTCTGCATAACTCTTTTGACGATCTCGAGCCGTCTTCAGTCTTTCCTTGATTTGTGTGATCTTATCAATCGTTTCTTACACAATCTCCGGACCTGATAATTGACTTTCTCCTATTTCTGCCCAACAAACTGGAGTTCTACACTTCCTTCCATACAGTGCTTCAAATGGGGCAGTTTCAATACTTGAATGATAACAATTGTTATAGGAGAATTCAATTAATGGTAGATGATTATCCCAATTTCCACCAAAATCTATCACACATGCTCGGAGCATGTCTTCTAGAGTTTGTATCGTCCTTTCACTTTGCCCGTCTGTTTGTGGATGATATGCAGTGCTCAAGTTTAGTTTAGTTCCCATAGCTTCTTGGAAACTTGTCCAAAAGTGAGAAGTGAAACGACTATCCCTATCTAATACAATGGAGAGTGGAACTCCACGTAGGGATACTACTTCATCTACATACAACTTTGCTAATCTTTCCATGCTAAAGGTTTCTTTCATGGGTAGAAAATGAGCTGATTTGGTTAATCGATCCACAATTACCCAAATCGCATCATTACCTTTTCTGGTTTTGGGCAACTTAGTAACAAAATCTATTGTTATGAGTTCCCATTTCCATACCGGCATTTCTAATTGTTGTAGTAGACCTGAAGGTTTCTGGTGTTCTGCCTTAACTTGTGAACAAGTAAGACACTTAGAAACATATCTAGCTATATCATTCTTCATGCCTATCCACCAGAAATTATTTCTTAAATCTTGGTACATCTTATTATTTCCAGGGTGTATGGTATACCTAGATTTATGAGCTTCCTCTAAGATCTTATTTCTTAATTCTCCTTGCTTAGGTACCCAAATTCTTCTTTGGTGGAATCTCCAAATTCCATCAGATCCTTGTTCTAATTCTTTTATTCGTCCTTTCATTCCTTCAGCATCATCCTTGATTGCTGTTTCTTGAACATTCCTTAGTTGTTCCATTAAATCTACTTGTAGATTTAATCTGAGAGAACGAACCCGTCGTTGTTTCTCATGATACTTACGACTTAAGGCATCTGCAACTACATTTGCCTTTCCTTCGTGATATTGAATATCACAGTCATAATCACTTAGGATTTCCATCCATCTCCTTTGTCTCATGTTTAACTCTTTTTGCCCAAATATATATTTTAAACTTTTATGATCTGTATAGACAGTAAACTTACTTCCATACAGATAATGTCTCCAAATTTTAAGGGCAAAAATTACAGCTCCTAATTCTAAATCATGAGTTGTATAATTTTCTTCGTGCTTTTTCAATTGCCTTGAAGCATATGCAATTACCTTTTTGCATTGCATAAGCACACATCCTAATCCTAGTTTTGAAGCATCACAATATACTTCAAAATTTTCAGTCCCTTCTGGTAAAGCTAGGATTGGAGCATTTGTTAATTTCTGCTTCAAGATTCTAAAGGCTTCTTCTTGTTTAGGTCCCCATTCAAACCTAACTGCTTTACAGGTTAGCTTAGTTAATGGTATAGCTATCTTGGAAAAATCTTTAATAAACCGTCTATAATATCCAGCTAAACCTATAAAACTTCTAATTTCCATTGCGGTTTGCGGAACCCTTCAATTGGTAATTGCCTCTATCTTAGTAGGATCTACATGAATACCTTCATGATTCACCATGTGTCCTAGAAATTGCACTTCTTGTAGCCAAAATTCACACTTCGAGAATTTGGCATAAAGCTTTTCTTTTCTTAACAAAGTTAAGAGTGCATGCAAGTGCTCACAATGTTCTGTCTGACTTTTGGAATAAATAAGTATATCGTCTATAAAAACAATTACAAATTTATCCAAATACGGTTTACAGATTCTATTCATCATGTCCATGAATGCAGCAGGAGCATTTGTTAACCCAAAGGGCATGACTGTAAACTCGTAATGACCATACCTAGTTCTGAAAGCAGTCTTAGGAATGTCTTCTTCTTGTACCTTTAATTGATGGTATCCGGAGCGTAAATCGATCTTAGAAAAATATCTAGCTCCTTGAAGTTGATCGAAAAGATCATCAATCCTAGGTAATGGGTATCGATTCTTAATTGTAACCTTATTCAATTCTCTATAATCAATACACATTCTCATCGAACCATCCTTCTTCTTTACAAACAACACTGGTGCTCCCCAAGGGGATGAGCTAGGTTGTATGAATCCTTTACTTAGTAATTCATCTAATTGTGTTTTCAGTTCTAACATTTCGGTAGGAGCTAACTGATAAGGTGCCTTAGCTATCGGTGTAGTTCCAGGAATTAGATGAATCCTAAATTCCACTTCCCTATCTGGTGGTAATCCTGGTAACTCTTCTGGGAATACCTCTGGGTATTCTGAGACTACAGGAATCTTCTTAAGTTCTTTACCCTTAGTACTAATGATTACCGAAATCATATATACTATTCCTTGTTTTCGTTCATAACTGGCAACTTTCATTACTGATATGAACTTCATGGGTTTACGTGGTTTATCTCCTGTAATCATGATTACTTCTCCAGTAGGTGCCTGAATTTCTATAGAGTTCTTATCACAAAGGATTCGAGCATGGTTGGCTATTAACCAATCCATTCCTAATACAACATCGAATTCAGCTAATTTCATAGGTAACAGGTTTGTAGAGAATTTATGACCTGAAAGTTCTATTTCTACCTTTTGCAAAACCTGATTTATTTTAAGTGAATTCCCATCTGCGGTTTCGACTGTAAAAATCTGCCTAATGTTAGTTAAGGGTAAATTAAAAGCTTGGCAGAATAAAGTATTTATAAAACTTTGGTTTGCACCAGAGTCAAATAATACTTTTGCGTACACGTTGTGAACTAGGAACGTACCAGCTATTACATCTGGAATGAGTTCTGCTTCTTGAGTAGTCAGCTGAAATGCTCTGACATTCTTCTTAGTAGCTCCGTCGGTCGCCTTGGTTTTGTTGTCTGCTGGTTTGGTCAATTTAGGACATTCTGTTTTAAAATGCCCCGCTTCTCCACAGTTAAAGCAGATTATGGTTTTCTTTCTGTAGCTTTCTTCACGATGTCCTACAGTTTTGCAAAAGTTGCAAGTTACATTACATCTTCCATAATGTTTCCTTTTGCAATTCCTGCAGAAAGGTGGACTTGAGGATTGCCCTGTTCCTCTTTTCTTGAAGTTATTACTATTACCCACACGAAATCCTTGGGTAATTTTCTGAGCTAGTTCCTTCTTCTTGTTTTCATCCCTTGTGCGTACTAGTTCGTCAGTGAGGGTATTAGCTAATTCTACCGCATCGTCAATAGTGCGAGGTCTCGCAGCTTTAACGATATGAAGGATTTCACTAATTAATCCCCAAATATAGCGAGAAATGAGTACCGGCTCTGGCGAAGCCAGCGTTTGTACCACTCTAGCATATTCGAAGAATGTCGAAGTATATCCTCAACAGTCCACATTCACCATCCGATGGTTTAGAAATTTATTTGCCATTTGATCTTTTTCATACTCGGGACATAATTTTCTTTCCACAAGATTTTTAAATTCTTCCCAGTTCATGGCATATGCCTCAATCCTTCTTTTAGCTTGTAATACTGTGTTCCACCATTCTAGTGCCCCTTCTTTAAAAAGATTTGACGCATACATAACTTGATCTTCCTCAGCACATTTACTTATGGTGATTACTGCCTCAGTTTTCTCTAACCAACGCAGTGCTGCAATAGCCCCTTCGTTACCTGCAAACTCAGCTGGTTTACAGGCAAGGAATTCTTTGTAAGTGCAACCAGGTGTTGCAGCTTTCATTTTCTTGAAAATTGGGGCTTGCAGATCATTATTGTTATTAACATGATTACCGCCTCCGTTTATACTATTACTAAAGTTGTCGCCTTGTGTACGTTTACTAGGAATGATTGATTGAGCCACGATTGCTGGAATAACATTGGCTATTCCTTGAGCCACGATATCCTCGATATCTTGTCTATTTAACAATTGTTCTTCCTGATTTTGCTCAGATTGATTTACTTCATTTACTGGTTCATTACCAATGTTTGCCATCTGATAATTAATTTATAGATAAATAATTAGTATAAAATAAGAAACAATCCAATGTCACAATTAATTGCACATAATCACGTAAACAAATATACAAACAAAATTGTAATTTTTCTAAAATTTCATTTATTTTATAGATTATATTATGCTTCCATATACAACCGTTTTATTGTTTATTTTACACATACTGACTCATAACTCATTTCTCCTTCGTCAACTTGAAATTTTTTTTAATAACGATGTTCCCTCTCATCATATTTCCATGAGATTTGTCCTCCTATTTCTCGGATCATATTCCCAGCATCCATCAGCTCTTCACCAAAATGGCGAAGTTCAGCCATATTCTCATTACTCATCGGTGGATTTGGTAGAGGTTCTGGATCGAACTGAGGGAAAAACGTATAGGGACTGTTGATAAGGTTTTGGAATTGCCAATCATTAGTCCACCATTCGTCCATACCTAAAGGTTGGGTGTGGATTATTGGTTCTGGGATTGCTGGTTCCAAGTTCATTGGAATTTGGGTTTCAATAGGATGAGTAAAAACATTTTCATTGACAGGCTTAATAGTATCACAGCTTGCCAATATAAAATCTAACTCCTCCTGTAATGTCATTTCTTGAGTTTGCTTAGAGCTTTCTCCAATTTCTATCTTTGTTTGTCTAGAACCTTTTCCAATCTCCATTTCTATTTGCTTAGAATATTCCTCAAACTGTATTCCCATCTGTCTAGAATCTTCCCCGACTTCAATCTCCAATTTCTGCTGTCTAGAACTTTCCCCGGTTTCAATTCCTTTTCCTTTTTCTAAGGGATTATTTATTTTAGGAAGTCTCTTAGCTGGCTTTCTCCTATGTACACGCCTCCCCCATACGAATCTCTTTCTTTTCTTAGGTTTTGGCTTTTCCAGAGGTGGAGCGTTGAATTCTATAGGTTGTTCCACATCAGGAAAGTACCCAGTAAACTCTTTAGAAACTTCTATGTTTACAGGGTAAAGGTTGAGATTCTCTAGGGCTCCAGATAACTCATTCATGCTGTTTAGCAAAATAATAATAATAATTTTTTTTTACAAATAACCCTCAAATAATATTGCATACTCTGTGACTAATTTAATACAAAGGAAAATTGACAATTAAACATACTAGGTTTTATTGTAATTTTATTTATTTACTAGATGATATTTCTGGCTTGTAAGTGATAAGGTTGCTAATACGGAGTCTTGGTATTCTAAAAATTAGCTTTTTCTGCTACAGTGGCTAGCATATAAAGATCCGCCCATTTTTCATCTAACTTGTCTTCCCATGGTGATTTACTGATTAATTCCTGGGTTTCCTGTTTAATTTTCTTTTCTCGGGATTTCTTTAATTTCTCCTGACTTTTTCTAATAATCATACTTCTTTTATTAGGAGAAAGTGGTTCCTCGTATTGGGCTTTTTGAACAAATATTCCTTCTTCAGGAGTTTGGGAGGAACTTCCCTTCTCATTTGATGACCTATCTAATTTAAGATAGATGTTTGAAAGCTTTTGCTTACCCATACTGTAACTAACAAATAGTCAGTTAATAAAACACATAATCACATAATGGTAATCAGGAAAAATTAAGTATTTCTAAATACTTAATTAGCTTAACTCAGTGGCTCTGATACCACCTTTTTCTGTCACGGCCCCCGACCCGGTTTTACCCGTTTCAGGAGCCGCGGGACAGAAAATCTCGTGGTATTTATTTAATTGAGTTTAACAGCGGAAGTTTATCATCAGGATCTTTTTAAAGCTAAAAATTTTTCCAGATTATTTTATTTCGCAACTCGGGATAAAACCCCGGTAATTTAAAATCATATGATTTCACGGAGAAATCTTTAGTTTACAAAACATGTTTCTTTATTTTATAATAAGCCACTTTCTTAAGCTTGCATTGCTTCACGGCACTTTTCCTGAATCACAACAGATCACCTGAAACATGTTTGAAAAAGGTTTTGTCAGCGGGAAATACTGGTGAATCATTCTATTTACTAAAATAACCTGTTTGTTATAATTTACAGTATTAAGAGCGATTACAATGTTTCCTGATATCAAACCAACTACCCACGGTATTTTGTCACTCGACCCATTGGCCCTCTTATTGTCCAATGGTGTTTGTGACTATGGTCATATCACCCCTTGGCTGCCCCAATGGTGAAGATTATCAAGTAATGTATACAAAACCCCACATACCGGCTGTAACTTGGTGATTACAAAGATGATGTGTGGTAAAGTGTTATATATATTAGGTGTATATTTTAAGCCCCTTTAACACTTATTTTTAGCCAAGTTTTAAATTTATAAAACACGATATTTTGCTAACACTAAACACACATATGGGCAAGTCCACCCATCGTAAGCGTAGTATAGTGTTGGCAAGATACCGAGGTCGTCCAAGGACACAAGATCTTTTAGTACCGGTTTATCCTCAACGTCTAATCAAAATAAAAAGTTTAGAAAAATGTTTTTAAACTAAGAAAAATAAAAATAACTAAAATGCTGAAAATAAAAATAACAGAAAAACAGATAGACAAGATGAATCACTTGGTTCCGACTCGTATCTAGTATAACCTTTGATTATTTCCGCACTTTTGCACATAATTAAGAGATTATCTTAGTTATTGTAGTAGGCCCCTCTTTTGAAGGTGACGTTACCCTCACCCCAGTAGTTTGAGTCAGCAAGGATACAATCCTAAAAGGGTGGATTATTGGAAGATAATTAATTAAGTTATTAATGCAATATTATGGTAGGCCCCGCTTTTGGCGGTGACGTTACCCTCGGCTAAGTAGTCTGAGTCAGCAGGGATACAGTCCTAAATAGCCGGGTTATAGTATTAATAGTAGTTAACTTATGAGGTGATCAAAGAGTTTGGACCCCCGCCATCCAATACCGTGAAGTATTGAAGGAGGTCCTACTAAATTTGACCCAGGTCCATTGCAGGACCTCTAAACGCTGAACAATGGCAAGACCTTTACCAAACCGTTCCCTTAACCCCCGACCAGGTAGCCAACATACCTCCATATAGACCGTGGAGATATGAATGGTGAAAATCTTTTATTTTATATAGACAG
The DNA here is from genome assembly GCA_030545235.1 of Helianthus tuberosus. Classification (NCBI taxonomy): domain Eukaryota; kingdom Viridiplantae; phylum Streptophyta; class Magnoliopsida; order Asterales; family Asteraceae; genus Helianthus; species Helianthus tuberosus. The sequence continues at coordinate 268,427 of JARYGA010046138.1, forward strand.
TAAAATAATGCCAAGACACCACGGACAAACGATAAGGAAAGATCACCTTCAACATAAGTAACTAGTTATTAAAGTCATTAATACAAAACCAAATAAAAAGTGCAAAAGATTAGAAATAAAAAGTATTATACTAGACACTTTGTCTTCACCAAGTGATGTAAGAGACTTAGGCAAACATGGCCTTGATTGTCAAGAACTCTTACGATCAATCTTGGATCCCGAGACGACTCACACACTCTACGATGGACAGTGGATGATGGTGGTGGATGATGGTGTTGTGATGGTGGTGGGTGGTGGATGAAGTGTGAGAGAGGTGGTGTGCCAAGGGATGAGTTGAAATGAAACCAAGCACTCCTATTTATAGGCTGAACAGAAGGTTGGGCACGGCCCCGTGTCCGCTGGACACGCCCCCGTGCCTGTCTGACACTCTCTCTCTTTATTAATTGTAATTCGCAATTACAATTAATGCGCCTGCTGTACTTTCGCCACGCCCCCGTGTTCACTGGACACGGCCCGTGGTGGGCAATAGAAGCTTCTATAGGTTTGTCTTTTCTGCTGCTTCTTGGGTACGGCCCCGTGCTGGCTGAGCACGGGGCGTGTTCAGTCTTTTGCCTTCTCTATTTTGCTTGGGAAGATGCCGTTGAGGGCTCGGGCAGTCCACTTATGTTCCTTTTCTTGTATTTATGTTAGATTTAGCTGTCTTTTTGCTTCTTTTGTGAATTTGAGCTCATTTAATCCTGAAAATACAAAAGGAAGACAAAAACACTCTTTTTCCAACATTAGTACTTAAAAAGGGTTAGTTTTATGCCTCATTTGATGTAATTTATATGCTGCATTTTACACACATCAAATACCCCCACACTTGAACTTTTGCTTGTCCTCAAGCAAAACTCTTTAATATGTGGCTTACACTCCCAAATGGAATGGGTAGAAGAGAAGGTTTTGGGCTTGTCATAGAGTGTTGGGAATCCAAGATCTTTTTGGGTTTTATTTTTATCTATTTACAATCCTATTCGTTATGATTTGTTGAGAACGTTTCATAGGAGAAATTACTTATTTGGGCATAACATGCCTTTTTAAAATTCCATTTATATACAAGTTCACATACCTCACGGGAGAAATCACTCACACTCGGCCGAAGGTGTATTTTTAGTGAATCACTCGAGAGCGGCATGGAACTTATTCCTACCATAAGCTTGCCAAGCAATCAATCCTCATCCTTTTTAACTTTTATACCTTTGTAAATATCAAGAGGACTTTGTGGGTGAAGGGTTAGGCTTGGGTTAAAGGTAGGTGGTTGGGTTAGTGGTTAGTGGTTAAAAAAAAAAGTGAAAAAGCGTAACAAGTGTCGGTTTTCGTAGGACTTTCTATTTTTGTAACTTTTATTTTGATGAAGCTATTATTCAAACAAAGTTATTTTTGATGAACTTGTTTGTTTATTTTCTTTTGCTTCATCATCAACACATTTTTTTTGATCGATCATACAAAAAACCGAACTTGTTACTAAAACAAAGGGTTAAAAATGAAAAGGGTTTTGGTGGGTAAAAGGGTGTTTGGTTTGGGTTATGAAATGAAAAGGTTTAGGCTCAAAGGGGCTAACTAGGGGGATTTTTGGGTAGGTGGTAAAAGAAAAAGAAAAATAATGGTGTAGAAATAAAAAGGGTTAGTCCTAATGCCTCTATCATTTACTTACTTGGGTTTAAGTTGATAAGGACCGGGAATGTATTGTCATGGCAAGTTCTAGAGTCGTAAGAACCAAGCGGCTATTCACACAAGAAACGAAAAATGAGCATTTAGTCTAAAGATGTAAATTTGTATGCTTAATAAAGGCTCAAAACTCACTTTTGTGGGAATGGGTTTTTATGTGATCAAGTATATATAATCAAATTTTAACTAAGCTTGTCATGCCGTTTCATAATTTTCTTATGTTGGTTCTTGTTATCACGACGCTCTCGGTTGTAAATTTATAAAAATATAACCTTATTAATCTTATGATTCCGAACTTAAACTTTAGACAAGTAAAAAAAATGAAAATTTTTGAAAAAATTTGGGGTGTTTAGCGATTCCAATAGAGTTTTGTGTAAGGCTTGTATTTAAGACTTGCAAAATTTCAAGGTTTTAGCATCCCCCCCCCCCCCCACACTTAAATTACACATTGTCCTCAATGTGTCCCAAAAATAAATTTTTAGGTTGATTAGATGTGTAAAATGATGTTAAAAGCAAAGATTTATGTTACTGGTAGTCTGGACACGGCCCCGTGGGGACCGGACACGGCCCTGTGTTCAGGTGCCAGTAACAAAAATTAAAGAAAAGAAATAGAAGCCTGGACACGGGGGCGTGTCTGGTGAACACGGCCCGTGTCCAGTTACCTGAACGGGGCATTTTCTGCAGGGGGTTCAGCACGGGGCCGTGTTGGTTGGACACGTCCCGTGTTGAACCTTCTGTAATGGAGAGATTGATGCCGGGTTGCCTTGTTCTTGTGCATGAGGTCATTTTTCTCGTTCCCCTTTTCATCCCTTACCACCATGAGTGTGTTTTATTTATTATGAACCATCCAAACTTTAAAAACCATCATTTCATTATACTCATAGAGAGACCTTACATAGTCCTAAATTTATATTAAACTAGACATGAAAACAAAGAAATATTAAACCATGGAGTTCTAGCCTCTACTTTATTTTAATTCGCAAAATTTCCAAGAAGCTACTAATCTTGGTTAGACAAGGCCTTTTAGAACTCCTTCTTCCGGGTGCGGCTTTCCTCATATGTCGGCGAGCCACTCTTCCACCTCCCTTGGAAGGAGAAAAGAAGGCTCATTGGCATTAGTTTGAGGAGTTTCTATTTCCACCGGGGTCTCTTGTTGGTGTTCTAAGGGAGGTTCCGCCGGAAAGTCTTCCCACCCGGTAGGGTTGTCAATTCCGAGCGCCAGGTTCCAATCCTATTGAGGGAGGACTGGTTCCATTGGGGGTGCTACAAGAATATTTAACCTCTGGTGCAAGAGGTTAATTTCTTGAAAGCTGCTTTCGAGTCCCACCGTAAGATCGTTAATACGGTCGATTAGGACCTCCTCTACTGATGTCATTTCGTCGAGAGCCTCCCTTAGTGCTATCACATAGTGCACAAGTGTAGCTTCAACGGAGGGCCTCCTTCCTCTTCGGCTGTTTGATGAATGCACGGAAGATGTTTCGCTGTTTTCACTCGACATTCTACGAAAAATAAACTGAAAAATAGTTTATTTGATGAAATAGTGACCGGACACGGCCCCGTGCTCATTGAGCACGGCCCCGTGTTCATCTTTCTGCAGAATTTTGGAGCAAGGAATCTTGAAATTTTTAAGTTATTTTCTGAACCTGTGGGGTCTTTTTATTAATAACTTAAAACAATGTTTTACAACATATTTTTACCAAGATTCCTTGAACAAAACTCATTAATCCCTACCACAAAGTTGGAAGAATAATGGTAGTTCTTGGAGAAAGATGGAGAAGAAGGAAATGTCTAAAAGAGGAAAGGACAAGATGGGTTGTTGGAACCTTCTTTTAAACTTACCTAGGATAGTTGAGAGAAGATTCCTTCAAATCTCTGTCCCAAGTTGGTCCAAATGTGCAGAATTCTTGGCTGCATTTATAGAAAACGACAGCATCCTGGACATGGCCCCGTGTCCATTGGACACGACCCCGTGTGCAGGTGGAGTTCTGACACAGTTTGTCCGTATTCTGACGTACTGATCAGAAGGGAATCTTTTGGTGGACACGGGGGCGTGTTGGCTGGACACGGCCCCGTGTCGAGGGACTGTTTTATGAAGTTGTCTAGTTTTTTTTAAGGAACTCACTAGTATCGGGTGGCTCCTGATTGGTCGGAACAACCCCAAAGTGCCTAAGATACCTTAATTGTCCTAAACTAAGGCGAGAACGCAAGAGGTTGTCGGTGAGGGTAATTCCTATTTTCATTCTAGGTGGACAAGTCCAACCCTTTTCCGGGATCTCGTTAAAGAAGGTGTATGCCGAATCGCTCAGGTCTGTGTATGCACCGAACGAAGTCGATGGAGAGTCCTTCATGGCACAGGGACGACTATCGTCCAAGTCTTTGCTAGGTATGAAGGTATTTTTGGGAGCAACGAGGTTGTTGGAATGCGGTTCCAACATTTCTTCATGGTCATCGTCTTGGGTCGGATCAATAAAGTCCTTCCTAAGCTCTTTTAACCAATTTAGAATTAGCTTTTCTAGTTGAAATAACTCGTCAAGGAGCATTTCCCTTAGAATATCTGGCTGGGCGCATTCGAGGGAGAGATAGTGCTTATTTTTACTTTCGCCCCTCTTAAGGTTATAAGGAATCGGTGGGTCTATGCAGTGGGGCCTATAATTTAGAAAGTAACATTCTAATTCTTTATGTTCGCCTTCACATAATTGACACCACGTACCATAAGAGTGCCGAAAGTAAAAACAATTACTATCACTCATGTTTATGTCAGAAATTACCAACCGCCGGGATCTAACGGTTCTGTTTTTAGTAAGTGAATCTTGGGCACGGGGGCGTGTTGAGTGAGCAAGGCCCCGTGTTCAGCTTACTGTCTGACTTAAAACAGGATTGCCAGTTCCAATGATTTAGCACGGGGGCGTGTTCAGCGGGCACGGCCCGTGCTGAGCTCTGCAGAAGCTGAAAAACTAAGAAAATCCTAAAAAAATAAAAAGAAAAATAAAAAAAATGATTAGGCCGTTGATTCCTAACTTTCTTAAAATCCTTGTGTCCCCGGCAGCGGCGCCAAAAACTTGATGTGCGGTAAAGTGTTATATATATTAGGTGTATATTTTAAGCCCCTTTAACACTTATTTTTAGCCAAGTTTTAAATTTATAAAACACGATATTTTACTAACACTAAACACACATATGGGCAAGTGCACCCATCGTGAGCGTAGTATAGTGTTGGCAAGATACCGAGGTCGTCCAAGGACACAAGAGCTTTTAGTACCGATTTATCCTCAACGTCTAATCAAAATAAAAAGTTTAGAAAAATGTTTTTAAACTAAGAAAAATAAAAATAACTAAAATGCTGAAAATAAAAATAAAAGAAAAACAGATAGACAAGATGAATCACTTGGTTCCGAATCGTATCTAGTATAACCTTTGATTATTTCCGCACTTTTGCACATAATTAAGAGATTATCTTAGTTATTGTAGTAGGCCCCTCTTTTGAAGGTGACATTACCCTCACCCCAGTAGTTTGAGTCAGCAAGGATACAATCCTAAAAGGGTGGATTATTGGAAGATAATTAATTAAGTTATTAATGCAATATTATGGTAGGCCCCGCTTTTGGCGGTGACGTTACCCTCGGCTAAGTAGTCTGAGTCAGCAGGGATACAGTCCTAAATAGCCGGGTTATAGTATTAATAGTAGTTAACTTATGAGGGGATCAAAGAGTTTGGACCCCCGCCATCCAATACCGTGAAGTATTGAAGGAGGTCCTACTAAATTTGACCCAGGTCCATTGCAGGACCTCTAAACACTGAACAATGGCAAGACCTTTACCAAACCGTTCCCTTAACCCCCGACCAGGTAGCCAACATACCTCCATATAGACCGTGGAGATATGAATGGTGAAAATCTTTTATTTTATATAGACAGTAAAATAATGCCAAGACACCACGGACAAACGATAAGGAAAGATCACCTTCAACATATGTAACTAGTTATTAAAGTCATTAATACAAAACCAAATAAAAAGTGCAAAAGATTAGAAATAAAAAGTATTATACTAGACACTTTGTCTTCACCAAGTGATGTAAGAGACTTAGGCAAACATGGCCTTGATTGTCAAGAACTCTTACGATCAATCTTGGATCCTGAGACGACTCACACACTCTACGATGGACAGTGGATGATGGTGGTGGATGATAGTGTTGTGATGGTGGTGGGTGGTGGATGAAGTGTGAGAGAGGTGGTGTGCCAAGGGATGAGTTGAAATGAAACCAAGCACTCCTATTTATAGGCTGAACAGAAGGCTGGGCACGGCCCCGTGTCCGCTGGACACGCCCCCGTGCCTGTCTGACACTCTCTCTCTTCATTAATTGTAATTCGCAATTACAATTAATGCGCCTGCTGTACTTTCGCCACGCCCCCGTGTTCACTGGACACGGCCCGTGGTGGGCAATAGAAGCTTCTATAGGTTTGTCTTTTCTGCTGCTTCTTGGGCACGGCCCCGTGCTGGCTGAGCACGCGGCGTGTTCAGTCTTCTGCCTTCTCTATTTTGCTTGGGAAGATGCCGTTGAGGGGTCGGGCAGTCCATTTATGTTCCTTTTCTTGTATTTATGTTAGATTTAGCTATCTTTTTGCTTCTTTTGTGAATTTGAGCTCATTTAATCCTGAAAATACAAAAGGAAGACAAAAACACTCTTTTTCCAACATTAGTACTTAAAAAGGGTTAGTTTTATGCCTCATTTGATGTAATTTATATGTTGCATTTTACACACATCTACCCTCACAACGAATGACAAAGTGCGATACTTAAACATCCATCGAATTAACGACGAATGACAAAGCATAACCCTAATGTGGGCAGCACTTAAACATCCATTGGATAGTTTAATCGATCGAACATTGAATCGTAGCAGCGATCGAGTTATTACCCTGTATTGTGGCAACAATTTGTGATCGTGTGTGTTTTAGAATTGTTTCTATGATATCTCAGTGTATATAACGAATTTCTTCGTCGTTTCAGTGCCCAAAATCAAGTCCCAGACTCTACTATTTATAGTCAAAATTTGACCCCCCTCGCGTGACGCGAGGGGTACCCTCTGGGGCGTCGCGTGGCGCGACGGGTCCTATCCTACCATATGGTAGCCACCTTTCTAACTAGCCTTGCTGAGTCAACGAAATTGTAAAATTCGTTTTTGACAGCGTTTTATGTGGATAATCGTAACTAGGGTTTACCCCCCCCCCCCTGAGTTTTAGGGGCCCTGATCCTGATTCTGATTGTTCTGAAATTTTTAGGGTTTGTGCAGAATCACTTGGGTGTCTTAATTAGGGTTTCCTATTGAACAAAATATAATAATAAATAATATTTTTGGTGAGAGTTGTTACACCCGGGTGCCACTAGTCGTCAGTAATCGACGGCTGGGGTTTAATCCTATTGGAGCACGTGCTGGGCGGTTTTAATTTGAAATGAAGGTGATGTGACAGTTTGCTCCATACTGGTCAGTTATTTCCCTTAAATACACCTTGGTTTCGTGAATCTTCCCTCAACTTCCACCATAACCCTCTTTTCTCTGTTTCCTTTACATTCCTCCGATTACCGTTTTCTCTTAACCATGAGCCGTACCGGTCGCTCTGCAATATGATCGGTCTTGACAGTGAAGAACTTGAAGTCTTTCGTCAAGACCTACAATATTCCTGAGCGTTTTTCTCCCACCTTGCCGGGCCCTAATGAACCGGCTGAGTGCATTCCCGATAGGATTGTCCTCTACACTTTGGTATTTTCCTCCTGTGGAGTCCGGTACCCTCTTTCTTCCTTCAAGATAGCCCTATTGCGGCACTTCGGTGTTCATTTCTCTCAATTGCACCCTCTAGGGTTTATGAGGGTGGTGCATTTCGAGTTATCCTGTGCGGCTGTCTCCGGTGAGCCGTCTGTCCCTTTGTTTTGTATGTTTTATAAACTGATCTCCGATGGGGATTGGTTTACTTTTGCCAAGAGAAAGGATAGTGTGTCGAAGCCCTGTTATACCTTTATGCCGACCTCTACTTACCCTAAAGAATGGAAGAGTAGGTTTATCTTTGTTTCTGCTGCCATGATACCGAAGTCTCCACCACCGAAGGATGCCGAGGCTGCTATTGAAGACAGCATTCCCATTTTGTCTGCTGATGAGATCGTCCAATGGAAGCGTATGTATGAAAATCCGACGAGGGCTTTCACTTTTTCTGAGGGAATCCTGGCCATGGGGGGGGTTGAGCCCATCCTACTCAGTTCGCCCCAAGGCCTTTTTCGGTAAAAAAGGTATCCTTTTTGCCCTGGATTCGTTGTATCTGTCTTTACTCTTTGGGATTTGTGCAGTCATATTTAGTGTTCTTCTTGTACAGAGTTGACTTTGTGGAGGCTACTCCAAGGGGATTCTAAAGATGTTAAGTTTGTGGTTGGTGATGAAGTCGAGCCGGGGTGTTGGAATGCAGGTTACCGGGGGCTCTGTTCAGGCCGGGGGCTCTGCTGCTCTGGAGGATGGTGAGGGGACTTCTTCTGATGGGGAGGAGAGTTCCCCTGACCCTCTTCCCGTTAAGCGTTCTAGCCATGACGATGATGAAGATCTGGAGAGCCGTTTGGCTCGTAAGAGGAAGGCCGTTAGCCCTAAGCCAGCCCCTGCTCCTCGTGACATCCGGCAGAGGCTCCGGAGTGCTAGCGGACAGTAACCCCCTCCTTCAACAAAGGCTGCTTCTGAACTTCCCCTTGCTGGGGTTAAGGGTTCTTTGTCTAAGCACCTGCGGTCCTCCAGCCTTGTGAGTGCACCTTTGTTGGTGAGTTTGTTTTTTCTTTTTCCTGTTGCCTTATATTCTCTTTGTTTTGGGGAGGTTTTTGATGTTGTTTTTTCTTTCTTTATCTGAGTAGGGAAGTTCTCATGATCCAATAGAGATCCCTACTGGCCCTTCCTCTTCCCGTGTTCGAGACAAGACTTCGGAAGTAAGCATTGCTCGTGTTGCCTCAGCTCTTGAGGTTTCTCCTCATCATGCTACTGGGACCAGTAAACCTTCTCAATTTGAGGGTCTTGCTCATCGATCCCCTTTGGCTCCCCTGTTTGTTGATGCCCTCCCTTCCACCTATGTTCCTAAGTGGAAAATAACTCATTCCTCGGTGATAGGGACTCCTGAAACTGCCATGGATTTTTTGAGTCATGCTGTTCCTCCCTCCCATAGGTTCATGAATTCTGCTTTGAGGGATGACCTTTTTGAGGATCAGTATAGCATGTCACTCTGTGAGAGCTTTTTCAGGGGCGCCGGCATGCTGCAACGGGTTGATGATTTGAGGAAGGAGAATGAAGGACTCAAGGGTGAACTTAAGACTTCCCAATCTGTTGCTGTTGAACTTCGATGTCAAGTGGTTGAGGCTGAAAGAAAACTGCAAGAGGAGAAGGTATATAGCTTTTCTCCCTTCTCCTCCCCCCCCCCCTTTTTTTTATCTTCCAACCGCTTTTGGATTCTTTATGATGTCTTTTGTTCAGGGGGCTGGGGCTATGCTGGAGCGAAGGGAGTGAGCTTGGGAGAGGGAGATGGCGGTGTTGGTAGAGGAGAAAGAGGAGTTAGCCGCGGAGCTGAAACGCCAGAGGGAGATTGACTCTGTTTCCCAAAAAGATCTGGATGTGATGTATGCTCATTATGGAATGGCGTCTAATGATAACCAACGGTTGGCTAAGGAAAAGCGTTGGTTGATCACCGAAGGCTTTGGAGCCTTTCTCACTGCCGTCTCTCAATCGGAGGAGTTCAAGAGTGGCATTGAGCAGGTGTGTAGGGCTTACCGGGATGTTGGATATCAGTCAGGGCTGAAGGATGGATATATTTACTCTGCTCAGGGTTTGGACAGGAAGGAAACTCCGCTTTACAATTCCAAGGCTAAGAAGCTATTGTCTAAGTTGGACAAGGAGTTTGGGAGTAAGACCCCGGCCCTCCTTGAGAAGATCCTAGAGCACCCCCTGATATCCATCGATGAATTGAAAGCCCTGTTTGCTCCTGCCGGCCCCTCGTCTCCGAAGTCTTCGTTTGGGGGTGGTTCCCAGTAATTTCTGAACATTAATCCACTTCGATATGGTTGTAACCTAAACAGTTATACGCTCTAGGATACTCTTAACTTTTTGATGTTTGGGGGGAGAACCTTTGTGTAGGGGTTCTCCTGGTACTTAATCATATGACTTATGACTGTACATTGCTATCTTGCTTTTGCTTGTTTTCTGGTGTGTTTTTTCTTTTTGCAGGAGTTTTTGCCAGGGATCAGGCCGGCGTTTTCCTGAAGACCTTTGGTTGTTTGTTAGAAACCATGTTTTAGTCTGTTTATCATGTTTTCTAGCTTGTATTAGTTTTTCTTGTAAGGGCCAATAGGGCTTCCTACTGTACATTCGTTTTGTAATAAAAAATCTTTCTTTTTATAGTTTGTTTACAAAAGTGTGTGGTGTTTATAGTTTGCTTTATAAACCAGAATTGTCTGTTCGAGGACAATCGCTGGACAAGTCTATAATGTGAGATTATGTTTTTGACTTGTTTGTCCGTTTTTCTTGGGTTAGCTAGACCCTATTTTGCCCCACAGCGGGGCGTTTGGTATATTTGGTATACCTTGTACACGTGTGTTTGTTTATTGTTAGGTTTATGACCGTTCTGGGCACGTCTGCCTTGGTACAACACTTGTCATTTTGCCAAAAGGGGACAAGTTAGTTGTCCGTTTGTCATTCATTTCTTGGGGACTAAGTTTCCCAGTACAAGTTTTTACAAGAGATTTTTCTTGGGGTAGGCCCCTGACTTAGTTGTTGATTATTACAAAAGTGGCTCCCTGGCTGTTTTTCCTGGGGGGTGAACCCCTCATATGTGATACTTCCTGAGCTGCATGAGGTTCCATGTCCTGGGGACCTCCTTGCCTTGAAGTGTTTCCAGCTTGCAACTTCCTTTGCCGTTTGCCCATGTAACCCGGTAAGGTCCTTCCCAATTGGGCCCTAGCTTTCCGGTGCTCTCTTGTAGGCTGGCTTCGTTTGCTCTTAGGACCAAATCCCCTGGGACGAGGTTAAGCTTTTTCATCGTGGCATTGTAATAGCTTTTAAGCTGCTTTTTGTACTTAGCCTCCCTGACTGCCGCGACCTCCCTTCTCTCTTCAAGCAAATTCAGGTTCATCCAGAGGTCTTGCTCGTTTTCGGCCTCCCTGAGCTTCATTCTGGCAGTTGGGGATCCTACTTCAGCCGGGATGACAGCCTCCGTCCCGTAGGTTAAGCTGAAAGGAGTCTCCCCGTTGCAGTCCTTAGGGGTGGTCCTATATGCCCATAGCATAAATGGCAATTCCTCCAACCATCCGTTTTGTTTCCTTCCGAGTCTCCCTTTTATCCCTTGATAACGTTTTGATTTGCTCTTTCTACTAGCCCGTTGCTCTGGGCATGGGTGATGGAAGTGAACACTTGAGGTATGTGCATTTGTTCACACCATAGCCTGAAGGGTTTTCCAGCAAATTGTACGCCATTGTCACTCACGAGCTCCTTCGGGACGCCATATCTGCAGATAATGTTGTCTTGCACAAACCGCCTCATATGCTCCCCGGTTATTTTTGCCAAGGGCCTTGCCTCTATCCACTTGGTAAAATAATCGATGGCAACCACCACGTATTTGACCCCTCCTGGACCCTCTAGGAATTGTCCGATTATGTCGATGGCCCACTTTTGGAAGGGCCACGATGTTGAGACAGGTATCATTGGGTGTTTGTGGCGGTGTGTCATGGGTGCATGGACCTAGCAATTGTCACATCTCCTGATCTCCTCTGATACTGTTTCAAACATTCTAGGCCAATAGAATCCCGCATTCATTGCCTTCGCCACTACCGTCCTTGGCCCAGAATGCATTCCACAAATCCCCTCATGTATTTCTCTAATCACATATTTGGCCTCCTCATTATCGAAACATTTCAGGGATGGACCCAGGTATGATCTCCGGTAAAGCTCTCCGTCAATCAACTCGTATTGTAGAGCCTTAACTCTTACTTTTCTGGCTGCCCAGTCCCCCTCGGGTAATTCCCCGCTTCTAAGGAATCTTACAATCGGTGTCATCCATGTTTCTTGTTCGTCCCCAATTGTAGCCACTTCAGCTGAGTCGAGAGAGGGAGACGTCAGGACTTCCACTTTGACCTCTCTTGCCAGATGATCGAATGCCATGGAGGCCAGTTTGCTGAGGGCATCGGACTTCCTGTTTCTCCCGCGGGGGATATACTCTAGCTTGAAGGTCCGGAATGCCTTGGCTGTTTCCTTTACCTTCGCCACATATTGAGCCATTGTGCTGTCTTTGGCCTCATTTTCTCCTTGGTATTGTTTGACCACTAACTGCGAGTCTGTACTGGCCTCCACATGTTTTGCTCTCATCTTCTTGGCTAGCCTCATCCCTACTAAGAGGGCTTCGTACTCTGCAGTGTTGTTGGTGTTTTCGAAGTCTAGCCTGATGGCGTAGGTTAGCTCAACTCCTTCAGGGCTTATCAACGTAATGCCCGCTCCACTCCCCTCTTCGCTGGAGGCTCCATCTGTGAGTAGTTTCCACACAGCCTCGTTTTCCTTCTCCTTTTCTTCCCTTTCCAAGGCCTCCCATTTTAAAAGCTGCTTCTCTTCATCCACAGGGACTTCTGCTAAGAAATCAGCCAGTATTTGTCCCTTCATGGCTGTCCTGGGTTTGAACTCCAAAGAGTGTCCCCCCAGCTCTATTGCCCATTTAGCCAGACGTCCCGACAGCTCCGGCCTCCTTAGTACTTTCTGGAGGGGTTGATATGTCATTAGGGTGATCTCGTGTCCTTGGAAGTACCTTCTAAGTCTTTGGGATGCGAAGACAAGAGCTAGAGCCAGTTTCTCTAGGGGCATATAGCGTTCCTCGGGGTCCTTGAGGGTCCTGCTGATGAAATAAATTGGTATCTGCTTTCCCTCCCGTTCCACCATCATAACCACAGTTATGGTTGTTTTTAAGGCGGATAAATACAAGAGGAGATGCTCCCCAGGTACTAGGGTGGCTAGGGTTGGGAATTTGCAGATGTAGGCCTTCATTTCTTGAAAAGCGGTTTCTGCCTCAGAGGTCTATTTAAACCTGTCTGTTTGAAGGCGGTCTTTTAGTACTTTCATGAAGGGAAGGGTCCTGTCGGCTACCTTTGACAAGAAGCGATTCAAGGCAATTAACCTTCCATTCAGCTGTTGGATGTCTTTCAGGGACCTGGGAGATCGTATTTCGGCCACGGCTTGAGTTTTCTCCGGGTTACCTTTGATTCCACCCTTAGTAACCACTACCCCCAGGAATTTCCCTTCTTCTACCCCGAAGCAGCATATCCCGTGGTTCAGCTTCATGTTTACATCCTGCATGGTGCGAATAGTTTTAGCTATATCATCTATCATGGCCATCTCAGTCAGGCTTTTGATAACGATGTCATCGACGTACACCTCCAAGTTTCGTCCCCGTTGTTCTCTGAAGAGGGCATTCATGAACCTTTGATAGGTGGCCCCAGCATTTTTGAGTCCGAAGGGAATTTTGGTATAGCAGAATGTCCCTTCGTCTGTGATGAAGGCGGTCTTTTCCTTGTCTTCCATTTACATTGTATTTAATGATATCCTTTGTAGGCATCCAAGAAGCACTTCAGGGGATACTGAGATAAGGAGTCCACCTGGACGTCTATTTCCGGGAGGGGGTAGCAGTCCTTGGGGCATGCTTTGTTTAGATCTTGAAAGTCGATACACATCCTCCACCCTCCGTCTTTCTTCTGGACCATAACCGGGTTGGCAACCCAAGATGGGTACTTCACCTCCCTCACTATTCCGGCTCTGAGCAGTTTCCTGGTTTCTTCACAGGCGGCCCTCCTCTTGTTGGGGCCCATGCTCCGCTTCTTCTGTTTGACTGGCTTGGCCCAGGTGTATGTATTGAGCCGGTGTTCGGTCAAGCTTCTTGGGATCCCTGTCATGTCTCTGTGCTGGAACGCAAATACGTCTATGTTGAGGAGGAGCAACTCTTTGAGAGCACTTTTGCACTTGTTACTCAGGTGACCTCCTACTTTAACCGTCTGCTCCGGGAACCTATCACAAAGAACCCACTCTTCGACCCCATCTTTTTGGGGTTTCTCAGATGCTTCCCCCTCAGATACGGAGGAAATCACTTCATATGCAGATTTCACCCAAGCCAAGCCTTTTGGCGTTTGGAACACTAGAGCTCTGTGTGGGGTTGATGCCTGTGCTTGCAGATTTCCAATCCCAGGTCTTCCCAAGATTGCATTGTACTTTGAGGATGCCCGGACCACTGTGAAAGTTAGGTTTATAGTTCGAACACGATCCCCTACCCCGACTGTGAATGGGAGTCTGATCTTCCCCAAGGGGTGTGACACACTGTTGTTGAAACCTACTAGGGGGATAGAGTCCTCCTCGAGCCTATCCCTTACATCCCTGTTAAATCTGAGGAAATAGTGTTCATATATTACTTCTACCCCGGATCCCCCGTCCACATGTATTCTGGCCACCTTGTGGCCAGCTATTATGGCTGAGATGATAAGAGGGAGTCGCTGCACTTCGTTTTCCTCCAGGTGTGGCATCAAGATGGGAGCTTTCATGCGGTTTGGGGAGCCCAGAATTCTGGCCTTTACACTTCTGGTGGTATCAAATTCATCCCTCCTTCGAATCATGTCTACATCTGCCCTTCCAGGCTCCCTCGCATCTTTCCCTTTGCAGTCCCCTCCTCCTTCCTTAATTTCTTTAACCAAATGGGCCAGTTTACGCGTTTTCACCGCGGCCTATATTTCCCTCTTTAGATACATGCAATCATCAGTTTTATGACCGAATCCTTTGTGGAAATCACAATATTCATTCGGTTGTGCCTTTGGCCCGGGTTTTATGGGTGGCGGTCTTGGGAAGGAGCTCTTCACCTTCTCAGTAGCCAGTATTTCACTTGGGGTTTTGGTGAGAGGGGTGAAGCTGTCAGAGTAGGGGGATGGGCCTCTCCCCCGAGGCCTATATGAGGAGTACGAGGGTCTCGTTCTATCATGCAACATTCTATCAAAAGCTGGTTTTCTTGAGTAAGGTGTACCTTTTTCGGGAGGTTTTGCAGCTGAGTTGACCCTTCGGGGTGGGGTGTCCATCTCCTTAGCTTTACTAACGGTGTCTTTGCCCCTGACGAAGGCTCTGTAAGATTGTCAAACGAGTGTGGGAACTCATCCCCCAGCTTCTCGCATAGTTGTACATGTTTTAACCCGTTGATGAAACTGCTGATCTTCATGACCTCCGGGACGTCCTTGATGTTCATGCTTTCCTTGACAAACCTCTCCATGTATTGAACTATCCGCTCATTGTCCCTCTATCTTATGTGCAATATTTCGTTTGGGTTCTTGACCACTTTTCTTTGCTGACCAAAGTTTCTGAGAAACTTTTCACTTAACTCTTCATAGCTGTCAATCCCTCTGGGAGGAAGGCTGTCAAACCAGAGCCTGGCTCCCTCTGTCAGGGTCCCAACTGTCCTGCACCCCTGAAGGCATGGAGATGGTCCTCAGGGTCTCTTGTCCCATCGTACCGGTTGAAGTTTGGGGGTAGCTTTGTCTTAGGGGGCATGGGTGCTTCCGCAATCCTCCTAGTGAACTTTGAGATCTCGGCTAAATCCCGAGGGAGGTATGGTTGATCCAAACCATCATCGCCTTGGTTTTCCTTTTCTTTTTCTATTCCTTTTTGTTTCTTCCCTGTGATGAGATCCTCCCTCTCTTCCGAGGACATCTGCCTAAGGGCCGTCATGAAAGTTTCAAGTGGGTCATTTCCACTACTTTTGTTTTGTGGGCCCACCCCTTCCTGGTTGGAAGGTGTGTCGAAGGACAGTCTAGCCCTGAGGCTGTCAAGCTTCTCTTATCTTTCTAAATCCCCAAGACACTTTTTTAGCTTATCCTTGTGCATGGCAACGAAATCTGGAGTGATAGCCTCATCCCTTTCCAGAATTTCCACTTGATTCTCGTTTTCTTCCTCATGAGTTATGTCTTCCACTGTGACCTTATCATGATCGTTCTGTACCATCTGGATGGTACGCGAGCTGGGTGGAGTTGTCATGTTGCATCTTGTAAAACGGGTTGTCTCAACGTCGAAGTTTCAGAGTGGGAACACCAGTTAGAGTGCGGTCCCACGGATGGCGCCAATGTCCAATACCCAAATCCCGGATGACGTTCAAGGGGTCTTCGCTGACGTCAAGATATCCCGGCCTTCGTTGCTACAAAAAAGTAAACCGTTAGCGTCGTCACGGAGGGCCCCGGGAGGGGGATCCGTGACCAAGCTCCGGCGTGAGAATAAGTAAACTTGCCGGAAAGCTTGAGGAGTTTATTCCGATGAGTGTGATCACCGGAATGTTCCTCTAGGGTGTGAATCTAATAAATGTGTGTGTATTTAATGTAGGAGAATATTGGTCGGAATAAATGAGAGAGCTCTTAATGCGGTTACCTTAAGTTCTCCCTGATTCACCGCTCCTCTCTCTTATATAAGTATGAAACCTTATCTTCCATGTGAGATATTTCCATGAGATGATCCAACGGATTCTGAGGGTCTTCGGGGGGCTCAGACACGTGTCTGACCCCCAACGGTAAGATGGCAGCCTCATTTAATGTTTCCGGCTGGAGAAGTACAATGCCAGCCGAGATCCTTTTCATATCAGACATTAAATGTTGCCTGAGTTCTCTGAGTCCTTGTTTCCCGCTCATTTTCTAAAGAGAAACCTTAGTGGGCAAGCAAGATTGTTTCTTGGGCCTCATCTGTTGGGCCCGTGTGGCAACGGCCCAAAGGCAGGTAAATGGAGTGATCCATTGGCCCGTCGTCATTCATCATCTACATCATCTACATTTGCACTACACTGTTTATAATAAAAATAAAACCATCAAGTTTCTATCAAAACATATTCAATTCAATTCAGTAAGATCATCCATTGGTATTTCAAGTCCTGCTGAAAAATGGTCTTGTATTTCCTCATCATCAAAATTTAGTAAAGAACTCAGATCCTGAGGACAACCCACCCCTAATTCATCAATCGGGTCTAATAGTGGGTCAATGTTTTCCATACTGTGCTTTGGGGTTCCAAAAATTAGAAAACATATCTGATCTCCCCTATTTTCAGATCTAAACCACTTTCTTTCATCGCTGCATCATCGCCAAAACGACCTTCTGTTTCTTCTGCCCCATCTCCGACTCCGACCCCGGCTCCATCTCCGACTCCGACCCCGACTTTCGTTAAGATTCTGTTAGAATAGAGAAAAATGAATGAGATATTGAGAATAGAGAAGATGAAGGGTAAATTTGTCATTTCACATCCACTTAATGGAGAAAACTAACCGTCATCCACTCTAGGGACTTATCCGACTAACAAACTGTCAAACCACAATGAGCACTCGTGTGATTTCCAAAAGTTAGGGATTATAGATGTTATTTTGCAAAACCACAGAGACTATCTGTGCAAATGGGCAGCCCAAGAAGGGGTTGGCCCACTCCCTTGTGTCGCATAAACTATGAGGAAAGTTAATACTCCTCATTTGTTGCAAATCTCACAACACACACCAAACCCTAAGCTCCTCTCCTCTCCTCTTGAAGCCGACGGCGAACATCCCCATCTCTTGAAGTTTTCTTACTTGGATCGATCTTATTCTCCTCTCAATCGGTTAGTGGTTGTGATTTTTGATTGTATGTTTGATGATGTTATGACCTATGTGTATTACATGATGATTTAGTGATATTTTATAATTGAACATGATATAAACTGTTGAATCTTAATGTTCATGTAATCGGCTCACATGTGTATGATTAGAACATGATACGAAATAGTAATCGGATAATGATAAAGATGATTAGAACCGAATGTAAGTGAGTCGGCTGAGATGTGTTTAAACTCGGATGACATGAGATGATCCTAGTGTTAGATTCGATTGAATGTTGTGATAGCGGTGTTCATGATTCGGATGCTTAGTTAGGGTTCGTGTGAATTTTGTGATAAAAACCTTGTTTCGATCGAGATATAGTTGGGTTAGAAACTGTTGATTGATAAACTGCAAATATGGAAATTATCAATAATAGAGTAACTGATTGCATGATTTAAGGGGACACATAACCGATCGCCCAAGATCGGATCATATCTGGTCGCACAAGCCCTTGAATCGCACAAGGGCTACTCGCACAAGATTTGGTACAACCACTTTAAGCACCGTGTACAATCAGGAGATGTATGATCGCACAAGACCTTGTGGATCGCACATGACAGTGCCGATCGCACAAGGCCTTGGGCCACACACAAACACTTGGACAGTTGGGCCTTAAAGCCCAGAACCCAGTCGCACAACCCAACCGGATCGCACAAGTCGGCCGGATCGCACAAGTCTATCCGGATCGCACAAGACTTGTGTTATTCGTTTGGGCCGTTACTTGCTGGACTGCTTATATTTTTGTTGGGCCGGGTATCGTTGGGCATCTATGGGTGAATCGCACAAGACTGTTAGACTTGTGCGAGCCCAATCTTTTGAATCGTACAAGTGTGATTATGTTATGTGCTTAACTGTTAAGGTGTTGCCATGATCAATACATGTTCGCAACCTGTTTGCTTACGTGTAAACATACGTGCTTTACTTGAACCTAGACCTGACTTGTATGGTAACCATGTTAGGACGTGGTTGACCACATCTAGCTCAAGTAACCTTTCTGTGTATCTACCGAGCAAACCAAGGTGAGTTCACACTCCTAAGGCATAGGATTCCCAGGGGTTGGGAATGGGATTGAATAACTACTCGTACCATCATTACTATTAAACTACTTTTTACTGTCCTCGGATTGAAGGGCACGTACGTAAAACCTACGTACACTCATACTTACTATTGTCCTCGGATTGAAGGGCACGTACGTAAAACCTACGTACACGATCATAAGACCATCAACTCTATCACTTGAAGTCCCTAATTTATCGACTTAATCGCCGAGGCCTATGGCGAGCGGGTCATTAGTTAATAGCGCTATTAGGTTTAACAAACCTCACACCGTGCCAGTCGGACGAGCGTGTACTAATGGACTATGGGCAAAGGGTCAATGCTGATAGACATTGACTTAGGGCACCTCTTATATTTTCGTAGCAGCCGATACGCGTGGTCTAATAACACATGGGAAGCCCCCACTAATCTTCTCAAACATGTCAGGGTGACCGCGATACGAATTAATACGATACTGGGTTTACAAACGAACGCTATAACTAAACAACCAACTGTGAACTCGCTCAACTTTGTTGTTGATTCGTTGCTACATGCCTTGCAGGTCGTTAGGTACTCATGGAGCTTGCACTGGGAGGCGCGGTCGTTGTGGGACATGGCATTGTGTGCCATGCTAAAAACATTACTTTATTTCATACTTAATACTTGTTTTGGGTTTTACAATTATGCTTCCGCTTAACACTTAACCATGCTTTGGTTTTGAACACCTTTCATATTGTGTGGTTGAATTTATACTCATTACTTGTTATGTTCAATATGATTGGTGGCTTGATCCTGATCAGTCACGTCCCCAAGCGGTGATACTCCGCGTGTGGATTTTTTTTTTTTTGGGGTGTGACACTTGTGTTCAAGGATTGAACCGGCAGAAACTCAAACACAATAATACGGACTCAAAAACCTTGTTAGACACGAGCTCAAATACAACTAGTGTATATATGATCAACCATTTAACTTGAGCTTTACTTTACATATCATACTCAAATTATAAATTTACAATCCATACTGTATAACAACAAAAATTCAAAACAAGATTCATGGATAGTTAGTTTTGAAGCATAGCATAGTAAACATAATGTAAAATGTCTTAAAAAAATATCCACAAAACATCAAAAAGGTGGTCCTTGCAACGATTGTCCATCACAAGATTCATAAAAGTGATGTTCGAAATAATGTAGTGTCACCACAAATATTATGTAAAAACATTTTCAGCCCAATGGCGATGACACGTTAAAATCCAAATATTCCTCGTTCATCATCGACGACTCATCATCACCGACATGGTTCGAAACACCCAAATTTTATAACTCTAAAGTCGGGACATGAAGTATTTTAACAATAACCGGAAATCACGCAAGAGCTTATTTAACGAAAATTATTTGGAGACCTAGAAGGTCATGTAACGAAATGGTAGCTGTTGACCGGAGAAATAGTTAGGATCAAATTTTCCGAAGTTGCAGGTGGTTGAGATCATTTTCATGGTCCACATCTTTCCTATTTATATTATATATAACTTGTTATAGGGTTCAACTCGTTGGCAAGACAAATATAAAATCGATTATAGATCTGTACTCCGTCGAGCCACATATAAAAACGAATATCAGATTCGAACTCCGTCCAGTCACATATAGGACCCAGTGATAGATATTGTCTTAGCTGAGAAACATATTGATTACAAAATTATATATGTAACAAAGACCATGGTGACAGAAGAAATATACAAGCATAGAATGAAATTATTCGTAAAGGTATATAATAGATGTGTGTTAATAATTGATTTAGAGAGTCATATTGCAACGAGTTTTAAATAACATCTAGCTAGTAATTGTCTTCATTGGATGTCTTTTAATAATCTTGGTGTCTTTCAATTTTCAACCAATGTTATCTTTTTTTAGTAGATTCGGATTATAAAATGTAGAAATTAACTTGTAGTTGTTGGAATATCATTATCTTCGGTCAGCTAAAAAATGTTAATAATTGCACCTTGCCATTTTATAATTTCTTCCTAGGCTACACGATAAATATCATGACCTCAGCTTCAACAGATACGAAGATACATATCAATTATCACTATTAGGTATAATGTAAATGGATTAGGATCCAATGAACAACTTATTCATCTACTTAATTTCATGTTGTTTAAAAAAATCTACTTAATATCACATTTGATCATATTTTAAAATTTTTAAGTATATCGAACATTTTTGTTGGTTTATTAAAAAGTTATATAAATAATACACTAACAACTTTGTCATATAGCCACCTACTAATTAAACACCATATAAAATGGGTCAATCTATTTGGACACCTTATCTGCCTATTTAGACACCCTTTGCCTCGTATAGGCCTCGTATAGGCCTATACGAGGCGTATAGGGTTACATCAAAATCAGTGCCTGACTCATGTCACTTCTGGTTTGACCCCTTCAAGACGCCTCGTATAGGCCTATACTGGTATACTGGGCGTATAGGCCTCATATGTGACCCTTTGCCCCTTATATGCCTCGTATAGGCCTATACTGGGCGTCTTGAAGTGTTTTTCTTTTTTTTTTTTTTTTTTTTTTTTTTTTAACAAACATTTTATACAATATTAATCGTTTTAGCAAACTTTTATACAAAAACAAGTTTTTTTATTTTAAATAATTAATATTAGGACCCCTCGTTGGTTTTTTTTAGTTGAAAAATAGATGTTTTGGTAGGGTAATTTGATTGTTTTTTGAGGGTGATGTTTTTTGAGTAAAAAAATGGTGTATAGTATAAGTCTAGTATAGGTCCCATATAGGTCTTGTATAAGCCTATAGGCCTAAACGGGACCTAAACCACACCTATAGTCCTATACGAGTGTTGTATCTTATCCAATAGTCTAATATCGTATCATATCGTATCGTATAGTATAGTATAGTATAGTATAGTATAGTGTAGTATAAGTCTCGTATAGGTCTTGTATAAGCCTATCGTGTTGTATCGTATCGTATAGTATAAGTCTCGTATAGCTCTCGTATAGACCTATATGGGACATATACGAGACTTATACTATACACTATACGATACAATACGATACCATACTATACGATACAATACAATACGATACTATCGTATCATATAGTGTAGTATAGGTCCCTTATAGGTCTTGTATAGGCCTATCGACGTATACGGGCGTTGTATCGTATCGTATAGTGTATAGTATAAGTCTAGTATATGGCCCCTATAGGTCTTGTATAAGCCTATAGGCCTAAACGGGACCTAAACCACACCTATAGTCCTATACGAGTGTTGTATCTTATCCAATAGTCTAGTATCGTATTGTATTGTATCGTATCATATCGTATTGTATCGTATAGTGTAGTATAAATCTCGTATAGGCATTGTATGGGCCTATGGATGTGGTATCGTATCCTATAGTATCGTGTTGTATCGCATCGTATCGTATAGTATAGTGTAGTATAAGTCTCGTATAGGTCTTGTATAAGCCTATCGTGTTGTATCGTATCGTATAGTATAGTATAAGTCTCGTATAGGCATCGTATAATTAATATTAGTGTTATTATAATTAATATGAGTTTTTTATAATTAATATTAGTGTTATTGATATTAATATGAGTTTTTTTATAATTAATATTAGTGTTATTATAATTAATATGAGTTTTTTATAATTAATATTAGTGTTATTATAATTAATATGAGTGTTATTATAATTAATATGAGTTTTTTTATAATTAATATGAGTTTTTTTATAATTAATATTAGTGTTATTATAATTAATATGAGTTTTTTATAGTTAATATTAGTGTTATTGATATTTAAAAAGAGAAAACAAAAAAAAACCCTTCAAGACGCCCAGTATAGGGCTATACTGGGCGTCTATGTGGACCAAAAGACCATTATACCCCTGAATTAGGCCTATACTGGGGGCAATTCAGGGGTTTAATTGTCTTTTGGACCCTTCGTATAGCCCCAGTATAGCCCTATACTGGGCGTCTATTTTTATTTTTTTTTGTTTTTTCTTTTTAAATATTAAAAAAAGAAAACAAAAAAAAAAAATAATAGACGCCCAGTATAGGGCTATACTGGGCGTATACGAGGGGTCCAAAAGACCATTATAGCCCTGAATTAGGCCTATACTGGGGGCAATTCAGGGGTTTAATGGTCTTTTGGATCCTTCGTATAGCCCCAGTATAGCCCTATACTGGGCGTCTTGAAGAGGTTTTTTTTTTTTTTTTTTTTTTTTTAACAAACATTTTATACAATATTAATCGTTTTAGCAAACTTTTATACAAAAACAATAAAACTTTTTTTAAAAAAACAACTCAAATTACCCCACCAAAACACCCATTTTTTTACTCAAAAAACATCACCCTCCAAAAACAATCAAATTACCCTACCAAAACATCCATTTTTCAACTAAAAAATAAACCAACGAGGGGTCCTAGTATTAATTAATTAAAATAAAAAAACTTGTTTTTGTATAAAAGTTTTGCTAAAACGATTAATATTGTTAAAATGTTTGTTAAAAAAAAAAAGAGTTAATTACTGTTTTCGTCCCTGAGGTTTGTCAAAAATAACGGTTTCAGTCCATTAGTTTAAAAATTGCGATTTCAGTCCATTAGTTTCATTTTCGTAACCATTTCAGTCCACTTTTCAAACGGCGTTTGTTTTATGCAGTTAATGGAAGCACGTGCTTGTCACGTGATGGGCAATTTGGTCATTTCCATTCCAATTCTCACAAACCCAGTTGTATTAAACACCACCTACCCCTTATGGAAATGACCAAATTGCCCATCACGTGACAAGCACGTGCTTCCATTAACTGCATAAAACAAACGCCGTTTGAAAAGTGGACTGAAATGGTTACGAAAATGAAACTAATGGACCGAAATCGCAATTTTTAAACTAATGGACTGAAACCGTTATTTTTGACAAACCTCAGGGACGAAAACAGTAATTAACTCAAAAAAAAAAACCCCTTATATACGCCTAGTATAGGCCTATACTAGGCATATAAGAGAGGCAAAAAAGACCAATTTACCCCCAATATAGGCCTAAATCAGGGGCTAAATGGTCTTTTTTCCCCTAGACGCCCAGTATAGGCCTATACGAGGCGTATACGAGGCAAATAAGACAAAATATGACATAATCAGAGATTCTCTTGGAAATTGAAAAAGGCTATACGCCTCGTATAGGTCTATACGAGGCGTCTTGAAGGGTGTCCAAATAGGCAATAAGGTGTGTAAATATGTAGACCCTATAAAATAAAATAGAAGACTTTCATCGACTAACGTGGGTCTATTCATTGATAGGCCGTTCTACAAATATTTCAATTTTCCAACCTACTACACAAATAACATTAATAACAATATTCTAATCATAAATCATTACAAAACAAGGTATATGTCAATGTCTAAGACTTTAGGCATTTATAATATTACAGAGAAGAAAAATGCCTCTTTCGTGCTGATCGGGGATTCTAGAGTAAAGCGATAAACGACTAAACGAGTTTTGGAATTAGGTAATGAGCATCTTTTGTAGTTGCTTTTTCTTTTGGGCTTTTAGTTTGTAATTTCCATGTTTACGGAATAGTAATCATTTAAAAAAAATGTCATATTAGACCGTGAGGTAAGGTGGGGCGTGGGTTTGGGGCATAGGTTGACACGTGGACTTCGAAGGGTACTGCTGGTCAGTTGCATGTTGGGTCGGTATGGCGGGGCGTGGCTAGCCCGCGTGGGTTGGCCACGTGTATAATTTTTTTTTTCAATCATTATAAAAATACACACAAAATTAAAAAAAAGCCTAAAATTATTATAAAAATTTCCTAAAAATTACAAAATCCTACAAAAAAAAAGGATTACAAATCTAAAAAAAAACATAATTAGACATATAAAAAACCCCTAATTAAGCGTTAGGTAGATTTCAAACAGGGCGAGCTTGTCAAACGGCTTCCGCTCCTTGCCCCAGAACTCGATGTCGGCCACCGCCACCCGGTCTTCGTGACTTATATCACCGCCCGGGACGCTGTCATAGTAGGCTTTAAAACGGTCGAGCTTCGGTCGTAGTTCGCGCAACTTGTGTTGGCACGCGTTTAGATTGTGTCGGTTGTTCCCCACGTTGTGCCGATAGCTAGCGAAAGCTTCCGGCCAGTAACGGGTCTCACCGGGTTGGCGGCCCTTCATCGCGTCCACGACGCTCGTTACAAGTACTATCTCTTCCTCGTGCGTCCATGTGGCCATTTTTCAAGTGTGGGTAGCGGGTTCGGGTAGGTGGAGTGAAGGGTTGGGGTAGCGATGTGGACAGGCGGTGGGGGGTTTTATAGTAGTTGGGGTATGGGTATGGGTATGGGTTTGGCTTGGCCAAACGGTTATTTTTTAATTTTAAATCCTAGCCACCTAGCCTAGCCAACCCAGCCAATGAGAGCCGGCTACGGAAGACCGCTAGGCACGCCCAACGCCCGGGCTGAAACCCCCGCCCATGGGGCCACGCCGAAACCCAAGCTCACCCGGAGTGGTGACTTGGGCGTTTGTACCCAACCCACACCCCAACCCCCGCCCCCGCCCCGTTCCCCATAGTCTTATATGGACGCTTCAAGAAAATAAAAGGTTAAATAGAGCTTGATTCGTCTATGGCATAATAGCCTAGTATTTTTTTGAGGGTGAGATAAGGCTTAGGAACCACTAATGTCCTAGATATGATTCACACAAGGGTGTTTTTTCTAGACTTATTAGGCTTTTGGGTGAGGGGCCGTCCCCGGGACGTCATGGTTTGGCTACCCCCCCCCCCCCCCCATAAAGGCAGGCTCGTCCCCATCATCTCCCTGGTGCCGTTCTCGACGGGCAAACTTCAAAAAATCCAGCCGTTATGCAACGGCTATTTCTTTAAAGAAATTAATTAATTATTTTCTTTTATAATACCTCAAACCTAAAACCATTTTTCACACTATCTCTTCTCAATTCTCTCTCATATTTATATACATTCTCTTTATTTTTTTTTTATAAAATCAATGGATTCCTACAGTCCAAACAACCCAAATCGAAACCCGAATCCAAACCCATACTCGTTACCCGCCTACACTCCAACCCTCGATCCGAATTGGTCGGCATCGCAATTTTCGTTTGCGGGTTTCCAACAAACCCCTAATGCTTTCAATCAAATGAACCAAATGCAACAAATGCAATAGATGCAACCATAAGGCACAATTTCAATTTCAATCGCAACCGCAATCATCACCGCCACCGGTAGGCTCGTCTCAACCGGTAGAAGATGAGGTTGAAGAATTTGTACCCGAAACGCATCCCCAAACCTCCAAACGAAAAAAAAGGGAAGCAAACGGCTTGTGTAGTCGTTGACTGAACTTCGAAACCGAAGGCGCAAAAATGGTCAAAAATCGAGAAGGAGGCATTAGCTAAGGCGTGGATTGGAACGTCAAAATGCCCAATTGTTGGTTAGTATTCATATCTTAATATATATATATATTGTTGTTGTTACTTTTTAATATTAAGATAATATATATATATATATATATAGGAGAAGGATCTGTTATGAACCACCCTTTATTGCGAGAACCGCGAGAACCAATGTAAACACAACCAAAAATACCTCAAAATAGCTAAAAAACACACAAATTTTTTTTTAACATTTTTTATAAAAAAAAATCGCTACTTTTAGTAGCAAGTTTTTTTTTTTTAAATCTTTTTTTTTTACTACTAAAAGTAGCGATTTTAATATAAAAAATACTAATTTTTTTTGTGTGTTTTTTTAATTTTTTTTAGGGGTTTAGTTTTTAGCATTTTAGCTTGGGGGGTGGGGGGGGGGTTAGGTTTTTTTTGGGGGTTTAGTTTTTAGCATTTAGCTTGGGGGGGGGGGGGGGTTAGGTTTTTTTTTTTGCAGGGGAGGGTTGGTTTTGGGGGGGGGGGGGGGTTAGGTTTTTTGAGTTTTTTTAGCTATTTTAGGTTGTGTTCACATTGGTTCTCGCGGTTCTCGCAATAAATGTGGTTCTCGCATGAACCTTACCTATATATATGTATATATATGTATATATGTATGTACATATATATACATATATATATATATACATATATATATATATATATACATATATATATATATATATATGTACAAGGTCCGTATCGAGACATCGACTCTATCTCTTCCAAGTGACCGAAGATGCATCCTGACGCCAACCGTTTTTATGATTATTATTATAACGATTTATATGTCAATCGTCAAAGTGGCGGGAACGACGAAGATGTTTTCATAGAGGTGATTCATAAATACCAAGATGACCATAGGCATGCCTTCCCACACGTCCGGGCGTAGGAAGTTATGAAGAACTCAGAAAAGTGGGAAGGTTGCAGCCACTAAACGCTCTAAAACTTCCAAATCTGGAAGTTACACCGTGGGAGGCTCGGACGACCGTTGTCAAATAAATATAAATGACGAGCCTGAATTTGACGAAGACATACACCGCCTCTAGCAACCATTAAAGCCCAGACACATCTTCCAAGTACTACTCATTTTCACTTCTCTATTAGACCACGGGGTGTGGTTCCTCTTCCCCATGTCCACCTCAACACCACATCACCCTCCCTTTCCACCTCATCATCCTCCCCCAAACATGGGGTGTGGTTTCCCCTTCTTGACCTCCCCCTTCCATTTTTTTAATATATTTTTGCTTAATATATTTTTTAACACATTTTTATTTGTCTTAAATGTATTTTATTTATAATAAATCCAAATATTTTTAAAGGAAATTCAACTTTGCATAAAAATTCAACAAAGATTACAACTAAAAAAACCACAAGTTTCATACTAAAATCATAAAACAAACCTACGAGCACCACTACTCGTCATCAACGTGATCGACACAGAAGTTATTCCAAATATAGTCGATTAAATCCGCACATAGGTTTCCATGCACGTGCTCACTGCGTAGCGCCCACAAATCTGATTGTTACTGTTCCTCGTCAACTGGCTCAACATTCTCATGAACGTCATTTGGATCGTATTCGCATATTGCTCGACCATCGTCTTCAATAGTCAAGTTATGAAGTATTAAACAAGCAATACATAATGTATCTCAATTTTTTGGTTCAAATGCACGAGTTGGTTGTTGAATTATCCCCCATTTTGCCTTTGTCACACCAAACAACCGTTCGACATCTTTTCTTGCCGATTCTTGGCACTTTGCAAACTTTTTTCTTTTTTCATCACCGGGTTCAGGAATAGTTTTAACTATAGCCATATAGGATAGGTACATGTTGGAGATTTGTGAAAATAGCATTTTTTCACAAATATAGAAAATGATTTTTTCCTATTTTGGACTAGAAATAAATATAAGAAAATGAGCGGGTTTTATATATTTATTTGTGGGTTTGTGTTCTATGTTGGAAGAGCTTCGCAACGAACTAAACCACATCCAAAACGGAGCTAAGATGAATGAGATATCGATGCTCAAAGTTTGGTTTTTAAACTTGAATGCTGAAAAAGTGGGAAAGTGGCACCTTGTCCCACATATGAGGAGAGATGAAACTTAAAGGGGTATTTAAGTGGGAATTCTCCATCCTTATTGTTTCATGGAAGCACTCAGTAAGTGTACTCGCGAAGGGTGCGGAGCACCCTAACTCGCACCCGCACACACGCGCGTGGCGTGGGCGATGAGGCGCAATGTGGCGCTTTGATGGCGCACTTTGCACATCGCTCGCATCGCCGCGAGCCGCTTGAGAGCCGCATTTGTGTTTTTGACCGCATGCGCGTGGTGGAGCCCAAGGGATGCAAGGACCAGGTGGTTGGTGACGTGGCATGCAGGCGCGTGACCCTGGTGGGTCCGTGCGTAGTGGCGCATGACGTGGCAGTCATGCGCGTACGCATGCGAGTACACGTGGCATGGTGGCGCGCACTCGCGCATGAAGCATGGGTACTTAAGTGATGGGCGCGACGCACCAAAGTGAGCCAATACGGGCGCGACTGTGTGGCGTGCTCGTATAGCCTCACAGGTGACGTGGCGCAGGCGCGCATGGGATTGAGCCAAGGTGGCGCACAAGCGTATGGAAGTGAGCCAAAATGGCGCATGAGCGTGCAGACTTGCGCGCGCGCGCGCAGAAGCTTACAACAGTTAATGCCAGTGCAGTTACATTTCAGCATTTGAAAACTGACGAGTCAATGGTTTTAACTGAGAATTAAATGACGAATTAAAGTGCACTGAAGATGTTTAATGCAGTTTAATTCTCCCATTTAATTCTTTTTCAGTTTCAACTTCAGACCTGCAGTATATATAGAAGATCCCTGCTGCAGAACCATTACACCGAATTCACCAGCAAATATACAAGCTTCTCTCTGAATTCTTCTTCATCTTCAAGCTTTAGGTACACCTTCGGGTTGGAGTCAAGACCGGCAGTGCAACTGCTACGGGCTGTTGTATCCTGGAAACAAACGAGTTCTCCTGGGAGACTCAAAAATTTGTTTTAAGGGACCCGTGTCTAACACGATCCTCAGCTAAGAACATCAGTTCTGTGTGAATTTTTATGTTCTTAATTTTCTTTTTCAGTTTTAATTGTACTGTACTTTCAGTTTTTCATTCTTTTTAGTATTTGTAATTCAAGTTAATAAAAGTTTTTATTTATTTTTACACGAACGGATTCCTACGGTATATACCATCGCCTAGGTAATAACCATGCTTGTATGACACCCCATTGAGCATGAAAGAAGAATCAGGCCCTATACCTCTAATAATATCGTCGAAAATATGAGATCTTGCAAGGACGTTTAAATCATTGTTGGAACCTGCAACCCCTAAAAAAGTATGTCAAATCCATAAATCTTGTAAGCAAGCGGCCTCTAAAATTATTGAGGAATAACCCATATCACCACACATATGTTGACCGCGCCATGCAATAGGGCAATTACGTCATTGCCAATGAGTACAATCAATGCTTCATATCATCCTAGGAAATCCATGTCTCTCTTCATGGAATGCATAAAGTTTTTTGATATCCTTCTACATTGGCCTACTTAAATAAACCTTGCTATACAGGTTCACTATACCTTTGGTAAATTCATACAAACATTCCCAACTCATTCTCTCGGACATTCTTAAATACTCATCCCATGAATCACAAGCAGTGTCATACGCTAATTGACGAAGTGCCGAAGTGCATTTTTTAAATGTAGTATATCCCCTTCTCTCTCTAGCATCGTAGCGCAATGTGAAAAAGTCTTCATAATTAGCCAAACCATTGGCAATACGTACAAAAAAACCATCGACTCATTCGAAACCGATGTCTAAATTGTACATCAGTGTACACACATTTTTAGCAAAATAGTCACTACTCACTAACCAAACGTTCATGAGCACCTTAAATAAATATAAACTAAATTTAATAACTTATTCAACACAATTCTAAAAATAAATAACAAAACTTTCAAAATAAAAATTGTATAGAAATAAATATACCTTCGCGATGTCTATTTAACGTCGCGGCCCTCGTTCTTGGTTGTGACATTTTTCGTCTTCACCATCTACTTCCATTTCGGCAACAATTTTAGCTGTCTCAAGCAGCATGCTAAGAAAAACCTTCTCGGCATTTTCCTCGTCCAATGAAGAATGCATGGCGATTATTTTTTAAAAGATATAGATGAATGTGAGAGAAGAAAATACAAAAGATGGAGAGTGTGGTGAATTTTTTAAAAAATATAGCTGAATGGGAGATGAAGAAAATAAAAGATGAAGAGTGTGGTGAATTTTGGAGACTAAATTGAGGGTTATATAGTGTTTAAAATAAAAAAAAATAGATTTTTATATAAAATTAGCCGTTAAACAACGACTTTATTTTTTGAAATCAACGTCGGGGAACTTTCCTCGATTGAACCGAATGAGAGACCGGGAGGGGGGGGGGGGGGGCGGTGTTCCCAGTCTGGGTCGCCAGCCACATCACCCCCCCCCCCCGATACTTCTTCCCGGTCCACACCCATAGGTCTTAATAGATAGAGACTAGAACACTATCCAACGGCTGAGATTTGAACTATGGAACCAGGAATCTACCATGATATAAAGAATGCCATTCGTTCAAAGACTTACAAAATCTAACCCAATTACTTAACCAATTAGTAAATTTCCTTAAAAAAAAAAACCCACAGAAGACGTTAAAAAGAAAATAATATTGCAATAACATTGATTAACAAATCCAAAAGTAAAAGATAAATATTAGAAACCATGCACGATAAATAAAAATCTCATTCATCATAGATGTTTTTCTTGCAAAAGGATAATGATCACACATAAAACAAAAGCATAGAATATATTTGATGTTCGTTAATTCAATTTGAGGGTTGTGAGAGATATTATGCTAGAAGATGATCTAAAAAGGAGCAGGAAATAATATGGAGATTGGTTTACGAATTATTTGTGAAGAGAATGAGAGATTCATTTTTACGTCAAGAGAGACAAGCTAGGGAAGTTGAATTAGGAATTCACGTGAAATGGTTACGTTAATTATATATATTACCGTTTATGTTACTCTTTAATCTCCTTAGTATTTTTTTAACTAACTAATAAGATGTCATTATTAATACTTAGTGATTGATGAATTTTGAGTGACGGCTCAAATTAAAGATTACATCTTAGTAAGTAAACAGAATTTGGAGCAGATTAAACAACTAATTAAGGTACGAGTGTACACGTATTTGATACATTCATTGTGAACTCATCTTAATTTTCTCCTGGTATCTATATCTAATCTCCTCTATTTTATTTCAAATCTTATATCTCCGCCCCATAATCTCCACCGAAATCTGCAGAAATTGTTGCCGTACCACCATCCTGTGAATTAGAATCCGGCGGTCACTCTAAAGATCAAATACAAATAAATTTAACGTATAAAACGTACGAACTGAATGTTTTGCTGAAAAAACGCGATAGCATTTTCGTAGTTATTAGTAATTATCAAAATTACTTTACAAATGATCCTGTAGAGTAATTTTGATCTTGTGGAGTAATTTTGTAAAATTTCTTGCAGAGTAATTTTGATCTTGTATGGTAATTATCAAAATTACTCTACAAGTGTATCAAAATTACTGAGCATCAAAATTACTCTACAAGTGTATCAAAATTACTCTGCAAGTTTATCAAACAACATGCAATTCAAAATTACTCTATAAAATCATTTATAGTGTAATTATGATACTCTACAAAATTACCTTACAAGATTAAAATTACCATACAAGATCATTTGTAGAGTAATTATGATACTCTATAAAATTACTCTACAGTATCAAAATTACCCTACAATAATATTTTACAAAACTATCTACAAGATCAAAATTACTCTACAGGACAATTTGAAAAGTAATTTTGATAATTACTCAACAAATAAATAATTACGAAAATGTCACCGCATTTTTGGCTTTTTCATGCCTTTTGTACGTTTTGCACGATAAGTCACTTTGTACGTGAACTTAACTCATTAAAAGTAACCACATGTGTAGTGTTTTAAGTACTTTAAGGCGGTTTTTTAGTGGCTTAAATTACTCCAAATATGTTTTTGTACGTTTTACACTATAAGTAACCCTTGATGTTATTGAGAGCAACATCTCAACTCAAATGGCTTTATCAGTTTGACTCAACCTTCCACCCTACTTTAAGACTCTTTTAATTGATCATTTTTTCAATTTTAAACGTATTTTGTTTTCCTTCATAACTTTATAAAATATAATGTTTTGTAAAATTTTGAATATACCATTGTGACGCTCTTCTTTTTACCTACGTCTGGATGTAAATTTTGTTCGAAACCTAGCCACCTGGCCCAGTCAAATATTAATTTCTTAATTTTTAAATACATCTTTTTCTTATATAACTTTCGATATATTGTGTTTTTATGAGATTCCGAATATCCTATTTCGAAGTGCTTATTTGTCTCATATGATATCAAAACGGAGTCGTGCTAACACTTACAAGTTCACCACTTACATATTCAAATTTACCTAAGTATTACTCTAACAAATATGCTAACAACTTCTTATAAGCAATGCATATTCTTCTGTTCATCTAGGTGTCGATTGATTGATACCATGAATATTGTTGTAGTACAACACCAGAGAAATCAATTCAAACAAAAAATACAAGTATCAAGCCAACGATTATATTTTATTCATACATATCTCTTTTAGTGTGAAGTAGTATTACAGAAATTGAAAAGTAATCAAAACTAGCTACGAATAACCTAATTATTGGAAGCTCACCTGATTATAGTGCCAACTTATTCCAAATAAAAACAATACTAAAATATAAAATATTTACACATGGATTGTGACCCTGTGACCCAAGAAGACATATTGGTATGGTTAATTTAGATGACTAATTTGCCCTGCAAATGTAAGCATCAATGAAAATATATAAACTATTTTATATATGCATTGATTATGACCTCTAATACTATATTACTTAATTAGTTGTCTGTCCGTGATAACTAATCACACTAACGACATAAAAATTGAGTAGTTTGTTTGTATTAACCCATATGTGATATAAATCTTCAATATATATATGTTTTTCAAACAAAAAGAAATATATACATGCTAAAAAACACATTTCAACGTGGCAGTGACACATCTTCCCACTTTGGAATTATTTATGGGATTAAAGTACATATATAATAACAAAATAGATAATCACGTTGATTTTTCGGTACCGTTTCACATTTTAGTTTTCTAAAAAGGTTAAGTTGATGATTAAAGTTCGGCATAAAAGACAAAATAAGGGTTAACTTATATAAAATAAATTGAAGAGTGAATTGCAAGTTTTGTCCTTTATCTTTAGGCCATTTTGCAAGTTTTGTCCTTTATGTTTAAATTTGACGAGTTTTGTCCTTTATGTTTAAAAATCAAGCACGTTTTACCATTTGGGCCTTAAAAATCAAGCACGTTTTGTCCTTTATGTTTAAAAATCAAGCACGTTTTGTCCTTTATGTTTAAAAAATCAAGCACGTTTTGTCCTTAAAAATAAAGCACGTTTTGCCCCAAAGGGTAAAACGTGCTTGATTTTCAAACATAAAGGGCAAAACTCGTCAAATTTAAACATAAAGGACAAAACTTGCAAAATGACCAAAAGATAAAGGACAAAACTTGCAATTATTTTAGTTTATATAAGTCACGGTCCTTTCTCTCTTAGTTGTATATATTTTATTTAACTATGTTAAAGATAAATTCTAGAGTTATATGCCATTTTAGTTTATGTGTAGTTTATATAAGTCACGGTCCTTTCTCTCTTAGTTGTATATATTTTATTTAACTATGTTAAAGATAAATTTTAGAGTTAAATGCTATTTTAGTTTATGTGGTTTGGGTCATTTTAACAGTTTAGTCTAAAAGTTTCATTTTTAGCCTGTGGGTCCAAAAATGTTTCACCATTGCCATTTTAGTCCATTGGGTTAACTTCATCCTTTTTTTCTGTTAACGATAGGACAATATGGTCATTTTATATGGCTTAATTACACTTTTAGTTAACATAATTACATTTAAAATGACCGAATTGCCCTTAAGGCTACTCGATATGGGAGGAGGGTTGTCCTTGGAGGATGACCCTCCACCTCAGTGCCACGTCACAGTCCTTGGAGGATGCCCCTCCAATAGGGTTGTAAACGAGCCGAGTCGAGCCGAGCTAGACCTAGCTCGAGCTCGGCTCGAACTCGATTCGAGCTGGCTGGGCTCGAGCTCGAATTTCAAATCGAGTTGAGATTTGAGGCTCGAGCTCGACTCGATTAGAATTCGAGCTAACTCGGCTCGGCTCGATCTAGCTCGAACTAACAAAGAACCGCAAAAATTACTACTTACAAAGCACTTAAAAATGAATTTCTTCACAGACTAAGGGCCATAATTGCCATTTAATTTAACCATATGGCTAAATATGCAAGTATAAATATTTAATTCACTTTGTACATTGTCTTTACCTTCTTTTATATGGGAGATACTCCCTTAGTTTTTGTTTTCTAAGTGACGTGGGACAAAAAAAAAGATGTAAACCTTATCGAGCCAGCTCACGAGCCGAGCCAGGCCAAGCTCGAGCTCATATATATATATATATATATATATATATATATAGGGGAATGTTCATTTGAGAAGAAATTTAATGTGAGAACAAAAAGAAGAAAAGGGCATATTAGTAAAATGCTATTTCATTTATAACTCATATCATTAATTTTTCTCTCTTTAATTAATTAGTCAACCAAAGATTAATTATACTACATATAATCTACAAAACCTACACATATCAAAATTTTCCTACATGTACCCTACACGTTATAGAATTTTATCCTACACAGTCGAAATTTATCCTACACACCTCGAAATATATCCTACACAACTCGTAATTTATCTTACACAACTAGTAATTTATTCTACACTTTAAATTAAGTTGTTTTTTTTAATGTGGAAAAAGTATATATTTTGAAAAGGAGTTACAAATTTAATTTAGCTAGTTATTAAAGGGGAAGAATACAAATTAATGATTTATGTAAGTTTACCGATATACCCTTATATTAAAATTAAATACAAATATTATATGAAGTAAAATAAAGCATTCTTATTGGTTGAAACTTCTTCTTTTTTTATTCTTACAAAAAAATTCTTCTCATTTGAACCCTCCACTATATATATATATATATATATGGAGCCGCTAAAATAGAAACCACCTCCAGTTGTAAGAACCGCGAGAACCACTCTCAACCAATCAGATTATGCCAACTAAAAGGGTATTTTGGTCTTTTACCCCAAATGTCAAATCCCCCCCTCTCTCTCCATTTAATGCCATCAGACATTAAATCCATTCTCTCTCTAATATTCAAAACCCCAAAATTGTACCATTCTCTCTCTAATATCAAAACCTCTATCTTTTCTCATACCCAAATCAAGAAGAAAGTTTTGATCGGTGGTGATATTCAAAACCCCAAAATTGTACCATTCTCTCTCTAATATCAAAACCTCTCTTCTCTCATACCCAAATCAAGAACAAAGTTTTGATCGGTGGTGATTAATACCATCTGATGTCAAGTTTTTCTTCATCAAACACCCACAACAAAGAAACAACAGCGGTGGGGGTGACGCGGTGGGGTTAACGGTGGTAGCAAAGGCGGTGGAAGATGGTGGTGTGGAGGCGGAGGTGGTAGAGCAGGTTGATGGTGGTCGCCGGATGTGAGAAGGATGCTCGGAGAACGACGGTCGTCGGCGGTGAACGATGGCCATCGGAGAAGATGACCGGAGTGACGATGAACGACTGTGATATCATTGTTTCGGATGTTGTGTAACACCCTTACTATTTTTTTAGTGGATTTCCTTTAAAATTACGAACATAATCATGTAATTATAATTACAAGTACATTGAAAAAATACGGATTAATTAAATCTTTTACAATTTTCAAGTACACCACATAATGTGACTAAATTCGTGGTTTAAAAATAACGATTAACAATGTGCGGAAGCTTGTAACTTGATCGTGTTCGGTTCTTCGTTGAGCTTGATTGTCCTCCGGTATTGTATATTATACCTACAATTCATAAAACATGAATTGAATTAGTCATACGTAGTTTAGAACGTGTTTAAACGAGTTCGCGAGGCGAAATAATTAAAAAAAAAAAATTTCAGAATCTGACTCCGTCATGCCACGTGCCAGAACCAACTTGCTCCCTCGCGTCGCGCGAGGGAGACCCTTTTTTAGCAGGTTCGTTTCTGGAACCTGCACTCTACCAGCTATGTCAGTTTTTACGGAAACGACCATAACTTATTCGTTATTGATCCGTTTTACGCGATTCTTTTTCCTACGCGACCGTAATTTGATTCTCCATCATATGGAGTTAACATCCGACATCCAGATTAAAAAAAATTTGGACTTTTAAGCTTTCGGATTAAACTATAATTACTAAATTTTGACCCGTTCATGTATTTATCAAACAAACAAGTTTGTTTGACCCCTAATTCACATGAACCTCTTAATTTAAATATTGTCTATCATGTTAGCCTCAAATCACGGGTTATTACTCCTCATTAACCCGTTTACGCTTATATGCTTAATTTGACCCGCTAAGGGTCTTTACGCGCTTTTACGCATAGACTCACACATTCATTTCTATCATCAAAATTTCACATTTCTATCAAGTGGTATTCTGCCACACCTATTATTGTGGTGGATTTTTATGTGTATCAATTAGTTATTCCAAATTTACCCCTTCCGGTTGTTAGCTTACGATAGTGGACCGCTTTAATGCATTTGATCCAATTAAGGTTTTTGCCCATACTTTAACACTTGACTAATCTTACCTTAGCATAATACTTGTTTCTAAACGACTCGTAAGGGTCCTTTGCCCCGTTTAACGTTCAAGGGCATTTTGGTCAACCTTAGTCTCCTCTTGCACGACGAAGGACCATTAACGATATGTTTGACCAAATTCACACCTTTTACCCATAAACCTACTTATACATACCTGGCTCGGGTCATAGCTTTGACCCGTTCAAATACCTTTTTGCTTATAAACCTTGTAGTTAAAAGCAACAAAGTCCGTGTGATATTTTTACTGTGAGCACAAAGCTCAACAAGCGGTCATCAATTATTGTTGTCAATGGTGTTAACACACCATTTGACCCGTTTAGTCAAGATGACCATTTACCAAAATATGATGGCATCTTAATACCATCCCGCCCCTTGAACCTATCCCGGTTTGCACCGTGAGTTCTTATTACTAAAAAGACATTTTCTTAAATTGTTCGACCGTTATGACTTTTACCAAAAGATATCCTTTTCAAATCTTTTGTCTATCCGTCAACTCATGTTCGGATTATCATTTAACCACTTTTACCCGTTATATTTCACCCCATAACGCGATTTTCAAAATTTCTCATTTATTAGTCTTTACCCAACTATTTTTTGTTTTTACCCTTTTTGTGATAACTTATGGTTTCTTGCCACTTTTACTTATTCCGACTTGCAATGTATCATGTCGGAATATCAAAATCAATTACTTAGCATAACTCGAAGTCAATACTCACATGTATGTGAATTATAATAAAAGAGGGTGCAAGCTTAACTTACCTTGCATCCAAACTACGCCTTTCTTCATACTTGATTTGTTTGGCCCGCCTCCTTTCCAAGCTTCCACCTAACTTGTCAAGCGTAAAACTATCATCATAATTCATAACACGGTTAGATTAGTCATCATTACTTATGACTATTCCATCTTACGGATTTTATGTCGAAACTACTATTCGACTTCATCATTGGTTAGTTTAGCTTTCTAAAAGTTAACTACCGTTATTCATATGACATGCACCATTTAAATTAAATCAACTTCATGATTAGAACTCGTATTATCCCACATCACACGGGATTAATCAAATTAGAAAATTACGCGTTTCATTCACAATTTCAACATATGAACATTCATTTAGGCATTTTAACAAACACCTTACGGGCAAGATTTTTATACCACTTTTATCTAGTTCATTACTAGCTTTTAACCAAGTTTATATGATCAAAATCAAGCCCTTGGTCTAGTATTCATGAACATTATCACTATCTTACATCATAACATCAGTTTTCTCATAATTTAACATACTTGATCATATGTTCATCACAATAATATAAAACCCACTTAGCACACATATGAGTTTTCATCGAATTATTAACTAGGGTTGTTCCTAAACATGGATTTCATCACAACAATACTCATAGATTCATCATCCATTCCAGAATTTTGATTATGGGTGTTCATCATAATTTCAAAGTATCATCAAATAACAAAATTCAACATACCTTGTGATCCCCATGACTAGGTGATCATTTGTATGTGTTCATGCGTTGATTTAGGGCTTGAATCGAGCCTCAATTTGTTGATTTTGTTGAAGTTAGGGTTTGAGCTCCCATGGAGCTTCTCCTGGTCGCATACGTACACACACATGTGTGTGTTTTTGATTTCTTTTTTTATATAAGTGTTTTAATTAAAACACTTCTCTAGTTGCCCATGTTTAGTCCCTCATGTTTAGAGATTTTATAAAGAGGGTTAAAAGTCTTGATTTTTTTATTCTTAGTCATTCACTTAATTACCCATTAATAACTAAGTTAATTACTACTAGTATCTTAATAGGTTCCGGGTGTTATAACCCATCTTATTTTAAGTCCTGTTAACTCGGGCTTCTTATGACTTTGTTTTCTCAAAGCATTTGTTTTCCTTTTTAATTAATATTAGGATTATTTGTTTAAGTCCTAATATTCACCGGGTAAATTTTACCTCTAACGGAATTTTACCCGCCTTTTAGTATTAACGTGGTTTGATTACCAAACCCGTTTTTGGGGTGTTACATGTTGATGATGACCAGCGGAGATGGTGATGTTTGATGAATGACCGACAGTGATACGGTGATGGTGATGTTGATGGACGACCCCCTCACCAAAATAAAAACCCAAACCAAAATTATGCTCACCAAAAGAGGGTTTTTAGGGGGGATTTCGACGTTTGGGATTTTTGCGGCAGTGATGGGGTGAAGGGCGGTTGTGGTGGTGGTGTTGATGGCGACGGTGGGTGAAGGCGGTTGTGGTGGTGGGGAGAAGATTAACGGTTCGGGTAGTAAAAACCGAAATGGGTTGTTGGGGAGAAGATTAACGGGTCGGTGAATTTTGAGGTTTACTTGTCTACTGTTCTTCAGAAGCCGGTTAGAGCTTGAAGGTTTTGGTTTTGTCAATTGGTGAAGGTGTTCTTCTGAATCCTGTAAGAGTTTGGATTGTTCAATTGGTAAGTAAGCTAGTGTTCTTGGTTGTTTTTAACTTTTAATCTTTTACATATTTTGAAATTTTGATTTGAATGTAAAAGAACTAGACCAAGTTTGTTATATGTTTTCTAAATTACTTGGTTTGAAGTTCATATAATTTTGATCTTTGTTGGAAACCCATTTGGGAGTGGTGTTTGTTTAATTGAATTTGATAACTGTTTGTGTCACACCCCCAAAATACCACATGCGGGAACCCCCGCTAGGTGTGTGACGTACCAGGATCTAGCCACCAATCACATTGAACTCATAACAATATTTCAAATAAAACTTTCATTTATTAATATAAGCGTTACAAAACATTGTTTACTATTCAGCGGAAGCATACTACAACAGTTAAGAATTTCAAAACACAAGTGTATATAACCCATTAGACGTGTCTCATGATTTCATGCAACTCGACCCATGACCACTCCAGCATCCCAGACAACAAGTTCCAATGACATGTACCTATAGGCCTGCAAGCATGCAGAAAAGTGTATCAGACAACGCTGGTGAGTACACAGTTTGTATAACCGTTTGTTACCAAATATTGACTTATGTTATGTTGATAATAACTCGATACCGTAGACGGTTCCTTTTTGCCCTTCTCCAATGCTCTATCAAACATTGGTCATGATTTTAAAGTTATTAGTTCACGCCCGTCCTATCCAGGTACATCGTGAGGGTGCCAAATCTAATAGAGCTATCAACTAATAACCCCATTGGCCTACAAGCAACTAACCCGGTAGTATGATGGGACTTAAGTGAAAGAAAGTGAGTGTATTATCCAACATCAACATTTTTTCTAAAAACTGCTTCATATCCCCTGCAAGGATATGGGTTTGTGAAAACTGCCTCACATCCCCTACGAGGATGTGGATTTATAAAAATCCGTTTATTTGTTTGTCTGTATGATTGTCCCCACCGGACGCATGCTTGTTTTGAGAGAAGTGAATTCACCTTAGATTGTTCGGTATGTTATGTTACATTACCCGTTCCAAGTTGGTCAACCATACCCTACCGTGGTTACCAAGAATAGTCAATATAATGTTCACATATATCATGTTTCCATCATACACGTTACATAAGTAGCAAACAAGTAAAACACACGTCTTTATACGAGTCGTAACCGTTATTCATGCATTCGTAACGTTTATCGTAAAGTCACATAACAAGTGTATGGGTTTCATATGTAAGTCAATCACATAACAGTACACTTATTTTCACAGATTGCAATTGTCGCTAAGATCACCGTATAACACACAGCAAGTACTCAAATTTCATATAAGTTCACATCTCACGTGCATGTCACACAACAACGCTTAACAAGTAAGTTTGCTACTAACAAGAGCCAAATCAGGTTTCTTATTCTTAATTAACATTGTTAACATGCATCAAATATAGTTTTATAAGCATAAACGTGCATCATCAAATACATCATAAACTGTTCTGTTTGTTTCCACACATGCAACATCTCCACGAAGAACCTATTCTTCGTGGGATGTCCTTATGGCGAAGGTCCCTTTAGACGAAGAACAGTACTTCGTCTGGAAGTGTTGGACGAAGACCCTCAGATGTTTGTCAAAGGGCTAGTCGATGAAGTATCAAGTCCTTCGTCGACATGGCTTCTTTGTGAGGGGAATTGTAAGGACTTGCAAAAATATCCCTAAACGACCCGTAAGTGAAAACCCGAACCCCTAAAACCCTAACGTGCATGGAAAACCAAGAAAACAAGACAAATGAGTTTCAGGCGGGCCGCGTAAGGGTAAACATAGCCTTAAGCGGGCCGCATCAACTTGAAGTTTGACCGGATAAGCATCCGGGCCACGCGTTGACCATCTGGCAAACCTACTCGTGACCCATCAAACCTACACGTAGACCAGGTGGCCACGCGGGCCGCGTAAGGTTTGGCCTATGGCTCACGCGGGCCTCGACAGACCCAGAAATCAGCTATAAATAGGACTGATCATGAGCAGTTCACTGGTGTCGACGAAACTTTCAAAATCAGTCATATTCTGCTCGAATTTCACTTTCAAAGTAGTGAGGTGCTGTTACGATACCGGGTATTAACTCGATCGCTGCTACGATTCAATGTTCGATCGATTGAAACTATCCGATGAATGTTTAAGTGCTGCTAAAATTAGGGTTATACTTTGTCATTCGTCGTGAATTCGATGGATGTTTAAGTATTTCACTTTGTCATTCGTCGTGAGGGTTTTAATCTCGTGAGTTATCGTAAATGCTGTATTGTTGTTTAAATTAGGTTATCAGGCTTATCAGTAGGCTAAACTCTGCTCGTTAAACTTGCAATGTGAGTCATTCTCTTTTATCAACATTGTTTTACAATACTCCGAACATTTTCAAAAGTTATAATTACAGGGATTAAGTCGTGGTTATCTTGAATCACTGGCTAGTGGGGTATTGTGCACATTACTAATTTCTCACGGTTAGGCTAATAAATCCTAACAGTGATAATCGTCACTACTTAGGTGAAAGGACCCAATAGTGACATGACCATCGTCACCAGGAGGTGACACGGCGCCAGATAAAAATAAGATAAAAGCCATTGTAATCGCTCTTATGCTGTAATTTATAACTATGCGTCGTTTTATCAAAATGAATGATTCACCAGTATTTCCCCACTGACAAAATATTTTTAAAACATGTTTCAGGTAACTACTGTGAACCAAGGAACAGTGCTACGGAGCACTAATAAAGCTTGAAGTAGTGGCTCAGTTAAACAAATAAACATGTTTTGTAAAATAGGGAATTTCCTAGAAAAATTCCGCTATTGTAAAGTACGGGGTTTATCCCAAATTATGAAATAAAATAATCGGGCATTTCAAGTTTTAAAAAAAGATCCTGCTAAAATCTTCCGTTGTCAACTCAAATAATAAATACCACGGGTTCCTGTCCCGCGGCTCCTGGACCGGGTCAAACCGGGACGAGGGGCCGTGATAGAAAAAGGTGGTATCAGAGCCACTGATTTAAGCCAATTAAGTATTTAGAAATACTTAAATTTACTGATTGCCATTCTGTGATGATGTGTTTTGTTATTTGACTATTTGTTTACAGTATGGGTAAGCAAAGACTTTAAGATATCTATCGTCAATTAGATAGTTCACCAAAAGATAAGGGAACATCATCCTCAAGATACTCAGCAAGTACTGAGGAAGGGATATTCGTTCGTAAGGCACAATTCGAGAAACCACTTACCACTAAGAAAAGAGGGTGGATTATTAGAAAAAGTCTAGAGAAAATAAAGAAGTCACAAACAAAAGAAGTGATGATTCCTAAGGAAACTCAGGAAATAGGCAATAACCCACTATGGGAAGATAAATTAGATGAAAAATGGGCAGATCTTTATATGTTAGCCACTACAGCAGTAAATGCTAACTTTTAAATACCCTGACCCAGTACTAGCACCCATATCACTTACAAGTCAGAAACTTTAAAGAAACCTTGCCCTTTAGATAAACCACTCAGTAAAAGAAAATACAATAAAGTATGAATGCACAACCGTAGTATGTTTTGAATTTTAGTTATACTTTGTATTAGACAAATATATGAAAGCCCCAGTATGTGCAATAAAATTTGAATAATTGTACTAAATATTAGTCTGTGAAAATTTAATTTACAAAATTTTAACTTAGCATTTTGTGTGCATTTTGCATATGTGATAAAAAGCATGAATGAGTTGTCTGAAGCTCTTCAGAATCTCAATCTCTATCCTGTAAAAGTGGAAGTTTCCAGAGATTTTACTGGTTACTTGGCCGATGTTGAGGAACCTACGGAATTCCAAGCTCCACCTCCGGAGAAATCAAAGCCTAAGAAAAGAAGAAGATTTGTGGGATGGAGGCGTGTGCGCAGAAGGAAACCAGCGACTAGGAAAGTTCCCAAGATAGAGAATCCCATTGATAAAGGAAAAGGGATCGAGATCGGGGAAAGTTCTAGGCAAGCAGGAATAGAAATTGGGGAAAGTTCTAGGCAAGCCGAGGAATTGCCACTGCAGGAGGAACTAGATCGCATACTGGTAAGTTGTGATATCCTTAGGCCTATCAATGAAAACCTCTTCCCTTATCCTGCTGAAACCCAACTTCCAATAAATTTGGAACCAGCCATCCCAGACCCTCTGATCCACACCCAACCTCTAGGAGAAATGGACGAATGGTGGACCAATGACTGGCAGTTTCAAAATCTCCTAAATGATCCTTATACCTTTTTCCCTCAGTTCGACCCAGAACCTGCACCAAACCCACCAATGAGCAATGAAAACTTAGCTGAACTCCGCCATTTTGGCGAGGAGCTGGTGGATGCAGGGAATAGGATCCGGGAAATGGGAGAATAGATCTCCAGGAAGCACGACGAGAAGGAACGTCGCTTCTGAGGTGCCAGCTGACGAGGAATAGTGTGATTGTGAAGCGGTGGTTGTATAATAATAATAATAATAATAATAATAATAATAATAATAAAAATATAAGTCTGTAAAATAACCTAAAAATTAAACTTCTGTAAGATAGCAGTGTGTACGGATGCCTAATATAATATATAAAAATGGAAGTCGAGAAATCGACAATTTTGGTTATACGTGTGTTTGTGAAAATTGTGTGATTGTTTTGCATATAACTATTATTTATTTTATGCTAATAATTTATATATATATTAATTACCAGATGGAAAACGCTAGTAATGAACCAGTTAACGAAGTTAACCAATCTAAGTAACACCAGGAAGATCAATTTCTGAATAGGCAAGATATCGAGAATATCATTGCTCAATGAATAGCCAATGTTATTCCAGCAATCCTGGCTGCTGCTCGAAACCCAGTTGAACCTCAACAAATTATTCCTAGCAAACGTACTTTTGAAGATAACTTCAGTAATAGCGTAAACGGAGGCGGCAACCATACTAACAACGACAATGATATACGACAAGCCCCAATTCTCAAAAGAATGAAAGCTGCAACGCCTGGTTGCACTTACAAGGAGTTCCTTACCTGTAAACCTGTTGAGTTCGCGGGCAATGAGGGGGCAACTGCAGCGCTGCGTTGGTTGGAGAAAACCGAGGCAGTTATTAAAATAAGTAAATGTGCCAAGGAAGACAAGGTCATGTAAATGTCGAATCTTTTTAAAGAAGGGGGCGCTAGAATGGTGGAATACGGTACTTCAAGCCAAGG
This sequence comes from Helianthus tuberosus, assembly GCA_030545235.1. NCBI lineage: Eukaryota > Viridiplantae > Streptophyta > Magnoliopsida > Asterales > Asteraceae > Helianthus > Helianthus tuberosus. The sequence goes on from JARYGA010046138.1 coordinate 312,809, forward strand.
GAAGCGATGTGGCCTATGCCATGAGTTGGGAAGAATTTAAGCGGCTAGTGGAAAGAAAATTATGTCCCGAATATGAAAAGGAACAAATGGCAAACAAATTTCTGAACCACCGGATGGTGGGTGTAGACTGTCGAGGGTATACTTCGACATTCTTCGAATATGCTAGAGTAGTACCAACCCTGGCTTCGCCAGAATCGATACTTATTTCTCGCTATATTTGGGGATTGATTGGCGAAATCCATGATATCGTTAAAGCTGCGAGACCTCGCACAATTGACGATACAGTGGAATTAGCTAACACCCTAACTGACGGACTGGTACGCACAAGAGAAGAAAACCAGAAGAAAGAAGTGGCCCAAAAGATTACCCAAGGATTCCGTGCGGGTAACAGTGGTAATTTCAAGAGAAGAGGAACTGGGCAAACTTCCACTGTTCCATTTTGTAATACCTGTAAAAGAAAGCATTTTGGAAGATGCAAAGGGTATTGCAATATCTGCAAAATTCCAGGGCATCAAGAGGAAGATTGCAGGAAGAAAAAAGCAACGGTCTGCTATAACTGTGGAAAGCTGGACATTTTAGCCCAGACTGCCCAAAATTGGTCAAACCAGCTGACAATAAAACCAAACCTGCAGACGGAACTACCAAGAGAAACGCAAGAGCCTTCCAGTTAACTACTCAGGAAGCCGAGTTAATTCCTAACGTGATAGCTGGTATGTTCCTAGTTCACAACGTTTATGCAAAAGTATTATTTGACTCTGGTGCAAACCAAAGTTTTATAAATACTTCATTCTGCCAAGCTCTTAATTTACCCTTAACCAACCTTAGGCAGATTTTTACAGTCGAAACGGCAGAGGGGAATTCTGTTAACATAGATAAGGTTTTGCGAGAAGGAAAGATAGAACTCTTAGGCCATAAATTTTCTGCAAACCTGTTACCTATGATATTAGCTGGATTCGATGTTGTGTTAGGAATGGATTGGTTGGTAGCCAACCATGCTCGAATTCTTTGTGATAAAAATGCCATAGAAATACATACACCCACAGGAAAGGTAATTTCAATTACAGGAGATAAACCACGAAAGCCACTGAAATTTATTTTAGTAATGAAGTTGGCCAGTTATTCAAGAAAACAAGAAGTAGTGTATATGATTTCAGTAATCCTTAACACGAAAAGTAAGGAACTTAAGGAAATTCCAGTAGTAGCGGAATACCCAGATGTATTCCCAAGAGAACTCCCGGGATTACCACCCGATAGGGAGGTAGAATTTAGGATTCATCTAATTCTTGGAACTACACCAATAGCCAAGGCACCTGTAACACCTCGAAAATTCATGTCCAATAATATATCAACACGTGTCTTGAACTTTAAACGTGTAAAGAATTGATTTAGAGGGACTAAAGTTGACAAACAGAGAAAGTACATGAATAAAAGGGTTCAAAATGTCAACAATGAATAAATATACTTCACAATAGCCCTACATGATGTTTATACCCTTAAACGAATAAATCATGGATCATATGAAGCTAATTGTGAAAGAAAGTGAGGAATTACAAACTACAGGGGTTAAATGTGTCAACATGTTTAAAGTATACCTCTGAGTGACCTTTTAGCAAACCCGAAGCTTTGTAATGATTAATTATGCTCACAAGAATAAGTGATAAAAATTTCACAAGGTTTCGATAAAGTATGAGAAAATTATGACAATATTAGTATACGAGGGGTTAAAAGCGTCAACGTTGAAATTTAAGACTTTTTTCGGTGATCGTATGAATAACCGGGGACTTAGCAAAGTTGGTTTATGACTTGGGGTCCTTAAAAGTCAAGATTGGGGGTTAAAAGTGCAAGAAACCAAGTTAAAATCAAGTTTGGAAGGACCAGGGACCTAAATTGCAATTGTTGAAAGTTTGATAACCTGGACCCAGGCCTCACACGGGCCGCGTAAGCCCAGGTAGGACCTTACGCGGGCCGCCTGGCACCCCCAGCATCAGAAAACACAGGCAGGTGCCTGTTTCAGCAGGTTACACCGACTTAACTTACCATTTTTCGATTCAAGGGGCTTGTTTGATGGTTTTTGAGGGCCTAGTGTCACGGGCCAAATGTTTGAAGATCGCGATGCTATGGGCTGCGCTTGAACACTTGGGTTACTGGCTAGTCCTGGACTTTATCAGGGGACGGAGTCAGTGTCAATGAAGAGGTGTACGTGCTTAGTCGTGCAAACGACGAACGCACCACTGGTCGAGAGCTGGCGCCGCTCTCCTGATGAGTCCAAGGCAGGACGAAACCAGTAACCCACACAAAGAAGTGGGATGGATTGGCTTGTCCCCGGGGACTCAGGGACGCCACACGGGGGTCGAAAAGTAACCCCGTGGCAACTTGGTATCAGAGCAGAACGATTCTCGGATACGTTGGAACGTGACTCTTAACCAAATGAGCTTAACATTTAGAGTATGGTTGCGCAATGGTGGTGGGAGAAGACCAAATATGGGTTTGCTTCGGCAAAGGTCTTTGTACTCCGCGAGTATGGGATCGTGAGAGCCGCTCAAGTATAGTTGCAGTGAAGCCCTCCGTGTTATGTTCAAAAATCTACGGTTCAAGCAGCGCCGTAAAAAGGAAGTTTTGTGAAAGCTGCTACAACTATTCAGGTCCCCGTATTCCTGAAACAAGGTGAATCATCGGCACCTAATCCGATGCAGGTGGACGTCAGCGCCACTTAAACCCAAAACTGACGTACTATATTGAACATGCACGACAGAAGATCATTGTGGCTGTGCTTCCGGGTGTCCTGCCCTCCCAAAGTGAATCATGCTCAACATAAGGGGATCATCATGCATTGTCAAGTATGCGAGCTGGTATGGGACGGCGAGCATGCACGAGGACGTGCATGAAATGGTGGTGGGAGAGTGTCACGGGCCAAATGTTTGAAGATCGCGATGCTATGGGCTGCGCTTGAACGCTTGGGTTACTGGCTAGTCCTGGACTTTATCAGGGGACGGAGTCAGTGTCAATGAAGAGGTGTACGTGCCTAGTCGTGCAAACGACGAACACACCACTGGTCGAGAGCTTGCGCCGCTCTCTTGATGAGTCCAAGGCAGGACGAAACCAGTGACCCACACAAAGAAGCGGGATGGATTGGCTTGTCCCCGGGGACTCGGGGACGCCACACGGGGGTCAAAAAGTAACCCCGTGACACTAGGGACACTTGGAATGATCCCATAACATCCATAGACCTTGTTTGGCATGATCTTGTGGGATTAAAGTCCCTATATAAGAACTTCTATGTTGCAATATTTTGGGCACTCACTTGAAATCATTCAAACTCACTTCCTGGAGTCCCCTGGAGCTCAAGCACCCTTTCCTAGTGATCTTTAGTCGTGCATAGGACCTTTGTAAGTGTCCTTAACCTTTCTTAATTCAGTTTTGCTTAGTTAATTAGTCTAAATAATGTGAACACGTGCAAACTGGAAGGGTGGGTGCCTGTACCCTGAGTCTTCTATCTAAGGCTAGAGTGTTCGTACAAATCCGTAGTATCGGACCAGTCACTCTTACCTGGGAACTCTTGGGGTGAGTATCCACTTATAGGCGAGCATGTCTTCGCGATACATTATGAAGACCTATTTACTTTGATTCAGCTTTTGTGTGTCGTTTGTTTGCTTCATGGTTCAAACAAATGACCATCACCCATGCTTTTTGGTCGGTGATTGTAACATCCTATTCTTACCCAATGCCATTTCACTTGTTTCCCTTCATGTTTTCTTGTTCTTTTTAGACAATGCCTCCTCGACGAGAAGCACAGCCTCAAACTAATGAAGAAGTCGCAACCCTTGTCGCTCAGCAAATGGCTGCTGTGCTTCCAGGCCTAGTAACCGAGATCCATCAGATATACAACAACAACAACAATGCTCAGTGTAATTTCAAGACCTTCAACTCTGCTAAACCTTTGAAGTTTTCTGGGTCTCAAGGAGCAACCGCTCTCCTGCAATGGTTCGAAAGTTTGGAGAGCACATTCAGGTATGTGCAATGTCCGAATGAGCGTAAGGTTGAGTTTGCATCCAGTGTGTTCGAGAAGCGTGCACTTACATGGTGGAACGGGGTGATGCGTGATAGGGGGCTGATGTGGCACTAGCTCAAACTTGGGAGGAGCTTCGAGCTCTAATGATGAAAGAGTTCTGTCCTCGTCATGAGCTTAGAGCGTTGGAAAGAGAATTCGACGATTTGAAGCAAGACAGTGGTGAACATCGAGCCTATACTGACCGTTATGAGGAGCTGAGCCTGTTGTGTCCTGCCATGGTTACGCCTGTGGAGAAGACGATTGAAAAGTACATTGATGGTCTTCCTGACCTAGTTCAGGATATCGTTACTGGCAGCAATCCTACTACTGTCAGACATGCCATTGAATTGTCTGCCACCCTGACTGAATCCCATATCAGGAAGGGTAAGCTTTTTCGAAAGGGCGACCCAAGACCATCTGACAAGTCTGCACAAGTTGAACCAAAGGAAAAACAGGCAGAGACACCCAAGAAGAAGAAGCGCAAGGCTTCTCAAAACTGCGCCATAACTGCTCAGAACAATTAGGTTGCGCCAAACCAGCCAGCACAACCTTGTAAAAGGCAAAATTATGTTGGTACCGCACCTTTGTGCAACAAATGCAACCGTCATCACCTGGAGCAAGTGCAGTGTCACAAATGTACCCACTGTGGGCGATTGGGACATTTGATCAACACCTGCCCTTATGCCAACCAAAACCAAGCTGCTGCCAATACTGCTGCTGTTCAAGCACGGTTTCCACCTGGGTCGTGTTATAACTGTGGTGACCTCACTCATTACCGCAACAATTGCCCAAGACTTGTTAACGCAAATCCAGCGTGTAGACGAGTGTTTAACATAAACGAGGGAAACGCGAACAACGATGCAGCAGTGAACAATTAGTCTTTTGAAATTCCTTGGTTGTTATCTTTTAATGTTTGAATCAACTCAGTTGTTATATAAATAAAATTTGTTGTTTCAATTTTATTTTACGAAACTGATACGATTGTGTGTATGTTTAATACAACCCTATGATGCCGACACCAAGACAAACTACTCGTGTGGTTCTGTCATTTTTAGGATCACTTGTGATCTCCCTAAAAATCTTAAATACTCGTTTCTTTTCAAGAAACAAAGCTAAATTCCTATTAAGATCTTTCTACCTTTATAATTAGATTCTTAAAAATGTTTAAAGTGCCAAACGGAATTCATGGATTGGATTCCTGGTGTACTTTGAATACTCATGTGCTCAATTAACAAGAAAATTAACAAATTTAAAAGTTAAACAATTATGTGATTATGTGCTTATGTGTTTTCTTATATGTTTTGTGTTTTCTTTATGTTTTTGTGATCCAAAATTCTTTTTTTTCGTTGTCCAAATTCTCATAGAATCTTCCATATCTCATATGAGGGATTCATAGTAGGATATCCAAAGGTACTATCTTAAATCCTTAATGGGCTTCTTCGTTGTAGTTAAGTCCCTTGGGTTATGAAGTACTATTCTATAATTGGACCCCTTGAGCGGTCTAGTTAAACAAATTGATTCAAAAATCTGGTTAGGAATATCATGTGATGATATAATTGAAAAGATCCCTTAAGTGGTCTATTTAAGGAGATCGTACGACGGTCTAGTTAAAAAGATCATGTGTTGATCTAGTTAAAAAGATCGCTCGTTGATTTAGTTAAAGAGATCCTTTGGTGGTCTAATCAAGTCACTTCATGTTTATTCGATTGATTTTTCCCCTACGCATTATGAAATGAATTGTGCGGACTGTGCAAGGAATTACGTAATTATGGATGCATACATAATTATGGAATTCAGTGCACAGAAACCACAACAAGTTTCATCATGTGTTAAGACCTATAGTGACAAGAATAACGATATGGGAACAATGTAGAAAGGACATGGTGGATAAGCCACTGGTACTTCCTAGATATAAGTGTTCCTTATTACATTGCGAACGTAGCATTATTTAAGTTACTAGAAGTCCTGGACCTTGACCAATGTCATTTTATCTTACACTCTCCGAATCTGATTTCGAGACATACAAGTTTCCTATGATAAGTCTTCATAAGAAACGTTCTTCTGTCCGTAGTTCGAAACTCCATGTTTTGTTACTACAAGGACTTCACTTTGAGAGTTGACAATTTCGCTAAGAATCCTAACATGGCCCAGAGTTTTACTTAGGGTTTGAGGGATTTATTCGAAAGCGAAACCATCACAGTTGTCTTCATAAGTTTCCTCTAAAATTAAATTTTGAGACGAAATTTCCTAAAGTAGGGGAGACTGTGACACCTGTGTTACTTCAACCACTAAACAAATTCCAACCTAATGAAATATTATATTTCATACTTGGTATTTGTATAAATATGTGTATCCTTTGCACATATCAATTCTTGTTCGATTCCGAGCTCTAAATCGCTTTCTGTAAGGGTATACGCGATCTGATGCGTAAATGTAACCAGTTTAATGCAAAAAACACTCCAAAATAGTGACATAGGCTTAACATACCTTAAATAACCTTTACATAACTTAGAAATAAGTTTTGGATGGTTTGGTATGCCGAAATCAAGTTTATTCGCTTACAAGGACTAATTTCGACAAACTGTGAAAGTATGCCGATTCGTACTGTAACGAACATTCTGGAACTTGATCATAAGTTAAATATGCCCTAAATATCCTTTATATAGCTTAAATATAGGCTTTGAGGTGTTTGGAGCGCAGAAATAAACTTTTTGATCAATAGGGACTAAAAGCGTCAAAAAGTGCATAAGTTTGCACTTTCACGCATATCTTACGTTCTGAATATATCCGGACATCCAAAAATTTATGTAATCAGTAAAATAATTTATTTTAGTGATTGGCATGATAAAATTTCATTCGTCGCGCAATTTGGATCGTTTTTCGCGTCCGTTCGTGTTTCATCGTAATTAACCGAACAACACGACCGTACGACCAAACGAACCGACATACGATATATTTTTGAGCACATTTCATGTTCCCTATGCTTTAACGTCATTGTGGAGCTTGAAAATGGGCTTGACGGGTAATAGAAGTGCTGAAACACGACAAATCAAGGTGCAGGGGCTAAACTGTCAACTTTTGAAAGTTGCTGGTCTGCAGACCACATACGGTCCGTAAGCAAGGGACCATATGGTTCGTAAGCTACTCCCAGTTCAGCAGAAATGTTTTCCAGCAAGATCCAGATGTTCAGTTGTTTTGCACCTGGTTTCTTTGATTCCATGTGCTTGTTTAGGGGCTCCCATGGTTTTGAAAATCAGTGGGTGCAAGTGTACGACCTAGATCAAAGCTCGGGTTTCAATAAAGGATCTTAACGGTTCTATGAAATCTATATAAACCCCCACCCATTTCACTCCCAACTCACAGTTGATTCTAAAATTTCTCTAAGTTGGAGCATTAGCACTTCATACCTGAGAAATTTTGGAATCAAACCTCCATTCTTGGACCTTTTGTAAGTCCTCTTTCGTTCTTTTACGCGTTTTAAGCGTGAAAGTCAAACTTTGTTTGACTTTCTGCTTTGACCAGTTGATGGTCAACACGAAGTTCGTTTGAACTTCGCAACGTGAGCGTAATCACGATGGTCATAGTCCTTTGTAACTATACCTACTGATTACCACGTTGATTAGGTGTAGTGACGAGTCGTAGTTTCAGCCAAAATGCGTATTCATGCGTATTTTGTAACCAAACTACTCTTGGGTATCAAAACACTTTGTTTTGATATCAAAACCTGTTTTCTAACTTAACTAAACATGTTTCAACATGTTTAGCTCGTCACTTTAGGTTTAGTGCTTATGTAGAGTCTTAAGTCAAGCGGTCTAAACAACCGCTTAGACTTTCGAACTAGACCCGTTTGGTCGATCATTAGGATCCGACCAAACATGTTTAGTGACCATAGTTGTATAGGGAATAACCTTCCAAGGTTATACCTTATGGTCACTTCGTTTAAATAGTTGTATGATAGGTAGTTTATATGCCTTAGGAAATTGATCAAAATGCCCTTTTTATGCATAATTGATATTTAAGCATATGTAACCCAAACTTTTGTCATTTAACTGATTATGAAACATAATTAAACATGTTTAGGCATATACTACTTGTCATGGGACTAGTTAGGCGTTCCGAACGCGTTTTACGCAAACGACGCGTTAAAGTAGCATAAGCTACCTAAACGGGTCGTAAGCACTTAGGTTTCGTTTTAGTATGTAGGCTTTGTTAAACCATATCATATGAGTTCCAATACTCGTTTGGTTTACGAAACCTCATCCTATCCGATCTTCCGATTTAGGTCCGTTTATTTACATAGTTACCTATATTAGGTGTCGTTTGATTCCGTGCTCCCTCTAGCTTTGCTTGGTTGTCGTTCAAGACTTCTAAGCATTCTCAAGTGAGTACATAGTCCCCTCTTTTACTGTTTTCAATGTTTTGGGGTGAAACATGTGTACCTATTTGTTATGTTTATGATTTCAAAGTATAATTTAATTATACATGTTAGCACTTATCTTTTGACAAACTGAATGATTATTTATGGTTTAAACACTAATTTTTCAATGATTATAAAATTAATTGTTGCATAGTACTTATTTTATGTTCACCAGACCGATTGGTAGTATGATATAGCGCTATAGGATTTGACACCCCATTCCTATTGTCGTGGAATGTCAGAAACCGATATTTTATCCAAATAGGGATTGCCTTTATGGTATTTCTATAGTCTCACAGGTGTATTTTGATACACTAGGTTTGGTTGAATTCTTAAATCACATTTTTATTGTATATTTTATTATACTCCCAAAAGTATAGTTTGATATGCTCTCATATGTGATATTGTATAAAACCAACATATATTTTGTTAATTACTAAAACATAGTTTGATATGTTAGTTATAAAACCAAAACATAGTTTAATATGTTATTCATAAAACCAAAGCATATTTTGATATGTTAGTTATAAAACCAAAACATAGTTTACTATGTTATTAATAAAATCAAAGTATACTTTTGATATACTACTGAAAACTATTACTTTGACGACTGAAGTATATTTAATATACTATTTGTTTAACTATTTTGGAACTGAAATATAGTTTAATAAATTACTTATTCGACTTTCTTAAAACCAAAGTATATTTTATATATACTACAACCCTTTTTATCAAAACATATTTATACAAACTCATTTTACTTAATTATTTATTTATGCATCTTTCTTTTATATTATACGATTTCTTATCACTTGTTATATGATTTATAAAAGAAAATATTTTAAGGTTCATGGCTATTTTTGATTAAACACTTTTCTCCAAACTTACAAGTCATGAATCCTATTATAATAAAACCTATGTATCTTACAGGCATTTTTATGCTGACGTACCTATTTTTACATATGTTTCATGTGCTGTTATGTGATGATTGTTGATGCATGCTATACATAGGATGGACTCGTGCCTTAGCGACTTTAAAACTTGAAAGATAATAGTTGTAATTATCTGATTTGTAATAAAACAATGAGTTCAATAATTCAATAAAACGAAATTATTTAATCCATGGTTGTGAAACAATGATTCTGTTACGACACTTCCTGACGTTTCCGCCACGATTTGTTGTTTTACGTGGTCGGGGTGTGACAATTTATTTGTCACATTTCTTGTAGTTTCAAAAGAAGAAAGAGACTGATGACACTAAAGATTTAAAATCATAAATTGCTTCTACTTTGTTTTTTTTTAATTTTCTTTATCTATTGTTTGTTTTGTAATGTCAGTTAATAAACAACAAAATAATATTAATGCTATAATAAAAAATATAATAAAACGCCAAAATTAGCAAATACGTGTAAGACGCCATAATGCCATAAAAACACCCCCAAGAAACTATCAAACTATAATAAAATTAATTTGAACAACTAATATTATAAAAAAAACGTGAAACAATGTGCAAAGAATATAAAACAAAAGAAGTCAAATAGTTATCTAACCGCCATTGGAAAACTAAACGCCATAATTACAGCCGTCAAAAGATTTGACGTGTTACACCATTAAAACAGTTGAGTCTGAAAACAAAACACGGTAAACTGCAAAAAACAGTAAAATGAAACGACAGAAAACATAATTACTAACATTTATTATAATAAATTTTGTTATCTTTTTCAAAACGCCATAATTACCTGTCATACGCGGGAAAAAAAAGTCAATATAAAAGAAGACCATGAGAACCCAAGCTCAAACACGCCAAAAAGACTAAAACGCCACATATTCTCCAAAACGCCAAAAAAATTAAAAAATGGCTAAGGTTATTGCATGGAGGTTTGAAAGGAAAGAGAAACGATTCATCATAAAGTTCTCTCACAGGAGAAGGGTAAAGGTAAGAACAACAAAAGCCATGATGGGAATGAATGAAAATGTTCAGAAGGATATCCTAGCCCTTGGGGTTCCAATAGACAACGATTGTGAAAGAACGAGAACTGAAAAGACTGGAGAGAAAGTTTCGAGCAGAAGATGATGAAGATGATGATGATATTGAAGATACACACATACCAAAACTTAGCAGTTGGGTATTGCATGAGGAAGAAGGAACACTTGAAGTGACTTATAAAAACGGGGTGCAATATTCAAGGCCAATGGAAGAAATGTTGAAGACAGGTTTGTTATCTATCATTGAACAACTCTGTGATTTAAAACCTTCAAACGAACCAAAATCCAAGGATGCAGTGATATTCAAGAATAGGCTGCAGCAAAGAAGAGACGAGCTAATGGCGTTATACGCAAATTTGAAATTTGATGATGAAGAATCTGAAGAAAGTGATGAACAAAGCGATGGGTACATCTCTGATGTAATCCCACCTACGGAAGACCATTAGTTTATTTTGATTTTCGTGTTATTGTAGTTTTATAAAATATTAATCCATGGTAATGAATTATTAACAAAAAGATACAAAACACCAAAAAATGACATGGAAAAAGCCATAACGCCAAAAAATTAACTATATGACACAAAAAGAATTAATTCAACGAGAAGAACTCTGAGAAAAAACAGTAAAACGCCAAATAATTAATAAATCTACATAACGCCAAAATTATCTTGCACGCAAAAAATAAAGAAGCATGTCAAACGCGAAAATAATGAAAGGAGAAGAATACTAAAAAGACAAAAAAACCTCTCGGACCCTGATCATGCCCCGCGCCACGTGTTCGGCCAGGATGCGTTCTCACCGTTCTCACACTTTTTGCCGTTTTCTCCTGATCTCGTTTCTCTCTCTCTCTCTCTCTATATATATATATATATATACATAGGGAGAAGATCATGCGAGAACCACCTCTTATTGCGAGAACCGCGAGAACCAATGTGAACACAACCAAAAATGCCTAAAAATCACACAAAATTTTTTTTTTGATTTTTTTAATATTTTTAGGTTAAAATCGCTACTTTTCGAAGCCAAAAAAAAAAAATTTTTTTTGGCTTCGAAAAGTAGCGATTTTAACCTAAAAAATATTAAAAAAATCAAAAAAATTTTTTTAGATTTTTTTAGGTTTTTTAGGGGTTTAGTTTTTAGCATTTTAGCTTGGGGGGGGGGGGGGGTGGGGGGTTTAGGTTTTTGGGGGGTGGGGGAGGGGGGGTTAGGTATTTTGGGGGTTTTAGTTTTTAGCATTTAGCTTGGGGGGGGGGGGTTAGGTTTTTTTTTTTTTTTGGGGGGGGGGGGTGGGGGTTAGGTTTTTTTTTAGGTTTTTTTAGCTATTTTAGGTTGTGTTCACATTGGTTCTCTTGGTTCTCACAATAAATGGAGTTCTCGCATGAGCCCCTCCCTATATATATATATATATATGGGAATGTTCTATGCAGAACACTAAAATTGTGAGAACATGCAGAACAAAATAAGTCACTCATTTATTCAATTCTAAAACCTAAAAGGTAAATGAAAATGTAAGATTTATTGTTTCTCACATTAAAATTTAAAACAAAATACGAAAAATCTTCAGTTTTTAAATAACCTACACATATATAGGTTATGTGTAGGCTAAATTACCTACATATATGTAGACTATGTGTAGGGAAAAATATATGATTTTTTATGTATATATAATAATACACATATGAATGTAAGAAACATAAAATTTAAGAAATATGAATACACATATGAATGTAAGAAACATAAAATTTAAGAAATATGAACCTTAAATCCCAAAATTTAGTGATTTAGAATTGTTCTTTTTGTTCTCGCAATAATTGGTGTTCTGTAATGATCCTTATCCTATATGTATATATATATATATATATATATGAGCCGAGATGGCTCGTTTACAACCGAGCCAATTTCGAGCCGAGCTTTCTTCGAGCTTTTTTCGAGCGAGTTTCGAGCGAGCTGCGAGCTGCGAGTTTTTTGAACACCCCTACCCTCCAAGGAAATGGTTGATGGCCCTACCCCACAAATTATATAAGCAATATTTTTATAAAACTAAAATTAAAAGTCTCCAACCTGTACAAAACCACCTATAACCACCCCTTGATTCCAAAACTCTGTTTCAAAAAGGGAGATCCACACCAACACCAACAACAACACCACAAAATCAATCAATCCACAACAACCTAAAATTCAATCTCTTCGTCATCGATCTCTCAATAATAATCCCTTCAATCCGACGTCGTTTAATCCACTTCATTTACATCTTCGATCTTGTTTCACGTTTTCCCCAAATATGAATTTCTAGGTTTTTTTTTACGAATTCATCAGCCATGGTTTACGATTTGATTGCCAATGCTTTGATCCCCACTCCTGCTTCCAATCCCAATTCATCAGCAACGACTATATTTTTGTCTTACATAGCCCCATCCGCAATGTCTCCATGCTGTCGTTCACGACGATGCCGGCCCCGTGGAAATGGTGTTAGGGGGCGTCGCCGGGTCAGGACGGGCCTAGACAACCCCACACCGGGTAGCCTAAGAAAATGTTATAAGAATTGGGAAAGGTGCACAATTTTTAGTGCCCCTTTTTAGTATACAAAAAATGGGGAAATCATGGTCTTAACTTGGATTTTGACCAAAGAGTAATATTGGTAAAAAAGAGACATCTTTTTCGACGTGGCTTCTTATTTCTTTTATATATATTAAGTTGAGTAGAGAATTTTTTGAAGCCACACATGATCCCACTTCTTGAACAAAAGGAACCATAACTTTTTATCATAGAACTAATTAATTCCCTCAACCCCTAATCCATATGTTATATGATAATTTTTATTTATTCAAGACAAAAAGAAACATATATATATAGATTAGAAAACAAATGCACTTGCTAAATTATCCCTTAAGCAAAAATAAAAAACCGAAAACTGAATATATATTTATAGGCGAAAAAATCAAAGCGAATTGCTTATTCGGTTTTTGGTTTGGTTATCGGTTTCACTAGTTTTGCTAAATAAACTGCATAATAACCGGTTTAATTGGATAGCCAAACTGAATAAGTCGGTTTCAACAGATGAACACTATTCGATTATGCATCCTTTTAATTCGGATCAATTCGGTTATACCAAAAAAAACTCAAAACTGAATAAACCATTACCGTAAAACACCTTAGCTACTTAACAGCGGCAATGACTCATATTCCCACTTTAAAATTATTTCGACGAAAGTACCTACCTATATAATAACGAAGGAGAAATTTAATTGATTTTAGCAATGGTGTTTGCATACACACACCATTATATAATAGAGGTCCCTTTCAAAGAAAATTGTTAGAAAACTCCATTCCACTGATAATCCCCACTTACATCAATGGAAGAAACAAAACAAAATGTAAGCATCACTAAAATATAACATTATAAAAATTTGTAAATTGTTTTGTATTGATAAATAAATTCATACCTAATTACACTAACTGTTGGGATTCAGTGGTGTCAGTTTTACTTTTAATCAAAATGAGTTTGACATATTTTATTAACTAAATATATAATTAATAAAAATGCAGCGGAATAAATATAAATAATCAACACCAAAAGGGAACCAAACAGGAACATGGTTACAAACATGCAAATACGATATATAAAATAATTAATATACCGATGAGATTTAATATACCTTGTGGCTAATAATTAACCGTGTGAGACACCGAGATACAACGAACGAGTGCTAGAACACGAACACGATAACCGGGTGTGCCTCGCGGAACAAGAATCACAAGAAAGATAAAGGAGTCGGCACTTTACTTGAAGTGGCGGTTGTTCCCTTATTATGTGGTTGTATCACAAAAAAAAAAAATTTAGAATTCTCCTTTTGCTTGTGGTTACGGCAGAAGGTTTGTTGTTGTTCTTTTTCAAAGATGTTAGTATATTATATCTCATATAATATAAATATGTAATTAGGCTTTCTCTCATAACCCTAATAACCATCACTGTTGATACAACAAATACAAGACCAACAGTGGTAGCTGGGCTGGCTAGGCAGAACGGTTGAAGGGTTCAACCTTGCCTAACGCAGGTCGTGGGGTCCCCCCACGTTTGCGAGACGTGGAAGGAGGTTTACTAGTTTATTGTTGTTCTTTGCTATAGATCCTCCTCTGAATTGTATCCACATTTGGAAGTGGTAGCAAAGGGAATGTGTGTGTTGGATGTGAAAGGGAATGACTTGTGCGAGACAAGCATTCAATGTGGATAACCAGAGATTGGGGAATCTGAGCTGGTCCAGATGTCCTTGCTGAAGTAAATGAAGTGTCATTTTATAAGAGAAGGCATCTCTTGAAGTGGAATGGATTAGACTAGTAACCTCGCTTGCAGTGGAGGGTTTCCCCTTTCGGGGGTTGAAGGCTTTTGACCCCCGGATAACAGTGTGCATTGGCAGACCTGCTTTGCTTTTGCGGCTGTGGGTTGGTGAAGCGATCTTCAGATGTGACTGGCTACTGTTTCTGCATTGCTTTTCCCAACTCCCAGCTTTTCAATCGTTGAACCGTTTAACCTTTTGAGCGCTTACATATTTAATCATTTTATTTAGTCTTGAGCTACCCCCGTCATCAGCCCCCCAAGTCAGAGGCTTTTGGGTGATAGGCTTAAAGACTTCTGACTTTTATGTACGTATTTTATTGCTTGAAGGTTTCGAGGGTTCGTTGCTTGAAGGCTTGAAAGGTTGAAGGCAATTAATGTTTTTGAATTTGAATTTCAAATAACTGACAATTGATTTGATTGATGTATGGCAGTTGATAGGGTGGCGGTTTTCGCAGGAGTTACTGTTTTGCCATTATTACCCCTATTGTAGACTTATATTTATTTTATTTTTCCAAACTTATCCATTTGTTTCACAATTTATTCCAAGTTCCTGCCATTTTCTCTCCTTCTTCTAAGGTTAGTTCCGGTTATCCTTTCATCTTGCATTTTCCATTTTCCGTTTTCAAAAAAATGGGTGCTCGTAAGGACTTAGCAAAATCTTTTTCCCGTTTAACACAAGAGGAGATAGATTTATTTTGTATGGAATATGGTATTGATAGGAAGTTTGATCCCACTGCCCCTGCTTGTGATGTTCCCGTTGATAAACCACCTTCTGGTTCGATTGCCCTTTATTGTAGTCATTTTGAGTTCTCAAATCTTCGATATCCCTTTTCGTTTTTTGTTTTGAACTTGTTGGAGTATTATCGGGTTTCTTTTGGGCAAGTCCATCCAAAGGGGATGGCTAGGGTTTTGCATTTTGAAGTTTTATGTCGTGCTCTTGGCTATGATCCTTCCCTTTTACTCTTTCGCCGGTTTTTTCGTTTGGCTAAGAATGGCGACTGGTTTACTTTTGAAACAACCAAAGTTGATACCTGCCTTATTTCATCGATGGTTACTACGCTTGGGGCTTGGAAAGACCGCTTTTTCTGGGTTTCCGATACTATTCTCCCTTTTAAAATGGTGTGGAGGAATCCGGATGCTGTTCTCAATGATCCGGAACCTTCCGAGTCTGAATTGAATGTTGTTTTTCTCAATGCCATCCGGGGGTGCCCTTCGAGGGTTCGTCCCTTTCCTGAACACTTGTTCTATTAGGGGTTAGTAAAATTTGGGGGAATGTTGATCGGGATCCGGTTCTTATGAGGAGTGGCATGGGTATGCATTTTCCTTTTTTGTCCTTTTTATGTTTTTCTTAATCTATGACTTATGTGTTGTTGTTTTTTGCAGTCATGTCTGCTTTGGATTTTATTAAGAGCGACGACACTTCTGATGTTGTTTTTGAGGATGCTCCGTCTGTCCCTGGTGAGAATGTTGTGGTTAGGACTGCTGATCAAAGGTTTGAGGGCTCAGGCTATGTTAGTGCTGCTACTGCCAAGGGTTTTTCTAAGTCTAATGCTCCTAAGTCTTCAACCCGCCGATCTTCTCATCGGTTGTTGAAAGTTGGCCCTCAATCAACTTCTACTGAACCAGTGGACTTGAGCGATGATATTGAAGTTTCAGAAGATCAAGGTGTTGAAGCAGGTGCTGAGAAGGATAAGGAATTGGTTGTCCATGGTAAAAAGGTTTCAGGCAGGAAGGTTGTTGCAACTCCAGTTCAGGAGTCTTCGAGCAGGGATGTTGAAGGGTTGGATCCGGAAGGGATTTATATGCCTACGTGGTCGGTGAAGAATGATGACGGTTTCAAAGATGCTGCTGTTTGTGAGGATGTTCTGAGTCACATTGCTCCTCCCTCGGTGCATGAGACTATTGCTGGCATGGATGATGACCTGATGCTGTCCCGTATGATTTTGAGTACTTGCAACCTTGCTGCCATGCTTCCTCAAGGCATTGCCCGTTTTCGTCAAAGAATGCACGAATATGAAGAATTCTCCAAGAAGAAGGATAAAATGAAATCCTCTATGGCTGGGATGAAGAAGGAAATAGCTGGTTTTGCCGAGAAGGAAGCAGCATGGGAGAAGAAGGTTAGTGATCTGAAAAAGATGCATGAGATTGAGATGGGTGATTTGAAAAAGAGCTTCGAGGCTGATAGGTTGAAACTTAAGGCTGACCGGGAAGCTTTGTTTGTTCAGCAGCAGGCTTTTGGTAAGGAGAAAGAGAGGTTGAAGGCTTCAGTTGCTCAGGCTACTGGCGATAACCAATGGCTCATTGAGCAGGGTTTCCATCAAGTGGTTACCTATCTGCTGCACTCCAAAGAGTTTAATTCTGCCCCTGGCGATGTTTATACTAAGCTGCTCAATTTAGGAAAACACCAAGGTCTTATTGCAGGTTATAAGCTCCATGAGTCCGGTCATCCTTTGGAGAAGTCACCTCTGTTTCGGCCCGAGGCATCTGATGTTTTTAAAGGCTCCGTTGAGCAAATGGGGAAGCTGACTTATCCTTACATCCACCAAGTTTCTGGTTGCTTTGGTAAGCCTCTTGCTGTGTTGCAAGGTTTGAAGCCGGAGGGCTTGAATGAGAAGGTCTGTGCTAAAGTCCTAGGATCTCTTTCAAGGAAGAGGTCTTATTCAGGTGATAGTGACGATACCCTTTCAGGTCAGCCGGATGTTCCTAAGGATGCAAGCTTGGAGGCTTCGGCGGTTGGTGGTGATGGAGGTGTGAAGACTAAAAAGTTGAAGAAAACAAAGAAGGCCAAGGGCGAAGGTTCTGGAGTTTCCAAATCTGTTGATGCTTGATTGGTAGCTTTCTTAGCACTGAAACAATTTATGTTTTGTAATGTTGACTTGAACAATATTAGGTTATTGGGAACCCTTAAGGTTCCTGTTGGTTGTGTTTTAAGGCCTTTGTGGCCGCTGGAACAGTAGTTTAAGCTTGCAAGTTACTAGGACTTGCTTCTAACTTATGTTTGAAAGTTTTTTTTGGGCTTTCTTTTATATGATGTTATGTTTTAACTATTTTTCTTTTATTATGGTTTTATGCTTGTGCCTCTTTGGTCAAGGCTGTCCATTTGGTTTTTAACCGTCCAAGCCTTTTGGCTGTCTGTCAATAGGTTGAAGCCTTTAAGGTTTCGGGGTATTGTCCGGGTGGCTTGAAGCCTTGAAGACTTCTTGGTTTTGCGTCCTGGTTTGGTTTGTACCTTTGTGATTTTTGTCCAATTGACTTTGTTCTTTTTGGATTTGCTTTGTTCTTTTTGTAACTTTGTCTTTGTCGGGTTTGTGCTACCCTTATGTTTTTTATACCTAAAAGGGTTCAGTGCTGTAGACACTTAGCCTTGGCATTTTTAACAAGAAGAGATGGCACCTATCCTTTTAATCATTTCTTTTGGTTTTTTAGCCTTTTCGTAGACTATGTTTCTAAGACTTAGGGAGCATTTGGTGTGGGCTGCTTATACCCGTCTATGAGACAATTTTATTTTTCTTAACAAGTCTCATGGAGTTGTATTGATTTAGGAACTCACCCCTTATATAGGCTCATTCAACCCTTGAACCTATTGAGCGATGTGGCCTGGGAGCTCATCCCCTTACATGGCCCTTGCCATGGAGTTTTTTGCTAGGTTCTAAACCTGATTTTGGGATAGAAAGACAAGTTTGATTAAAACAACTTCATTCATTAAAGCAATACTTGCTTTTTACAAAAGGTATTCATAATCCTGCTTGAAATACATTTTGATACAAACCAAACTTTCCGTTTAAACATGGAACCTTTTCAGTGTTTTGCCGTTCCAACGCCTTGGAAGCCTTTTGCCTTCTGAATCAGCCAGCTTGTAGGATCCACCTTTGTGTGCTTCAAGGATGGTGTACGGGCCTTCCCACTTTGGGCCAAGCTTTCCTTGATTTTCTTTCTTGCTGGCTTCGTTGTTTCTGAGGACCAGATCCCCTGGCTTGAAACGTTCGTTTTTGACTTTTTTGTTGTAGTAAGCTTCCATTTGTTGCTTGTATTTGGCTTCTTGAATTGCGGCTTGATCTCTTGCTTCCTCTAGGAGTTGTAAATTCAACATGGTCTCTTTTTGGTTTGTTTCGGGATCCATGTTGACAATTCTTTGGGTTACAACTCCTATTTCGGCAGGGATCACAGCTTCAGATCCAAATACCAAGCTGTAAGGTGTTTTCTTATGGCTTGTTTTTTCTGTTGTTCTAATTGCCCATAGGACACTAGGCAATTCTTCAAGCCAGTTTCTTTCGTATCTTCCCAATCTTGTCTTTATGCCTTCCACTATGCTTCTATTTGTTCTCTCAACCTGCCCGTTTGATTGCGGATAAGCCACTGAGCTGAAAACCTGATCGATTTTGTATTCTTTGCACCAGACGCTGAAAGGCTTCTCGGCAAATTGCCTTCCGTTATCAGTGACAAGTATTCCTGGCAATCCATAACGGAAAATGATGTTTTCCCAGACAAAGTCAATGACTTGCTTTCCTGTGATCTTGGCGAGTGGCTTGACCTCGGGCCACTTGGTGAAATAGTCTACTGCCACTAATAGGAATTTCACTCCCCCTTTGCTTGGGGGAAATGGACCAACAATGTCCATTCCCCACTTATGGAATGGCCAAGCAGAGGTTATTGGGACTAAATCATGCTTGGGATTTTTTGGGACTGGTGCGTGGATCTGGCAGGCATCACATTTCTTCAATTCTTCGGTTGTGTCACGATGCATTGAGGGCCAGAAATATCCGAGGTTCATGAGCTTTGCAACTACCGACCTAGCTCCAAAGTGAGCTCCACACACACCCTCATGAATTTCCTTGATCAAGTACTTACTTTGCTCAGGACCGACACATCTTAGCAAGGGAGCAAGGTAACCCTTTTTGTAAAGGGTTTCTCCTTTTGGCTTCCACTTGATCATTGGGTAATTCACCATTTTTGAGGAACTTTCTTATGGGAGTCATCCAGTTTGGTTCTTCTTCGGTAACCACGTCTTGAACCTCCAATTCATCAATGGATGGGGCCTTCAACACTTCCACCAGTACCTTCTTGGTGAGATGGGCAAAAGTGAAGGATGCAAGCTTACTTAGGGCATCGGCCTTCTTGTTTTGAGATCTTGGGATCTGTTTGATGTTGCATGCTTGGAAAGTACTCATCAGTTCCTTGGATTTTTCTCTGTATTTTTTCATGTTGGGCTCTTTAGCTATGTAGCTGTCATTGACTTGACTTGAGACCAGCAACGAATCCGTGAACACTTCAAGCTTTTCAACTTTCATTTCTTTGGCCAGCCTTAGGCCGGCTATTAGTGCTTCGTATTCAGCCTCGTTATTGGTGGTCTGAAAATCAAAACGAAGAGCATATGTGAATTCCAAACCTTTTGGGTTGATCAAAATTAATCCAGCCCTGACCCTTCAACGCTTGAAGCCCCATCGGTAAAAAGCTTCCAGGCTTCAGGGTTGGAAGGTTCAGTGGTGGCAGTGTTTACTTCAGTGACTGTTTGGTTTGGGACTTCCACAATGAAATCGGCCAAGACTTGAGCCTTGATAGCTTTTCTTAGGACATAGGTGATGTTATGTTCACCTAGTTCTATGGCCCATTTGGCTAATCGGCCCGAGTTTTCAGGTTTTTCAAGCACACTCTTAATAGGTTGGTCGGTGACCACTTATATGGGGTGTGCTTGGAAATACCTTCGAAGCCTTCTAGCCGTTTGAACTAAGGCTAGGGCAAGTTTTTCAAGGGGAGGGTATTTTGTTTCAGCTAATTTTAAAGTTTTGCTGAAAAAATAAACGGGTACCTGGGCCTTGTCTCGCTCAATGGTGAGGACTGCACTGATGGCCTCGTCCGTGATTGAGAGGTACACCGATATTAACTCCCCGGTTTTTGGTGCCGCAATGTCTGGTAGGGAAGCTAGATGTTGTTTCATCTGGTTGAAAGCTTCTTCAGCTTCTTCAGTCCATTTGAAATCTTTTTTATCTGAGCAGTTCTTGAGCGTTTTGTAGAAGGGCAGGGATCTTTCGGCTAACTTGGAGGTAAAACGCTTCAAGGCTGCGAGCTTCCCATTCAAGCTTTCAACCTCCTTCTTGGTCTTTGGTGGATTGGTTTCAAGAACGGCTTTTACTTTGTTAGGGTTGGCTTTGATGCTTTGTTTTCCAACGATATGGCCCAAGAATTTTCCTTCCTCGAATCCAAATGAACACTTTTCCGGATTAAGTTTCATGTTAACCTTTCTGAGGTTCTTGAAAGTTTCTTGAATATCATCGAGCATTTGATATTCCGTCTTGTTTTTAATAACCAAGTCATCGACATATGCCTCCTTGTTCTTGCCAATTTGGCTTTCGAAGGCTTTGTCAACGAGCCGTTGATAGGTTGCTCCTGCATTTTTGAGGCCGAAAGGCATCTTTTGATAGCAAAAGATCCCTTTGTCCGTGTGAAAGGCTGTCTTTTCCTCATCCTCTTTTTTCATGAGGATTTGGTGATATCCTTTGTATGCATCAAGAAAGCATTTGAACGAGTAGCCTGTGAGGGAGTCAACTTTGAGATCAATTTCTGGTAGTGGATAGCAATCCTTAGGACAAGCTTTGTTAAGATCCTTGAAGTCTATGCACATCCTCCAAGAGTTGTCTGGTTTCTTGACCATAACTGGGTTTGCAACCCATGACTGGTACTTGACTTCTCGGAGGATGCCGGCTGACACAAGCTTTTCAACCTCTTGGCAGGCTGCCAAACTTCTTTCAGGTGCCAAGCTTCTTTTCTTCTGGACCACAGGCTTGGCCTCTGGTGGTATTCTCAACTCATGCTCGGCAATATCCCGGGGGATCCCAGTCATATCTTCAGGACACCAAGCGAATACATCGCTGTAATGTGTTAGCAATTTTTCAAGGTATGAAAGGGTTTCTTGAGAAAGGTCTGGGTTGACCCTTATTCTTTGTTCAGGGTATTTAGGGTTTATGACCAATCTTTGCCTGTCTTCTTCACTGTTTGAACTTTCACCTTCAATCATGTAGGCTTCCTGAGAGGGTTGAAGGGTTGCTACGCCCCTTTCGGTGGGAAATTTGACTGTGCCATGGCCAATAGACACGGCCATGTAAAATGCACACTGTCCTGGTCTTCCGATGATCACATCATAGCTTGAGGGGATGTTGATAACCACAAAGGTGAGTGGTTGGGTTCTTTCTTTTAAACCTTCACTGAAACGAACATTAAGTGTCAGTTGCCCTAAAGGCTTGAGGGGTATGTCAGCGATACCTTTTATGGAGGTCCCAGAGGGTTGAAGCCTTGAACGTTCTTCATTGATCAATTGGTTGAAGAATTTTTCGAACATAATTTCGGTGGCTGCCCCCGTGTCTATGTATGCCTTGCATGTTTGCAACGTTCCCACGGTAGCTTCTACCACGAGAGGGCTAGGGAGAGGGTCATTCTCCGTAGGGGGAAACAGACACACTGAATCTCCCAAGCTTCCAACCTCTGCCTCTTGTGAGGAACCTTTCCATCGAAATCTACCATGTTGACTTCCTTACCCTTTCCTTCAGCCATTTTGTCCCGGACTCCCTTTACCAAATGAGCGAGTTCTCCGGACTTAACAGCTTCTTCTATTCTTTTCTTGAGTTGGAAGCAATCATTGGTGTGGTGACCTTTTTCTTCATGAAACTCGCAGTATTGGGCGGAGTTCTCGTTTTTCCTGCTTTTGGGGAGAGGTCTAGGAGTTCGAAAGTTTTGTTTAACTTCTTCTGTTGCAAGGATTTCTTGAGGGGTCTTTGTGAGGGGTGTGAAACTTATGCCTTTTTCCCTGCTTGAAAGGTTCCGACCTTCAGACCTTCGAGGGTCTGAACCCTTTGACCGCCTGTCATAGGAGTTGAAGTTCCCTCTTTTTCTGGCTGGACTGTTGCTTCTCCAGCCGGACCCTCTTTTTCTTTGTTCCTTAATGTCTACTGCCTCCTCTCCCCGGATGTGGGCTTCAGCCCTTTTCTGAGCTTCTTCTAAGGTCTTGGGTAGAGATTTGTTGAAATCCCTGGTAAGGTACTTAGAGGTGATGGCATTCATGAAGCCAGCCACCCTCATTTTCTCATCGGCCCCTACATAAGTCAGACCTTCCTTCTTGTATCGTTCAATGAAAGCACGGAGACTTTCATCATCACGTTGCTTTATCTGAAAGATCACTGTTGCGTCTTTGACATATCGTCTTTGTTGAGAGAAATTGGCCAGGAAACCCTTACTGAGATCGTCAAAGCTTCGAACGCTTTGAGCAGGTAAATCGTTGAACCAGATCCTGGCGGATCCAACAAGAGTTTGCATGAACATTAGGCAACACTCAGCGTTGGACCATTTCTCTATCCGAGCTGCACCGGTGAAGATCTGAAGATGGTCCTCAGGATCTTCAGTCCCATCATATGTCCTGATGTGGGCCGGCATTTTGATCTTTGACTGGAAATCATAATCGGCTATCTGTCTTGAGAAGCATGAAAGGTTACTTGGCTTGTATGGTTTAGCCAAGTTTTCTTCAGTCCTTGCATCCACATTACTGCTATTGCCGTTGTTTCCCTGAGTGGCAAGCACTTGATTGATGAAGTGTTGCCATGGGAAGTTGGTCATCATCTGGGTCATCATGTTGGTCATGGGGTTGAAGCCTTGAAGGCTTCCTGGACCAGCGGAGCAGTTTATCCCAAGGGGAGCACTCATAACAGCACTTCGTGCTAAGGGGAGCACGGACAGAGCTTGCTCCCATGTAGTTGTAGTGGATACTGGATAGCTTGTCACTGGGGATTGAAGGAGCTGGTCAAGAGTCAGCTCATGTCCCAAAGGAGCACCACTAGTAATTGGTTGGGAAGAGAAGATAGGATGCACCGTAGGATTTTTCATAGTGGACAGATAAGGGTGAGGGTTTGAAAGGTTACTGGGACCAGCCTCACTTCTTGTTGCAAAGAGAGGAGGAGGTGGCCCAGGAGACAATGTTGGCTCAGGTTCGTCATAGTCTAAACGAATCCTCACCCCCTTTTCTCTTTCTTTATTCACATGCTGGTTGAGAAGAGTCCTTAGCACAAGGAAATTGTTAGCAACCCCTTCAGGGGTGAGTTCAACACACGATGGGGCATCAGAGACACCGATATTGGGAGATGGAACTCCGGATCTGGACGGAGTTGGTGTGTTGAAGTTGAGGAACTCGGGTGTGCTCCCCGGAGTTGAAAAAGAAGTTGGTATAGCCACGTGAGCTTGGCTACTACCCGGAGTAGAAGCGTTTGGGATCTGATTTACTTCTTCCGGGGATCCACTTTCAGACATGGTGATTTTAAGTGAATAGAGCTACACTACTAGGTCTTTTGGAGAAGAAATAGCGGCGTAGCCCCACGGTGGGCGCCAACTTGTTGATACAACAAATACAAGACCAACAGTGGTAGCTGGGCTGGCTAGGCAGAACGGTTGAAGGGTTCAACCTTGCCTAACGCAGGTCGTGGGGTCCCCCCACGTTTGCGAGACGTGGAAGGAGGTTTACTAGTTTATTGTTGTTCTTTGCTATAGATCCTCCTCTGAATTGTATCTAGATTTGGAAGTGGTAGCAAAGGGAATGTGTGTGTTGGATGTGAAAGGGAATGACTTGTGCGAGACAAGCATTCAATGTGGATAACCAGAGATTGGGGAATCTGAGCTGGTCCAGATGTCCTTGCTGAAGTAAATGAAGTGTCATTTTATAAGAGAAGGCATCTCCTGAAGTGGAATGGATTAGACTAGTAACCTCGCTTGCAGTGGAGGGTTTCCCCTTTCGGGGGTTGAAGGCTTTTGACCCCCGGATAATAGTGTGCATTGGCAGACCTGCTTTGCTTTTGCGGCTGTGGGTTGGTGAAACGATCTTCAGATGTGACCGGCTACTGTTTCTGCATTGCTTTTCCCAACTCCCAGCTTTTCAATCGTTGAACCGTTTAACCTTTTGAGCGCTTACATATTTAATCATTTTATTTAGTCTTGAGCTACCCCCGTCATCAATCACTAATTATCTTTCGGCCCTACAAAGCCCAATACGACTAGTACAAGCCCAAACGTGATACAAAGCCCGCAAAGACTAAGTTTAATTCAATAAGTAATTGAACATTAAATTATTTATAACGTGTATAAATAATAAATTTCGTTCCACGCGAATACATAATTATTCTAGATAATTATATATTTCGCTCCGTTAATTGTTCATGATCACTAATTAATCGAATTAAGTGGATTTAATGTTCGTTGCCCAAGATGTAACTCTTACGGGTCATAGCTCGGTCAGCAGCGTTGACTTATCGAATCGTTCATATAAATCCAATAATCTCCTACTTGGACGACCTTCGATAAAATCCTCAACGCAGACAGCCAGCGGTGCTCTAGCTATACATGGCTGCCCCCAACAAGGTATGACACTTTAAAGTCATTAACCAAAACACCTTGCCATTAGTAACAACTTACTATTGCAAGACAATAGACTTATGGTAATTGTTATCATTCATCCTTTCTGTAAAAGACAAAAATTGAATCAACGAGACATGGATTAAGTTCATTCTCATAAGGTGTTCAATTATTATTGTTCCCGATCAAGAGTCAAAGTGGTCCAAACAAACACACAGTAAGTTTGGGTAACGCCTTACACTTCACCAATTTTAATCTACGAGGACACCACAATGTCTAACTGTTACATATCATGTATGAGTACAGAATCCCATATCAACTACATACAACTCCCACTAAACTTCAAAACTATTCCCAATTAAAGCCTTTATGACTGGCAGTTACGCGACAGCGGTTGACAATAATCAAAGAACAATCATTGGTAAACGGAAGTTCTAATATGTATATCAGGTCAAAGGATACTAAACGAGTATACCATTATCAAAGCATCTTATGACTAAGATCCATGAAGATGATTTGATGCGAGTTACATCCAACGTCATTCTCAATGAGGCCTGTGAATTTGGAAGTCAACTCCTTGAATCCAAAGTCAGAATAGTCTTAATTCATAATCGCTCCCACGAGTCTGACCGACTACGGATAGTTTAGAACGCAAGATTCACGGATTAAACGTATTAAAATCGAACACAGTTATAAGATTCAGAATTGCATTTATGTCGCAACCCCCGACCCCTGCCCCGGGATGCGGGCGGCCGCAACCTACTCAGAGATGGTAGTATCGGTGTTTATCGTTAATTTGGCAGCGAAAATTTCATCAAGACCGTAGTTAGGAAATATTTTATCAGAGTAAAAAACCACATTTTTATAACAATAAATAAATTGGGATAAACCCGAGTTTCTATTACAAACATGTTTATAGGGATAAACCCTAATTTATTGAAATAAAACTTCTTCTTTAATTAGGTAACTTTTATAGCCACTTTTCCAAGCCCTCAGTGCTGTCCAGCTAGCTTCTAATTGGCTTTCACATTTTGTTACCTGAAACGTGTTTAAAAACATTTTATCAGCAAGAAATATTGGTGAGTGAATCCCAGTTTAATCAAAACAGGTTCTATCATTTTACAGCATTGAGGGCAATCCAGCAATTACATTTGTTTATATCTACTTTAATTACCACCCACGGTACTGTCAATCCTGACTGGTGGTAATGTTACTACTCACAGTGTAGTAACAAATTTTGTATACAAAACCCCAACATACCGACGATAATTGTAGAATTACAAATACTCAATCACTGTGAAATATAATTTAAACATTTGAGGTTTTGTAAAAGCAGCTTGTGAAAAGAGGAACCACTCACATTGCTATTTTAGGTATTTCCCTTGTAACTTCCTGGTTATAATCTAATAAATTTAACAATGCACCTGCGTTAGTATAATACCCCAATTTACATTAGTTATACCCTCCCCGAGACAGAACTCCAACGTCTGAGTCAGGCAAAGCCTCGACATGCGTTACGGAGCACTAGATCAATCGGGCAGCATATCTAATACTTAACCGGGGGTTATGATACTTACAACGAGGCAGAGCTTCGCTAATTAGGGGGGGGGGGGGGTATTATACCTGAGTATTACTTTAACTATTCAGAATTGAGAGAGAGTGATCGAAAATTGAACGATTTCAACTGAAACTGATCGATCTTATTTATAGGGCTGTTCAGGGGCTTTCTCGAGCCCCGCGAGCTAGGCTTGACACGATTCGGACACGTGGCAGCACCGGGCTGCTCCTGGTGTCCCAGCTGTCGCGGCCCGCGACAGCCTATGCTGTCTATGTCGCGCCCCACGAGGGCCTATTAAACTTGATTTTTCTGATTTTTGTTAAATTAAAGGTATTACGGTACCGTTTTCGTATACGGGGTGTATTTTAGGACGTATGGGACATATTTAAGGGTTCGGGAGAGTTGTTATATCCTCCCCACCTTGTTTTAGAACTCGTCCTCGAGGTTTACTGGAACAGGTGTGGATATTTCTTCTGCATCTTTGATTCGAGCTTCCAAGTGTATTATGGTCCTCTCCTGGAATCCCATTTCACTTTGACTAGAACTAATCTCTTATGCTTGAGGTTCTTGATCTTTCTATCTTCAATTTGTAGAGGCTTCTCTCCGAACTTAAGCTTCTCATTTACCTCTATATCCTTAAGAGGTACCACTAATGATTCATCTGCTAGGCACTTTTTGAGAAAACATACATGAAATACGTCATGTATTCCTGCCATTTCCTCTGGCAGTTGTAGCTGATAAGCTACAAGTCCTATTCTTCTAATAATCTCAAAAGGTCCAACATACCTGGGGCTTAGCTTTCCCCTCTTGATGAATCTAACTATCCCTTTCCATGAAGAAACTTTTAATAATACCTTATCCCCTACTTGGAACTCCAATGGTTTTCGCCTGTTATCAGCATAACTCTTTTATCGACCGCGTGCTGCTTTTAGTCTTTCCTTGACTTGAATAATCTTGTTTGTTGTTTCTTGTACTATCTCGGGTCCAGACAGTTGCTTTTCTCCAATTTCTGCCCAACAGACTAGAGTTCGACACTTTCGTCCATAAAGTGCTTCGAATGGTGCAGCATTAATGCTGGTATGATCGTTGTTATTATAAGAAAATTCTATTAATGGTAAATGATCATCCCAATTTCCTCCGAAATCAATTACACAAGCTCTAAGCATATCTTCCATTATCTGAATTGTCCTTTCGCTTTGTCCGTCCGTATGAGGATGATAAGCTGTGCTTAGATTTAACTTGGTTCCCATTGCTTTTTGGAAACTAGTCAAAAAATGAGAAGTAATACGGCTATCTCTATCAGAAACGATTTGATAAAGGAATTCCATGTAATGAAACTATTTCATTTACATATAACTTGGCTAATTGTTCCATACTAAAAGTTTCCTTCATTGGTTGGAAATGAGCAGACTTGGTCAATCTATCTACAATCACCCAGATTGTATCATTACCTTTTCGTGTCTTGGGTAATTTGGTAACAAAATCCATTGTTATCAATTCCCATGTCCATATAGGCATTTCTAATTGCTGTAATAAACCTGAGGGTTTCTGATGTTCAGCTTTAACTTGTGAACAGGTTAAACACTTGGCAACATAACCTGCTACATCCTTTTTCATTCCTATCCACCAAAAATTCTTTCTTAAATCTTGATACATCTTATCATTTCCAGGATGTATCGTGTACTTAGACTTATGGGCTTCTTCTAAAATTCGGTGGCGTAGGTTTTCTCGTTCAGGTATCCAAATTCTTTTCTTATGGAATCTCCAAATTCCATCTATTCCTTGTTCTAATTCCTTAATCATTCCTTTTAATTTTTCAGTATCGTCCTTGATTACTGATTCTTGTACTTCCTTAAATTGATTATTTAAATCTAGCTTCAAATTAATTTAAGAGAACGTACTCTTTTTGGCTTTTCGTGATACTTTCGACTTAAAGCATCAGTTACTACATTAGCCTTTCCTGCATGATACTGGATATTATAATCATAATCACTAAGAATTTCCATCCAGCGTCTCTGTCTCATATTTAACTCCTTTTGCCCAAAAACATATATTAAACTCTTATGATCGGTGAAAATGGTAAACTTACTACCGTAAAGGTAATGTCTCCAAATTTTAAGGGCAAAAATTATGGCTCCTAACTCTAGATCATGGGTTGTATAGTTCTCTTCATGATTCTTAAGTTGTTTAGAAGCATAGTCTATAACCTTTTGACGTTGCATCAACACACATCCATAACCTAATTTAGACGCATCACAATAGACTACAAAGTCTTCAGTTCTTTCCGGTAATGCTAATATGGGTGCGTTGGTTAATCTTTGCTTAAGAATTATAAGGGCTTCTTCCTGTTTTGGTCCCATTCAAACTTAACAAATTTACAGGTCAGTTTTGTTAAAGGAATAGCTATTCTAGAAAAATCTCGGTTAAACCGTCTATAATAACCGGCCAGTCCTAGAAAACTTCTAACCTCCGTTGGTGATTCAGTGACTTTCCATTAAGTAATTGCCTCGATTTTTGTGGGATCCACATGAATTCCTTCATGATTGACTA
This sequence comes from Helianthus tuberosus, assembly GCA_030545235.1. Taxonomy (NCBI): domain Eukaryota; kingdom Viridiplantae; phylum Streptophyta; class Magnoliopsida; order Asterales; family Asteraceae; genus Helianthus; species Helianthus tuberosus. The sequence continues at coordinate 342,086 of JARYGA010046138.1, forward strand.
TATGTCCGAGGAATTGCACTTCTTCTAACCAGAACTCACATTTCAAAATTTTTGGATAAAGCTTTTCTTTTCTCAATAATGTAAGGAGTGCATGCAGATGCGCTGCATGTTCTTCTTTACTCTTAGAGTAAAGGAGAATATCATCTATATAGACAATTATGAATTTATCCAGATATGGTTTACATATTCTGTTCATCATGTCCATAAATGCAGCTGGGGCATTGGTTAAACCAAATGGCATGACGGTAAATTCATAATGGCCATACCTTGTTCTAAAAGCTGTTTTAGGAATGTCCTCTTCCTGTACCTTTAATTGATGATATCCTGAGCGTAAGTCGATCTTGGAAAAGAATCGAGCTCCTTGCAGTTGATCAAATAAGTCATCGATTCTCGGTAATGGGTACCGATTTTTAATCGTGACGTTGTTCAAATCTCGGTAATCAATGCACATACGCATTGATCCGTCCTTCTTTTTAACAAACAGGATCGGTGCTCCCCATGGTGATGAACTAGGCTGTGTGAATCCTTTTTTCCAAACGTTCATCTAAATGTTTCTTTAGTTCTTGCATCACCGCGGGTGCCAAACGGTAAGGTGCCTTGGCAATCGGTGCTGTTCCTGGTAGCAGGTGAATCCTGAATTCGACTTCCCTGTCTTGCGGCAGTCCAGGTAATTCTTATGGGAAACATCGGGGAATTGAGATACTACAGGAAAATCTTTCAATTCCTTTCCTTTAGTGTTAATGTGTCACGACCCCCGACCCGGTTTGACCCGTTTCAGGAGCCGCGGGACAGAAATCCCGTGGTATTTAATTAATTGAGTTTAACAGCGGAAGTTTATTATCAGGATCTTTTTAAAACTGAAATATTTCCCGATTATTTTATTTCACAACTCGGGATAAAACCCCAGTAATTTACAATCATTTGATTTCACGAAAAAATCTTTTATTTTACAAAACATGTTTCTTTATTTTATCCTGAGCCACTTTCTTAAGCTTGTAGTGCTTCACGGCACTTTTCCTGGATCATAACAGATCACCTGAAACATGTTTGAAAAAGGTTTTGTCAGCGGGAAATACTGAGTGAATCATTCTATTTACATAAAATGATGCATAGTTATTAATTACAGCATAAGAGCGATTATAATGGCTTCTATCTTATTTTTATATGGCCCCGTGTCACAATGGTGACGATGGTCATACCACTATTAGGTCAATGAACCTAAATAGTGATGATTATCCCTAGTAGGTCAATGAACCTAACTGGGAGAAAATTAGTAATGTGCACAATACCCCACTAGCCAGTGATTCAAGATATCCACGACTTAGTTCCTGTAATTATAACTTTTGAAAATAATTTGAGGTATTGTAAAATAGTTGATAAAAAGAGAATGACTCACATTGCAGATTTAATTTGAGCAGAGTCTAGCCTACTGATTAGCCTTTTTAACCTAAATTTAATAACAGGCACACAATTCTGGGTTAGTAATCAATACAGCATTTACAATAACTCACGAGATCAACCCTTACAATGAATGACAAAGTGCGATACTTAAACATCCATCGAATTAACAATGAATGACAAAGCATAAACCCTAATGTGGGTAGCACTTAAACATCCATTGGATAGTTTAATCGATCGGACGTTGAATCGTAGCAGCGATCGAGTTATTACCCTGTATTGCGGCAGCACTTCGTGAATCGTGTGTGTTTTGTAGTAATTATACTATATCTCAGCGTCTATTGTGAGTTTTTACGTCGAACAAGTGCCTGAAACCAAGTCCCAGACTCTACTATTTATACATGAAAAATGGTCCCTGTCGCGTGGCGCGACAGGTCTCTTTGTGCCTTTCGCGTGGCGCGAGGGGTACCCTATTACCATAGGGTAGCCTCGCGTCCCAGTAGCTTAGCTGAGTCGGTTTTACATGAAATTTCAATTTTGACAACAAACTCTCAAGATAATACTAACTATACCCCCCCCCCCCCTGAGTTTTAGGGGCCCTGATCCTGATTCTGATTGTTCTGAAAATTTTAGGGTTTGTGCAGAATCACTTGGGTGTCTCAATTAGGGTTTCCTATTGGACAATTAAAATAATAAATATGACTTTTGATAAGAGTTGTTACATTCTCCCCACCTTAATAAAAATCTCGTCCTCGAGATTTACTGGAATAATTGAGGATACTTTCGCTTCTTTTCTGATTCCAGTTCCCAAGTGTATTAGGGTCCTATCTTTGAATCCCACTTTACTTGAACTAACACTAATCGTTTGTGTTTTGAGAAATTTGATCTTTCTATCTTCTATCTGAAGAGGTTTCTCTACAAATTTTTATTTTTCGTTTACCTTTATATCTTGGAGAGGTACTACCAAAGATTCGTCTGATAGACATTTCTTGAGATTGGATACATGAAATACATCATGTACTCCAGCTAACTCTCCTGGTAGTTGTAAACGATAAGCAACTGGTCCTATACGTTGGATCACTGGAAATGGTCCTACGTATCTTGGACTTAGCTTTCCTTTCTTACCGAATCTAACAACTCCTTTCCAAGGAGATACTTTCAATAGCATTTTGTCTCCAACTTGAAACTCCAACGGCTTTCGTCTATTATCTGTATAACTCTTCTGGCTATCTCTAGCCGTCTTCAGCCTTTTCTTCGTGATACTGAATATCACAGTGGTAGTCACTTAGGATTTTCATCCATCTCCTTTGCCTCATGTTTAATTCTGATGTGTGTAAAATGCAACATATAAATTACATCAAATAAGGCATAAAACTAACCCTTTTTAAGTACTAATATTGGAAAAAGAGTGTTTTTGTCTTCCTTTTGTATTTTCAGGATTAAATGAGCTCAAAAACACAAAAGAAGCAAAAAGACAGCTAAATCCAACATAAATACAAGGAAAGGAACATTAGTGGACTGTTAGACCCCTCAACGGAACCTTCCAAAGCAAAAAGGAGAAGACAGAAGGCTGAACACGCCCCGTGCTCAGCCAGCACGGGGCCGTGCCCAAGAAGCAGCAGAAAAGACAAATCCATAGAAGCTTCTATTGCCCATCACGGGGCCGTGCTCAGCAGACACGGGGGCGTGTCAAAAGTACAGCAGGCGCATTTATTGTAATTGCGAATTACAATTAATGAGGAGAGAGATTGTCAGACGGACACGGGGCCGTGCCCAGCGGACACGGGGCCGTGTCCAGCTCTCTGTTTAGCCTATAAATAGGAGTGCTTGGATTCATTTCATCTCATCCCTTGGCACACCACCTCTCTCACACTTCATCCACCACCCACCACCATCACAACACCATCATCCACCACCATCATCCATTGTCCATCGTAGAGTGTGTGAGTCGTCTCGGGATCCAAGATTGATCGTAAGAGTTCTTGACAATCAAGGCCATGTTTGCCTAAGTCTCTTACATCACTTGGTGAAGACAAAGTGTCTAGTATAATACTTTTTATTTCTAATCTTTTGCACTTTATATTTGGTTTTGTATTAATGACTTTAATAACTAGTTACTTATGTTGAAGGTGATCTTTCCTTATCGTTTGTCCGTGGTGTCTTGGCATTATTTTACTGTCTATATAAAATAAAGGATTTTCACCATTCATATCTCCACGGTCTATATGGAGGTATGTTGGCTACCTGGTAGGGGGTTAAGGGAACGGTTTGGTAAAGGTCTTGCCATTGTTCAGCGTTTAGAGGTCCTGCAATGGACCTGGGTCAAATTTAGTAGGACCTCCTTCAATACATCACGGTATTGGATGGCGGGGGTCCAAACTCTTTGATCCCCTCATAAGTTAACTACTATTAATACTATAACCCGGCTACTTAGGACTGTATCCCTGCTGACTAAGACTACTTAGCCGAGGGTAACGTCACCGCCAAAAGCGGGGCCTACCACAATACTGCATTAATAACTTAATTCATTATCTTCCAATAATCCACCCTTTTAGGATTGTATCCCTGCTGACTCAAACTACTGGGGTGAGGGTAACGTCGCCTTCAAAAGAGGGGCCTACTACAATAACTAAGATAATCTCTTAATTATGTGCAAAAGTGCAGAAATAATCAAAGGTTATACTAGATACGAGTCGGAACCAAGTGATTCATCTTGTCTATCTGTTTTTCCTTTTATTTTCATTTTCAGCATTTTAGTTAGTTTTATTTTTCTTAGTTTAAAACATTTTTCTAAACTTTTATTTTGGTTAGACGTTGAGGATAAACCGGTACTAAAAGCTCTTGTGTCCTTGGACGACCTCGGTATCTTACCAACGCTATATTACACTCAACGATGGGTGCACTTGCCCATATGTGTGTTTAGTGTTAGTGAAATATCGTGTTTTATAAATTTAAAACTTGGCTAAAATAAGTGTTAAAAAGGGCTTAAAATATACACCTAATATAAGTAACACTTCGCACGCATCAAGTTTTTGGCGGCGTTGCCGGGGACACAAGGATTTTAAGAAAGTTAGGAATCAACGGCCTAATCATCTTTTATTTTTCTTTTTATTTTTTCTTAGTTTTTCAGCTTCTGCAGATCTCAGCACGGGGCCGTGCCCGGTCAGACACGGGCCGTGCCCAGCATCATCACTGGCAGTTTTTATTTTCTGAGTTACAGAGAGCTGAACACGGGGCCGTGTCGGTGCAACACGGGGCCGTGTCCAACTCCCAGTAATAGGGATCCAGAAATCAATTACTGTGCCTCTGAACACGGGCCGTGTTCATTGAGCACGGGGCCGTGGTGAACATTCTGACCAGCGTTCTTTTCTGTTTTTGTTGCAGGATTTGGAACCCAGGCGCCACATTTGAACCTCCTACGTAGTGCATGAGCTCCAGTTCTAGTAGAGACATAAAAGAACCCCTAGAAGAACCCGAGCGCTTTCTCAGAAAAAGACTAAAAGCTAAAAATCAAGATAAAGCTTCGGGGGACCCACTTCCAATGGCGGACCAACGTACCCTCATGGATTACCTACGGCCTACCGTAGGCAATCTTGGCGCCGCTATCAATGCACCGAATGTCGAGGCCAACAACTTCGAACTTCGGCCGCATTTGATACAAATGCTCCAAAACTCCGCAACCTTCCACGGGCTTGCGGACGAGGATCCCCATCTACATATTACTAACTTCTTAGAAATATGTGATACCTTTCGGATCAATGGAGCATCAAATGACGCCATCCGCCTTCGAATGTTTCCTTTTTCACTAAAAGACCGAGCTAAGGCTTGGCTTAACACCCTCCCAGTTGGATCGGTAAACACCTGGGATGAACTCGCCCAAAAGTTTTTGTATAAGTATTTCCCTCCTGCTAAAACGGCTAAATTAATGACTGAAATTAATACATACTCACAAGAGGATGGGGAATCCTTATATGAAACTTGGGAAAGGTTCAAGGAGCTTCTAAGAAAGTGTCCTCACCATGGTCTAGCGGTATGGCAACAAGTATCCACTTTCTACAATGGATTGTTGCCACACACAAGGCAAACACTTGATTCAAGCTCCGGGGGACTCTTAGGTAATCGTCGCCCAAATGAAATATATAACCAAATTGAGGAAATTGCTCAAACCAATTTTCAATGGCACACTCCCCGAGGTAATAAATCTATTGCCCCGGGCGCCCATAAGGTTGATGAAAGCACCTCTTTACAAGCCCAAATCGAGGCCCTCTCTTCAAAAATCAAAAGGCTAGAAATGACAAAAACGGCCTCGGTTATGGCTTGTGAAGGGTGTGGTGGGTCACATGAAAATTGGAGTTGTATGAAAGAATTAGATGAACAAACTGAAACGGTAAACTACATGGATAATAGACCTAGGCCGTCGGGTCCTCCAACGGGTACCTACAACCAAGGATGGCGTAACCACCCAAATCTTGGTCGGAGAGATCCCGGCAATAGTAGTAACCAACAAAACCAGCGAACTAATTTTCAACAACCGCAAAATTTTCCTCAACAACAAGGTGGAAGAGAAAGGCTTGAAGATACTGTATCTCGCCTCATCTCTGACACTGAAAAGAAAAACTCGGATCGATTTCAACAATTGGAATCGAATTTCAGAAATCAACAAGCTAGCATTCAAAACGTTGAAAAACAATTAAATCAACTAGCTCAAAATTTCTCCGAGAGACCACAAGGCGCATTACCCAGTAATACCGAAACAAACCCGAAGGCACAAGTACATCTCATCACATTAAGAAATCGAACCGTGGGTCCCGAGGATGCTCCATTGCCGCCAAATGAAAGAAGCCATTCTAGCCAGCCTGTGACTCCTCCTGCGCCAGAAAAGGCTTCTACATCAAATCAAGAGCCCACCAAAACTCCTCCAATCCCGTACCCCGGTAGGTTAAATCGTCAAAAGACCGATGAGCAATTCGCAAAGTTCGAAAGTTTACTAAAACAATTGCATGTTAATATTCCTTTTATTGAGGTCCTAACCCAAATGCCTAAATATGCAAAATTCATGAGGGATTTCCTCACTCACAAAAGGAAAATTGAATCATTGCAATTAGTTAACTTAGGCGAAGAATGCTCAGCTCTAGTACTCAACAAACTTCCACAAAAGAAAATCGACCCAGGGAGCTTCACAATCCCTTGTTCGATTGGGAAATCCCCCGTCCGAAATGCTTTAGCCGATCTTGGGGCTAGCATCAACCTCATGCCCACATCAATGTTCAAGCGACTCGGCCTAGTAACAACAAGCCCTACAAAGATGAGCATACAACTCGCCGACAGGTCCGTCAAATTCCCACATGGTGTCGCTGAAAATCTGCTAGTCAAGGTTGACAAATTCGTCTTTCCAACCGACTTTGTCATCCTAGACATGGAAGAAGACACCGAGGTCCCTCTCATCCTCGGGAGGCCATTCCTAGCCACCGCCCAAGCATTGGTGGATATGAATGACGGAACTCTAACATTGAAGTTCGGGGATGAGGAAGTGAAATTTGAATGTGGAAAGCGAGTAGAGGAAGAAGATCCGGTCAACTACATGAAGGTCATAGACTCAAGCTTGGATGACGCTCTCCGACGGTGTAACATGGGATGCAACACATCCCACTTGGGTAGCATATGACCAGGCTTTGGGTCTAGCCAAGGACCCTTATAAACGTGGCGCACCATGGAGGCATTCCACGGAACTATCCTTAGTACAATTTAGATTAATTTTTATGTTTTCTAGTTAGTTTAATTTTCAGGAATAAAACACACTCATGGTGGTAAAGGATGAAAAGGGGAACGAGAAAAATGATCCCATGCACAAGAACAAGGCAACCCGACAATTCTCTCCATTTCAGAAAGTTCAACACGGGCCGTGCTCAACCAACACGGCCCCGTGCTGAACCACCTGCTGAAAAAACGCCCAGTTCAGGTAACTGGACACGGGCCGTGTTCACCCAACACGCCCCCGTGTCCAGACTTCTGTTTCTCTTATTTTAATTCTTTTACTGGCACTTGAACACGGGGCCGTGCCCGGATAACACGGGGCCTTGTTCAATGCCCAGTAACACAAAGTTTTGTTTTTTTTAAACACTATTTTACACATCTAATCAACCTAAAAATTTATTTTGGGACACATTGAGGACAATGTGTAATTTAAGTGTGGGGGGGTACTAAAACCTTGAATTTTGCAAGTCCTAAATACAAGTCTTACACAAAACTCTATTGGAACCGCTAATCACCCCAAATTTTTTAAAAAATTTCATTTTTTTTTACTTGTCTAGGTTTAACCCGGGAAATTCAAGTTCTCAAAAAGGTTATATTTTTACAAATTTACAACCGATAGCGTAGTGATAAAAAGAACCAACATAAGAAAATTATGAAAAGGCATAACAAACTTATTTAAAATTTGATTATATATACTTGATCACATAAAAACCCATTCCCACAAAAGTGAGTTTTGAGCCTTTATTGAGCACACAATTACATATCATTTGACTAAATGCTCATTTTTCGTTTCTTGTGTGAATAGCCGCCTGGTTCTTACGACTCTAGAACTTGCCATGACAATACATTCCCGGTCCTTATCAACTTAAACCCAAGTAAGTAAATGATAGAGGCATTAGGACTAACCCTTTTTATTTCTACACCATTATTTTTCTTTTTCTTTTACCACATACCCAAAAATCCCCCTAGTTAGCCCCTTTGAGCCTAAACCTTTTCGTTTCATCGCCCAAACAAAAACCCTTTTACCCACCAAACCCTTTTTTCATTTTTAACCCTTTATTTTAGTAACAAGTTCGGTTCTTCGCAAAAAAAAAAAAAAAAAAAAAAAAAAAAAATTGATGAAGCAAAAAGAAAATAAACAAACAAGTTAATCAAAAATAGCTTAGTTTGAGTAAAAGCTTCATCAAAATAAAAAGTTGCAAAAATACGAAAACCGATACTTGTTACGCTTTTAGCCCTTTTTCTACTAACCACTAACCCAACCACCTACCTTTAACCCTAGCCTAACCCTTAACCCACAAAGTCCTCTTGATATTTACAAAGGTATAAAAGTTAAAAAGGAGGAGGATTGATTTCTTGGCAAGCCTATGGTAGGAATAAGTTCCATGCCGCTCTCGAGCGATTCACTAAAAATACACCTTCGGCCGAGTGTGAGTGATTTCCCCGTGAGGTATGTGAACTTGTATATAAATAGAATTTTAAAAAGGCATGTTATGCCCAAATAAGTAATTTCTTTTATGAAAAGTTCTAAATAAATCATTACGAATAGGAGTGTAAATAAATAAAAATAAAACCCAAAAAGATCTTGGAAATCCCGACACTCTACGACAAGCCCAAAACCTTCTCTTCTACCTATTCCATTTGGGAGTGTAAGCCACATATTAAAGAGTTTTGCTTGAGGACAAACAAAAGTTCAAGTGTGGGGGTATTTGATGTGTGTAAAATGCAACATATAAATTACATCAAATAAGGCATAAAACTAACCCTTTTTAAGTACTAATTTTGGAAAAAGAGTGTTTTTGTCTTCCTTTTGTATTTTCAGGATTAAATGAGCTCAAAAACACAAAAGAAGCAAAAAGACAGCTAAATCCAACATAAATACAAGGAAAGGAACATTAGTGGACTGCCCGACCCCTCAACGGCACCTTCCAAAGCAAAAAGGAGAAGACAGAAGGCTGAACACGCCCCGTGCTCAGCCAGCACGGGGCCGTGCCCAAGAAGCAGCAGAAAAGACAAATCCATAGAAGCTTCTATTGCCCATCACGGGGCCGTGCTCAGCAGACACGGGGGCGTGTCAAAAGTACAGCAGGCGCATTTATTGTAATTGCGAATTACAATTAATGAGGAGAGAGATTGTCAGACGGACACGGGGCCGTGCCCAGCGGACACGGGGCCGTGTCCAGCTCTCTGTTCAGCCTATAAATAGGAGTGCTTGGATTCATTTCATCTCATCCCTTGGCACACCACCTCTCTCACACTTCATCCACCACCCACCACCATCACAACACCATCATCCACCACCATCATCCATTGTCCATCGTAGAGTGTGTGAGTCGTCTCGGGATCCAAGATTGATCGTAAGAGTTCTTGACAATCAAGGCCATGTTTGCCTAAGTCTCTTACATCACTTGGTGAAGACAAAGTGTCTAGTATAATACTTTTTATTTCTAATCTTTTGCACTTTTTATTTGGTTTTGTATTAATGACTTTAACAACTAGTTACTTATGTTGAAGGTGATCTTTCCTTATCGTTTGTCCGTGGTGTCTTGGCATTATTTTACTGTCTATATAAAATAAAGGATTTTCACCATTCATATCTCCACGGTCTATATGGAGGTATGTTGGCTACCTGGTAGGGGGTTAAGGGAACGGTTTGGTAAAGGTCTTGCCATTGTTCAGCGTTTAGAGGTCCTGCAATGGACCTGGGTCAAATTTAGTAGGACCTCCTTCAATACTTCACGGTATTGGATGGCGGGGGTCCAAACTCTTTGATCCCCTCATAAGTTAACTACTATTAATACTATAACCCGGCTACTTAGGACTGTATCCCTGCTGACTCAGACTACTTAGCCGAGGGTAACGTCACCGCCAAAAGCGGGGCCTACCACAATACTGCATTAATAACTTAATTCATTATCTTCCAATAATCCACCCTTTTAGGATTGTATCCCTGCTGACTCAAACTACTGGGGTGAGGGTAACGTCGCCTTCAAAAGAGGGGCCTACTACAATATCTAAGATAATCTCTTAATTATGTGCAAAAGTGCAGAAATAATCAAAGGTTATACTAGATACGAGTCGGAACCAAGTGATTCATCTTGTCTATCTGTTTTTCCTTTTATTTTCATTTTCAGCATTTTAGTTAGTTTTATTTTTCTTAGTTTAAAACATTTTTCTAAACTTTTATTTTGGTTAGACGTTGAGGATAAACCGGTACTAAAAGCTCTTGTGTCCTTGGACGACCTCGGTATCTTACCAACGCTATATTACACTCAACGATGGGTGCACTTGCCCATATGTGTGTTTAGTGTTAGTGAAATATCGTGTTTTATAAATTTAAAACTTGGCTAAAATAAGTGTTAAAAAGGGCTTAAAATATACACCTAATATAAGTAACACTTCGCACGCATCAAATTCTTTTTGCCCAAATATATATCTTAAATTCTTATGATCCGTATAGACAGTAAACTTACTTCCGTACAGATAATGTCTCCAAATCTTAAGGGCAAAAATTATGGCTCCTAATTCTAAGTTATGAGTGGTATAGTTTTCTTCGTGCTTTTTCAATTGCCTTGATGCATACGCAATTACCTTTTTGCGTTGCATTAACACACATCCAAATCCTAGCTTTGAAGCATCACCATATACTTTAAAATCTTATGTTCCTTCTGGTAAGGCTAGGATTAGGGCATTTGTTAATTTATGCTTTTAAGATCCTAAAGGCTTCTTCTTGTTTAGGTCCCCATTCAAACTTAACTGTTTTACAGGTTAGCTTAGTTAATGGTATAGCTATCTTGGAAAAATCCTTAATAAACCGTCTATAGTCTCCGGCTAAACCTACAAAACTCCTAATTTCCATTGCGGATTGCGGAACCTTCCATTTGGTAATTGCTGCTATCTTATCAGGATCTACGTGAATACCTTCATGATTCACCATATGACCTAGAAATTGCACTTCCTTTAGCCAAAATTCACACTTCAAGAATTTGGCATAAAGCTTTTCTTTTCTTAACAAAGTTAAGAGTGCATGCAAATGCTCACAATGTTCTGTCTGACTTTTGGAATAAATAAGTATATCGTCTATGAAGACAATTACAAATTTATCCAAATATGGTTTATAGATCCTATTCATCATGTCCATGAATGCTGCAGGTGCATTCGTTAATCCAAAGGGCATGACTGTAAACTCGTAATAACCATACCTAGTTCTGAAAGTAGTTTTAGGTATGTCTTCCTCTTGAACTTTCAATTGATGATATCCGGAGCGTAAGTCGATCTTAGAAAAATATCTATCTCCCTGGAATTGATCGAATAGATCATCAATTCTAGGTAATGGGTATCGATTCTTAATTGTAACCTTATTCAATTCCCTATAATCAATACACATTCTCATCGAACCATCCTTTTTCTTAACAAACAACACCGGTGTCCCCCACAGGGATAAACTAGGTTGTATGAAACCTTTACTTAATAATTCATCTAATTGCTTTTTCAGTTTTAATATTTCTGTGGGTGCTAACCGATAAGGTGCCTTGGCTATCGGTATAGTTCCTGGAATTAGATGAATCCTAAAGTCTACCTCCCTATCTGGTGGTAATCCTAGTAACTCTTCTGGGAATACATCTGGGTATTCTGAAACTACAGAAATTTCCTTAAGTTCTTTATCTTTAGTATTAATGATTACTGAAATCATATATACTATTCCTTGCTTTCGTTCATAACTAGCAACTTTCATTACTGATATGAACTTTATGGGTTTACATGGCTTATTTCTTGTAATCATTATTACTTCTCCAGTGGGTGCACAAATTTCTATGGAATTCTTATCACAGATAATTCGAGCATGGTTGTTTACTAACCAATCTATTCTTAACACAACATCGAATTCAACTAATTTCATAGATAATAGGGTTGCAGAAAATTTATGACTTAAAAGTTCTATTTCTACGTTTTGCAGAACCTTATTTATTTTAACTGAATTCCCATCTGCCGTTTCTACTGTAGAAATTTGCCTAATGCTGGTTAAAGGTAAGTTAAGAGTTTGGCAGAATGAAGTATTGATAAAACTTTGGTTTGCACCAGAGTCAAATAATACTTTGGCGTAAATGTTGTGAACTAAGAACGTACCAACTATCACATCTGCAATGAGCTCTGCTTCCTGAGCAGTCAGTTGGAAGGCTCTTACATTCCTTTTTGCTCCTTCTGCAGGTTTGGCTTTATTGTCAGATGGTTTGTTAAGTTTTGGACAATCTGGCCTAAGATGTCCAGCTTCTCCATAGTTGTAGTAGACTGAAAATTTCTTCCTCCTGCAGTCTTCTTCTTGATGCCCCGGAATTTTGCAAAAATTGCAATATCCTTTGCATCTTCCAAAATGCTTCCTTTTGCAAGAATTGCAAAATGGGCTAGTGGAAGATTGCCCATTCTCTCTTCTCTTGAAATTGTTATGGTTACCCGGACGGAATCCTTGGGTAATCTTTTGGGCTACTTCCTTCCTTCTATTTTCTTCTCTTGTCCGTACTAGTTCGTCAGTCAGAGTATTGGCTAAATCCACCGCATCATCAATCGTGCGAGGTTTCGCAGCCTTGACGATGTTACGGATTTCGGCAATCAATCCCCAAATATAACGAGAAATAAGTACCGGCTCTGGCGAAGCCAGGGTTGGTACCACTCGAGCATACTCGAAGAATGTCGAAGTATACCATCGACAATCTACATCCACCATCCGGTGGGTTAGAAACTTATTGGTCATTTGTTCCTTTTCATACTCGGGACAGAATTTTCTTTCTACAAAGCTCTTAAATTCTTCCCAGTTCATAGCATACGCCATCCTTCTTCCTTTTGCTTGTAACACCGTATTCCACCATTCTAGCGCCCCTTCTTTGAAAAGGTTTGACGCGTACATGACCTGATCATCCTGAGCACATTACTTATGGCAATTACAGCCTCGGTTTTCTCTAACCAACGTAGTGCCGCAGTCGCTCCTTCATTGCCTGCAAACTCAGTGGGTTTACAAGCAAGAAATTCTTTGTAAGTGCAACCAGGCGTTGCAGCTTTCATTTTCTTAGGGGGAGGAGCTTGCCGTGGTTCATTCTCATGATTAGTACGATTATTGCCTCCGTTTATGCTATTACTGAAGTTATCTTCAGAAATACGTTTGCTAGGAACGATTTGTTGCGGTTCGATTGGATTTTTAACAGCAGCAACGATTGCTGGAATAGCGTTGGCTATCCCTTGAGCAACTATTGCTGGAATAGCGTTGGTTATCCCTTGAGCAACGATATTTTCTATATCCTGCCTAGTCATATATTGATCCCCCGGTTGTTGCTCAGATTGATTAACCTCATTAACTGGTTCATTATTCGCGTTTTCCATCTGATAATTAATATATATATTTTATTAGTATTGATTAAATAATAATTACACAAAACAATTATACATAGTTCATAACACCAATATAGCCAAAACTATCAATTTCTCGATTTCCATTTATATTTAATAGTATGCATCAATACACACTATTATCTTACAAAGTTTTATTTGTAGTTATTTTACAGACTGATTTTACTATTACTATTACACAACCACAGTTCCATAAATCCCCTATCCTTTGTCAGATGATATTCTAGTAATGGCGTTCCCTCTCATCGTATTTCTAGGAGATCTGTCCCCCAATCTCTTGGATCCTATTCCCAGCATCCATTAGTTCTTCGCCAAAGTGGCGGAGTTCAGCCATATTCTCGTTACTCATTGGTGGATTTGGTAAAGGTTCTGGATCGAACCGAGGAAAAAGCTTATAGGGATTGTTTTGGAACTGTATTTCATTAGTCAACCATTCGTCTATTCCTAAAGGTTGCGAGTGGATTTAAGGGTTTGGAATAGTTGGTTCTAAGTTCATTGGTAGTTGTGTTTCAAGAGAGTGAATAAAAACATATTCATTAACAGGCTTAATAGTATTATAGCTTGCCAATATAAAATCTAGCTCTTCCTGAGATGGTAATCCCTCAATTTGCCTAGAGCTTTCCCCAATTTCCATTTTCTTAGGCTTGGGTTTCTCGAGAGGTAAAGCGTTGCATTCTATAGGTTCTTCTATGTCTGGTATATACCAATTGAAATATCTGGAAACCTCTATTCTTACCGGATAGAGATTTAAATTCTGAAGGGTGTCAGACAAGTCACTCATGCTGTTATGCAAAATACACACCATTACCAATTATAACAAAATTTCATAGAAAACCTTTAAATATTATTTCATATTGGGTAACTACGAAACAACCGAATATGAAAACATACTAGGTTTTATTTGTAAATTTATTTATTTACTGAATCAGGTTTCTGGCTTATATTTAATAAGGATGCTAAAACTTGAATCCAAATATTTAAAGATTTGTATTTACTGCTACAGTGGCTAGCATATAAAGATCTGCCCATACTGTACAAAATTAGTCAGATAATAAAACACATAATCACAAAATAGCAATTAATAAAAATTAAGTATTTTCTAAATACTTAATTGCTTAAATCAGTGGCTCGATCAGTGGCTCTGATACCACCTTTTTCTGTCTTGGCCCCCGACCCGGTTTGACCCGTTTCAGGAGCCGCGGGACAGAAATCCCGTGGTATTTAATTAATTGAGTTTAAAAGCGGAAGTTTATTATCAGGATCTTTTTAAAACTGAAATATTTCCCGATTATTTTATTTCACAACTCGGGATAAAACCCCGGTAATTTACAATCATTTGATTTCACGAAGAAATCTTTTATTTTACAAAACATGTTTCTTTATTTTATCCTGAGCCACTTTCTTAAGCTTGTAGTGCTTCCCGGCACTTTTCCTGGATCATAACAGATCACCTGAAACATGTTTGAAAAAGGTTTTGTCAGCAGGAAATACTGGGTGAATCATTCTATTTACATAAAATGATGCATAGTTATTAATTACAGCATAAGAGCGATTACAATGGCTTCTATCTTATTTTTATCTGGCGCCGTGTCACAATGGTGACATGTCACAATGGTGACGATGGTCATACCACTATTAGGTCAATGAACCTAAATAGTGATGATTATCCCTAGTAGGTCAATGAACCTAACTGGGAGAAAATTAGTAATGTGCACAATACCCCACTAGCCAGTGATTCAAGATATCCACGACTTAGTTCCTGTAATTATAACTTTTGAAAATAATTTGAGGTATTGTAAAATAGTTGATAAAAAGAGAATGACTCACATTGCAGATTTAATTTGAGCAGAGTCTAGCCTACTGATTAGCCTTTTTAACCTAAATTTAATAACAGGCACACAATTCTGGGTTAGTAATCAATACAGCATTTACGATAACTCACGAGATCAACCCTCACAACGAATGACAAAGTGCGATACTTAAACATCCATCGAATTAACGACGAATGACAAAGCATAAACCCTAATGTGGGCAGCACTTAAACATCCATTGGATAGTTTAATCGATCGGACGTTGAATCGTAGCAGCGATCGAGTTATTACCCTGTATTGCGGCAGCACTTCGTGAATCGTGTGTGTTTTGTAGTAATTATACTATATCTCAGCGTCTATTGTGAGTTTTTACGTCGAACAAGTGCCTGAAACCAAGTCCCAGACTCTACTATTTATACATGAAAAACGGTCCCTGTCGCGTGGCGCGACAGGTCTCTTTGTGCCTTTCGCGTGGCGCGAGGGGTACACTATTACCATAGGGTAGCCTCGTGTCCCAGTAGCTTAGCTGAGTTGGTTTTACGTGAAATTTCAATTTTGACAACAAACTGTCAAGATAATACTAACTAGGGTTTACCCCCCCCCCCTGAGTTTTATGGGCCCTGATCCTGATTCTGATTGTTCTGAAAATTTTAGGGTTTGTGCAGAATCACTTGGGTGTCTCAATTAGGGTTTCCTATTGGACAATTAAAATAATAAATATGACTTTTGATAAGAGTTGTTACATAATGATTATGAAAATCATATACATTAGTGATCCTTTTCTTGCATAACTTGTTGTTTTCATCACAGAGATGAATTTCGTGGACCTAGTTAGCTTTTCTCCTTTAATTGTGATCTTTTCACCCTTGTGTGAATTTACTTGTATTGGCTTTTGATCACGAAGAATATTGGCTATTAACCAATCCATTCCTAATACAATATCAAATCCAGCAAGATTCATTGGGTAAAGGTTAGCACTAAAATTTTGGTTTAAAATTTCTATTCTTGCTCCCTGCAAGATTTCAGTGACCTTAATGGATTCTCCATTTGCTGTCTCTACTAGGCATTCTTGTTGGAGTTTAGTTAATGGTGAATTGAGAAGTTTGCAAAATGAAGTATTAATAAAACTTTGGTTTGCACCAGAGTCGAATAATACTTAGCAAAAACATCATTATCTAAAAACGTACCGGCAATCACTTACGGAATCATCTTGGCTTCTTCAGCAGTCAGAACAAATGCTCTAGCATTCTTAGTAGTCTTGTTGTTCATGGCTGGAGCTAGTTTCGGACAGTTCGGTTTGATATGCCCCTTTTCTCCACAATTGAAGCATACTCCATTGTTGCGTTTCTTCCTACAGTCTTCTTCCTTGTGTCCTGGTATCTTGCAGAAATTGCAGTATGTAGAACATCTCCCTGAATACTTTTTCTTGCAGGCCTTACAGTAAGGTGCGGAGGTAGAACCTACATTCTTTCCATGGTTGGAATTACCATAGCGAAACTCTTGGGTAAGTTTTTGAGCTAGGTTCTTTCTTTGGTTTTCTTCTTGTGTACGTACTAGTTCATCAGTCATGGTGTTTGCTAGTTCTACAGCTTCTTCAATGGTTTGTGATCTAGCTGCCTTGACTACATGTCTAATCTCACTGATTAATCCCCAGATGTAACGTGATATTAATACTGGTTCTAGTGAAGCTAGAGTTGGCACTATTCTAGCATATTCGAAGAATACGGTAGTGTAACCCTTACAGTCAACTTCAGTCATTATATGTTTTAAGAACTTATTAGCTATCTGTTCTTTTTCATTGGGAGGACATAATTTCCTTTCAACCATGTTTTTAAACTCAGTCCATTCCATATTATAGACTCTGTCACTTCCCCTAGACTGGAGAATAGTGTTCCACCATTCTAGAGCTGCATTCTTAAAAAGATTGGAAGCAAACATGATTTTATCTTCCTCTGCATATTTGCTTATTTTTAAGACTGCCTCAGTCTCTTTTATCCAGCGTAGAGTTGCAATGGCTCCTTCATTGCCTGGGAATTCTATAGGTTTGCATGACCAGAATTCTTTATCAGAACAACCATATGACATGGTTCTTCTTCTTTTTGGAATAGTCAATTGAAGTATTTGGCCATTGTTTACGCTGTGACTGGGTTCAGTAGGTGGTCGTTTACTTCCACTATTAGTTTTATTATTTTCCGCTTCCTTAACCGTTTTGATAATATGTGGCATAGCCTCTATAATCCCTTGTGCCACTATGTGTTGGATGGCACTGTTATCTAATTGGTTCCCGTTATTATCGTTATTCGGGTTTTCTTGATTCACTTTGTTGTCCATCTAGATTACAAACATTTTCCAAGTATTAATATCACAAACAAGATTTAATGTGAACAATTACACAAACAACACATTGATCAAAACCGTCGTGCATTGCGACATTTACTCTATTTTATATATCTATATCGATTACAACCGCAACTGGAATTTAAAATACAATACTAGTATGCATCAGTAGGTATTGGATTATCTATTTGTTGATTTTTTTTTAAAACTCCATGCATATATATATATATATATATATATATATATATATATATATATATATATAGGGAGAGGATCATGAGAAAACTACATATAAATGAGAAAACTAGAAAACTAACTAAAAAAACCTAAAATAAAGCTAAAAAACATACCATTTTTTTTACAATTTTTTTATAAAAAAAATCGCTAGTTTTTATATTTCAAAAAAAAATATTTTTGTTGTACTACACATGTGCATTATATGTGTACTACACATGTGCACTATATCCGTAATAGTGCACATGTGCAATACAACAAAAATAAATTTTTATTTTTGTTTTTGAAATTTTTTTCCATGCATAAAAACTTGCGATTTTTTTATAAAAATTAAAAAAATAAAATAAAAATTTTGGTATGTTTTTTAGGCTTTTTTAGTTAGTTTTTGGTTTTCTCATTTAAACTAGTTTTTTCATGATCCATCCCCTATATATATATATATATATATATATATATATATATATATATATATATATATATATATATTATTGTTATTATTATTATTATTATTATTATTATTATTATTATTATTATTATTATTATTATTGATAGGGGTTCATCCAATATTGCATATTGCGCTCGTCGTACTTCCAAGCGAGCCTCTCCCCTATTTGCCTTATCCTTTCACCTTCATCTAATAACTCCTCACCAAAAGTGAGGAGTTCCTACACATTTTCGGTACTCATGGGTGGTGGTGGTGCTGGTATTGGGTCAGGGTACAGAGGCATCGGTTCTTCATATGGGTATGGGTTCTCTAGGATTTCATGAATATACTGGTCGTTATCCCAATATGGATCTAGAGGGTCAAGGTTAGGGTATGGTGCTACAAGGTTTGGTATGGGTTCCTCTTGTGGGTAGAGTTCTCGATAATCCCTATGATCATCCTCCCATGGGTCGTATGCTAGAGGATTTGGTGCTGGGACTCTAGGGATTTCGTTTGGGTCGAAGGCAAGTACTGGAACCTGGTCTCCTGGATTGGGTTCTATTTCCATGGGTTGAGTTGGGAATAAGGGTAGTGGTTGTGGTGCAATGATTTGTTCTAAATTTGGGTCTGCGGCAGTGGTAGCTAGGATGTGAAAATTGGCCAATCGCCTATTGATTATGTCCTGGGTCTGGGCATTCATCTCCCTATTTGTTGCTGCTAAGGCCCGTTGTTGCTGCAACTTCCTCATTCTTTTCCTACGCTCATGAGCTCCACGACTGAACCATCCTCTCTTTTTGGTAGGGAATGGCTCTTCGGATTGCGCCTAAAATATGAAAATCCCCTCTTCTGTGTCAGCTGAATACCCCGATGGGGTAGGCTGGGAAGAAGTTCCTTCATCTCTAGGAGAACTAGACAGTTGACGATAGGCGTCCGATGGTCCTTGATCACTCATACTGTAAACTAACAAATTGTCAAATAACACAAAACAATAATTTACAGATATGCACATAGTCACATAGATTATTTCCTAACATAATGGATAAAATTTTGGTGTCAGCAGAACACTTCTGTGGCTGAAATCAGTGGCTGTAGCTCTGATACCACCTTCTGTCGCAACCCCAACCCCGACCCCTGCCCCGGGAGGCTGGCGGCCGCGGCCTACTCAGAGATGGTGGTATCGGTGTTTATCGTTAATTTAGCAGCGGAAATTTCATCAGGTCCATAGTTAGGAAATACTTTATCAGAGTAAAACACCACATTTTTATAACAATAAATACATTGGGATAAACCCAAGTTTCTATTACAAAAATGTTTATTGGGATAAACCCTAATTTATTGAAATAAAACTTCTTCTTTATTTAGGTAACTTTTATAGCCACTTTTCCAAGCCTTCAGTGCTGTCCAACTGGCTTCTAATTGGCTTTCACATTTTGTTACCTGAAACGTGTTTAAAAACATTTTATCAGCAAGAAATACTGGCGAGTGAATCCTAGTTTAATCAAGGGTAAATTAGATTTTTCGTCCTTTATGTTTGTACCAGATTGCAACGGATAGCCTTTAACTTCAATAATTACAGTCACAATCCTTTATTTGCAAAACTCGTTACAATGTACGTCCTTTAGCACTAACCTGGTTAAATTTTTTTCTTAAGTTTATTCACTTAAGGGTATTATGGCCAATTCATATTGTTATTTAAATGTTTAATAAATAAAACAAAAAAATGCATACAGACATAATCTTCCCCAATTTCCTAACCCTAAAACCCTAACCACAACATCTTGCCACCACCACCACCTCATCGCGCCGCATTTAGGGCAATTGATCTCCATTGACAGGAACCATTTCATCATGTACAAGTATTACATTCTTAGAAGATAGAATTTCACAAGATCCATTATTCCTTTTTCATTGATGGAAAAGACAATCGATGAATCTGATAATGAGAATTACAAGTGAGAACAACATTGTGTAACAGATAATAAAATCATACTATTATAACTTTTTTCCAAAAAAAGGAACCTTGCAGCGAACATCAATCTGTGTATCTTTATTCCTGATTTCCATAGAAGTAACTTCAGAAAAAAATATATAAATTATATTTGGAAAAATAAAATACAGGTTCACCACTTCATCTTACCTCTCTATCTACACTTTTCCAACAACACAAACATCCTCATTTGCACTAAAATAATCCAATCCTTCAGCGTTGATTTCAGAATACAGTACTTGAAACTCTTGTAACTTTCCATCCTCTTTGAGACCTGTAAGAAGCTCACGAACAACTTTTACACTTGGGAAAACCCCGTTTGCAACCTACAAAATTGATTGAATCTGATGAAAAGAAGGAATCGAACGAGGAATCAGTTGCAGAGGTTGGGGTAGGATGAGGTGGTGGTGGCGGCGGGATGAGGCGGTGGTGGTGCCAATTTTAGGGTTAGGAAATTGGGGAAGATGATGTTTATATGCATTTTTTTGTTTTATTTATTAAACATTTAAATAAAAATATGAATTGACCATAATACCCTTAAGTGAATACACTTAACAAAAAAATTTAACCAGGTTAGTGCTAAAGGACGTATAGTGTAACGGGTTTTGCAAATAAAGGATTGTGACTGTAATTATTGAAGTTAAAGGCTATCCGTTGCAATCCGGTACAAACATAAAGGACGAAAAGTGTAATTTACCATTTAATCAAAATAGGTTTTATCATTTTACAGCATTCAGGGCAATCCAACAATTACATTTGTTTATATCTACTTTAATTACCACCCACGGTACTATCAATCCTGACTGGTGGTAATGTTACTACTCACAGTGTAGTAACAAATTTTGTATGTAAAACCCCAACATTCCGATGATAATTGTAGAATTACAAATACTCAATCACTGTGAAATATAATTTAAACATTTGAGGTTTTGTAAAAACAGTTTGTGAAAAGAGGAATCACTCACATTGCTATTTTAGGTATTTCCCTTGTAACTTCCTGGTTATAATCTAATAAGTTAAACAATGCACATTCATTAGTATAATAACCCAATTTACATTAGTTATACCCTCCCCAAGACAGAACTCCAACGACTGAGTCAGGCAGAGCCTCGACATACGTTACGGAGCACTAGATCAATCGGGAAGCGTATCTAATACGTAACCGGGGGTTATGATACTTACAACGAGGCAGAGCTTCACTAATTAGGGGGGGTATTATACCGAGTATTACTTTAACTATTCAGAATTAAGAGAGAGAGGGAGATCGAAAATTGAACGATTTCAACTGAAACTGATCGATCCTATTTATAGGGTTGTTCAGGGGCTTTTTCGCGCCCCGCGACAGAGACAAGGGGGGTCGTCGCGCCCCGCGAGCTAGGCTAGGGTAGGCCCTAGCTTGGCTGACTTGACCACTAGGCTTGACATGATTCAGACACGTGGCAGCACCGGGCTATCGCGGCCCGCGACAGCCTATGCTGTCTAAGTCGCACCCCGCGAGGGCCAATTAAACTTGATTTTTTTTTATTTTTGTTAAATTAAAGGTATTTCGGGACAGGTTTTCGTATACGGGGTGTATTTTAGGACGTATGGGACATGTTTAAGGGTTTCAGGAGAGTTGTTATAATTTAACCAGTAAATCAACAATGAATTCAAAAGTACAACTGTTAAAAGTTCGTACATCTAAATACTAAATCAAAACATACAGCTAGCTAATCTAAGCCCGATAGCACCCATGTGCTGATCATGCTTGTCCTGAGTCATGGGCTTAGTAAACGGGTCTACTAGGTTTTGATCTGTGTTCAGTTTGCTTATCACAATTTCTCCACATTCCACAATTTCCCTTATATAATGGAACTTTCTTAGAATGTGCTTTGCTCTGTGATGAGATCTGGGCTTTTTGGCTTGAGCAATAGCACCTGTGTTATCACAAAATATCTCGATGGGTTTCTTAATGCTTGGAACCACATCGAGGTCGGTTATGAATTTCTTCATCCAAGCAGCCTCCTTTGCAGCATCTGATGCGGCTATATATTCAGATTCGGTGGTTGAATCCGCCACCACACTCTGCTTGGAGCTCTTCCATGAGATAGCTGCTCCATTTAGAGTGAATACAAAACCTGATTGTGAGCGAGAGTCATCTCGGTCAGTTTGAAAACTGGCATCAGTGTAACATCTTACAGTGAGTTCTTCTTCTACTCCTCCAAATACTAAGAACATATCTTTAGTTCTTCTCAGATACTTCAAAATGTTCTTGACAACTGTCCAATGGGCGATGCTAGGAGTTTGGTGATAACGACTAATCATGCTTAAAGCATGCGAGACGTCAGGTCTAGTACATAACATAGCATACATGATAGAACCAATCGCTGAAGCATGTGGAACTGCTTCCATTCGCTTAATCTCAATTTCCGTTAAAGGAGATTGCGATTTGTTAAACACACTCCCTTTAGTCATAGGAACACCTCCTTTCTTGGATTTTTCTAGCTTAAAGTGTGTCATCATTTTCTCTATGTATGTACTTTGACTTAACCCAAGAAGCCGCTTAGATCTATCCCTATAGATCTTGATTCCTAGAATATAAGCTGCTACTCCAAGATCTTTCGTTACGAAACAAGTACTCAGATAGTGTTTAACTTCATTAAGCATAGGGACGCTGTTTCCAATGATCAGAATATCATCCACATACATGATAAGAAATGATATAGTGCTCCCATTAGCCTTTCTGTAAACACAAGGCTCATCTTCATTTTTGACAAAACCAAATTCTTTGATCTTTTGGTCAAAACGAAGATTCCAGCTACGAGACGCCTGCTTGAGTCCTTAAATGGACTTATTCAGCTTGCACACCCTATTAGGATATTTTGGATCAACAAAACCGTCTGGCTGAACCATATAGACATCTTCAAAGAGATGTGCATTAAGAAAAGCGGTTTTGACATCCATTTGCCATATCTCGTAGTCATAGTACGCGGATATGGCAAGCAATATCCTGATCGATTTGACCATAGCAACGGGCGAGAAGGTCTCATCATAGTCGATACCCTGAGTTTGAGTGAAACCCTTTATATCGGTTTTTCCATGCATATGGGTTTTTATAGGTGTGGACATTTCCATGCATATCGGTTTTTCTCTTGAAAACCCATTTGCTCCCTACTGCCCGAGATTCGGGGGGGTAGCTCAACCAAGTCCCAGACTTGATTATCAAGCATAGATTGCATCTTAGCGTTCTTCGCTTCCAGCCATTTTGCAGATTCAAGATTTGAGATAGCAGATTTGTAGTTAGCAGGTTCGTCATTAGACTCATCTACTACCAACACTTCAGCACCTTCAAGATGCCAAAGGTATCTGTCAGGTTCTTTACAAGTCCTGCTACTTCTGCGAACGCCTGTGTTTGTGTCTGATTCATCAGCAACAATTTCTTGTTGTTCAGATGTTCCGACTTCATCGGCGGTTGTTGTTGATTCTCGAATTTCTTCAAGATAAACCACATTATTTCCAGTTCCTTGATTAAGTTCTTCCTAGAGAAAGTGCCCCTTCCTTTTGATGGAAATAACATTTGCATCAGGATGATAGAAATAATATCCGCTTCTTTTATAGTATCCGACGAAAACAACCTTTTTGCCTCGAGGATCGAGCTTATCATCAGCATCACTTGTGATGTAAGCATCACTTGTGATGTAAGCATCACTTGTGATGTATGCATCACATCCCCATACTTTTAGGTATTCCAAATCGGGTTTACGCCCATGCCATATTTCATATGGAGTTTTGTTTACCTTTTTAGTCGGAGCCAGATTGACAATGCGGGCGGCAGTCATAAGAGCATGACCCCAAAAGGAGTGAGGTGATACGTGTGCGGTGTACTATATTTTTAAGTATATTTTAAGCCCTTTTTACACGTTAGTCAAGTTTTAAATTTATAAAACACGATATTTTACTAACACCAAACACACATATGGGCAAGTGCACCCATCGTGAGCGTAGTATAGTGTTGGCAAGATACCGAGGTCGTCCAAGGACACAAGAGCTTTTAATACCGGTTTATCCTCAACGTCTAATCAAATCAAAAATTTAGAAAAAAAGGTTTTAAACTAGAAAAATAAAAACTAACTAAAATGCTGAAAAATAAAATAAAAGTAAAAACAGATAGACAAGATGAATCACTTGGCTCCGACTCGTGTTTAGTGTAACCTTTGATTATTTCCGTAATTTTTCACTTTTTAAGAGATTATCTTAGTTATTGTAGTAGGCCCCTCTTTTGAAGGTGACGTTACCCTGAACCCTGTAGTTTGAGTCAGCAAGGATACAATCCTAAAGGGTCGGATTTTTGAAAGATAATTAATTAAGTTATTAATGCATATTATGGTAGGCCCCTCTTTTGAAGGTGACGTTACCCTCGGCTAAGTAATCTTAGTCAGCAGGGATACAGTCCTAAGTAGCCGGGTTAAAGTATTAATAGTAGCTTACATATGAGGGGATCAAAGAGTTTGGACCCCCGCCATCTAATACCGGTGGGTATTGAAGGAGGTCCTACTAAATTTGACCCAGGTCCTTGCAGGATCTATACATTGAACAAGGCAAGACTCTTACCAAACCGTTCCCTTAACCCCCTACCAGGTAGCCAACATACCTCCATATAGATCGTGGAGATATGAATGGTGAAAATCTTTTATTTTATATAGACAGTAAAATAATGCCAAGACACCACGGACAAACGATAAGGAAGAATCTCCTTCAACATAAGAAACTAGTTATTAAAGTCATTAATATATAACCAAATAAAAAGTGCGAAAAGATTAAAAATAAAAAGTATTACACTAGACACTTATCTTCACCAAGTGATGTAAGAGACTTAGGCAAACATGGCCTTTGATTGTCAAGAACTCTTACGATCAATCTTGGATCCCGAGACGACTCACACACTCTATGATGGATGATGGATGATGGTGGTGGATGATGGTGTTGTGATGGTGGTGGGTGGTGGGTGAAGTGTGAGAGAGGTGGTGTGCCAAGGGATGGTTTGCAAATGAGCCAAGCACCCCTATTTATAGGCTGAACAGAGACTCGGGCACGACCCCGTGTCCACCTTCATTCTCTTTCTTCATTAATTGCAGTTTGTCTGCATTAGTTGACCACGCCCCCGTGTCCGCTGGGTATGTCCCCGTGTGCAGAAGCGTATCTGTACTATCAAGATTTCCCCAGATTCTGCGAATCTTAGAATTGACCACGGCCCCATGTCCGCTGGGCATGCCCCCGTGGTGGGTGATAGAAGCTTCTACAACTTTGTCTTTTATGCTGACACTTGGGCACGCCCCCGTGCTCACTGAGCACAGGCGTGTTCAGCCTTCTGTCTTCTTAATTTTGCTTTGGAAGATGCTGTCGGGGGGTCGGGCATGCCACGTTTGCTCCTTTTCTAGTATTTATGTTGGATTTAGCTGCCTTTTTGCTTCTTTTGTTCATTTGAGCTCATTTAATCCCAAAATACAAAAGGAAGACAAAAACACACTTTTTCCAACATTGGTACTAAAAAAGGGTTAGTTTTATGCCACAATTGATGTAATTTATATGTTGCATTTTGCGCACATCAAATACCCCTACACTTGAATCTTTGCTTGTTCTCAAGCAAAACTCTTTATAATGTGGCTTTACACTCCCAAATGGAATGGGTAGAAGAGAAGGTTTTTGGGCTTGTCATAGAGTGTCGGGATTTCCAAGATTCTTTATTAAGTTTTATTTTTATTTATTTACAATCCTATTCGTCATGATTTATTTAAACATTACATAAGATAAATTACTTATTAGGGCATAACATGCCTTTCTAAAATTCCATTTATATACAAGTTCACATACCTCACGGGGGATCACTCAACACTCGGCCGAAGATGTATTTTAGTGAATCACTCGAGAGCGGCATGGAACTTATTCCTACCATAGGCTTGCCAAGCAATCAATCCTCCTCCTTTTTAACTATATACCATTGTAAATATCAAAAGGACTTTTGGGTGAAGGGTTAGGCTTGGGTTAAAGGTAAGTGGTTGGGTTAATGGTTAGTAAAAGGGCGAAAGGCGTAAAAAGCGTCGGTTTTCATAAAACTTTTTATTTTTGAAATTTTTTTTGAGGAAGCCATTATTCAAACAAAGTTTTTTTTTGATAAACTTGTTTGTTTATTTCTCTTTTGCTTCATCATCAACGTATATATATATATATATTGAAAAGTCATACGAAAAACCGAGCTTGTTACTAAAACAAAGGGTTAAAAATAAAAAGGTTTTGGTGGGTGAAAGGGTGTTTGTTTTTGGGTTAAGAAATGAAAAGGTTTAGGCTCAAAGGGGTTAACTAGGGGGATTTTGGGTAGGTGGTAAAGAAAGAAAAATAATGGTGTAGAAATAAAAAGGGTTAGTCCTAATGCCTCCAATCATTTACTTACTCGGGTTTAAGTTGGTAAGGACCGGGAATGTATCGTTGTGGCAAGTTCTAGAGTTGTAAGAACCAAGTGGCTATTCACACAAGAAACGAAAAATGAGCATTTAGTTTAAAGATATGTATTTGTATGCTCAATAAAGGCTCAAAACTCACTTTTTGTGGGAATGGGTTTTTATGTGATCAAGTATATATAATCAAATTTTAACTAAACTTGTCATGTCGTTTTGTAATTTTCTTATGTTAGTTCTTTTTATCACGACGCTATCAGTTGTAAATTTGTAAAAATATAACCTTTTTAAAACTTGAAATTCCCAAGTTAAACCTAGACAAGTAAAAAAAATGAAAGATTAGCGGTTCCAATAGAGTTTTGTGTAAGGCTTGTGATTAGGACTTGCAAGATTCAAGGTTTTAGCATCACCCCCACACTACAATGTGTCACAAAAATAAGTTTTTAGGTTGATTGAATGTGTAAAAAGGTGTGAAAAAGCAAAAATTTGTGTTACTGGGCGTCTGGACACGGCCCCGTGGTGTCCGGGCACGGCCCCGTGTTCAGATCGCCAGTAACAAAAATGAATAAAGAGAAACAGAAGCCTGGGCACGGGGGCGTGTTCAGTGAGCACGCCCCGTGTCCAGTTACCTGAACTGGGCATTTTCTGCAGATGGTTGGGCACGGGGGCGTGTTGGGCCGGCACGGCCCCGTGCTGAACTTGCTGTAATGAAGAAAAATTCGTCGGGTGGCCCTGTTTTTGTGCATGGGGTGCTGGTGCAAGTTTCCCTTGTTATCCTTCACCATCCTGAGTGTGTTTTATTCCTGCAAATTAAAACTAAACTAGAAAACAAATTAATCTAAACCAAGGATAGTTCCGCGGAATGCCTCTGTGGTGCGCCACATTTATAAGGGTCCTTGGCTAGACCCAAAGCCTGGCCATATGTCACCCAAGTGGGATGCTTTGCATCCCATGCTACACCGACGGAGAGCGTCATCCAAACTTGAGACTATGACCTTCATGTAGTCGATCGGATCTTCGTCTTCTACTATTTTTCCAACTCCAAACTTCACTTCCTCGTCCCCAAACTTCAATGTTAGTGTTCCGTCATTCATATCTACCACTGCTTGGGTTGTGGCTAGAAATGGCCTCCCTAGGATGAGAGGGACTTCGGCGTCTTCTTCCATGTCTAGTATGACAAAGTCGGCTGGGAAGACGAAATTGCCGACTTTGACCAATAGATTTTCAGCGACACCTTGTGGATATTTGACGGATCTGTTGGCAAGTTGTATGCTCATCTTTCTAGGGCTCGTTTTTCCTAGGCCGCGTCGTTTGAACATTGATGTGGGCATGAGGTTGATGCTAGCCCCAAGATCGGCTAGTGCATTGCGAATGGGGGATTCCCCAATTGAGCAAGGAATCGTGAAGCTTCCAGGATCAATCTTCTTTTGCGGGAGTTTGTTGAGTAGTAAGGCGGAGCATTCTTCGCCTAAGTTAACAAATTGCAATGATTCAATTTTCCTTTTATGAGTGAGGAAGTCCCTTATAAATTTTGAATATTTAGGCATTTGAGTTAGGACTTCGATAAATGGAATATTAACATGCAATTGTTTTAATAAATTTTCGAACTTTGCGAATTGCTCATCATTCTTTTGACGAATTAACCGACCGGGGTATGGAACCGGAGGAGTCTTAGTAGGCTCTTGGATTGGTGGAGAAGCCTTTTCTGGTTGGGGCATGGGTGGAGTTGTGGTATGGCTGGATTGGCTTCTTTCAGTTGGCAGTAATGGAGCCTCCTCGAGACCCACGGTTCGGTTTCTCAATGTGTTGAGATGTACTTGCTCCTTTGGGTTGGTTTTGGTATTACTTGGTAACGCGCCTTGTGGTCTCTCGGAGAAATTTTGAGCTATTTGATTTAATTGTTTTTCAATGTTTTGAATGCTAGCTTGTTGATTTCTGAAATTCGATTCCAATTGCTGAAATCGATCCGAGTTTTTCTTTTCGGTGTCGGAGATGAGGCGAGATATAGTATCTTCAAGCCTTTCTCGTCCACCTTGTTGTTGAGATAAATTTTGTGGTTGTTGAAAGTTTGTTCGTTGGTTTTGTTGGTTACTACTATTGCCGGGATCTCTCCAACCAAGGTTAGGGTGGTTACGCCATCCTTGGTTGTAGGTACCCGTTGGAGGACCCGACGGCCTAGGTCTATTATCAATGTAGTTTACCGATTCTGTTTGATCATCTATTTCTTTCATACAACTCCAATTTTCATGTGGCCCACCACATCCTTCACAAGCTATGACCGAGGCCGTTTTTGCCATTTCTAGTTTTTTGATTTTTGAAGAACGGGCCTCGATTTGGGCTTGTAAAGAAGTGCTTTCATCAACCTTATGGGCGCTCGGGGCAATAGATTTATTGCCTCGGGGAGTGTGCCATTGAAAATTGGTTTGAGCAATTTCCTCAATTTGATTATATATTTCATTTGGGTGACGATTACCTAAAAGTCCCCCGGAGCTAGAATCAAGTGTTTGTCTTGTGTGTGGCAACAACTGATTATAGAAAGTGGATACTTGTTGCCATACCGCAAGACCGTGATGAGGGCACTTTCTTAGTAGCTCCTTGAACCTTTCCCAAGTTTCATACAAGGATTCCCCATCCTCTTGTGAATATGTATTAATTTCAGTCATTAATTTAGCCGTTTTAGCAGGAGGGAAATACTTATATAGAAACTTTTGGGCTAGTTCATCCCAGGTGTTTACCGAGCCAACTGGGAGGGTGTTAAGTCAAGTCTTTTAGTGAAAATGGAAACATATGAAGGCGGATGGCGTCATTTGATGCTCCATTGATCCGAAAGGTATCACATATTTCTAAGAAATTAGTAATATGTAGATGGGGATCCTCGTCCGCAAGTCCATGGAAGGTTGCGGAGTTTTGAAGCTTCTGTATCAAATGTGGCCGAAGTTCGAAGTTGTTGGCTTCGACATTTGGTGCATTGATAGCGGCGCTTAGATTACCTACGGTGGGGCGTAAGTAATCCATGAGAGTACGTTGGTCCGCCATTGGAAGTGGGTCCCCCGAAACTTTCTCTTGGTTTTTAGCTTTAAGTCTTTTTCTGAGAAAGCGTTCGGGTTCTTCTACAGGTTCTTTTATGTCTCTACTAGAACTGCAGCTCATACACTACGTAGAAAGTTCAGATGTGGTGCCTGGGTTCCAAGTCCTGCAATAAAAATAGAAAAGAACGCTGGTCAGAAGGTTCACCACGGCCCTGTGCTCAGGTGAACACGGCCCGTGGTCGGAGATACAGTGATTGTTTTCCGGATCCGTGTTACTGGGGAGTTGGACACGGCCCCGTGCTCAATTTTCTGTAACTCGGAAAATAAAAACTGCCAGTAACAACGCTGGGCACGGCCCGTGTCCGACTGGGCACGGCCCGTGCTGAGCTCTGCAGAAACTGAAAAATTAAGAAAATCCTAAAATAAAATAGAAAAATTAGAAAAAACGATTAGGCCGTTGATTCCTGTAGGTCCCCTTGATGTATGGATCTTTCACAGAATTGTCAATCCAATCAAGAGTGCGGAATCCTCTTGATCAAAATATAGCAGAAAACGTGTAGGAACAGAAATCAGCAATTCACTTTCAAACCGGGTTTTCTATTGATTATCAAACCAAAGTATTACAATCAATCAAAACCCTAACCAACACTCAAATTCATCCAAGTCCTAAGCACTCTCACGAATTCTCTCTAAAATCTGTTTTGGCTGATTAACCTAAACCCTAATGCCTAACCTTGTTTATATAACACAAGGTTTGCAACTTGGGCTAGGGATTCCTACATGGGCAAAGCCCAATTCGTCCCCCTAGACCCAATGTGGGTTTTGTTTAGCCCAAACTCTATTATTCAACTAATACAAAGCTAAACCCGCTAACTGTTTATCATTTAACTAATTACAAGATATCCAAAGACCAAATCTAAGCTGTTGTCACAAATATGCACCAACAAA
This sequence comes from Helianthus tuberosus, assembly GCA_030545235.1. Classification (NCBI taxonomy): domain Eukaryota; kingdom Viridiplantae; phylum Streptophyta; class Magnoliopsida; order Asterales; family Asteraceae; genus Helianthus; species Helianthus tuberosus. The sequence continues at coordinate 372,838 of JARYGA010046138.1, forward strand.
CTCCCCCTTGACAATAGCTTCATAAAATAACTTTGTCTTTAGTCTTCTTGCAATCTTCATGTAGTCTTGCACTGTCTTTGGTCTTTGGATAGCTTCAGCTTCAATAGCTTCTGTCAGCAACAGACTCCCCCTAAGCTGATGCATCCAATCACCAAATCTTCAAAACTTTAGCGTTTGAGTAAACTCCAGTTCAGCATTTGTAAAAGCACTCTTCAAACTCTTCAACTTTGTCTGCAATGTAGAAAGGAGGTTCTACCATGCATCCAATCAAACTCTCATCTTCACAGCAACTCATCACTTTAACTTTTCAGCAACACATTCCTTCAATCTGTATACTATAAAACAAACATCTCAAGAAACCATAAGAATTTTTCAACACAGTTAAATAAATTATTATTATTCAAGAGATAGTTAAACTATATCACAGATTAAGCATTTTCCAATTTCATCACCAACACGTAAAACTTGTTATCACACACCCAAGAACCCGCATGATTTAAAATTTTGAACTCACTTTCCAACACCGTCTCCCCCTATCAGTAATAATTCCTCCAAGAATAACAGTTTTCCATACGTTAAGAATTTTAAACAGAAAAAGACACTATTTTTGGATTTTTATATTTTCTGAAAGCAAGTAAATAACAAAAGCAATAAACACTCTATTTTTGTGAGAATCACTGGTAAGAAGATCATATCAGCACAATCAAACTGTTTTCACACTATTAGATAATTCTTTATCTAATTTTACGTGAAAAGCAGTCCAAGACGATTACCAGTATGTTTGTCCACTTAAACAAAATGCATGAACATTTCAAGTACCATTACCGTATAATACGTTAAGGTAATTTTATTACTGATATACTAGCGTGTCCCACTTCAGGATATACTCCCGCGATCAAGGTATGCACAAAGATTCATTGTAGTAGGTGAGTATACTGAATTCATCCGTTTTGTTTTTCAACGTTTAGATAATTGGTGAACAGGTCAGTACTTCCGTACAGCAAAGAGACCAAAATATCTAACGAGGGCTATGACAAATACCATTTTTGGTACGATTTATTGTCACACCCCGATTTCCACGTGTCACCGGTGGGCCCGGTGGGGAGTATCGTGACGTGGTTGGCAACATAATAGTCAAACAACACAATATATAAATGCACAGCGGAAGCAAATGAAAGATATAAATATACTTCAACCGAATAATGTGTAATATCATGTATCACAACAGTCGAAAGTTTTATCCACAGACGGATCGAAAATAAAATGGAAGCAGTAGTTCAACAAACTTTAGGCATCTTAAGCTTGCGAGACTTCTATTGATGCTAAGGAGAAATCCAGCCTATTACGCTAAGTACCTGCATTTAATCTTTTTGGGAAAATACGTCAGTTTACACTGGTAAATACAATCAACTGACTCATTTTAAAAATGATTAAAAATTGATTTGGATACGTGGCATAAACATTTTATAACTTGGGATAATCATTTAAATATATAATCTTGTAAAACAATTACATGTTCCTTATGCGTTCAGTAGCCCGGAGTGTGTCGGGTTAAAGACCAATAGACACACCACATCAACTATTTATGCACAGACGAGTGTACGCCTACACTCCGCGCTTAGGTCGTGGCCATTTCGTAAAATGATGCCAAGGATATCCGGGACATGGTCATTAACCCCCCAAAGGCTTTAAGCAAACAAAACATTTTTAAACGGGCCGATTAAATTATTCAATTAACCACCATACGATGGAAGATTTAATGCCCGACCAAGCGGTATTTTATATACCGTAACCCAAGCCCGTATAGGGAAAATAAGTTAAAAGTATTTACCTGAGCAAAGTAATAATCACAATAAGCAAATGCAAGTAGCTTTTACTGGTCCTCCTAATCTGGAACGAAGGTTTATAATAACCTATTAGAATCCTAACGGGTCTTTAATTAAGCTTAAGCTTAGACCGGTTAGTTTCAAAGATACGGTTTGTACGCACGATTAAGCGCAGACCGGAATAGAATGTGATTTAGACCCGACAAGTTTGAATACTTGATTAATATGGGTATTTCATACACATTCTGGATTTTGAGATAAAACCGATAAGGTTTGACCCGTTTCGGCTAATTTATGCAAACCAGTTACATAAACCGAACCGAACGCGTAATAAGCGTAACGGGTGAACGTAAGAGCCATATACAGGTTTCCTAAGTTAATATGCCTCAAATATGTTGTGACATCAGTAAGATGTCTTTTATTATGCCCGAAACGAATTTAAACACAAATTATGCCCCGTAAGGGTAGTTTGGTCATTTACAAGGTTATAAAAGAGTTTAAGTATTAACCTGAGTTACAGGTCTGATGTAATCAGCAAAAATACTTAATTTGATAAGTTATAACAGTAGGGTAAAGTACATATGTGAAATTTATCAATTATAACCAAACTATGCACCGTAGGGGCATTTTGGTAATTTCACATAAGCCAAAAAGCTCAAAACTGAAGTCTGAGTTAAACAACCTTTGCTTACTGTTAAAATATTATAATTTACCTCAAATATCAGTAGGTATCAACCTTTGTATGTTTAAAATAGTTCTAGTACATACTATGCGTTAAAAACGCTTAATTAGGCGATTAGAAGCCGTTTCCGGGTTCTATATAGAAAGCTGATATTTTTATTATTCCAGAAGGCTTAAAATAATTTATTTATCATTTAAAATAAGTAACAAAAGGTTTGGGGTCGATTAGATATGTAAAACTCATTTTATAGCCTATAAGGGTAAAATCGACAATCACTGGATTAAGCCTATGACTATAAGTTATGCTCAGCCTAAAATTAATTAAAAATCCTCAAAAATCCCAAAATAATATATTACATCAGTGGGTAAAGATTTTGATATCAAAAAGTATGTTTAAATAGGCTATACGCTAATTACGTCGTTTAATCGCTAAAGAAGCTTCTAATTACGCAAATGAGCATAACTCTCAATCTACACCTCAAACTGATGTCAAATTTTGGGTGCAAGTTTATATATCAGTAACTAAGGTTTCTACTCTTTTACATTTTCAAAAATCACGTTTTATGGTGAAAAGGGCATAATGGTCAACATATAGGCATTTAACGGAATCATGCGTATTAATCGGATAACTAATGAACCGAGGTGTATAATCACAGAGGGTTATACTAGCATGTAACCTGGTCCTAAGGAAGCTCTTTGGCATTTCTAAAACATACCAAAACGGGTCAGAACTGAAGTCAAAGCAAAAGTCAAAGCTTTGCGATTTTTGGTTCTGAACTGGGTCTAAACATAAAATTGTCGGGTTGATCATGTTTAGACATGTTCTTACATTCATTACCAAGTTATATTAATGATCAAATAGGTTGTATGGGTTCTACATTGCTAATTATGCATAAATTGTAAATTAAGCATTCTGTTGACTTTTTAATAACAAGTTTGACCCGGCATTTGACCTAGTTAGAGTGGGAATCAGAGGGTGCCCTTTTAAGGGTTTATTGCCCACATAATTACCAACTTATAACTACTTTCAATTCGACTAATCACTGGACCATTTGTGATTAATCGCTAAGTCAACCGTTAATTAGGACGGTTTGACTTTTAAGCTAAAACTAAGCTAAACTTAACTAAGAAAGGTTAAGCATACTTACTGAAGTCCTATGCACGAAATGTGAAGCTTAGAGAGAAGTCTTGAGCTCCAGAAATGTTCCAAAGTGCAGATGGAAAATGTGAGAAAAATGGTTGTAACATCATGGCCTTTTATAGTGGATTTTGATCCATAAGATGGTGACAACCAACTCTATTAATGTTTCCTGATCACTAACACATGTCCCTAGTGTCTAGGAGTCATTTAGGGGTCGTCCAAATATGAGGAAAATCGTTTAAAGGTCGAGTATTGCGTTTAAACAGCAAACAGGCGGATTTACTGTCGCTGGCACACACTTACGGACCGTAAGGGTAAGGCTTACGGTCCGTAAGCCTTCTGCAGAAACAAAAAAATGTTGGCCTTTCAAGCATTCGAAGGGGCAACCAGGCATTCCGAATTTGGGACATTATTTTTCAGTAAGGGGCCTCTAAAATGTGCCTTGAACAGTTATATACCCCACCACTTTGATATGTTTCATTGAATCCTTTTGAAAGTGCCGAAAAAGAAGGTTTACCGTAGAAATTCCAAAGGATCCTATCTTGCACTTTGAATTCAATTATTGTCAACAATTCACTGGATTGAAGGTATATTAGATGTTTAAGATATATATTAGGGTCTTGGGATTTATAAATTAGGTCGTTCAGAGGTGAAAATTAACATGACGACACTTTTAAATCCTGCCAAACATCTTTATTAAATCCGGGTTTATAACGCTTTTTGTCTTACATGACATGTGTCGTTATTTCATTGAACATGAATTTTCGAGGTGTTACATCCTCACCCCCTTAAAAGAAATCTCGACCTCGAGATTTACTGAAACAAATGAGGGTACTTTTCCTTCATTGTGGACTCAACCTCCCACGTATACTCGGGACCTCTACGGGCATCCCATTTTACCTTTACAATAGGTACATGCTTCCTTCGAAGCTTCTTAACCTGTCGATCCTCGATCGACACTGGTTTTTCAACAAATTTTAAGCTCTCTTCTATATGCACATCTGTATGCGGTATTACCAGTGATTCACCAGCGAAACACTTTTTCAGATTGCAGATGTGAAATACATTGTGAATTCCACTGAGCTCTTCAGGTAAGTTTAACTTATAGGCAACTGATCCGACACGTTTGCTGACTTCGAACGGTCCTATGTATCTCGGGCTTAGCTTGCCTTTCATACCAAATCGCATCACTCCCTTCCAGGGTGATACTTTAAGCAACACCTTGTCACCTACTTCGAAGTTAAAAGGTTTACGCTTCAAATCAGCATAGCTTTTCTGCCTATCACGGGCAGCTTTGAGACGGTCACGAATTTGGACAATCTTGTCCGTCGTTTCAAAGACTATCTCTGGTCCTGATAATTGGACATCTCCAACTTCCGCCCAACAAACGGGCGTTCTACACTTTCTACCGTATAATGCCTCAAAAGGCGCAGCCTTAATGCGGGTATGGTAGCTATTGTTGTAGGAGAATTCGATTAACGGTAGGTGGTTATCCCAACTACCACCTAAGTCAATCACACATGCACGAAGCATGTCTTCCAACGTTTGAATAGTACGCTCACTCTGGCCGTCCGTCTGAGGATGGTAAGTCATACTAATATTCAAACGCGTGACCAAAGATTGCTGGAAACTCTTCCAAAAATGTGACGTGTACCTTGTATCTCTGTCAGAGATGATAGACACTGGCACGCCATGTAGAGCTACAATCTTATCAATGTATAATTGGGCTAACATGTTGGAGCTATAGGTCTCCTTAATGGGTAGGAAATGTGTTGACTTAGTCAGTCTATCTACGATCACCCATATGGTATCATTTCCCTTCCTTGTCTTAGGCAACTTGGTGATAAAATCCATAGTTACCATTTCCCACTTCCAAGTGGGAAGTTCAGGCTGTTGTAACAAACCTGACGGCTTTTGATGTTCAGCTTTTACTTGTGCACATGTCAAGCATTTAGCTACATAGGTGGCTAAAGACTTCTTCAGGCCTATCCACCAAAAATTTGCCTTCAGATCCTGGTACATCTTATCAGCTCCAGGATGAACGGAATATTTAGAACTATGGGCTTCCTGGAGGATAACATCTCGAAGTCCCCCATAAATTGGAACCCATATTCGTCCATTTAATCTCAGGATTCCATCCTTGCTAAGAGATAACTGCTCCTCAGTTACCCCTAGCTTTTCATTTGGGTAGTTAGCTTCCAACACAGCTTCCTTCTGTGCAGCTAACAGCCTTTCATTCAAACTGTTCTTTATCTCAATGCTCTTGGCATTGATTCGGATGGGTTTCACCCTTTCCTTTCGACTCAAGGCATCGGCGACTACGTTCGCCTTGCCGGGATGGTATCTGATTTCACAATCATAATCATTCAATGTCTCCATCCATCGGCGCTGCCTCATGTTTAAATCCTTCTGATTAAACAGGTGTTGGAGGCTCTTGTGATCAGAATAGATCACACACTTGATACCATATAAATAGTGCCTCCATAGCTTTAGTGCAAATACAACGGCACCCAACTCCAAGTCATGGGTGGTGTAATTCTTTTCATGCACCTTTAGTTGACGTGATGCATAGGAAATAACCTTGCCTTTCTGTATAAGCACACACCCCATGCCAGTGTGTGATGCATCGCACTAAACAACGAATTCTTCGGTACCTTCAGGAAATGTCAGTACAGGAGCGTTGCTCAACTTTTGCTTCAGGTTATCAAAAGATTCTTGCTGCTTAGGGCCCCAATCAAACTTAACCTTCTTCCTAGTCAAGGAAGTTAGGGGTGCAGCAATCCTTGAAAAATTCTCGATAAAACGCCTATAGTATCCTGCTAAGCCTAGGAAGCTACGAATCTCCGTAGGCGTCTTCGGCTCTTGCCAGTTCATAACTGCTTCTACCTTAGCTGGATCCACTTGGATACCACGCTCACTGGCCACATGTCCAAGGAATTGGACTTCTCGAAGCCAAAATTCACACTTGGAAAATTTGGCGTAGAGTTTCTCATGATGTAGAAGTTTAAGAATACAGCGAAGGTGTTTCTCATGGTCAGCTTGGTTCTTTGAGTAGATGAGAATGTCGTCGATGAAAACGATGACGAATTTATCTAAGTATGGTTTGCAAACGCGATTCATGATATCCATGAATGCGGCCGGTGCATTAGTGAGCCCAAAAGGCATCACTAGGAACTCGTAATGACCATAACGAGTCCTAAATGCAGTTTTGTGTACGTCTTCATCTCTAACCTTCAGTTGGTGGTAGCCTGACCTTAAGTCAATCTTCGAGAAATAACTTGCCCCTTGCAATTGATCGAACAAATCGTCGATCCTGGGCAGAGGATACCTATTCTTTATAGTGACCTTATTAAGCTCACGGTAATCGATGCACAGACGCATCGATCCATCCTTTTTCTTGACAAACAGGACTGGCGCTCCCCAAGGAGATGAACTAGGTTTAATGAAACCTTTAGCTAGTAATTCATCTAGTTGTGCTCTCAATTCCTTCATCTCTGTTGGTGCCAGCCTGTAGGGCGCTCTAGCAACAGGTGCTGCTCCGGGGATGATGTCAATTCTGAATTCCACTTGCCTATCTGGTGGTAAGCCAGGTAGTTCTTCAGGAAAAACTTCAGGGTATTCAGAAATGACGGGGATGTCTTCTATCTTAGGTTTCGGCTCATCAATGGTAACTTGTGCCATGTAGATGACACAACCCTTCTTCAAACATCTCGAGGCCTTGAGCATAGTCACTTGCTCAGGCAGTCCATACCGGGTATCTCCCTTAATGGTAAGTGGTTCACCAGATGGAGTCTTGATCACCACTTGCTTCTTATCGCAGACAATCTGGGCCTGGTTATGAGATAACCAGTCCATGCCTAATACGATGTCAAAACCGGCTAACTTCAAAGGAAGTAGGGACAAAGGAAAAGAGTGGTTCTTAATGGATATGAAACATCCATCTAATATGGTTGAGGCGGTTTCTATGGTGCCATCAGCTAACTCCACCTCATACTTTACGCTTAAGGTTTTAACAGGTAAATTCAGCAAATTGCAAAACTTATTATCTACGAAAGACTTATCAGCGCCTGAATCAAAAAGTACTCTTGCATAGACATCATTTATGAGAAAAGTACCTGTTATCACATTGTCATCCTGTACTGCTTCCTTTGCGTCCATTCTGAAGACTCTCGCGTTGGTCTTCTTGGCCTCATCAGGCTTCTTGGCGTATTTAGGGCAGTTGGTTTTAATGTGCCCCTTCTCATTGCAACTGTAGCATGTTGCATCCTTCAGCTTTTTGCAATCCAAGGTCTTGTGTTCCTTGGACTTGCATATGCCACAAGCAAAAGTTCTCGACTGAGTCTGCGAGTTGGATTCTAACTTGCACTTCCCGAAGTGCTGTTTCTTGCAGATCTTGCACTTGGGCTTTTCACCAGACTGATGCCCATCCTTCTTTGCCTCAGACCCTTTCCTGTGGTCATTGCTTCCTCGCTGCTTCTTGTTTGACCTACGTGAGTTATCATCTTCACGTTTTCTCTTCTCAGCATCTTTGTTCCTCAGCGATCTTTGTCTGACCGCATCCAGAGTGAGGGACAAAGATATGTCAGCTACCGATCTGAAAGTAGCTGGCCGAGAGGCCTTCACGCTTGCCTTTATCTCGGGGGCTAAACCCCCAATAAAACGAGCTATTCGTTTGAGTTCCGGGGTCACCAGATACGGAACCAATCGGGACATCGTGTTGAAGCTCGTGAGGTAAGCTTGGCAGTCCAGGTTCTGCATAACCAACGATTGAAAATCAGACTCTATCTTCTCCACCTCATGCTGAGGGCAGTAATTTTCCCTGATGGGGGCAGCAAATTGTTCCCAAGACATGTTGTACAATGGGATCTTCCCAGTGGCTTGAATCAGTGATCTCCACCAGGCTAAGGCTTCGCCTTTAAACGATTGTGACACAAACTTGACTATATCCCTCTCAGCGCACCCGCTGATATCCACTACTGTGTCCATCTCATCTAACCACGTCATGCAGTCAATGGCTCCTTTTTCCCCAGTGAAATCCCTGGGTTTACATGAAACAAAGTATTTGTAGGAGCAACCCTTATTACGGGGTTCTTGATTTAGAACAATCTGTTGAGATGGAGCACTGTGGTGGTTTCAGGAGAGTCGATCATCATCTTTCTTGGGTTCTTCCTTCTTGGAAGGTGGCTTCGAATGCGGTGTAGATAGGGTCCTACTTCGAGTCCCACTATACTCTTCATACTGCCGCTCCAATGCCTTTGTAACAGCGTCGTCTACTAACGCTTTCAGTTCAGCACCTGTTAAATTAATTCGGGCGTTATCATTATTCTCCACTGGGTGACTATTAATTTCATCCGAGTCAGCCATTTAAATTGAACTGTTACATAAAACAAGGACAATAGTTTACTTGGGAGTTTATTATGGAATTGCCCCTTAGGGTAATTCATTAACCATGGTAAACAGAGACCATATTTGGTTAATTTATTAATCATATTTATGTAGGACTTTATTATAATCTATCCTAACCATAAGAACAATAACAGTTTTATTAGTGGCACAAAAGGCCTAGTCACAAGGACACTTTAAATTATAAGCCATAATTTCAGAGAATCAAGGCATGAAGGTTTGAACATAGTTCATTACCTTTTTCTGACAGGGAGTCATAGCTACCACTGTCTTTTGGCTCATATGGAAATGAGCAGGGCCCGTAGGCACCATATTACCACTTATGGTCAAAATATGATCATCTTAATTGATGATTTAAACCTATGATTCAGAGATCATTAAGTTGGGTTAGGAATCTTTAGAAAGATCCTTATATAAAATGACGTGTGTGATTTTAACGAATCACGTCTGCCAGGAGTGTTAACATGTTTTCAGATGTTAACTGGAATTTGAATCTTTTAAATAGGCCTTACCATCTTGGCCCGGTCTTATAATGACCCAGAGGCTAGGTTATACCGTTAAGATTCTTAATTAACATTTAAAGTACGCAGATTATTTTTAAAATGAATGATTTTTATTCATTTATTTCATATATAATTTATTTATGCATATAATGGCAAAAATGAAATTTATAAATTAAACATTCCATTAATCATTAATAGATTACACGTCGCCCTAAACGGGACTTTTTATTAAACAAACTTACCCACGCAGGGGTTTAAACAAGGACTTACCCACGCAGGGGCTTAACAACAAACATCATAATAGTCCACGCAGGGACTTACACAATTAACATACCCTCGTAGGGGTTAACAGAAAAATAGACCCACGCAGGGGCTCAAATCAAACAAATATACCCACGCAGGGGTCAATACAGCAAGATATGCCCACGCAGGGGCTCAACTAGTACAAGGAAGTTACAACAACAATGGAAGGATTCAATGGTCCTTCTTGCTCTTCCCTTTTATTAGGCTTGTCAATCCTTGGAAGAAGGTTTGTCGCTCCCTACGGTCTCTATGAAAGTCTCGCTCCACTTGGTCCAACCTTTGAAGAATTTCTTCTCTTTCAGGTGGGGAAAACCGTGGCGGTTGCGATTGTTGCCGGATGATAGGTCTTGCAGGTATTTGGTACCCATGAGTTGGGTACCCTACTCCCCATGGATCTCCATACGGTCCTTCCGGATGATGGGTGGCCGCTACCAAGTATGGGTCGGCTTCGGCGTAGTTATAGTTGGTGTGCACCGGCTGCTCAAACGGGTTATACGCCATGGAACCCGTGTATGCCGGAATCGGGTTATCAAAACCCATAGGTGGTGGTTGCGGTGCAACTGGGTGCGAAGGCCCACCCATTTATGGGTCTTCCTGAAGTGGTGGGTAATGACTGCCACTAGATTGACGGGGATAGCTAAAATGGAAATCCCCCGCTCGGGCAGACATTCGCGCGCCTGTCCTCCTACGCCTCGGCGGTTGTGGAGGTGCCTGATTAACTGGTGGTGGTGGAGGCGGTGGCGTGACTGCCACAAATCGTGAATCCACAGAGGGATCTTGCTGCTGCTGCTGTTGATGAGGTGACGAATGATGCGAGGGTGTAAAATACCACTCGCACCGGTTAAACCGTGCTTGAAAGCTGTCTGGACCACCATAGGGTGATCCGTGGAAAGAAGATCCATCTGAAATCTCTATGGGATGGTTGGGTGTACCACTGGCAGGTTCGACGGGATCCGTGTCCTCGTCCATATCCTCCGCGTGATCGCCGGAGAAATGATCCTCTGGCCCCAATGGGTGAAAACCCACGGGTTCTTCTATGTAGTTGGCCGGGTTAAACCGGCCCCTGAAGACAGGTGTGGGGTCTCCAAAAGAATTGTGCGATAAGGATCGCTGTAAAGGTATGTAGGAAGGTTGAGGGTTACCGGGCTCGTTCTCCGATTGTGGCCCATAAGAGTTTTGAAAAGGAGGTGTCGAACTGTGCGAAACTGATCGTCTAGCAGGCTCGAATAGGTTTCTCCTGTTCTCGCGAGGATCGGCACTCGCGGTGGTCGAAGTAGCTCGCATATGCGAAGGCCCGGCCTCGTCGTTATTGGGGGCGGTGATTGGCCCCTTGCCTCGTCCTCTTCGTCGAAAGAATCTTGGCGGCATTTTTAGTCCTGTCAATATAACATGAGATAACAACAAAAAAATATATAGAATAAAGGACAACACAAAACAAAGTAGAATTTGTCATATGTTATATGTCTAGACTCGAAAGTTTAGAAATGTGCAATTGTGTCATTGAGATTAAACACAAAAGGCTAGTGTTTAATTCACTCAATGTTGGCTCTGATACCAACCTGTCACACCCCGATTTTCACGTGTCACCGGTGGGCCCGGTGGGGAGTATCGTGACGTGGTTGGCAACATAATAGTCAAACAACACAATATATAAATGCACAACGGAAGCAAATGAAAGATATAAATATACTTCAACCGAATAATGTGTAATATAATGTATCACAACAGTCGAAAGTTTTATCCACAGACGGATCGAAAATAAAATGGAAACAGTAGTTCAACAGACTTTAGGCATCTTAAGCTTGCGAGACTTCTGTTGATGCTAAGGAGAAATCCAGCCTATTACGCTTAGTACCTGCATGTAATCTTTTTGGGAAAAAACGTCAGTTTACACTGGTAAATACAATCAACTGACTCATTTTAAAAATGATTAAAAATTGATTTGGATGCACGTGGCATAAACATTTTATAACTTGGGATAATCATTTAAATATATAATCTTGTAAAATAATTACATGTTCCTTATGCGTTCAGTAGCCTGGAGCGTGCCGGGTTAAAGATCAATAGACACACCACATCAACTATTTATGCACTGACGAGTGTACGCTTACATTCCGCGCTTAGGTCGTGGCCATTTCGTAAAATGATGCCAAGGATATCCGGGACATGGTCATTAACCCCCCAAAGGCTTTAAGCAAACAAAACTTTTTTAAACGGGCCGATTAAATTATTCAATTAACCACCATACGATGGAAGATTTAATGCCCGACCAAGCGGTATTTTATATACCGTAACCCAAGCCCGTATAGGGAAAATAAGTTAAAAGTATTTACCTGAGCAAAGTAATAATCACAATAAGCAAATGCAAGTAGCTTTTAATGGTCCTCCTAATCTGGAACGAAGGTTTATAATAACCTATTAGAATCCTAACGGGTCTTTAATTAAGCTTAAGCTTAGACCAGTTAGTTTCAAAGATACGGTTCGTGCGCACGATTAAGCGAAGACCGGAATAGAATGTGATTTAGACCCAAAAAGTTTGAAGACTTGCTTAATATGGGTATTTCATACACATTCTGGATTTTGAGATAAAACCGATAAGGTTTGACCCGTTTCGGCTAATTTATGCAAACTAGTTACATAAACCGAACCGAACGCGTAATAAGCGTAACGGGTGAACGTAAGAGCCATATACAGGTTTCCTAAGTTAATATGCCTCAAATATGTTGTGACATCAGTAAGATGTCTTTTATTATGCCCGAAACGAATTTAAACACAAACTATGCCCCGTAAGGGTAGTTTGGTCATTTACAAGGTTATAAAAGAGTTTAAGTATTAACCTGAGTTACAGTTCTGATGTAATCAGCAAAAATACTTAATTTGATCAGTTATAACAGTAGGGTAAAGTACATATGTGAAATTTATCAATTATAACCAAACTATGCACCGTAGGGGCATTTTGGTAATTTCACATAAGCCGAAAAGCTCAAAACTGAATTCTGAGTTAAACAACCTTTGCTTACTGTTAAAATATTATAATTTACCTCAAATATCAGTAGGTATCAACCTTTGTATGTTTAAAATAGTTCTAGTACATACTATGCGTTAAAAACGCTTAATTAGGCGATTAGAAGCCGTTTCCGGGTTCTATATAGAAAGCTGATAATTTTATTATTCTAGAAGGCTTAAAATAATTTATTTATCATTTAAAATCAGTAGCAAAAGGTTTGGGGTCGATTAGATATGTAAAACTCATTTTATAGCCTATAAGGGTAAAATCGACAATTACCGGATTAAGCCTATGACTATAAGTTATGCTCAGCCTAAAATTAATTAAAAATCTTCAAAAATCCCAAAATAATATATTTCATCAGTGGGTAAAGAGTTTGATATCAAAAAGTATGTTTAAATAGGCTATACGCTAATTACGTCGTTTAATCGCTAAAGAAGCTTCTAATTACGCTAATGAGCATAACTCTCAATCTACACCTCAAACTGATGTCAAATTTTGGATGCAAGTTTATATATTAGTAACTAAGGTTTCTACTCTTTTACATTTTCAAAAATCACGTTTTATGGTGAAAAGGGCATAATGGTCAACATATAGGCATTTAACGGAATCATGCGTATTAATCGGATAACTAATGAACCGAGGTGTATAATCACAGAGGGTTATACTAGCATGTAACCTGGTCCTAAGGAAGCTCTTTGGCATTTCTAAAACATACCAAAACGGGTCAGAACTGAAGTCAAAGCAAAAGTCAAAGCTTTGCGATTTTTGGTTCCGAACCGGGTCTAAACATAAAATTGTCGGGTTGAACATGTTTAGACATGTTCTTACATTCATTACCAAGTTATATTAATGATCAAACAGGTTGTATGGGTTCTACATTGCTAATTATGCATAAATTGTAAATTAAGCATTCTGTTGACTTTTTAATAACAAGTTTGACCCGACATTTGACCTAGTTAGAGTGGGAATCAGGGGGTGCCCTTTTAAGGGTTTATTGCCCACATAATTACCAACTTATAACTACTTTCAATTCGACTAATCACTCGACCATTTGTGATTAATCGCTAAGTCAACCGTTAATTAGGACGGTTTGACTTTTAAGCTAAAACTAAGCATAAACTTAACTAAGAAAGGTTAAGCATACTTACTGAAGTCCTATGCACGAAATGTGAAGCTTAGAGAGAAGTCTTGAGCTCCAGAAATGTTCCAAAGTGCAGATGGAAGATGTGAGAAAAACGGTTGCAACATCATGGCCTTTTATAGTGGATTTTGATCCATAAGATGGTGACAACCAACTCTATTAATGTTTCCTGATCACTAACACATGTCCCTAGTGTCTAGGGTCATTTAGGGGTCGTCCAAATATGAAGAAAATCGTTTAAAGGTCGAGTATTGCGTTTAAACAGCAAACAGGCGGATTTACTGTCGCTGGCACACCCTTACGGATCGTAAGGGTAAGGCTTACGGTCCGTAAGCCTTCTGCAGAAACAAAAAAATGTTGGCCTTTCAAGCATTCGAAGGGGCAACCAGGCATTCCGAATTTGGGACATTATTTTTCAGTAAGGGGCCTCTAAAATGTGCCTTGAATAGTTATATACCCCACCACTTTGATATGTTTCATTGAATCCTTTTGAAAGTGCCGAAAAAGAAGGTTTGCCGTAGAAATTCCATAGGATCCTATCTTGCACTTTGAATTCAATTATTGTCAACAATTCACTGGATTGAAGGTATATTAGATGTTTAAGATATATATTAGGGTCTTGGGATTTATAAATGAGGTCGTTTAGAGGTGAAAATTAACATGACGACACTTTTAAATCCTGCCAAACATCTTTATTAAATCCGGGTTTATAACGCTTTTTGTCTTACATGACATGTGTCGTTATTTCATTGAACACGAATTTTCGAGGTGTTACATTTATGCATTTTGCACATTTTGAATGACTCTCTATGAGAGCTTCTTCATTTTTGGGTTTTGGCATTTTTTGCTCTTTTAAGATATCCTGGGTGTGTCTAGGTCAGCATATATCTGGATGCAGCAGAAGGACACCCCTGATATCCCCGGATGAAATAACAGTATAAAGACCCAAAACTTCAGATTTTGGCAATCTATCAACGCAAGATTTAAGATCATTAAACCATACACCACTAATGTGTTCCCCACTCATACTCAGTTCGTTTAGGTTTATATCACATTGGTAAGTTGATTATTTCATGCTTTTTGCCTACTGGTACATCATATAATGAAGCTGCTATCACACTTAAGAAATTTAGTTCATTTTTAGTGTGACAGTCTAACTTGCTGATGTACTATCATTTCTTCTTTTTCACACAGTGATAACTCATTTTTCTAATTTTCTATTTTTTATGATTTTTAATTTTTCAATGTTTTTTGTATTTTTGATTTTTAAGAAAGCAGTAAACTATTTACAAAATTCTTATGAAAAACCAGTTATTCAGGATTCCTCATCCCGTTGAGTTCGACTAAATGTTCAAAGTGAGCCCTGTCAAAAGCTTTAGTATAAAGATCTGCCAGGTTATCTAGTGTGTCGACTCGATGTAATTCAATTAGCCTCTTTTCAGCACAATCCCGTATAAAATGATGACGTATGTCAATATGTTTTGTGCGACTGTGTTTCACGGGATTATTTGTTATAGAAATTGTGGCATTATTGTCTATTATAATAGGAGTACGAGTGAAATCCAAATCGTAATCGCGCATCTGCTGTTGTATCCAGAGAACCTGAGAGCAGCAGCTACCCGCAACAATATATTCAGCTTCACACGTAGAGGTAGACACACAAGATTGCTTCTTGCATTGCCAAGACACAATCCTGCCTCCTAAGAACTGACAACCACCTGTTGTAGACTTTCTGTTTGACTTGCATCCTCCAAAGTCTGAGTCAGTGTAAGCGACAAAATTCATATCACTATGAGCTGGATACCACAACCCAAGTTTAGGTTTCCCCTTCAAGTAACGAAGAATATGCTTCACTGCTTTCATGTGTGACTCTTTTGGATTCGCCTGATATCTGGCATACAAGCATACTGCAAACATGATGTCAGGTCTTGAAGCAGTCAAGTACATTAGAGAACTAATCATTGCCCTGTATTGAGTAGGATCAACATCTTCAGTACTTTCATGATCTGGGCCAAGATTGTGGTTTTCACAAATAGGTGTGTTGAAAGTAGAGCAATCATTCATTTTGAACCGATCCAAAATGTCATACATATACTTCGTTTGATGAATAAACATCCCATCCTCCTTCTGTTCAACTTGTAATCCCAGAAAGTAAGACAGCTCACCCATAGCGCTCATTTCAAACTTGCTCTTCATCGCCTGCTCGAACTCTTTACACATATTTTCATCAGATGACCCAAAGATGATGTCATCCACGTACACCTGTACCAGCAGAAAATCTTCTCTCTTTCTCTTGATGAATAGTGTACTGTCAATCTGACCTCTTTCAAAACCATTCTTGATCAGATGTGTAGACAGTGTCTCGTACCACGCCCTGGGAGCTTGATGTAATCCATACAAAGCCTTATCAAGATTGTACACCCGATCTGGATAATCTGGATCAACGAACCCATCTGGTTGTGAGACATACGCCACTTCTTGGACTTTCCCATAAAGAAATGCACTCTTCACGTCTAGTTGGTAAACTTTGAAGCCCTTGAATGTTGCGAAAGCTAGAAACAAACGAATTGCCTCCAACCTTGCCACTGGTGCAAACACTTCATTGTAATCAATCCCTTCTTGCTGATTGAAACCTTTGACAACCAATCGAGCCTTGTTTCGCGTCACAATTCCTCTTTCATCCTTCTTGCACCTAAATACCCATTTAGTGCCAATCTCTCTTTCACCTTTAGGAAGGTCAACTAACTCCCAAACCTTCAACTTCGCAAACTGGGCCAATTCCTCTTGCATAGCTTCAACCCATGAATTGTCTTTAAGAGCCATATGAATGTTCTTCGGCTCCTCTTGGGAAATAAAGCAACTATACAAGCACTCGTTCACAATCCCAGTCTTTTCAATCGAAACAAATAAGCCAGAATTCGCAGCTATGCTTCTTCTCATCTGAACACCTGCAATAGGATCTCCAAGTATCATGTCAACTGGATGATCTCTATTTGCTCGTGTAGTAGCAGCAGCATCGACTTCTAGATTGTCACCCAGGTTTGATCCAATCTCCCCCTGGATGTTCTGATCTGCAAATGGATTAATGAAATCCTCCCCCTGAATGGGTTTAGAGTCACCATCGCTTGAATCAGGATCAGCAGCACCTTTGGAAATTTCCGGAGCATCTGTCATATCAACATTCGATCTAGGCATGAACTCGCCTTCATCGTCTTCACCAATCACTGTTTGAATCAACTGAGAATCATCTGCATTTGGAAACTCAGGAATATTAAATGATTTAAAAATGCTTTTATAATCATACAATATAGCTGGACCACTCGTTGATTGTTGAGGTTTGTATGAAGTAATTTCAACATTAAAGACAACCTTAATTTTACCAGTTTTTAGATTAAAAACCCTTTTATTCGGTGTGCCAGGCACGTAACCTAGAAAGTAGCCATTGTCAGCCACCTCACCGAATTTTTGTTTATCTTTATTTCGCACGATTGTGCAGGGTAATCCAAATGGTTCAAAGCCTTCCAAGTTTGGTTTCTTGTTAAACATTAATTCATGACAAGTTTTATTAAAACGTTTAATAGTCAAAACTTTGTTTAGGACGTAGCAAGCTGTATTCACAACTTCTCCCCAGAAAAGAACTGGTAGCTTTGAATCTGAAAGCATCATCCTAGCGGCTTCAATCAACGTCCTGTTTTTCCTCTCAACTACTCCATTTTGTTGAGGTGTATAAGGAGCAGAATATTGATGTTCAATTCCCTTTCGAAGACAATAGAGATCCAGAATTCGATTCTTGAACTCCGTACCATTATCACTCCTTATCCTCTTGATCCTTGCATCATGGACGTTTTCCAATTTCGTAAAAAGAACTATCAGCATCTCCGCCGTCTCATATTTTGTACCTAAAAAGAAAACCCATGAATAACGTGAGTAATCATCTGTAACAACTAAAAAATAGTACTTTCCACCTATGCTCCTCACGTTCACAGGACCGAATAAATCCATGTGAAGTAATTCATAAGGGGCATCTATGGAATTTACTGTTTTTGATTTGTGAGGTTTCTTATGTTGTTTTCCCTTTTGACATGGAAGACATTTATCTTCCACTTGAAACCTCTGCATTGGAACCCCTTTCACTAGCTCATTTTTAACAAGGTAATTCATTTTTCGATAGTGAATATGGGCCATGCGTCTGTGCCACAACATTGATTCAGCTTCAGATGCTTTTGATAGTAAACAAGCCACCACAGCAGTTGATTGTCAAGAACTCTTACGATCAATCTTGGATCCCGAGACGACTCACACACTCTATGATGGATGATGGATGATGGATGATGGTGGTGGATGATGGTGTTGTGATGGTGGTGGGTGGTGGGTGGTGGGTGAAGTGTGAGAGAGGTGGTGTGCCAAGGGATGGTTTGCAAATGAGCCAAGCACCCCTATTTATAGGCTGAACAGAGACTCGGGCACGGCCTCGTGTCCATTAGGCACGGCCCCGTGTCCACCTTCCTTCTCTTTCTTCATTAATTGCAGTTTGTCTGCATTAGTTGACCACGCCCCCGTGTCCGCTGGGCACGACCCCGTGTCCGCTGGGCACGACCCCGTGTGCAGAAGCGTATCTGTACTATCAAGATTTTCCCAGATTCTGCGAATCTTAGAGTTGACCACGGCCCCGTCTCCACTGGGCACGCCCCCGTGGTGGGTGATAGAAGCTTCTACAGCTTTGTCTTTTATGCTGACACTTGGGCACGCCCCCGTGCTCACTGAGCACGGGGCGTGTTCAGCTTTCTGTCTTCTTAATTTTGCTTGGGAAGATGCTGTCGGGGGGTCGGGCATGCTACGTTTGCTCCTTTTCTTGTATTTATGTTAGATTTAGCTGCGTTTTGCTTCTTTTGTTCATTTGAGCTCATTTAATCCTGAAAATACAAAAGGAAGACAAAAACACACTTTTTCCAACATTAGTACTAAAAAAGGGTTAGTTTTATGCCACAATTGATGTAATTTATATATTGCATTTTACGCACATCTTGAGGCAAGTTAGTTATACACATCATCGATCGAACCATATTTAGTAGGGTTCGATTTCTCCTTTTGTTCACGCTATTAAGTTGGGGGTTGCTAGGCGGAGTGGGTTCTGTATTTATTCCACACTCCTTCATATGACTAAGGAACTCTAATCTGAGGTATTTGCCACCTCGATCTGATCGAAGTACTTTTATCTTTCTAGTAAGTTGGTTTTCTACTTAGATTTGACACTCTTTTAACTTTTCAAAAGTTTCATGCTTATGCTTCATAAGATAGACATAAGCATATCGACTATAATCATCGATGAAAGTAACGAAGTATCTTTCATGGTTCCTTGTCATGGTTATGAAAGGGCCACATACATCAGTGTCAATGAGTCCTAGCAAACCGTTGGCCCGTTCACCAACACCATTGAAGGGACGCTTTGTGAGTTTGCCAGCTAAGTAAGATTCGCAATCATTAAAGGAGTCCTGTCCAGTGGATTCAAGAATCCCCTCAGATTGGAGCCATTTTATGTGTGCCTTACTTATGTGGCCAAGTCTACAATGCCATAGAAAGGTTTCATTAATACCAGCTTTGTTATGCTTAGAGAGATGATATATGTTATTTCTTGTTTGAACATCAATCTCATAAATACCATTTCGAGGTTTAGCCTCAAAATAAAAGACATCATTCAAGTAGGCAGAAATAGAAATACCATTAAAAACGTACTTGAAACCTTGTGCAAATAAAAGGGAAACCGAAATAATGTTTCTGGTTATACCAGGTGCAAACAAATAATTGTTTAAATTAACTACAAGGCCAGAAGGACATGAAAAATGAAATGTGTCGGTTGCAAGAACGGGCACTCTTTTCCATCACCAACGATGATTTCCATGTTGCCTTGTTTAAGCTTCCTCCAATTTTCAGGCTCCTGCAAAATATTAGTGATGTGGTAACCACACCCGGTATCAAATACCCATGTGTTGCTAGAGACAGTAAAAAGTTCAATAACATAAATGAGTATACCTGAAGAAGTGCCAATGTTATTGGCCTTGTTCGCCTTCAGCTTGGCTAAATACTGTGGGCAGTTCCTTTTCCAGTGCCCCATTTGGTTGCATTCAGCACTGACGCTCCTAGGGAGGGGGTGGTTTAGCAACTTGCTTGTTGTTGGTGGCAGATTTGGCAGCAACAACAGCCAGTTTCTTGCCTCTGCTATTATGAGCCATTTTCTTGTTGTTGGGCTTCTTAACACCACCAGACTTGATCATCAGAACTTGGTTGGTTTTATATGGAATGTTCATCTCAGCCGTTTTGAGCATACCATGTAGCTCAGGCACAGTCTTCACCCAAGCATTCATATTATAGTTCATAATGAACTGGTCATACAAGCTAGGGAGAGAGTTCAAGATGAAGTCCGCTGCCATTTCATTTTGCAGGGGATAACCAAGTTTGTTCATCTGGTCAATATACCCTTTCATGTTAAGCACATGAGTACTGACACACAATCCTTCTTGCATTTTACAGCTTATGAGCTGCTTCATGGTGTCATATCGCTCCTGTCGGGCTTGTTTCTGAAACATGGCTTTCAGTTGCTAGATCATGTCATAAGCATCTTTATCTTCCATGTTCTTCTGAAGTTCATGAGACATGGTGGCTTGCATAAGGCAGGCAACCTCAACAGCATCCTTGTTATGTTTTTCCAGTGCCTTACGAGCAGCAGTAGTGTTACTTTCAGGCTCGGTAAGGACTGGGTCATCTAATATATAGCTTTTTCGCCATCTTGAGAACTATTCTCAGAATGCGGTGCCATTCGAGAAAGTTGGTATTATTCAGTTTTTCCTTTTTAAGTATAGACTTGAGAACCAAGAAGTTGTTTTCATTAGACATCTGTTACATAAGCAAAGAGATTTTAATTAGTATTTTCGATGTATATTTCCATTTAATTAATGACCCATTACAATAATTAGAACAAGAAATGAGAATCTGGCTATGTCAATAGTAAAGGCAGCTGTGGCATGCACGAGTAAGTGACTAGGCAGACTGACAACGAGTGTCAATTGTGAGAATTGCACAACTCTCGAGTATGAGGCCGCTAAGACAACTCTTGTCTATGCATTGATACGTTTAGCCTCATCTATGCCGACTTTTTACTTTCAAGACAGCTGAGACAGCTGGAGCATGTGGTGAGAAAAGAAAAACTAATAGTCGTCCTAAAAGAGGTACTTGTGGAAGTGCCGGATGTGTCAACGAAACCATTGCACCTTGGAAGGATATGCTAGACATCAAGTGTGGTGCTGTGGCTCTAAACACTGATGGTTTGCTTTTACGTTCCAAGTGTAGCTTGTGATAGGATGGCATAGAGTATTGATTTTAATTATGGGTTATTTTAATATTTACCAAATAGGTTCGTAAGAGCCAATTTTAGTGCATATTTAGTCATGACATCTTGATGAACCATTTCATCTCTCATGACACTTAATTTTAAATAATCTATTAAAACTAAGTTTGTCGCGACTTGGATAACCATATAAAAGTTAATAGTTTTAAAACTATTAAGTTATGAGTTTTAGAAAGTTAAAACTTGTTAACTTTCAAAAACTCTAATGGTTATTATTTATTTTAAAATAAACTATTTGTTTTATAACAAATATTTACAAGTTGTAAAAATCAATTTAGAACTTGTTATAATTAATTGTGAACATTTTAAAACACCTTTTAAAGGTTTGGTATTAGGTTGGTATGTTATATAACAACTTATAAGATAAAAGCAACCATAATAGCAACGATAAATATGTAAATCTTTAGGCCATTTCGTTTGTTCATGCTAGAGCCAAATAGCAAGACAAAACTGGGTCACGGGGTAACAAACAACCACAAGAATGGACCTAGTGCATCTAGTTGTCTTTAGCACCTCCTTGATTCCTGTAATGTCTTCAGTTTTGTCTTCAGGTCTTCAACATTATAATAAAAAAATATATAATAACTTTGAAACCCTAATCTATTACAACTTTGAGCCACAAAGTACGCCAAAAACCATAAAACCAAAAACAAAACTAGAACAAAAATACAAGTACAAGGTTGGCTAGATTTACACATTCAACACAATCATATTAAAGTGGGCAATCTTTTGGTCAAATAAAAACAGATAAAACTTTTGACCAAATAACTTCTTGCCCAAGAAATATTTAGATTTGAAACTTTAAACAAGTTAAAGTTTGAGATCTATAACCGGTTAAAAGGACCGGTTCCGATTTGCATGTTGTAAGTGTGGCTCTGATACCACTGTTGGGATTCAGTGGTGTCAATCTTACTTTTAATCAAAACGGGTTTGACATATTTTATTAACTAAATATATAATTAATAAAAACGCAGCGGAATAAATATAAAGAATCAACACCAAAAGTGAACCGAACAGGATTATGGTTACAAACATGCAAATATGATATATAAAATAATTAATCTACCGATGAGATTAAATATACCTTGTGGTTAATAATTAATCGTGTGAGACACCGAGGTACAACAAACGAGTGCTAGAACACGATTATATACCTTGGTAATCGTGTTTGTATACACACACCATTATATAATAGAGGTCCCTTTCAAAGAAAATTGTTAGAAAACTCCACTCCACTCCACTGATAATCCCCACTTACATCAAAGGAAGAAATAAAACAAAATGTAAGCGTCACTAAAATATAACATTATAAAAATTTGCATAAATTGTTTTGTATTGATAAATAAATTCATACCTAATCACACTAAAAAATATAAAAAAGTGATTAAATTGTTTGTATTAATTAACTCATACAAGATATAATATATCTCTGTTAGAAGACAAAAAGAAAAACATATATTTTAAAACACGCATTTCATTGTCGCATGAGTCATCTTTCCACTTTGGAATTATGTATTCGACCAAAGAAATTGTGTATATAATAGAAAAAGTGAAAATCATGGCAATCGGTGAGATAGAGTGATTGGTGAAAGAAGGCTAAACTTCTATTGGTTTCACATTGTTATTTCTAAAATGGTTAAATCTGATGATTAAAGGCAGATAAAAGAACTCAAGAAGGAAATTTCTACTTTTAGAGATCTAAAGAGCACAACAATTTGGCATGGATATACCAAAAGGATGCAAATTGCACTTTGCTCTAGTTAAACTCTCTAACTAATTAACGCAAATGTAGAATACAAAAACATAAATTTAATATCTACTCATCATCGTCGTTGAAGTGTGAAAACTTCCATCAAAGTTACCCATACAAGTACGCGTCAAAGCCCCTAACGAGATAAAATAATACTTTATTTTGAAACCAGATCAGTTTTCAATAATGTTTACATCGGAATATTCACAAAACAAAATTAAACCACATTGTGTATTTAGATTTTTTTAAAGAGCTAAAAATCACAAGCTATTAGAGAAAAATCAAATCAACTAATAACTAAAATATTACTGAAGAAACCATTCAAAATTCTTTCTACATGACTATACTCATAGCAAGTACTCACGCTATTGTGGTGTGATGTCCACTCTGTAGCTATGCTGTCACATCATCTCCCATGGGTGTTGATGAAACAATGATTAACCGGGGAGGGTTAACTCACTGATCTCGTCAAGTAGGGTTAATCCCTTCTTTCCGAGGATCTCTGGCTGGATCGTCCGCTAGTTGGTTCCCTGCACAAGGAAACAAGCCGTGACTCGTAACAAGGAGGATGGGGTGGGGGGGTGCTCCTTGTTACCACTCTCCGGCGTGAGAATCAGTAGTTTGCTTGGGAAGCAAAGTGTGATAGTAGTAGTAGTGAGAGATTTGAGAAGTGATACCTCAAACCTGGTTCGGGATGAGTATTTATAGCCGAGGAGTGGAGGAGGGTAGTTGAGTAGCCAATCTGACATCGCACAGCTACTTGCAGGTGTGTCAGACCTGTTGGTTATGGTGGTGATGCCACGTCATGCTGTGGTGTCAGACTGTTGCACACACGTGGGCTGATAGGCGACTGTTCCCAGTGCCACTTGCACTGTGGTGTCAGACCCACTTGCCTTATGGGCAGGATGCGGTGCCAGGCCGCATCGCTGCTTGCGGTCACTTACGTTGTTCCCGCGTTCTTTGTTCTATCCAGGATGCATACGGGATGCGGTGTCATGCCGCATCGCCGCTTAGTGACTATTATTGTTGTCCAGATCCCTTGTCGTGACGAAAATGTTCATAGGATGCGGTGTCAGGCCGCATCGCTATGCGTAACATCTGTTTTCGTACTTAAGGTAAGTCTTCTCATAACTGGACAGATTGGACCGCTGTGTTCGCGCGTGCCCGCACGGACACAGGTAAGTTATTGCTAGTGGGGTTTTTGATAAGGGTAATGGCCATTCGCGGTCTTGCTGACGCGAGATCTGGGACCATACCCCTTCAGGTGTTGTGATGACCGCGCTGAATACCCTAACATACAACGTATATTGGAAAAAAAAATTTAACCAAATCAATGACGATAAATAGTTTTCAACCATCATGTACTAAACAGACCCAACCGTTACTACTAGTCATTCAATTGTTTACGTTCTATCGCATCTTATTTCGCTTCTACCTAAGGCTACTCATAATGTAGGACAAGATTGGAATGATGACATTGAGGTTGGGTACCGAGTGTAACATCGTCCAGTCCCATAGTGTATGATAGAAAACAAAACCATCATGTTTCTGATCATGTTCATCCTCAATCTCTTTCTTTCTCTGATTTATGTATTTTAATTATTAAAAAAACGGTTTTAGAGTGTGTGAGATTTTGAGTACCTATTTCTGTGATTTAAGGATGAAAAAATGGTTTAGTGACCTGATGTGGATAAAAGATGACGATGATGATTCCGTCTATCCTAATAATTAACACTCATCTACAAGAGATTAAAGAAAAAGGACAATTTCCGTAGTCTACAACAACTTTGAATTAAGGCTATGTGTTATTGTTTTATAATTTTTCACTCTATCTCACTATTACGTGTACAAGAGTCCTCATTCAATTGTATTATATTAGATTTGGAAAATTGTAGGAATGTACTCTTAGACCATGTGTAGTGGGACATTATAGGGTATTATAGGGCAAAAAAACGCCCCCTTCCCATTACATAGGGCATTATTTTTGAAAAAAAATTGGTGGGGCATTATATATAAAACGCCTAACATGGTTTGTGGAATGGTTGACTGGGTTTGACCCACCAATGAGAAAATAGTTTGCTTTTTTTTTTTTGTTAATGATTGGAAGGGGCATTATCAGACATTATTCCCACTACGCCACTTTTGCAATAACACCCCATTCTGACTGTACTGCCACGTGTCGAATAATGCCCCATGATGGGGGCATTATTTTGTTTAACCACTACACATGGTCTTAGCCTTAAGACTGCGGGGTATGGTGGGGCTTGGGTTGGGCGTGGGTTGGGGCAATTGCTGACACCTGGATGTAACCCAAACCCAAGTTTTAATGGGGTATGGTGGGGCTTGGGTTGGGCGTGGCTGGGCCGGCGTGGCCTAGCCACATCACCATTTTTTTAATATATATTTAAATTAATTAACTACTTAAAAAAAACAATTTTTTTTTAAATACATAAACAAACATAATAATTATTAAAATAAAAAACAATCATTCTTCGTCGTCTTCGTCGGTTTCGAACCCAGGAATCGTTGAAACATGTTCCACCAAATCAGATCGAAGGTTGTGATGTATATCCCTTGACTTGATCCAAAATTCATTAACCGCTTTATCTTGGTCTGTTACGTTACCTGGTTGGGAATCATCGTCATCATAGTGGGTAACGACCGCTCTACCTTCGTCCTCCAAAATCATGTTGTGAAGAATGATACATGTGTATATCACGTTTCTAATCTGATCCTTGTCCAATAGTCGACAAGGCATTTGTAATATTCGCCACCTTTTCTTCAAAACACCGAATGCTCGCTCGACGTCTTTACGTGCAGCCATCTGTACCCTGTTAAACTTTAATCTCTTTGGATCTGTCGTACCGTGTTTTGTGAATGATTTTACAAAAACCCCCCACTCTGGGTAAATCCCATCAACTAGGTAGTACCCATACACGTACTCAACCCCGTTTACAAAGAAAGTTCCTTTGGGTCCTATACCATTTACTCGATCATTGAAAAGGGGCGAGTGGTTTATGATGGTAATATCATTATGTGAACCTGGCATACCGAAGAACACATGCCATATCCAAAGATCTTGGGACGCAACCGCTTCAAGCATGATGGCTGGACTCCCGTGAAATCCACTCGTGTGAGCGCCTTGCCATTGGGTAGGACAAAGTTCCCAAGCCCATTTCATACAATCTAAACTACCTAGCATCCCGGGTAGCCCATGATAATCTGCGTGATGTTTCAATAATTGTTGCATGTCACTGAACGAGGGCTTTCTCAAATATCTTTTCCTATAGAGTTCTAGAATACACGAACAAAAGTTGTGAAGACTTTCTCTAGCTACACGTGCAGACATTTTTAAATAGTCATCCATAATGTCCGAACTATTGCCGTACGCTAACTGCCTTAGTGCGGCCGTGACCTTTTGCCACGTAGTAAATCCTAATTGCCCGGTTACATCGGGTTTTTGTTGAAAATAAACATACTTCTCCTCAAGATCTCTAGATATCCTTAAAAATAAGTTTCTACTCATACGAAAACGACGCCTAAACATTTTTTCATCATACTTAGGTTCAGCTGAGAAGTAATCGCTTACCAACAAATCGTTAGCGGTAACCCGTTCACGAGCGATGTACCTTCTTCTGCGTTTAGGTTGTTGACTCTCTTCCTCCTCCTCTTCGTTTTCAACGATAGCTTTCACCACCGTCGCGATCGTTTGTAGAAATATTTCCGCCCCATCGTCAGATGATGATGACGATTCAGTATAACTTGAAGAACTCATGGCGAGATTGTGTTTTATGTGTTTGATTTTGTGTGAGAAAAATGATAAATATTGTAAAGTATTTATAAAGGAATTTTTTTTTTTAAAATAGACCAACGGCTAGCCCAACGGCTACTTTGGTTTGGCCATTCACAACCCGCCATGTCAGCTTGGCCAGACCGCCCCACGCCCGGCTTGAAACCCATGCCTCAAGGGCCACGCCGAAACCCATGCCCATCCGGGGTGGTGGCTTGGGCGTTTTCCCCCTACCCACGCCCAAACTCCCGCCCCATACCCCGCAGTCTAACCTTCAAGGGCGTTTTGTCCTATTTACCATCATTTTCCCTGCTTTTTTATAGAGCATCTTTGCCTTTTCCCATCATCCCTTCCCATCCAACATCCTCTCACATTCATCCGGCTGCCATTCGATCACTTGCTTGCCACTGCACTTATAGATCCGGCTGCTGCTACTATTATCTACATCTCTTTCACCACCGCTCGCTGCTACTCTTCATATCTCGTCTACCGCTGCTCCTTTTCATATCCCGTTTCTACCCATCACCAGGTTCGACTGTTCAACCAATTTTAAAAAAATCTTGATGAGGTGGTTTTGGTAAATCAACGAGAGCAGAACCCACGATTACTAACCCGGTTACAATACTTTTGAAACCCGGTTAAAAAAATGTTGATGAGGTGGTTTTGACATCATTTTTAACCGAGGTTTTTTTTTTTTTTTTTTCTCTAAAACAAATTGCTTCGAAAATTTTCATATATAGTGTGGTTGCTTATATGTATAAGTTACAATCTCATCCATTTGTAACCACTGATTTCCACTCTTTTTTTTTACTTTATAAACAGAAACATGACAACAACAATCGCCAAGTTTTCTCACTTACAAATTCCACTTGAAGACGTACTAAACGCCACCAATAACTTTCATGAGGATAACATCATTGGTCGTGGTGGATTTGGACCAGCATACAAAGGACAACTCCAGCTGTCCGGGAAGTTGATCAAGATTGCTGCAAGGAGGTTAGATCGTAGGCATGGTGAAGGACACGTTGAGTTCTGGACGGAAATTTCAGCACTTTCAGATCTCAAGCATACAAATCTAGTCTCGATTGTCGGATTTTGCAATGAGAAAGATGAGAAGATCATCATAACCACGTATGCGGCCAACGAAAGTCTCCAGGAGCATCTAAACAACCCGAACCTCACATGGCCGCAAAGATTGAGGATAAGTGTTGGTGTGGCTCGTGCGTTGAGTTACCTCCATTATGATGAGGGACGTGGTTATGGTTTTATACACCGTAACGTTAACAGCTCCACAATTTTATTAGACGAGAACTGGGAAGCTAAGTTGTCCGGTTTTGAAATATGCATCAAACAAGCAGTTAACCGAATGGACCAGATCACCCTTTCTGAACCTGTTGGTACAATAGGGTATATGGATCCAGAAATTGGAAAGACCAAAGGCGTGACCTGCAAGTCGGATGTCTACGCATTCGGTGTTGTTTTGTTTGAAATATTGTGTGGGAGGAGAGCATATATTAAGAACGATGCTAATAGGTTACTAGCTCCATTGGTCATGCAACATTATGAAAACCATACATTGCCGGACATAATCCATCCCGATCTAAAGAATCAAATGTCCAGATACCAAATATCTGTAACATCACTCAGAATATACTCAGAAACGGCATATTCTTGCTTAAAGGAAGAGCGAGCACATCGCCCACATATGTTCAATATTGCTAACGAACTTGAGAAAGCATTGGAGAAAGCATTGAAGTTTCAACCACGACCTGAAAATTTTGTAAGAACTTTTTTTGGCTTTTTTGTTTTTCTTTACTCCTTTAAGTTCATTTTCCTTTGTTCTTAATTTGTTTACTTCAAATATTATCACTTTAAGAGGAAAAAAACCGATATTGCCATATAATATTTGTAATTTGTTAATTTTTAACAAGAGGAAAAATTACACTTTTCGTCCTTTATGTTTGTACTGAATTGCAATGGATAGCCTTTAACTTCAATAATTACAGTCACAGTCCTTTATTTGCAAAACTCATTACACACTAGGTCCTTTAGCACTAACACAGTTAAATTTATCAGTTAAGTATAGCCATGTGCAAGGCACATGTGGGTAATATAGTCATTTTACCAATTTATTTACAATTATTATTATAAATAAAACACACATCACACCAGATCAAATAAAGATGTTCTTCACTTTGAAATCTCTCTCTCTCTCTCCCTCTCTCTCTAAACTAACCAGCAGAACCACCACCTCAGCTACCCTAATCCACCTCCTCCGTTTGAAACCCTAAGCACCACCAACCTCCTCCGCCACACCACTCTCATCTTCATCGTCTGCACACACCCCTATCTTTCCCTCTCTAAACCCTTTCTTCCCCAACCAAATCTACATCCCTAACTCCGGTACACCTCCGGCGATTTCAAATCCACTTTAACATCCTCAACAGTAACAACACGACATCGTTTTCACCTAACAGAACGTCGTCGTTCCGTTGCGCCACCGGAGACAACTCCGGTACACCTCCGGCAATGACAGTGGAAAAAACTGGTGGCGATGTCCGACGAGAAGCTGTTGAGTCAGTGTGGCGATGTCCGGCATTGTTGCTCAGGTTAATTTGATCAATTTTGTTTTGGAAATATGATAGATTAGGTTTTGTTTGGATGTGTTTGTGAAGTGATTATCGAGGCTGGATTTGACTGGATTGTATATCTGATACACCTTTGGTGCTAATTTTGTTGTGATAACCAGTTTGAAATTGTATATCTGATACACCTTTGGTGCTAATTTGACTGGATTTTGAAGACCGAATAAAAATGTTTAGGGGCGGTGGAGGGG
Organism: Helianthus tuberosus; assembly: GCA_030545235.1. Taxonomy (NCBI): domain Eukaryota; kingdom Viridiplantae; phylum Streptophyta; class Magnoliopsida; order Asterales; family Asteraceae; genus Helianthus; species Helianthus tuberosus. The sequence continues at coordinate 402,624 of JARYGA010046138.1, forward strand.
TTAGGGGCGGATTATTAAAGGCCTCATCTTCTTATTTGCGAGTGAAATAAAGATGCTCTTCGAACCACACATCTCACCAGATCCGGATTATTAGCGATACTCCGGTGATGCTGATGATTAGCTCTGGTGATGTTGTCGATACTCGTCCAAATCTATCATTATTCATCAATAAAAGGTTCAGATTTTTCCGCCCAAAGAGTATTTCCATAATGCATCAACAGCTTGTTCTCTGTCTAGCGGATCGTTGTCTAACCGGTTATGCATCAACTGCTTTTTCTCTGCAGCGACGACGTGGTGGCGGCAGCAGTCTGCATCCGGTTATCATGTGGTGGCGACAGCAGTCTGCAGCGACGCCGCCGCGTAACGGTGGTGGTGTGGTGGCAGGTGGTGGTGGGTTTGGTTGAGGAAGAAAGGGTTGATAAAGAGAGATAAGATCTCAGATCTGAGATGTGTTATATATATTTTAGTTTATTGTTTTTTTATTAAACTATTTTTAATTTAATTTAATTTAAGGGTAATTTAATTTAATTGGTTAAAAGACTAAATTACCCTTATGTGTTATAACTTAACTGAAAATTTTAATTGGGTTAGTGCTAAAGGACCTAAGGTGTAACAGGTTTTGCAAATAAAAGACTGTAACTGTAATTATTGAAGTTAAAGGCTATCCATTGCAATTCAGTACAAACATAAAGGACGAAAAGTGTAATTTACCCTATTGTTAATTATACTTTAAAATTCATTGTTAGTTACGACTAAAATAAAATTAATTAAAAAGAATTGCTATATAACAGTTGTTTATTAAATAAAAGTTGTTTTTATATTGTATTTATAAAATTACCTGCAATCGTGGGCGGGAGTGACCTTTACCTTGTAGGTGCAGTAGTGGCGAGTGGTGGTCTGGCTATGTTGGATATTCAAAATAACTAGTAATAAGACCCGCGCGCTTTGCGGCGCGGGTACCTCGCAAATATCAAACGGATTGGTCCAAGTGTTATGTGATGTGTTAACCATATAGAAACACACGTTTTGACGTATCCGATTGAACCCAATGTATACTATAGTTGCATTGCGATTGGATCAAAACGTAACGTAAATCGGATTTATATCGTACAATCATAACGTATTACGCGACTCGACTAACTCGAATTTATATCGTCAACAAAAAAACTCTCAAAGGGGTCAAAGTGGCATTTACAAAGTTCATAAAAAGTTAACTGGTTAAAAATTGCATTTTCTAAACTTAAGGGCTAAGAAAGGGTAAAGATAAAATTTGATAAAATTTTGGGGTAAGAATGAAACTATAACAAAGTTGGGACTGAGAAAGAAACTACCACGAAGTTGGGGTGTCAAAAGCAAACTATTTGTAAAATTGAGTAGCAGTTTAGGGACTAAATTTGTCATTTTATGAAACTTTGAAGTTACCAAAGTCAAGGGGCTAAAATTGCAACATCCATGAAAGTATGGGGGAGGAAGGCAAAGCCGATTTGGTCAAGAAAAAAACTCTCGAGGGGGTCAAAGTGGCCTTTACAAAGTTCATAAAAAGTTAAGTGGTTAAAAATTGAATTTTCTAAACCTAAGGGCTAAGAAAGAATAAAGAAAAAATTTGATAAAGTTTTGGGGTAAGAAGCAAACTATAACAAAGTTGGGGCTAAAAAGGAAACTACCACAAAGTTGGGGTGTCAAAAGCAAACTATTTGTAAAATGGAGTAGTAGTTTAGGGACTAAATTTGCCATTTTATAAAACTTTGAAGATATCAAAGTCAATGGGCTAAAATTGCAACATCCGTGAAAGTATGGGGGAAGTCAAAGTGGCATTTACAAAGTTCATAAAAAGTTAAATGGTTAAAAATTGCATTTTCTAAAGTTAAGGGCTAAGAAAGGGTAAAGATAATATTTGATAAAGTTTTAGGGTAAGAAGGAAATTATAACAAAGTTAGGGCTGAAAAGGAAACTATCACAAAGTTGGGATGGCAAAAGCAAAGTATTTGTAAAATGAAGTAGTAGTTTAGGGACTAAATTTGCTATTTTATGAAATTTTGAAAATACTAAAGATAAGGGGCTAAAATTGCAATACCCGTAAAAATAGAGGGGAGGAAGGCAAAGTCGGTGGGGTTTCCACCGACTTTGTCTTTTAAGATTTAGTAGAATATTGTTAATTATACTTCAAATTTCATTGTTGTTAGTTACACTAAATGAAAACTTTAATTAAAATTATCTCAAAATCACCAAATATCAGTTGTTTATTAAATGTTTTTATATTGTATTTTTAATTTCCAGTAATGATATTTTTAGACCGTGGGGTATGGTGGGGCTTGGGTTGGGGGCATGAGTTGACACGTGGAGTTGGAGCCACCCCACCGGTGAGTGACGTGTCCGTGGGGTATGGCTGGCTTGGGTTGGGGCGTGGCTTGGCAGTTTATTAAAAAAAGGTACAAAAAATTAAAAAGATACACACAACATTAAAAAAAAGCCTAAAATTTTATTAATTACAAAATAAAAAAAAAACCTAAAAACGATTACAAAATAAAAAAAAAAACCTAAAAATTACAAAAAAACCTAAAAAACGATTACAAAATAAAAAAAAACCTAGAGCGTTAGGTAAATTTCAAAAAGCGCGAGCCTGTCGAACGACCTTCGCTCCTTGCCCCGAAACTCAATGTTCGTCACCGCCACCCGGTCCTCGTGGCTTAACTCACCGCTCGGAACGGCTTTGTAGTAGGCCTTGAAACGATCAAGTTTGGGCCGTAGCTCGCGCCATTTATGTTGTCACGCGTTTAAGTTGTGCCGGTCATGTCCGACGTTATGTCGGTAGCTTGCGAAGGCTTCCGGCCAATATCGTGTTTGGCCGGGTTGTCGCCCCTTCATAACGTCAACGACGCTTGTGACGAGAGCTAGCTCTTCTTCGTGGGTCCAAGAGGCCATCGGTCAAGTGGGTTGGGGTAGCGGGTTCGATCAAGTGGGGGTAGCGGTGGACAGCGATGGTTTGGGATGGGATAGCCGGTGGGGTTGGGGTTACATTTATAGGGGATGTTGACTGTTGAGGGTTGTGGTGACCGCTTGGCTTGGCTAAACGGTTAGAATTTAAAATTCGGACACCCGCTATGACATGGCCAACAAAGCGAATAGGAGGCCGCCACATCGGACCGCTAGCCCGCCCCAAGCCCGGCTTCAAACCCAAACCCCAAGAGCCACGCCCCAACCCAAGCCCCATACCCCACAGTCTTAAATCTTTGTATTGCTTCTTTGTGATAATTATCAAGATGTCTTTGGTACCCGTATATATCACAGCCATCTTACCACCGCCACTACCCACAAAATTATTTTTAACGAAAATAAGAAAATTAAACTTTTGTTCTATTAACTTTGACAATTACCCTTATTCTCCTTTTTCGTTTAGCATTTCTTATGTATCCATCCTTCCAGTAGATGGACTTTAGAAGGGGATGTTAAATGTAGACACGATGAAAAGAATCCGTAACTTGCACCCGCACCCATTCATAAAACTAAAAAAAATCATTAAGTAACTAGAGAAAAACTAAAAGAATTTCAACAACACTACTTTGTCTAATAACCCCCCCCCCCCCCCCCCCCCCCCCCCCCCCCCTTAAGAATTTTATACTCAATCAAAAAAACTCTCAACCGAATCCCAAATACATAACTAAAGAAACACCGTCCATGGAATCACTCAAATCATAACCTCACATTTCTTGTTTTCATAGAGCCTTCAGGATCCAAATCCAAACTGGGGTTTCTCATTACGCTTCTCATTTACATAGAGCCTTCAAGATCAATTTTATGAACCACAATTCGTTTTCATGTATCTAACAGGTATATATAATTCCATAATTTGTAATTCTCTTTTCCCTTTGTCACATGTTTGCAGGGAAATAACTTGGAACACTTGAAGATAGAGCTTGATGATATAAAGTTAGCCACCCATAATTTTTCAGACACATATAAAACTGGCTCTGACAATTTCTATACTTGGTACAAAGTAGAACTCGGCCATTTTGATAAAGAAAACCCTTCCTCCATAGAAGGGATAAGTAAAAGTAAACTATTTAAGAGACAGGACGCAGTTGTAATAAAGCGCTTCCTTCCTAAAGTTGACAAGCTCGAAGAAGAATTATTTTTCACAGAACTTGAAGCGCTTGCTAGTGTTAAGCATCACAACATAGTCATTCTAATAGGATTTTGTATTGATGGTTTTGAGATGATACTTGTCACCGAGAAATATTCTAATGGATCACTTGGTCGTTATTTGGGTAACGTAAATAAAATGCATAATTTGACTTGGGAAAAACGTTTGAAAATCTGCATTGACGGTGCGCACGCACTGAATTACCTTCATTATGAGATGGATGATAAAAAAATGATGATACACAGTAATATAAATCCTTTTAGATTTGGGTTGGATGAGAATTGGAGGGCAAAGATCGAAGACTTTGAGTTGGCAGTATTCCTGCCTCCAAATCAAAAAGACGAAGCTCTATGTAAAATAACATATTTTCAGTCAACGTGGCACATGGATCCAGAATTTGCGAAGACCGGTAAGCTAAAAAGAGAGTCGGATGTGTATAGCTTTGGAGTAGTTATGTTTGAAATTCTATGCGGAAGAAAAGCTTGGGACCAAATTTACCTTAAGCAGAGTCAGAAAGGGCTGGTTCATGTTGCAAGACAAAACTTCTCCAATGGGACAATAGAGGACATCATAGATCCTATACTAAAGGAAGAAACCAGTAAACGGAGTCATAGGCCAATTAGAGGAGCCAACAAGGATTCTTTGTACACATTTTTAAAAGTTGCAAACCAGTGTGTGGCAGAGACTCAAGACCAACGCCCAACAATGAAAGTTGTTCTCAAGGAACTTGAGAAAGCATTGGTCTTTCAAGTAAGTCGGTTATATTTGTGTGTGTGTGTGTGTAATCTGGGGTGCATATTATCTTAATGCATTAGAAATAAGTATTATACATATTCAATGATACAAATTCTTTTGGCTAAATTATTACATAGAAAGGGTCCTGAAAATATCCAAATAAGACACAATTAAAGAGAGGAACCCTGTCATTTAAACACAAAACCTTTCAAAGATTAAATACAACCTATGCTAATGCTATTAAAACTTAAGCTAGACTTCTTACAAAGACATCAATGTTGATCCACAACTGAAACTGTATGTCCATACTTTTTGTCTAATAAAGTAAACTTCTACTTTATAAGAACCCAATCTCTAGTGCTTCCATTTAAAGAATTGGTTAGGGAGGGTGCCCCTTGGTTGAGGCTTATGGGACTTAGATGGGGACCTCCTTTGATGAAGGTCATGCCCTTGCTGATTGGCAGCCCCCTTGGGGTAAATAATAATGTGTTTTTGTCACTTTCTCACCTTTTTATTTGGATTTGAAATATTGCATCTTCCATAACATTATATGCTTTGTTCAACGCAAAAAAAAAAAAAAAAAAAAAAAAAAATCGTCAGTTTACATCATCCGTATCCTGGATGAATTCTCGACACCAATCATTTTCGTGTATAAAAGTTACAATGGAACGCTCGCTTTATTTGATATTCATTATTTTGTTAGCAAATTTGACTTGTATATGGTATTTATTCTATACTAGTTTAAGACCCCGCGATTTCGCGGGTTGGTAAAAGAAAATTTCTTCATTAATACCGTTGACATTAAATATTATGATTTTATACACGGTAAAAGATAACCGAATAGATTAGTTTACGACGACAAATTGAAATACATGAATATGCAACGATCACAATTCGTTGAAAAAATCTTTATAAACCACATTGGTTATTTATCTGTAGGTTTGCCATTGTTGTCAAGTATTAACAGTTTGACTTCATCTCGTATTTTTACACTTGATAAAGCAACATACAATTAACAATGAGAAAAACGTTCTATTACTTATATAAATATTAAATTATAATGAAGTGAAAAAAACAAATAATTGTTGATTAGACACACTGATATAAACCATGAATTACAAATTGACAACATAATAAAGATATACACTATATAAGTATGAGTATATGTGATATAAGTAATAAGCCAAAACAAACATGAAGGATGTGTCGTATAATATTTAACTGTTGTATGTCCACAAAATAAACGATAAGTATCAAAGAAAAACGAGAAAAAAGCCACGTAATTCATTAATCTATAAGCTTTCAAATATTCATTGTAGAAAACATTTGACGTTCTACTTCTCATTTTATCTAAAGAGTAAACTGCCATTTTGGTCCCGAGGTGAGGTTTGGCCACTTTTGCCATTTTAGTCCAAATCTCAAACCTTTTGCATCTGGGTCCCTGTGGTTTCATTTTTTTGTATGGAGCCATTTTTTAACCGACAAAATACAAAAAAAAATAATAATAATTCACTATTTATGTTGATAAATGTCATTGAAATATGGTTTTCAAATTGCATAACAAATTGTTCATTGTAAATTGGTATGTTAGCTGCATTAACAAATTAGTATAAAGATAACACGAAAATAACTTCTTTCTTTTATGGACGAAATCCGCCGCAAAACGCGGGGTCCCTTACTATTGTGTAAAAAGGTAAATTTGATAAACAAAAGACACCAAGAAATCTATTAATGTCATATGAGTATATGACATTGAAAAATAGTAAAATACATTCAATTAATATATCTTAAAATTATTTTACTAGTTATTATACTATATGTTTTACTAATTTTAAATTGTGGTCTTAATCATGTGAACAGATTCAAAAATGGAATATAGAATAAAAAAACTACAATATTATAATAAGCAAATAGCATATGATCTATACAAATGCACAAGCGTACATACAATATTATAATAAGCAAATAGTATATGATCTATACAAATGCACAAGCTTACATACATGCATATAAATGCATCTTGGTAGAGAAGGTCTCCACCCCCTTATAAGGAAGGTTTGGTTCTCCTTCTCACCTGATGTGGCCTGGATGCAGACAATATCATAGTTGTTAATAGCGGCTATAGCGCGCTATGTAGCCTTGCGACCAAATGTCGCTATATGGGTCTTAGCGACGAATAGCGAAGTTAGGTATTTTTTTAATAGTTTTTCACCTCTCGTAGGTTAAATTGTGCAAAAACTGCCCCACGCGGGCCTGGGTTTTCGGAGCAGCATTCGTGCGGGCACGCACGAGTTCAATTAAATTCCAGTTCAGAAACTCATTTTTTGCACCCCCCGCTGCGCGCGGGTAGGACTTGTGGTAAAACATGTGATAAAGCTACAATGGAGTAGTAAAGACTTTACCTTATAAACAACCACTAACTTTGTTCAAACACCAATGTGGGACAAAGTATTTACCACCTTTTGAGACTTTCATTCACACACCCAACATATAAGTCCTAAACTTTTGCTACTAACTATTAGTTTTTGTTAAATATACATGTAAAATAGCATATATACAAGGGTATTTTGATGTAATATACATACAAAAATTTTCAAAAATCTTTTCTAGTGTAATCGCTATTTATAAAATAGCCGTCGCTATTTGTCGCTATTCGCTACGTAGCCTATAGGTGCCTTGTCGCTATTTGTCACTATTTGCTATCAACAACTATGGAAAATATCTTGGCACGGTTTAGTTGGGCTGTTACATAAATATTGGCAAGTCTAGTATTGTATTCAATTATAGTAAGGATGAATATTTCAACTTCTGTGACTATAAATTAACTTTCACATTCATTTGTAATACATGGTTTAAGGCTTAAGCTGATTTCTTTTCTCACTTTCATCCCCCTGTTTTGCTCTTTGTTTTACTCAGACACACCGAGAGCTTGCTCACCTAGCAATCCGACTTGAAGAGGTACTATCCGCCACAAACAACTTTGGTGATGAAAATCTCATTAAGGAAGGTGGTTTTGGAAAGGATTACAAGGGACAAATGCCGCGATCAGGACAACTGATTGATATTTGTGCACGGAGGTTAAAACACAAACATGGGTACGGAGACATTGAGTTCTGGACTGAGATTTCAATGCTTTCTAGTCTCGAGCATAAAAATATCATCTCTTTTGTTGGGTTTTGTGATGAGAATGATGAAAAGATCATCATTTATGAGCATGCAGTTTATGGAAGTCTAGACCAGCATCTTAGTGATACAAATCTCACATGGTTCCAAAGACTACAAATATGTTTAGGTGTTGCGCGAGCGTTAAGTTACATTCATTATGATGTTATACATTGCGACATTAATAGCTCTAAAATATTTTTGGATAAAGATTGGGAACCTAAAATATTTGGTTTTGAACTTTCCACAAAATATCCTCAAAGTTGGAGGCATCGCCTTCTCTGCTCACGCTACTTTGACAATCCTATTATGAGCCCAAGATGTGATGTTTACTCTTTTGGTGTGTTATTGTTTGAAGTAGTTTGTGGGAAGAAACCAATTATTGGGGACAATGGTGTTAAAGAAGAACTCACCATTGATCAAAATTTAAGGAAACAAATGGACACACACTCGTTGGCTCTCTTTACAAAAACAACTTACAACTGCTTAAATCAACAACCTGTGCAACGTCCAACTATGGATCAAATTGTCAAAGAACTTGAGGACGTGTTTGAACTTCAGTGGAAACATGAAAATCTTGTAAGATCGACCTTCCAGGTTTTTTTTTTTTTTTTTTCTTTCTTCTATTTTTTTGTTCACTGATTTATTTTCCATTGTGGTATTTATTATTGAAGGAACACTCAACCGCTGCGGAAGCTACATCAATAAACCGCTTGAAGGTAATTTTTTGTTTTTGTTTGAGTTGACTGTATAATGTATATGGTAAATGAAATTGATATTTGACCATAAAAGAGTCAGGACATCTAACCAAAACGAACTGATTTTCTTTTTGTTTGTGAATATAAAATTTTAGAATTGAAACGTAAAATAGGATAAATGCAAAAGCTTCTTCCTCAAAAATATGTACACCATAATCATATCCATTGAATGGACTTTGTTATTTAAATTTTCTCTTTGCCCCTCATCTCAATTTGGTTTTCTTTCGTAATACGTAATTAGTTATTATTAAAATGTTAGTACTTGCTTAATTGTATTCTTACAATATCATGATGAGAGACTAAGTTAAATAAGAAGATTATTATGTACCTCAATTACTTTTTAATGTTTTTTTATATTTAAAAAAATAATAATAAAAACTGGACTTAAATAAAACTAAATTTTAATAAAAAGTTATGCACATTTAAACTTGTTTTGATTATATTTAACTTTATTTTTTTTATAATTTAGAAATTGTATTATTTATGAATAAATTTTTATTCTTTTAAACAAGGATTGCGTACGGTAAATAATGGTACGCATTAAAGCATCGGTAATACTAACTGACATCAAGTCCCAATTCAGCACCAAAATAGTAAAGATATGATACCGTTTTGTGGTGTTTTCTCATAACTTGTAAGGGACTACGGAGTGGGATCGGTAAACTTGTGTTTATCGAATCGGTGACCACTGCCCACCATGTTTACCGATCAAAGTTATCGAAATTGGGGGTGTTTTCAGTGAAGGTTCACCGAATCGGGGAGATGGAAGGAAGGGGAGAGAGAGAGAGAAGTGTGTGGTGGGGTTCATACCTTCTCAACCAATCACATATTTTCCATTTTTTTAAATAGTTTACCTAAACCCCATTAGGTAAACCACCGCCATCGTTTTTAAGCATTAGGTAAACAATTGACATGGTGCTATGTGATTGGGTGATTTGTGTTGGAAATTTGATGAAAATAGCATTTTTCATGTGGGGGATTGTTGGGAAAATAGGTGAAAATAGCATTTTTCACAAATATAGGAAAATGATTTTTTCCTATTTTGGACTAGAAATAAATATAATAAAATGAGCGGGTTTTATATATTTATTTGTGGGTTTGTGTTCTATGTTGGAAGAGCTTCGCAACGAACTAAACCACGTCCAAAACCGAGCTAAGATGAATGAGATATCGATGCTCAAAGTTGGGTGTTTGAAACATTGAATGCTGAAACAAAAGGGAAAGTAGCACCTTGTCCCACATAGGAGGAGAGATGGAACTTAAATGGGTATTTAAGGTAGAACTCTCCATCCTTATTGTTTCATGGAAGCACACACTAGTGTCCTCGCGAAGGGTGCGGAGCACCCTAACTCGCACTCGCACACGCTCGCGCGCGCGCGTGGCGTGGTCGATGAGGCGCAATGTGGCGCTTTGATGGCGCACGCTCGCATCGCCGCGAGCCGCTTGAGAGCCGCCTTTGTATTTTTGACCGCGTGCGCGTGGTGGAGCACAAGGGTTGCAAGGACCAAGTGGTAGGTGATGCGGCGCATGACGTGGCAGTCATGCGCATGCGCGCGCGAGTACACATGGCACAGAGGCGCACGGTTGCACGCATGGTGCAAGGGTCCTGCTGTGTCGTGCGCGGCGCACCAGAGTGAGCCAATACGGCGCGACTGTGTGGCGCGCTCGTATAGGCTCGCAGGTGACGTGGCGCACGCGCGCATGGACTTGAGCCAAGAGGACGCACCGCGCAGGTGACGTGGCGCACGCGCGCATGGACTTGAGCCAAGAGGACGCACCGCGCATGGTGACGTGGCGCATGGCAGTGAGCCAAGAGGACGCACAGCGCATGGGCACGCAGACCTGAGCGCGCGCGCGCACAGAAGCTTCCAGCATTGAATAACAGTGCAGTTTCAGTCCAGCTTCGTAACTGACGAGTTAATAAGCTTTGACTGAGAATTAAGTGACGTATTAAATTGCATTGAAGACGTTTAATGCAATTTAAACCTCTCATTTAATTCATTTTTGACTGTTTCGACTTAGGGGCTGTATAAATACAGCTCCATACCCAACTGCAGAGGGTACCAGCTACACAACAGCAAACTCACTTTCTCTCTACAGATTTTCTAATCATTCTCTTGCAGTTTCAAGGTAACCTTCGGGTTGTAGGCGAACTCCGGCAGTACTACTGCTCCGGCTGTTGTACCCTGGGAAACAAAACGAGTACTCTTGGGAGACTCGGAATTTGTTTTAAGGGAAGCGTGTTTACACGTGCCTCAGTCAATTCTGTCTTCTACTCCTTTCTTGTATTTGGTTTATTTCAGTTGTAATAGTAATTTTGTTTTTCCAGCTTTCTGTATTGTAATCATATTAATAAAATTTGTTTATTTTATTTATTATTGCGCGAACGGTTCCTACAATCTTAAAACAAATTTTTAAAACCGTTCGTGTAGTCAAAACCATCCTGTTTGTGATTCAAACCAGTTTTGATTCACTCAGTTTGTGTTTTAAAAACAGATTTTTTTTAGTTTTCATCTTCAAAGGAGCGACTTTGGTTGAAAACTTTTGTGGTTACTTCAGATTGTCCTAAAAAGTACTAAAACTTTCTGATTTGGTCTTCAAAGTTGGACTTAGAAGCCAATTAGTAAGTTCTAAAAATTATAAATTTTCTGTTTTTGGTCTTCAAAGTTGGACTTAGAAGCCGAAAGAGTAAATTGTGGTAAAATTAAAATTTAGTAGTTTCCTTCTGGTTTGTGCGTAAATCGGAATTTTTTGACTAAAAATTTTAATTTAATTTTTTTTTCAGCATGTCAAACGAAAATGTCAACGTTAACAACACCACAAATGTTGTGACGGGAACCCCTCTTAACGCCACCACTGTGGGAGCGTCCACAGTGGCCAATCACGCTGAAAGACCTGAGAAGTTCTCGGGTCTACACTTTAAGCGGTGGCAACAGAAGATGTTCTTCTACCTGACCACCATGAACCTTGCGAGGTTCTTAACTGAATCCGCTCCCCAACCTGCGGAAGGGGAGACCAGCGCTCAGGCTCTGAGCGCGGTAGAGGCTTGGAAGCACTCGGATTTTATTTGTCGAGGCTATGTGTTAAACGGGCTTTCGGATGCATTGTATAACGTGTACTACAATGTCAAGACTTCCAAAGATCTTTGGGATGCCTTGGACAAAAAGTACAAAACGGAGGATGCTGGCACAAAGAAATTTGTGGTAGCCCGTTTTTTCGATTTCAAAATGGTTGATTCTAAAAGTGTTATGAATCAAGTCCAAGAATTCCAAATTATACTACATGACATCTTTGCGGAAGGCATGACACTTAGCGAGACATTTCAAGTGGCAGCGATGATTGAAAAGTTACCTCCTGGTTGGTTGGACTTTAAGAATTATCTTAAACACAAACGAAAGGAGATGACTTTAGAGGACCTTATTGTTCGTCTTCGGATTGAAGAGGGCAATAGAATTGCCCTAAAAGGCAGCCAGGCGCTAACTTCTGCTAGCGCAAATTTGGTTGAGCATGGGCAATCCTCTAAAGGCGCAAAGGGTAAGGGGAAAAAGGACAAGGAGAAAGCAAAGGCTAGCAAACTTGGACCGAAGAAAGGGGTTGTGAAAAAGAAACCTCCAACGTTCCAAGGGACTTGTTACAACTGTGACGAGCCGGGCCATCGGGCTAACCAATGCAAGAAACCAAAGCGTGAGCGCGCGCACATGGTGGATGAAGACGGAATGCCTTTGGTGGCAATGATTTCCGACAAAACCGCAATGTTGGATGAGGTCAATGCTGTGACCAACACTCCAAAAGGATGGTGGATTGATACGGGAGCGACCCGTCATGTGTGCCCAGATAGGAGCCTTTTTACCACCTTCAAGGAGCTTGCGGGAGATGAGAAGCTGTACATGGGAAATGAAGCCACCGCGGACATCAAGGGTGAAGGAACGGTGATTTTGAAGTGGACTTCAGGGAAGGAGCTCACTCTAAGCAACGTGTTATATGTCCCAGACTTGCGCAAGAGCCTAGTCTCGGGTTGGTTGCTTAATAAGTTTGGATTTCGTTTAGTTTTTGAGAGCGATCAATTTGTACTAACTAAACGAGGAATGTATGTAGGCAAGGGCTATGCCCAAAATGGTATGTTCAAATTGAATGTAATGGCTGTGAAAAAGAACATGAATAAAATTGCTACTACTTCTACTTATATGCTTGAGTTTTCTTATTCGAATAAATGGCATGGTAGATTAGGTCACGTTAATTTTAATTCTATACGCCGTTTAATCAATTTAAATTGCATACCAACATTCCATATTGATTCACACTATAAATGTGAAACATGCGTTGAATCCAAACTTACAAGAACATCATCCAAATCGGTTGAACGAATAACCGAACCCCTTGATTTAATTCACACTGATATTTGTGATTTAAAAGCGGTACCCACAAGAGGTGGAAATAAGTACTTCATCACGTTTATTGACGATAGTACTAAATATTGCTATGTATATTTACTAAAAAGTAAAGATGAAGCAATAAGTAAATTTATCTTGTATAAAAATGAAGTTGAGAATCAACTTCAAAAGAAGATAAAAGCTTTGCGAAGCGACCGAGGAGGCGAATATGTTGCACCTTTTGCCGATTTATGCGCAAAAAGTGGCATTGTACATGAGTGTACACCTCCTTATTCTCCACAATCAAATGGCGTGGCGGAACGAAAGAACCGCACATTGAAAGAAATGATGAACGCCATGTTGATAAGTTCTGGGGTGAGCCAGGAAATGTGGGGGGAGGCCATTCTCTCGACCAATTATCTTTTAAACAAGATACCATTGAAAAAGAGAGACGAGACTCCATATGAGTTATGGAAAAAGAAAAAGCCTTCATATAAATACTTGAAAGTGTGGGGGTGCCTAGCAAAGGTGATTGTACCACCTCCTAAGGCTCTTAGGATAGGACCCAAAACTGTTGATTGCATATTTATTGGGTATGCGCATCAAAGTAGTGCACATCGCTTTCTTGTACATGAGTCCAAGAATCCTGATGTACACGTAAACACTATCATGGAGGTGAATCCTAACGTTGTGTCTTACTTTGAAAATGTGTTTTCTTTGAGAAGACAAACACATGCAACGTCATCAACACCTAATTTTGAATTAGGTGAAAGCTCATCTAGACGAGTTGGTGAGGTAGTTCATGATAAGACACATGAACAACCTGAGGTTGAAGAAAGTGATCGTAGGCGAAGTAAAAGGCCAAGGGTTGAAAAATCCTTCGGTCCAGACTTCGTTAGCTATATGGTTGAGGGCGAGCCTAATACATATCGCGAAGCGGTTTCTTCTTCAGAAGGACCTCAATGGAAAGAAGCAATAAGAAATGAAATAGATTCTATATTGCAAAATCATACTTGGGAGTTAGTAGATCTTCCACCTGGTTGCAAACCACTTGGATATCGTTGGATATTCAAAAGGAAGATGAAAACTGATGGAAGTATTGATAAATACAAGGCTAGGTTGGTGATTAAAGGATTTAGACAAAAGGAAGGTCTAGATTACTTTGATACCTACTCGCCTGTGACGCGCATAACCTCGATTAGATTGGTTCTTGCTATAGCGGCTTTAAGAAATTTGGAAGTTCACCAAATGGATGTTAAAACCGCATTTCTAAATGGCGATTTAGAAGAAGAGATTTACATGGAGCAACCTGAAGGTTTCTCTGCCCCAGGTCAAGAGGGTAAAGTATGTAAACTCGTCAAGTCTTTGTATGGCTTGAAGCAAGCACCAAAACAATGGCACCAAAAGTTTGATCATGTCATGATTGACAATGGTTTCAAAATAAATGAGTGCGACAAATGTGTTTATTTCAAAGACACAAATGAAGGTTATGTGATATTATGCCTTTATGTAGACGATATGCTTATCATTGGGAGTAATGATAAAATTATCAAAGCTACTAAAAGCATGTTGAAAGCGAGATTTGACATGAAAGACATGGGTTTAGCTGATGTGATTCTTGGAGTAAAGATCATAAGAACCCAAGATGGTCTTGTGTTAAGTCAATCTCACTATGTGGATAAAATTCTTGAAAAATTAAACTCGGGAGATACGAGTGTAGCTCGAACTCCAGTTGATACCTCCCAACATCTTAAGAAGAATAAGGGAGATGGAGTTGCTCAGTTAGAGTATTCAAGAATTATTGGCAGTCTAATGTATCTAATGACATGTACTAGACCCGACTTGGCTTACGCGGTGAGTAGGCTAAGTAGATACACCAGCAATCCGTGCGCGGATCATTGGAAGGCTATCACGAGGGTGCTTAGATACATAAGATACACATGAGATTATGGACTGCATTATACCCGACAACCAGCAGTGATCGAAGGATACACTGATGCAAACTGGATATCGGATAATAAAGATTCCAAATCAACAAGTGGTTATGTGTTTACACTTGGAGGAGCTGCTATTGCTTGGAAGTCTTCTAAGCAAACGGTCATAGCAAGATCCACAATGGAATCCGAGTTTATCGCCTTGGATAAGTCAGGCGAGGAGGCGGAATGGCTACGTCAATTCGTGGAAGATATTCCAAGATGGCCAAAGCCTTTGCCAGCCATATGTGTACATTGTGATAGCCAATCAGCGATTGGTAGAGCTCAAAGCTTGATGTACAATGGCAGATCAAGGCATATGCGACGTAGACATAACACGATACGACAACTACTCTCAACGGGTGTTATCACAATTGATTATGTGAGATCAGCGGATAACATTGCGGACCCGTTTACAAAAGGCTTAAGCAGAGAGTTAGTAGAAACGTCGTCAAGAGGAATGGGACTAAAGCCCGTGGTAAATGGGAATATGAGGGAAACCTAACTTAGTTGACTAGAGATCCCAAGATCTAAGTTCAATAGGACAACTTAATCATATTACCAAACGGAGTCACTGTGGGGGAGTACCCCAAACTAAATAAAAAGGGAGTTATTTATACTTCCTAGTCCATTCCAATAAGTGACATTGAAGTGAGGTTAAGCATATTAAGGTTAACGATTACGGGAAATCAAATAACCATGATGCTTTTAATGATTCAGAGGAATCACCTATGTTAGAGTGAAGTAGGGTCGCTTCAAATGGATTTGTGGGGTGCGCAAATCCTAGAGCTCTCGCAGAACCAGGCTAGTGTTCCAGGACCATAATAGGACACGACAATAAGGAGTTGGCCAAACCAGGGAGAGTATTGTGTGAAGTGTATTGTCGTTTACACAAATGGGGGTATGTTCAAGGACATCGCGTCTACACACCGCTAGTAAGCTAAGTGCGCTTCACAAAAGAAGGTTCAAAGGCTTCAACCTACCTATCTTGCAATACTCAACTGTCGAAGTTTATCGTTGAAAGGTGTAAGGAAAAGATCCATTTCCATACATGTGGGGGATTGTTGGAAATTTGATGAAAATAGCATTTTTCATGTGGGGGATTGTTGGAAAAATAGGTGAAAATAGCATTTTTCACAAATATAGGAAAATGATTTTTTCCTATTTTGGACTAGAAATAAATATAATAAAATGAGCGGGTTTTATATATTTATTTGTGGGTTTGTGTTCTATGTTGGAAGAGCTTCGCAACGAACTAAACCACGTCCAAAACCGAGCTAAGATGAATGAGATATCGATGCTCAAAGTTGGGTGTTTGAAACATTGAATGCTGAAACAAAAGGGAAAGTAGCACCTTGTCCCACATAGGAGGAGAGATGGAACTTAAATGGGTATTTAAGGTAGAACTCTCCATCCTTATTGTTTCATGGAAGCACACACTAGTGTCCTCGCGAAGGGTGCGGAGCACCCTAACTCGCACTCGCACTCGCACACGCTCGCGCGCGCGCGTGGCGTGGGCGATGAGACGCAATGTGGCGCAATGTGGCGCTTTGATGGCGCACGCTCGCATTGCCGCGAGCCGCTTGAGAGCCGCCTTTGTATTTTTGACCGCGTGCGCGTGGTGGAGCACAAGGGTTGCAAGGACCAAGTGGTAGGTGATGCGGCGCATGACGTGGCAGTCATGCGCATGCGCGCGCGAGTACACATGGCACAGAGGCGCGCGGTTGCACGCATGGTGCAAGGGTCCTGCTGTGTCGTGCGCGGCGCACCAGAGTGAGCCAATACGGCGCGACTGTGTGGCGCGCTCGTATAGGCTCGCAGGTGACGTGGCGCACGCGTGCATGGACTTGAGCCAAGAGGACGCACCGCGCATGGTGACGTGGCGCATGCGCGCATGGCAGTGAGCCAAGAGGACGCACAGCGCATGGGCATGCAGACCTGGGCGCGCGCGCGCACAGAAGCTTCCAGCATTGAATAACAGTGCAGTTTCAGTCCAGCTTCGTAACTGACGAGTTAATAAGCTTTGACTGAGAATTAAGTGACGTATTAAATTGCATTGAAGACGTTTAATGCAATTTAAACCTCTCATTTAATTCATTTTTGACTGTTTCGACTTAGGAGCTGTATAAATACAGCTCCATACCCAACTGCAGAGGGTACCAGCTACACAACAGCAAACTCACTTTCTCTCTACAGATTTTCTAATCATTCTCTTGCAGTTTCAAGGTAACCTTCGGGTTGTAGGCGAACTCCGGCAGTACTACTGCTCCGGCTGTTGTACCCTGGGAAACAAAACGAGTACTCTTGGGAGACTCAGAATTTGTTTTAAGGGAAGCGTGTTTACACGTGCCTCAGTCAATTCTGTCTTCTACTCCTTTCTTGTATTTGGTTTATTTCAGTTGTAATAGTAATTTTGTTTTTCCAGCTTTCTGTATTGTAATCATATTAATAAAATTTGTTTATTTTATTTATTATTGCGCGAACGGTTCCTACAATTTGTGAGTTTACCTATTCCAAATGTCTAACCACTCCCTTCACCCTAATTACTCTTGTTTCAGTTTTAAGATATGAACATATTTGTTTCTAACGTCTAAAGAACACACCCCAGCAGCTATATACCTACATCTATATATCCACATAAATGTCCACAACAACATGATTAGAACACTCAACTGCTTAATAAAAACATTGTACCACTATACTACAACCTCTTTGGTAGATATTAACAGATAATTGAAAATAATGAGGGATCGGAATGTTTATTTTCCAAACAAAGAAAAGTATTGTCTTTTCTAATTAACTATTTAAATTAGTTCACTAGTCTTTTAAAACTTTAAGACATGTCTTGATGAACCAATTAGGTGTTCTACTCCAATAACAATAATATATTGTTGTGATTGTTAATAACTTAATATATATTAGAATAAATTTTACTTTATAATTTTGATCTAAAAGTTTAGATAGATAAGTGTTCTGTTATATTACTAAATAACTTTAAGAAATTATTTGTTTTTGCTTATGTTTTACCATCTATAAATTTCGTGTAATTACATACAGGGATGAAAATGGTCACAATTTTCTTTCTAATATATTATCACTCTAACATGTACAAGCTAACAATCTCCTGCTTGTAGTCGGATTTGTTGAAGATTCCACTGAGTGAAATAAGGTTGGCTACAAATAATTTTGATGAAGCATACTCCATTGGGTTTGGCGGGTTTGGTATAGTGTACAAAGCAACACTTGAAGTTTTAGATATCCAAAATTTGTCATCAGTTGAACTGGAAGGCAAATGTAAAGATGAACTACCCAAAAGAAGCAAAACTGTGGCTATAAAACGTATCTTTGACTATGAGCATGGTAAACAAGGGTTTTCGACAGAAATTGATTTGCTTACAAGTTGTAAGCATCCAAACATAATTTCACTTCTTGGCTTTTCTAACGAAGACCGTGAAATGATTCTCGTGTATGAGTATGCTTTTAAAGGTAGTCTCAATGATTATTTTGGAAACGCTTCAAAAATTAATCTTACATGGACGCAAAAAATACAAATTTGCATTGATATTGCACGTGGAATCAATTACCTTCACACCAACATGGAGGGCAAACCAAGGATAATACACCGCGATATAAAGAGGGACAACATTTTGTTGGATGATAATCTAAACGCGAAGGTTTCTGATTTTGGGCTTTCCAAACGTTACCCTACGGCTCAACAAGCAAGTACTATCTATACAAAAAATATTGCAGGCACAGAGGTTTATTTGGATCCAGAATATCTAACTACTGGTAAGTATAAAAAAGAATCAGATGTTTATTCATTTGGAGTGGTTTTATTTGAGATCATATGTGGAAGGCCAGCCTATGATTCAATTTACATGGGGCAACATCTCAAGGGGCTTGCACCCATTGCAAGGCGACGCTTCACTGAAGGAACACTAAAGGAATTGATAGATCCTAAAATGATAGAAGAAGATGATAAAAACATGTTTACTTTAAATAGAGGACCCAACCAAGATTCTTTTGAAATGTTTTCAAGAATAGCATATCAGTGTTTGGCAGAAACTCAAGCCAAGCGTCCTACAATGGAAGCCGTTATCAAGGAACTTCATAATGCATTGAAGTTGCAAGTAAGTCAACTTTTTGCGAAAAAAAAAGTCTAGGACCAATAATCTCTCTCTCTCTCTCTCTCTTTTTAAGAATACCCATCGCACAAACTTTGAATTTCATATGCACAAAAGTACAACAAAACATACGAACTTAAAACCAACGTGTTCTTTTTTTTTCTTTTCTTTCCCTTTTGTTCATCCTCATGAGTGATAAATCCAACACTCTTGCAAATCAAATACTTCATCCCCAATTTTGAGTCATGCGGGTTACAAATATTTAAATCTGAAACTTTGTGGACACCTGCTGAAATTTAAATCTGAAACTTTTATCAAGTTTAACCATTTACATCAATTTGTCAAAATCAAAATATCACTTACCTATCAAATTACCCGCTGAAATTTAAATCTGAAACTTTTATCAAGTTTAACCATTTCCGTAAGTTTGTCAAAATACAATTTCACTTACCTATCAAATCTTTTCAATGTGATATGGGGGGGGGGGTTGAATTTGATAACCACACTTTTAAAAACTTCACAACACAAAACGACATTCAACTACGGTTTTCATGCACACACACATCCCAACAAAATGGGAAATCCGAGGGCATGATTCGTCGCCTAAACGAAATCATGTTCACATTACTCACTCATGCCAAACTCCCCTCTAGCTTTTGGGTCAAAGCGCTTCACACGGCTTCCTACCTCCACAACATTTTACCCACTAAGATACATAAATATCATACCCCCACCTCTCTACTCTATCTTAGACAACCCGCATATGATCACTTCCGTGTGTTCCGTTGCCTTTGTTACCCAAATCTAACCTCTACTCTCCCACATAAACTCTCTCAGATCCACACCATGCGTATTCCCGGGGTACCCAGCTAACTCTCGTGGGTACCGATGTCTTGAGATTGCAACCGACAAAACAATATTCTCGTGACACGTCACCTTTGACGAGACGCAAAGCCCGTTTGCCATTCCATCTTGACCTCCACTGATTCACTCTTTCCTCGACCCATATCCCATTATTTTCACATAAACTACACCACCACTAAGTAGCCAAAGCCCAAATACCCAAAATCCTCCCAACAGCCCACCATCACCAGCGCCAAATACCCTCGTCCCAACCCAACCCAACCCAACCCAACCCATCACACTGCTCACCGTAACCCATTTCCTTCAGCCTATACCCGACTCCTCATCATTGTCAAGCTCCATTCCCCACCTGGCCCACCATCTATAATTGGGCCACATCCTTCATCGATACACATTCTTGATTCTCCCCAACCTCAGTCTCATCACGACTCACCACCCCCAAACACTCATACCAACTCCACCCACTCCATGCAAACCCAGTCTCAATCGGGTATCTACAAACCACGACACCAGATGTCTCTCAATACCGAAAATTCTCCCAGCATCTCTCCCTTACCCAAATCACACCTCACCGCCCTTACCGACCCAATTGTAAAATTGCCATGACTAATGAATATGAAGCTGTATTGGCAAATAATACATGGGAACTAGGTCCGCGGCCTAGTGATGCACCTGTGATTCGTTGCATGTGGTTGTTAAAACATAAATATAATTCTGTCTGGACAGTTGAACGACACAAATCTCGACTTGTGGTAAATGGTAAAAGTCAGACCGTGGGCATCGAATGTGATTAGACGTTTAGTCCGGTAGTTAAACCTACAACCATTCGTGTTAGGACCAGAACATGAATCACACAAACACTAGAAGAATAATCAGCAAGCACACTGTAAGACCCTAATTCGTATATGACTAAAGTTGCAGCGGAAATTCATACCCTAAAAATTTCTTTCGTTACCAACACCTTGAATCGCTTAAAATCGTTTCTAAGGTTAAACCTTTTACAATAAATACGTTTATTATACTCATTTACAATAAGAAAACATAACCTAGCTTCACTCAGTTACGTACTCAACACTCCCGTACAATCTATCTTGTGACTCGACCTTTGATCGCTCCTCCTCAATAAGATAATCTGGCTCGAAAACCTGCATTCACCAAGCACACACAAGACATTAATATGTTATCAATATAAATGTTACTTAGCCTTGGACTATTCCCGTTCCATTATTCCTTATCATTAAACATTCCCTCTGAGTTCCTCACCTCTGGTGAGTCTTCGATACTGTACCTGCATTACACCTAAAACTCCATGTACACGCATAACAACGTAAAACTTAATCATACTGAATGACTTACATACATACCTAAACTTCATACATTTTATCTCCTCATATACATACGTACACACATGCATACAAACCTACTTGCATACATACTCATACACATACATGCCAACCTACATGCATACTTACATGTAAACACATCTACATCATTATATATGTATCAACATGTACACATACCTACATCATTACGTACACTCATGACATTATCCATATATACATACATACATCCCTACTCGCATCATACTAAAATCATACATGCCTACTCTCATACATACCCATCGTATACCCACGTACTTGCTCGCATACTTATAAACATACATACATACCTATCTACATATGTGCATACACTTAAGCTTATAAAAACGTAAGTTAAAATAATCATACGCAACTTAAAACGCGTTTAAACGAGTTCCCAAGGCAAAACGAGGCACGAAAACAATTTTCGGAGAAACAAGACCCGTCGCGTGGCGCGACGCCCTCAAATCGACAGAATGTTGTTGTTGCTGTGCTGCAGATTCCCATCACAACCGAATTTCACGGAAACTGTCATAACTTCTTCGTTATTGATCCGTTTTACCCGATTCTTTTTCCTACGCGTCCGTAATTTAATTCTCCATCTAATGGAGTAAAAATCTAACGTTCGACATAATAAAATTTCAGACTTTTAACTCTTCGGCTTATTACACTCTTATCAAATTCCGACCCGTTCATGCATTCAACAACATAACTTGTGTGTTTTACCATAACTTCTTATGAATCTAATAATATCAGTGACGCCTATCATAAAAGACTAAATTCTTGGATGTCTTGCCTCCTCTTAATCCCATTATCGTTCATATACTTATTTTGATCCGTTAAGGGTATTCGCGCATTAATTGGTCTATTACTAACAAAACCATACTTCCCACTTTCATACTTGACCAAAACATTACTCAAATCGAATAACTTGTTTATAAACTACTTATAAGATCGTTTGCCCCAAAATACCCATCAAGGGCATTTTGGTCAACTCTAATCCCATCATTTACGACGAAAGATTACAACCCATTTTTAACCTCAAACGTCATGATTACAGAAATCACTTACCTCGTGCGTCCGAGTTCAAGCATAGCTTCCGTGTTTATCCTTGGCCCGTTGCCCTTCCATGCTTATGTCCGCGTTGACATGACTCCTATCCGTACATGTCATTACATTCACATCCTTGTTAGCATATATGATTGTACGTATGAACTATCATATCAAATTCATATCTCATGTATGACTTTCATTAGTCAATTCAAACAAGCATAAAGCATACTCAACATCAACCTAACATAATCTTCTCATGAACTATATCTAAAATGCATTCCTCATGTTAGTTTACTATCAATTTCATTATTACCACATTCTATACATGTTTAACCATTAATTGCATACAATTTCACATATTATTGTCATTTAGACATTTCATCAAACACTTGGTGTGCGTACTACTTTCTAAGCATGATGTACAAGTATTTCATGTTTTTCTTCCTAATTATCACTTTCATTTATCATCACAAGTAAACATCATACAAATTCCATACCATAATCACTCTATATACAAATACACATCACATACTACACATATTCCTAATCAAGTTCATACCATTTCATGGATTAAACATAAACCCACTTAACTAATTGTGGTAATTCATCCAAACACCTAAATTCTAGCAATTTACTTAGAGTCTTCGCTTAGGGTTTGTTCCTAAACGTGCATACATCACTAATTTGGCCATAACCTTCATGATTCATACATAAATCACCACTAGTGATGATTATCAAGATTTCTCAACTTCGTTAAACATCAAAATTCAACATACCTTATGATCCCCTAGCTTGGGTGATCATTAATTCACGTTCGGTTGTGAATTTAGACTTCATTTGGCCCTTCAACTTGAAGATTTTTCAAGAACTAGGGTTTGAACCCTTGGTTCTTTCTCCTGGACATCGATCCAGAACACACGCAAGTGTGTGTGTGTGTTTGTGTGTATTTTCTTTTAATTAAACATCTTTCAAGTTGTCCCACTTTGGTCCCTCATGTTTCTTTTTAACTAAATAAGGCTATAACCCTTCGTTTAATACCAGCGATATTAAAAATCAACTAAGTTAATTATTCCTAGTTAATATCCATTTACAGTTTCACTTTTATCCCCTAACGGTATTTTACCCGTTCCTTTATATTAACCGGGTTTAATTTACCAAACCCATTTTTGGGGCGTTACACACACACAATCACACACTCTAAATCACAAGAACAAGAACACAAGATTTATAGTGGTTCGGTCTAATCTGACCTACATCCACTCCCACAACTAGTTCTCTTCTTTATTAGGTGCTCAAAAGTTACAGTACATGAATGAGAAGTATATATAGGGGTTACAATTAGGGTTGTTGACTTTAAACTACACTAACAGAGAACACTCCTACTAGCTACAGAAGGAGTATAACAAAGAACACCCCTGCTAGTCAAATCCTCCACAACCCAACAATCTCCCACTTGGAGGCTTTGACAACTTCAAACTGCACTCCATGCAACTTCATATTCATAAGTACCTCTGTAAACTCTTCATCTTCACTAGCTGTGGGCAGCCTTCTCATCAATTAACCTGAAGGCTCGTTGAAGCTCCCACTGAGCTTCAACTCATCAGTCACTACTCGTGACTCGTTCTCTGTCCCTATCAGCTCCCACTGACACGAACTGCCCGATCCTGGAACATCCTGAGAACAAACACACTCCGAATGAAGCAGATAATCAACTGGAGAGACTTTGACAGCTAGAATACTGGTTCTCTTAACCCACTGTCGTCTGGTAACTCTGACTGAAGCACAACATGTGCTCCCACTGCCACGAATGCCCCTGACTGGTTTTACTGAACCTTTTCTAGTACGTTCAACCTGAATCTGACCTGTGACTCTGGGTTTGCCATCTACAAAGCAAACCTTCTTCTGCCCACGAGATTCTGTGAACCGGATCTTGGTCTTCTTCTGAACTGGGAAAACCTATCCCTCAGGTGGTACACTGACCATGTACAATGAGCCTCTTTTCTTGCCACGTGAAACTACTAAATTTCCCTTAGTTACCTTCCATTGTCCACTACCGAACTTAACCTCGTGACCCTGATCATCCAGCTGCCTGACTGAAATAAGCATTTTCTTCAAGCCTGGAATAACTCTCACGTCTCTTAAAGTCCACGTAGATCCGACTGGAGTAAGTCAATATCACCCATGCCTGTGACATCTAAGACTTCATCATTTGCAAGTCGTACCTTGCCAAAATCCCCAATTTTAAGATTCCTTAATGCTTCACTGCTGTGGGTAGCGTGAAATGAAGCACCCGAATCCATAACCCAGGAATCCACACTGCTCTCCACATTACAGATCAAAACTTCATCATCTGAATGGTCTACTGCAGCATTAACTTCTTTCTTGTCGTTTGGACATTGATTCCTAAAATGTCCAACCTCTTTACAGTTCCAACAGGTCACATCATTTCGAGCCCTGGACTGACTCCTCTTTCTATTCTTGCTGCCACTACATCTGTTATTCTTCCTTCCTCTGCCAACATGCATTAAATCACCCGATGATCCACCTGAATTTCTTCTTCTGACATCTTCGCCCAGAATAAGATCCTGCATCTTCACAAACGTAAACTTGCTCGTATCTGAAGAGCTCGTAACAGCAGTTACGGTTCCAGACCAACTATCGGGTAATGAGGACAATAACAATAGGGCTTGGACCTCATCATCAAACTTGATGTTCACAGACACCAAACGAGACAAGTTCGAGTTTAGGTTATTGATGTGCGCTGTAACTGAATCACCTTCCCTCATCCTAGTATTCACAAGCTCTCGAATAAGATAAACCTTGTTCGCTGCAGAAGGCTTCTCATACATATTCGATAGTGTTGCTATCATTCCTCTAGCTGAGGTCTCCTTCTGGATGATGAATGCAACATTCTCCGATAGAGAAAGCGTTATCACTGCTCTAGCTTTCTTATCCATCCTATCCCAATCTGCTTGTGGCATTTTTTTCTGGCCTTTCATCCTCGAGCACTACATCTAAGTCTTTCTGACAAAGTAATGCTTCAATCTGCATCTTCCACCAACCAAACTTCTTTTCGTCAAACTTTTCGATTTGCACCTTCCCGTCTTCTGCCATGATAACACAAGCATGACTAAAACGAAACTGAAATCGAAACAAATAGAAAACCAACACTGAAACAAATAGAAACAGAAAACACCTGATCCACGTTTCTTTGATCTTCAAACAAACGGACTAAACACCTGTTGGCTAAATTTTCTTCTTTGTTTAAAGTTGAGGGGCCTCCTTGGTCAAATTGAGAAACTTCAATTCTCCACCAAAAAAAGAAATAACGCACGTACTGTGCTTCTTCTTCCCCACAGAACAAAAACAAAAGAAAACTCTGCTCTCTTCTTCCTCCTAGACGCACCCTGCTCCACAACTTCACAAAATTCAGTCACCAAGTGCAAAATCAAAGTCCTCATCTTCGATTTTGGAACCCTAGATACAATATCTAGCAACAATGGTCTTCAATTTTGTAACCCTAGGCGGCGGCTACTGGGTTATCGAAACCCTAGTCGCAATATGCAGCAGAGTCTTCAATCGGAGCCCTAATCGGAGTTAGGAACAGACGGCGGTGGTGACAGCTGTGCCAGCGGCAACTGGTTCAGAAACCCTAGACGCTATGTCTGCGACTGTGACTGAAACCTGAGACCACAACTTGTTCTTCTTCTTCGACAAGTAAGTGTTCTTCTTCACTTCTTACCAAGTTTGTGTGAATCGATCAAGAGCCTGAGCTCTGATACCAGTTGTTAGGACCAGAACACGAATCACACAAACACTAGAACAATAATCAGCAAGCACACACACTCACACACTCTAAATCACAAGAACAAGAACACAAGATTTATAGTGGTTCGGTCTAATCTGACCTACATCCACTCCCACAACTAGTTCTCTTCTTTATTATGTGCTCAAAAGTTACAGTACATGAATGAGAAGTATATATAGGGGTTACAATTTGGGTTGTTGACTTTAAACTACACTAACAGAGAACACTCCTGCTAGCTATAGAAGGAGTATAACAAAGAACAACCCTGCTAGTCAAATCCTCCACAACCCAACAATTCGCACTGTATTGAGTCTTTCTACATCGAAGGCCTGGCCCATCCATCAATGGATGTCAAGAATGCATTCCTTCACGGTCATTCAAAAGAAATGGTGTACATGTTTCAGCCACCAGGTTTTACTTCAGCCTCTCACCCTAAACATATTTGCAAGTTGAACAGGTCTCTATATGGTTTGATACAAGCCCCACGAGCTTGGTACCAACGTTTGCGGGTTACACCTCCAAATGGGGGTTCACGAGTAGTGTGTGCGACAATTCATTGTTTGTCTGATCTCAAGGTGACCAAGTTGCGTATTTGCTTTTATAAGTAGACGATATTGTTCTAACCGCTTCCAGTGACTCTTTGTTAAGGAGTATTATTAGCTCTTTGTCAGCGGAGTTTAACATGACTGGCCTTGGCCCTTTACACCATTTCTTGGTTTCGCGTTACAAAAACAAATGAATGGCTTGCTCCTTTCTCAATCCACTTATGCAAAAGATACATTGGCACGTGCAAACATGTCAAATTGTAAGTCGGTTAGCACTCTAGTTGAAGTTGTTTTCAAAACTAAGTGCAACTGATGGCGCCCCATTTGCCGAAGGATCATTATACGAAGCCTGGCTGGTGCATTACAGTACCTTACCATCACCCGACTAGATATTGCGTACGTAGTACAACAGGTATGTCTCTTCATGCATGCCCCTCGAAAGCCACATTTTCAACTTCTGAAATAGATACTTCGATACGTCAAAGGAATTCATGCATGCCCCTCGAGAGCCACATTTTCAACTTCTGAAACGCATACTTCGATACATGCCCCAAGGCCTTCTTCTCAAGCCATCCAGGTCCACCGAACTAACAACATACACAGACGCCGATTTGGCCGGGTGCCCCAACTCATGCAGGTCCACCTCTGGATATTGCATGTACATGGGCGACAATCTTATCTCTTGATCTTCGAAACGGCAACCCACTATATCTCGGTCCAGTGCTGAAGCTGAATACCGGGGCGTTGCAAACACCGTTGCTGAACTTTGTTGGATTCGCAACTTACTATCAGAACTGCATCTTCCGGTTCACAACGCATCCATCATTTATTGTGACAACATCTCTGCTGTGTACCTAGCCGATAACCCTGTGCAACACCAACGAACGAAACACATTGAACTATATATACAATTTGTTTGGGAAAAAGTTCGCCTCGGCACAGTAAAAGCCCTTCATGTTCCAGCAGAGTATCAGTGCGCAAACATTTTTACCAAAGGGTTACTAAAGCACTTGTTTCAATGTTTTCGATCCAGTTTATGCCTTCGATCACCTAGGGCTCAAACTGCGGGGGACTATTAGCCAATAATATTATTGGCATATATTGTGACATATTATTTGTGATATTCCTGATTGATAGCCTAGTATTGTTTCCATAGATAGCTCTCTATTTTGTATTATATATACGCATCTTGTATCCATTGTAATGATTAAGGATAAAACAAATAGGTTTTTATATTGAGAAGTGTATTCATCTTGAAAGAGGATAAGACAAATAGGTTTTTATATATATTTGATTTGAAGGGATGCATATGCACCGGAGTTTCACTAATGTCTCTTCGTACCACATATTTGATTCTCATTTTCTCTTTACACCCACATACCTTTTTAAATTTTTGTTACTAGTTTTTATTTTCTATTTGGAAGTTCGAAAAGTCTATTTTTGGTGACATCCACAAATTTCTTGCAATTCTGAAAAAGGCTTAAACAATTGACAGTTTCCTAATTATATCCCACAATGTTGTAGGGGGAAGCCATGGTACTCTCAAGGTTTCGACTCAGTGATATATTGTCGGCCACTAAAAAGTTCTCTGACATATATTGCATTGGGCTGCATGAATATGGTGTGGTGTATCAAGCAGAGCTTGATGATTTTGAAAATAAAAGTTCGTTGGCATTTGAAGAGAATAAAGGGCCAAAGACAACCATCAATGTAGCTATAAAACGCATTTGTAGTGGTGGGGATGTAAAACAAAGGTTCTTTTCAGAAATCGAAATGCGTACAAGCTATAAGCATCCCAACGTAGTCTCTTTGCTTGGATTTTGTGATGAAGGTGATGAGACTATTCTTGTTTATGAGTATACTTCTAACAAAAGCCTTGATGACTATTTGAAAAATGGTGATAATATGGATAATCTTACATGGACGCAACGTCTACACTTGTGCCTTGGGATTGCACGTGGACTCCATCATCTTCACACCAAGATGGACAACCAAGAAATGATAATACACGGAGACATAAAGAGTGCCAACATTCTGTTGGGAAGAAATTGGGAGCCGAAGATTGCTTACTTTGGGATCTCCAAATTCGACTTTTCAAATCAAGAGTCGAGCACTTTCATAAACACAAAAGTTTATTGGGATCCCGAATTTGAGAAAACACCTATAATGAAAAAAGAATATGATATTTACTCTTTTGGAGTTATACTATTTGAGATCTTTTGTGGGAGGCTGGCTTATGATTCCTTTTACATAGATAAAAATGAAAAAGGGCTTACATCCATTGTACGCAGCCACTTCAATAATGGAACAATAAAGGAATTGCTAGACAATAAGATAAAGGAAGTAACTGATGATGACATTTTTAATTCAAATCGAGGACCAAATCAAGATTCCTTGGATATGTTTTTGAAAATTGCCTATCAATGTTTGGAAGAAACTCAAGCCAATCGTCCAACAATGGAAATTGTCATCAAGGAACTTGAGATGGCATTAGACTTTCAAGTAAGTCAATATTTACAAAGTATATTATTCTTTCGTCTCTTTAATTCTTGCTCACTAGTAGGAAGTATTAAGCTTAACCCATATCAATTAACAGGATATGTGGTATGTATATTCATTTAATTCGGAATACATTAAGCACAACCTAGAAGTTTTGATCTATCGTATTTCATTAAGTAAACTAATTAACAAGTCATACCTTTGAATCTTAAGTTTATGGATTTATTCACAAATTGGCCTAGAATAACATGATAGCTAACGGTATAAGATCTGTAAACTATTAATTATTATGACTGCTATCTAGCGGACCACCTGTTTAGACTATTGTTTTAATTTTCAGAATGTATATTGTGTATTTTGAGTTCGTAAGCAAGTCGTTACAAAGAAAAAGAAAGGCTGGAGATATTTGGACACCCATCGCGCCTATTTCCACACTTTTTGTGCCCTAGACGCCTCGTATAGGCCTATACGAGGCGTCTAAGCACTGAATTCAAGGGGGTCCTGAGAGGGTGTCAGGCACAAAGTTTTAGGAACCCTTGACGCCTCGTACAGACCTATACGAGGCGTCTAGGTTTGTGTTTTTTTTTTGGCTGAAATGAGGGGTGTTTTGGTGGGTTTTGGTATGGTTTTTTTGATAGTTTTTGAAGATGTGTTTTTTGGTTGAAAATTTTTTTGGTTTTTAAAAAAGTTTTGTTTTTTAAAAATCAACTATTTTAAAAATCGGCTCTTTAAATATATTATATCGATTAAATATTATAATGTTTTTAACATTTTACTTTTTTAAATATTATTCTTCCGATTAAAATTTTATCTCGTTCAAATATTGTTTCCGTATTATATTCAGGGGATATATTGTTTCCGTAATATATTCAAAACATATTTTGTTTCCGTATTATCTCAATTTAACACAACAATCATTAAGTAACCGAATAACTAAAAACAAACATAAATATGACATATATAAGATAACTTTGTACATCCATAACAAAAATATATGAGATAAGTTTGTACATCCATAATAAAAATAAAAACAACAACAGGTCTATGCATCTAAATCCGAATCCGAATCTGGCTGTTGCGGCTGCTGCTGCTGATGTGGTGCTCGAGCTGGTGGAAGCGGTATCGGTGGTAATCCCTCTCTCTCTCGTCTATCCTGAGCCTCTCGTACCAGCCAACCTACCAAATCGTTGAGCATGTCAAGCTCGGCTCGTACATCCGGATGTAGCGGCGCAGGTCCTGGGGCATGACCTGGAATAGCGTGACGTGGAAACTGAGGCGCCCCGGCAGGTGGCGGTGGCTGTGGCATCGCTGCACCGTCTACATCCTGCGGAGGCTCCTCCACGGGCACTACATCAGCAGGAGGATGAACGGGCTCGAAATGCTCTGGTAGGGCCTCCTCTGTCCATATGCCCCCGTTGCGGTTTTTAAACCGCGGGCCAACTGGGAACCTCCTGATTACCCTCATCCCCCACAGCGACTGCATGCCCATCCGCGTCGGCATGACTGGCGGCGTCCGTAGATGTGGGTCCTCGTGCAGTACGAGGCCAAATGAACGGGCAATGACGGTCACGTACGCCCCGCCATACAAAAATCCGCGCTCCTGTCGGTGATGGGCGGAGGCGTAGTACTGGGCTAGACCGTGTGCTAGCGCGCACGGCCTCCTATACAACAAACAATAAAGGAAAAAAAGGTCTGTGGTCGTACACCACTCACGGCTGTAGCCGCGCGCTGAAATCGAAGTAGCGAGCAAATGGTGCAGATACCTGCAGATAGTGTTAGCGAAATACAGAAACAGAGATTAATAAACGATGCACATAATCACAATAATTGCCGTAATAAACGTACGTACCTGTACAGTGGGTCCCTAACAAACGACACCCTCCCCTTCGACTTGTCGTGCTCCCAAGTATTTGGCCCTGCAATCACCTGCCAAAACCCTAGAAGAATGGGTTTGTCAACCACCACTTGCCCCGCTGTGTAAATCTCAGTCTCGATCTCCCCCTGCATGTATAAACCAGAACGCACCGCAAAGTCTGCTAGCGTCATCGTACGCAAAACGCCAGCGAGCCTGAAAGAAATCTCAGGCGGAGGGGGAGCATCTGGGTACGGAAGCGCCACTGGGACCCCAGGAGGGTGAAATGTGAATGACGAAAGTAACTCGACCAGCAGCTCCCTGTAGGTCGGCGTGTGCGCCAAATCAAAAAGACGATGCCACGGCGAATCGAGAGGTATAAACCGACGCACTCTATCCGTCTCACCAAGCTCCCCCATCGCATCCCAGTCGATCGATGCATGCGATCCAATGTACATCCTCCTGAGCTTCTGGCAATGGCGGGCGGCATCGGTGCCGTCGGGAAACTCTAGGTACGGACAACCCTGAAGCGTATCCAGAGCCGGCCGCCGCCTCCGTCGTGGACCCTCCTGAACCGGCTGAATCGGCAGTGGCTCACCAAGATCTATCTGAATGTCGTCGCCCTCCATAATCAATCTGCAGGTAAATAACGTATACGTATAAAAACAATAATAAATAAATCAGAATAATAATAATAATTAATAAATAATAATAATTAATAAATAATAATAATAACTAATAATAATAATAATAATAAATAATAATAATAATAATAATAAACAATAATAATAATAATAATAAATAATAGTAATAATAAATAATAAAAATAATAATAATACTAATAATAAACAATAATAATAATAATAATAAATAAAAATAATAATAGTAATAATAAATAATAATAATAATAATAATAATAATAATAATAATAATAATAATAATAACAACATTAACAATAATAATAACAACATTAATAATAACAATAATAATAAAACTAATAATAATAATTAATTAAAAAAAAAAAACACAGAGCCTCGTATAGCCCTCGTATAGGGCTATACTCGGCGTCCTGTTCTTCCACATTCATCTTCAACCTCAAAACTCAAACCCCCAAACCCCACAAAAATCAAATTTCAGGGCAAACCTACGGTCTAAAGGCAAAAACGTGGCAAAAATATTAAACTACGGGGCGAAATACGTACCGGTGATGCTTAAAATCTTCGAAAATCCGGTCGAGATCCGTATCCGAGGCGTATAAAGCTGTATTCTCCGTATGTGTGTTTGTTTTTTGTTTGGGGGTATAAGCAGCCTCGTCTAGACCCCCCTGTGATATACGAGGCCTAGACGCCTCGTATAGCTCAATACGAGGCGTCTTGGTTTTTTATTAAATGACCATTTAGCCCCTGGTATGCCCCCAGCATAGGCATTATTCAGGGGCAAAATGGTAATTAATAAACTTTTTTTAATAATTTAAAAACAAAAAATCTCAAAAAGTTGCTAGCCCCTGATACCGTACGTTTGTGCAATAAGAAGTCCTGCATAGGGGAAGTCCATCCAGTGATCCCCCCCACAACCGGACACTGAATCCCAAATTAGGCCCTGACGATGCGTGTAAAAATAACCTTTATCCCATGCTTCAAATATTGGGAACCAGATCGATTTGTTCTTATCCATTTCTTGAACAAGGTGCCTTCGAATGAGCCCCCATGAACTCTGTTCCATACCTAAGCCCACAGCCACAGACCGAAACCCACAATGACCGTCCGGCATCACATCTCGTATGCACGAGACGTACGGATGGAACACTAGCGGAATGTCATCCTGAAACTGTTCGATGATTCCCACGTACTCGTCCCCAATGATTAACGGAAAACCGTGAGCATCTCGTGTCTCTTTCTTCTTAGAACTCTTTGAACGGCTTAGGCTCGCTTTGGGTTTTTGGGACCTTATAACCGACTGTTGAGAGGCCTGTGACGGAACGTACGAGCTGTGACGAGGTTTGTCGTACTTACTTTGTCAGGAACCTTCAAAGCACGTGTTTGCATCACCGAATGAGCTTCTCCTCAATTCTTCATCTATACGAGAGGCCTCCTCCAACCTTTGTTGTACCTGCTTTGTTGTTGGTCGGCCACGAGTATTTTGTTGGACAACCGGTGGTTTCTTGTTAGATTTCTTTGGAGTCAACACCGCTTTAATCTTTGAAATCAGGCTTTTTTGCTGAGCTGGGGGGTGCGACTCTAATTGTTGTCTAACAATATTTAGCTCTTCGACCACGTCCACGTCATCGTCTATCAATTTACAACTTTGGAAGTTAAGTCTCCGCCAGAAGACGTCCACGTCTTCGAGTTGAATCGGACGCTCTGCACGGTTAAAAACAACATTGTTTAAGTCACATGATTAACGGAAATATATCACACAAGTGTTGTACGTTTAACAATTATTACCTTCAAGCATGTACTTTTGTATCCTGCAAGCACAGGGCAACCCACAGCTGTGCCACATTTGGCAACCACATGATGAATGAAAGCGCTCCAAGACATCTAGCTTCCTAATTGCCTCTCCCCTCAACAAATCAAGGGCTGTATGAGATACTTTACCAAGTAGGTGTTGAAACAACGGGTGTTTGTGGTGGGTCATTGTTTTTTCGATGCTTTCTCGAAAAGTCTTCCTTATTTCACCGAACTGTGTCTCAACTATATCATGGACACAACCAACTATACGGTCGAGCGAGCTCCTATCTTCAACGTATCTCTTTAAGTTGGCGTGTTGGCTCTCAACTCTGTTTGTGGTACGATTACCAAAGTTGCGCCTCTTATCAGTCCACGCAAAGACGAACATCTCCTTATAGTCTTTTAGCCAGTTATCGTACACGTATTTGAAGACTCCTAAAACGTAAAAATTATTTAATAAAATTTGCATATGTGAGTCGTATGTTATTATAAAAACTTACTAGAACGTTTGCACTCCACAAGTCGTTTTCGCATGTTGCGCAAGTGGTACTCGTAGATGAGTATGGATGGAGACTCAATCAATGTCCCCCAGAATGACAAAAATTTCTTCCAGTCTTCGTCTGTGAAGGCACCCTTGCAGTTCTTCATAACATTCTGTTGTATGTGCCACCTGCAAAGAAGCCTGGAGGCGTTTGGAAATACTTTAGCACACGCGCCCATAAGGGCTAGGTCTCTATCGGTTAAAATCACACGTGGCTCCATGCATTCATCCAACATTGACTTGACCCTCTGAAGCACCCACACAAAGTTATCACCCCGTTCTTTACTAACAACGGCATGCGCGATAATAAACGATTTGTTGGTAGGCGTCATACCAACAATCTGGATAAAGGGCATATTGTATATGTTTGTCTTGTACGTCGCATCGATCAGCATGACGTGGGGGAATGCACGCCACATGTCTCTCGAGTACCGATGAAGAAAGAAGATATCTGTTACGATCTCTGTTCCGGGTTCCTCCCGTGTCTCGTAAATAAAGTCGTTGTTTATCAGCTTGTTTTCTAGTGACTGCATGGGAGTCAATCCTTGTCTTTGTTCGGCTCTAATCTTCGCCACAATATTTTGAACGTCTTTCAGAACATGAAACCTGTCGGGGTCCTGCTTCCTTATCGTTTGAAATATTTTGCGCGACTCCATGTTTTGAGCTGTCAGCTGCTCGATCAGTTTCATTTCGCTTGGAGTAAACCTTCGCACAAACGCGTGGGCCGACAGGTCCTCACAAAGTTCGTGGTTATGTTCAATTTTTCCGTCTTTAATCTCCCAGGTTTCATACGGGTGGTTTCGCACAGCCAGCAGGTAAAACGGGCAACCGGTTTTTTTGCTTCCGGCTTTTCTAAGTGTTGCTGTAGTCTGGTGCTCACCAGCACGATCACATTCAAGCCATACCCTCCGGATTATTCCACCGGTTTTCTTTGATCGACGGGTGACAATAACGAAACCATCCGCGTTTGCTATTTCTTGAATCCGATTCTTTAGTTCATCTAAAGAGTTGAAAACCTGTAATATCGACAATAATAATAAATAATTTTAATAAATAAATAATAATAATAATAATAATATTAATAATAATACTAATAATAATACTAATAATAATAATTAAATAATTAAATAATACAAAAATAGTAATTAATACCTGCTTTTTTAAGTACGGACTGTCCTGGATGGGAGGTGTCTCACCACCATATCTACCATATCCACCATAACCACCGTCTCCTCCGTATCCACTGTAACCACCGTCTCCTCCGTATCCACCGTCTCCTCCGTATCCACCGTCTCCTCCGTATCCACCGTCTCCTCCGTATCCACCGTCTCCTCCGTATCCACCGTCTCCTCCGTATTCACACCCTCCTCCGTATCCACCGTCTCCTCCGTATTCACACCCGTATCTATAATCCGGATACCCTTGTTGCGTCAGATAACTTGGTTGACAAGCATGGTATGAGTCATCTACAGGGGGTGTTTCATCAACAGGGGGATGATTGTTCAAATCTAGAAACGGTTTGTTTTGTTCTCCTTGTATACTAGACACAACCTCCTCTTGCTCATTAGAATCGGGAACGCAAGACTCCTCCAAAATAAAGAACCGTATCATCATTAGAAAATAATAAACTAAAACAAAAACTAATTAAAACATTTAAGTACCTGTACTGTTACCGGATCGCTTTCGGGCACCCAGTTCTCGCTATAATACTGCCCGAAGACATAGTTGCCGTCCCAGTATGATGACATTTCAACACTTCGGGATGATAATAACACAAATTAAATGTCGTCCCAGAATGAAAGAAGAAGAAGAAGAAGCAGAATGAAAGAAGAACAAGCAAATGTTTTAAGTTTTTGGTTCGATGCTAGGGACAAACCATACACTGTATGTTGCACTTTTTCATAAGCCATCGACGCCTCGTATAGCTCTAGACCCCTCGTATATCTTTTTGTCACCTGTAGAAGACGCCTCGTATAGGTCTATACGAGGCGTCTTATTGCCTCGTATCCATCTCTCGTACAGACCTATACTCCCCGTCTGATGTGACTGATTTGACATTGTGCTTTGTTGCAGAGATGGTCGGAAAAGTAACCCTATACGCCTCGTATAGGTCTATACGAGGCGTCCTGAAGGGTGTCAAAATAGGCATAAAGGTGTGTAAATATGTAGACCCAAAAGAAATCATATGCTACAATTTTATGTGTCCTGTATATTAAAATAATTGGAATGAATGAATGTGCATATGCATATTTGAAAACACAAAAACTATTTATTCGTTCACTTCCCAATAACGGGGAACAAAAACAAGGGAAAAAAACTATTAGCCATGCAAATGATATCGTTTTGTTCAATCAAATTTAAAACAATGTATACTTTTTAATCTATCAATAGATATAGTTTTATTTCGCAAAAAGGTTCTGATATATTCAACATTATTACAGATGTATCTATCTTTGTTTCATATAAACTACTTCCGTGTAATTATTTGAATTATGATGTTGATTTAATATCCCATGACTCACAGAAAAACTTAATGAAAAGCCTCCAAATTTCACTTGAAGACATTAGATTGGCCACGGATGAATTCAGTCAAAAGAATTTCTTTGGAAGTGGAAGCCATTGGGATGCATATATAGGAGAAGCACCACATGCTAATGCTACCATTGTTGCAAAACGGTGGAGTAGCAAGTTCGATGGCCAGTTTCGCACGGAACTTGATATTCTTTCTAAGCGTAAGCACAAAAACATCATTCGTCTTGTAGGCTACTGTAACGAGATGAATGAAAAAATCATTGTTTACGAGCACATGTCTAAAGGAAGTCTTGATAAATATTTAAGTGATTCCAATCTTCGATGGATGAAACGGCTTGGGATATGCATTGATGTTGTGAGTGCATTGGAATTCCTTCATGGAGGTGATCTCACACTCAAGAAGGTGGTACATAGGAACATCAAAAGCCATGGAATTTTACTAAATGATAACTGGGATGCAAAAATTTCTAATTTTGAGTTGTCATCATTAGATTCATCACACCAAGACATGGAGTATATCAGCAATGATGCTTATCTTGACCCGCAGTACAAACAAGGTTTCTTAACTGAAAAATCAGATATATATTCGTTTGGTGTGAGTTTATTTGAAATCTTGTGTGGAAGATTAGCATGGGTAGAGGGACATGAAGATAACAACCAGACTTTAGGCCCTTTAGCTAAACACTACTATGAACAAGGGAAACTTGGTGAAATGGTGTTTGAGCATTTAAAGAAACAAATTGTGCCAGAATCATTGGGTACATTTGTGGATATTGCCTATCAATGTTTACATAAAGATGGCGATAAGCGGCCAAAGGCACGTGAAGTGGCAATACAACTTAAGAAAGCACTGAAATTTCAAGTAAGTTTTTGTATTTATACATAATATGGTATCTATCAATAAGATAACTATTCGTTGTATGTCAAAAGATACAGAGGAGCTATTAATATATATAAATCACCAAAATGAAAATGTTCATAAAAAAATACCAAAATGAACATTAACTTTTATTTCTTACCAAAATAAACAAAAAAATGTGGGCTAATTTGGCTAAAATTTAGGTTGTGCTTTACATTTGGTATCTTTTTATTTGTCTTTAAAAGGAAGCGCTAGCTAAGACCGAAATTTAGTCGGATCTTTTTTAAGCCTAAGACTTGAAGGTATGGAGTGGGGAGGATGGGCCACCACGTCACCGGGAGTAAGGATGGGTCTAAAGGGGATGGACCAAAGGGGTGGAGGATGGGGCTAAATATATATATATATATATATATATAGGGGTAGGTTAACATACAAAAGGGCTTATCATACTTCACGTACGCTACGCTTCCAACCGTCCGATCTGGGTAAAAATAACGCATGGAGCCCTAATAACGCATGGGGAGCAGTTTTTTTGTGATAATCACGCATGAGAGGTGATAATCACGCATGGGTAGTTAATCACGCACGTTATAAATGGCAAAAAAAATAATCACGCATGTTGTGTGTATTGTCGCGTACGATAATGTATGATAAGCAGTTTTGTACATTATACTTTCTCTCTATATATATAGGGGATGGATCATGAGAAAACTAGTTTAAATGAGAAAACCAAAAAACTAACTAAAAAAGCCCAAAAAACATACCAATTTTTTTTTTTAAATTCTATAAAAAAAATCGCAGGTTTTTATACCTGGAAAAAAAATTTCAAAAAAAAAAAAAAAATTTCGTTGTATTGCACATGTGCACTATTACGGATATATTGCACATGTGCAATACAACAAAATTTTTTTTTAATTTTTTTTTATGTATAAAAACTAGCGATTTTTTATTAAAAAATTGTAAAAAAAAAAACAATTGGTATGTTTTTTAGCTTTTTTTAGTTAGTTTTCTAGTTTTCTCATTTATATGTAGTTTTCTCATGATCCTCTCCCTATATATATATATATATATATGTATGTATGTATAGGTATGTGTGTGAAGAGGTGGCCCGGCTTGGGCGTCAGCTGGAGGACGGGGAAGACGGGATGGACCACAGGGGGCGGTGTGGGGGTGCGGCGCCGGGCCTCGCCGGGCCAAGGCCGGCTCCCATACCCTCCAGTCTAACATAGTTTGCACTTTTTTTAGATGATGGCTAAAAGGGTGGGGTAAACTTAGCCGTCGGTTAAATGTAGCCCACACTTTAAACTTTTATTATTTTAATTAATTTTCTCCTGGACCTCATTGTACATTTTTTTTTTGTGGCACTTAAAATTTAACACACGCTTTACCGTCTAAAGAGCATTCTCATCTAAACCATCAAAATATGTGAGGGGTAGTTTTTATATTATAAAGGGTATAAAAAATGGTTGTGAGTGGAGGAGAGAGAAAATGTTACTGTTCATCTGTATATTTGAGGGGACACTGTTCACCTAGTATAATTTTTTTAATATATATTGAAAGTGGTTGTGAGTGAAGGAGAGAGAAAAAATGTAATGATAATATTATTTAGGGTAAATTACTTTTTGACTCCCTGTGTTTTATGGGTTTTAACTAGTTGAGTCCAAAAGCAAAAAGTTTAACGACCTGAGTCCCTATAAGCATTTTCCTTAACTATTTGAGTCCAAATTTCTAACTCCATCCATATTTTCTGTTAGTTTTTTTATTAAAAGACTAAAATGCCCCTGTATCTTCTTCTTTACCCTTATAAAACCCTAAAAGTTCTCCATCTCTCCCAAACTTACAGCCCACACAAACCCAGTCTCTGTTTTCTTTCGAGTACACACCGGAGATCGGAGCTCCGGCTATCTTCTCCGACAAGCGCCACCCTTACAACCCGTTCACCTAAACCCCTCTTTCTCTGTTGCAACTCAGGCGACCGGAGTCGCACCTATGGCGATCTCCGGCGTCTTCTCGTTCACCGGCGACAACCACCCACACACCCCAGCTGCCCTTCTTCTTCTTCTCCGGTGAGCCACACTCCACACGCACCCCTGTAAACTCCCAACACCTCCCTGCTACCCTTGGTTAGACGGCCAACCACCACCAATCGGTGGTGGCGTGCGGCGGCAGTTAAGCGCAGGAGAGAGAGGGTTAGAGAGAGAAAGATCGGAGGAGGAAAGGGTTAGAGAGAGAAAGATCGCAGGAGAGAGAATGTGGCCACCGGAGCTCCGAACCGGGCTGAAGCAGTGGCGGCGGGCACCCCTTTGGCCATCACCGTCGCACCACCACCACACCACCATCACCTACTTCGCCCCATCTCAATGGTGGTTCTTGATTCTTGAACATTCTTGAAGATGAAAAGATGTTGACTTTATCAGTCAAGATCCAAAGCCCATTTGACCATGCAATTCAATTTGGGGAAAAACCATTTTCTTTACATTCTTTTTCTTGCTACCCCAATCATTACCCACAAAAAGTTTGCATCTTTTTCAATGGATCTTTGAAACCCAGTTGCTGATTTACTTTGAAAATCATACCCAGATGAGATGGGTCAACACTGGTGTGTTTTGTTTCTTCTTCTTTTATGGTTTCAATGTGCAATAAGTGGTGATAAAGGAGCATCTATTACCAATTTAAGGG
Organism: Helianthus tuberosus; assembly: GCA_030545235.1. Classification (NCBI taxonomy): domain Eukaryota; kingdom Viridiplantae; phylum Streptophyta; class Magnoliopsida; order Asterales; family Asteraceae; genus Helianthus; species Helianthus tuberosus. Next base: position 442,927 of record JARYGA010046138.1, read on the forward strand.
CCCATGTTAATTGCCAAAGTTGAATGAACTGAAAGGTATGGTGCAGTGTGGTGGTGAAGGTGGTGGCACCCTGCAGTGCGGTGGTAGTGGTGATTACGGAGGTGGGTGTTGATGGAGAGAGAGAGGGATGAGAGAGAGAGAGAGTTGATTGAGAAATTACAGAATCATTTAGTGTATAAGTACATATAAATATAAAAAGGTGAAATAATATCTTGTGCATAAAGAGTTGTACTCTATGTATAGTTGACTAAAATGCCCTCGTAGTTAACAGACTTGGTGGATGATGTTAGAAATTCGGAAAATGCTTATAGGGACTCAGGTCGTTAAACTTTTTGCTTTTGGACTCAAGTGGTTAAAACCCATAAAACACAGGGACTCAAAAAGCAATTTACCCTATTATTTAATTGAAAATGAGAGAGAAAAAGTATTTTTGTTTTTAGTGAAAATATATTGATATATGAGTTGTTTTTTAGTTGAATGTATGTATAATTTGATGGATTGGATGAGAATGCTTAAAAGCAGCGAAGTTTATTTGTCCTCTCTTTTATTTTCATAACTTTTTTAGGTCAATATGTTTATTTTGATAGTTTTCCAAAAATATTAAACACTTAATATAGAGGAAAATCTATCTAAGTAAAGAGTATTAATTATTTATAATATTCATTTATTTAATTGTTTGGTTAATACATATATATAGGACATTGAAATATGGGAGCCCAAACTACCTAGTGACTACAAAGAAATAATCAGGCTGTCGGAAACCCCTGAGATCAAGGAGATAAAGGATATCTACGAGAAGCTCTCCACTGGGATCCTCCTTCCTAAGGAGAAAGTGGTAATAAAACATCTTATATATTATTAAGGGCTGTTGATTACTCTCTTATTTTAAAATAATCCTCAAAATTATTCAGGCATACTCACATTATTTGATTTTCTTTGTTTTGTGTATCAGTGGATTATACTAAGTGATAACGGAGAAGCAAATAAAATGATATCAGGGACGTCAACAAACTTTTCTTACAAAAAGCATGAATCACATAAGTGTAGATCTATTCGTATTTCAAGGTTCCACTCTCTTTCTCTCTCTCTCCCTCTCATTCATTTATTTTAACTATATTTGATTTAAATAACTCCAACTTTCATTAATTGGCCAATAACACTCTTAACTTTTAATTTGTACACCACCACTCCTAACTTTCAATTTATTGGCCGATAACACTCCCTAACTAATTGAACCCTAACCCAGTTAGCTGATGTCAGCTGCCAAATCATCAAAAAATGTCACGTCAGCTGCCATGTCAACAAAAATGGCCACATCAGATGTCACGTCAGCAAAAACTAACTGGGTTAGGGTTCAGTTAGTTAGGAAGTGTTATCGGCCAATAAGTTGAAAGTTAGGAGTGCTGGTGTACAAATTGAAAGTTGAGAGTGTTATCGGCCAATTGGTGAAAGTTGGGGTTATTTAAATCTAATATTTATTTATTTTATTTTGTTACTTTCTATTTTTTTTTACAAGCAAAACTAATTAGAACATATGCAACGTTAAGTTCATGACGCCCATATGATAGTCGTGGACGAACAGGTCCAAGACCACCCATTGTAATATGGGAGATATTGTGTTTATGGGTTGTGAGGAAAAAACTTGCCTCTACAAACTGACAAATGTTGCGACGTTAGTTTATTTACTTTTCTTAGTTTTATGTTTGTTGTATCCATAAAAATTATATATATAGGGAGGAGCTCATGTGAGAACCACCATTATTGTGAGAACCGCGAGAACCAATGTGAACACAACCTAAAATAGCTAAAAAAACTTAAAAAAACCTAACCCCCACCACCCCCCCAAGCTAAATGCTAAAAACTAAAACCCCAAAAAAAACCCAAACCCCCCCCCCCCCCCCCCCCCCCCACCAGCTAAAAAGAGCAATATGTTGCTATGAATTATTGAAAACTTTCATGATGAATTTTGTAAATTCAAAGAATTGATTCCACAATTAAACAACTTCAAAATTGTTTATATTAATCTACGTTTGTCGGTTAATAATTTCATATTCAAATTATCTATCGATTGCTTTAAGTCGATTAATAATTCTAATATGAATTTTATATTCAATAAATTGAATTCTAAGAATTCGATCGATTGAATTCAATAAATTGAATTTCAAGTTATGAATTTTATATTCAATAAATTGAAATCTAAGTTATCAATCGATTATTTTAAATCGATTAATAATAATGAAAGATTCTTTTCAAAGAAATCTTTAGAATATTATATTCAAAGTACTATTCATCTTAGTTTATTTACTTTTCTTAGTTTTATGTTTGTTGTATCCATAAAAATTATATATATAGGGAGGAGTTCATGCGAGAACCACCATTATTGTGAGAACCGCGAGAACCAATGTGAACACAACCTAAAATAGCTAAAAAAACTTTAAAAAACCAACCCCCCCCCCCCCCCCAAGCTAAAATGCTAAAACTAAACCCCAAAAAACCTAAAAAAAATCTAAAAAAATAAAAGAAAATCTAAAATTTTTTTTTTAATAATTTTTATGTTAAAATCGCTACTTTTAGAATCCAAAAAAAATTAAAAATTTTTTTTTTTTTTGGCTTCGAAAAGTATTGATTTTTTTATAAAAAATATTAAAAAAAAATTTGTGTGATTTTTAGCTATATTTAGGCATTTTTTGTTGTGTTCACATTGGTTCTCGCGGTTCTCGCAATAAGAGGTGGTTCTCGCATGATCTTCTCCCTATATATATATATATATATATATATATATATATATATATATATATATATTTTAAACTTATAAAAAGTTTGTATAATAAACTTTTCATTTTGGTACTTATAAAATTATATTTATATAAAAACAAGTAAAACATTCGTAAAATTATGAATATATAAACTTAGCAAAAATAAATAAATTATATAACTTATAACAAAAAAAACATTAAGTTATGTCTATATTTTTTGATAAAAATTAAGAACTTCATAATATTAGTGATATATTGATAAGTATTCTAAGATCAAACCAAATACATTGCATTTAGATGACATGGCACATCATGGATTAAATATTGCATTGGAAGGGATATGCATTTTGAAAGAGGCACGTAGGGACGTGTGGCTGCATTTAGGAATTTGGTGGACCCAATTTAAATAAACATATTAGGTTTTATTAACTTCGGTTACTATATTAGAGACGATTACATACTAATGGTAAGTGATAAAGCTTTAACACAATCATTTTTTTTTTATTCTTTTTTCACAATGTAATTTAAAATCAACAGTGAAAACATTTAATTACCTTTGTTGTTTTTTTTTTCATAAATTAACGGTAATAAAGTTTGACTATCAGTAACTTTATTTAAAAATAACAATAAATGAAAAAAAAAGAGAATTATGAAAGAAAAATTGATTCATTCTCATTCACATGACAATACAAATACATACATCATATGTTTATACTAATAGAAAGAGGAACCCTGCAACCATAACCTTCATTTACTTAAGGTAACGTTTGGTATGTAAGAATGAGAGATGGAATGGAATGAATCATTGTGAGGGAATGAAGAAAATAGTGTTTGGTTGGTCGATGGAATGGAATCGTCCATTCCAAAATGCATTTCATTCTCTCAAAACCATTCCATCCGTTTGACTGGGCTTATACTTAAATATCAAAAACAGTACATTGTTTGACTGGGCATATACTTATGCAAATATTTTATGAATTAATGTCTTAATCATTCTTATTAGTAGCACTCAGGAGTCAGGAGAATTGCATTGATTGTTAAATGAGTAAATTACAAGTTTTGTCCTTTATTTTAAACCAAATTGTAGTCGTTGATTTCAAAATCTTGCACGGTTTGTCCTTTGAGCCTAACTCAGTCAGATTTTTTGGTTAAGTATGGTCATGTGCAGCCTTGCACATGAGGGTATACTTGTCATTTCACCTTCTCAGTTGTTACTTTGTAAACACTTAGACCACCCATAGTGGGGCGTGATTTTTAAAAAAAAATTGAAAAAAAAAACGCTCCAAAACGCCCCTCCCTCCACTACACCCGGCGTTAGCCGGCGTTATCATTCAAAAAGTTGCAAGCCGGCGTTTAAATTAAAACGCTAAATTGGATGTGCAATAATGGTGGGGGCCAATGGGAGACTTCCATGTGTAAAGGTGCCATTTCTTTTTTTTTTTCTCTATAAAAAATAATTGTTTATTGATTGGAAGGGGCGTTATTGGCATAATGTCCCACTACGCCACTTTTGCTATAATGGCCCAACGCTGACTAGGATTCCACGTGTCGGATAATGCCCCATGGTAGGGGCATTATACCAACTTACCACTACATATGGTCTTATTATTGAGGGCTGTATCTACAATACTGAAAAAAAAATCCAAATTCTTTCTCTGTAATCTGAACACCACCACAGCCCAATCTCTCTCTAATTTCATTCAAGGATTCCAGCTTTGCAACACATTTTTGAGGTCAGAAAACTTTGCTTCTTAAAGCATGTAAAGCATTTCATGCAAAATTAACATCAAAGATCAAGACTTTAACAGAAATCAAGATATGGGTTTTCAAGAATTCGAGTTAGGGCTCAAAATCCATGAAGAATTTCCAAAAAAAGAAAGAATTAGCATAATCAAATGGAAAAGTTTAAAAGGCATACCTTTAGAATTGGTGCATAGGATTGCAGTGAGAGTTAGCAAAACTGATAGAAGGAAGATTGGGGAGAAAAAAGAAGCCATTTATTTTATGAGATTAAGAATTGAGGGTTTTGGAAATGGGGTTATGAAGAAAGATGAAGGGGAGAAATGGTCATCAATTTCCGGTAGTACATCTAAGCCGCCAACAACCACCATCAACAAGCACCATCCACCACCAATCCCGTTACCAACCACCCCCCTCCATCTCGTGCGACCACCAACTTCCACCGCCGCCAACAACCACCATCATCCACCCACCTTCAATCTAATCCACCACCAATCCCTCCCAACTTTGAGAAGGTTTGAGCTGAGAGAAGAGAGAGAGAGAAGCGAGAGAGAAGACAGAGTTCGTGTGATAAAGAAAGATAAGAGAGAGAGAGTGTGTGTTACACATCTTTTTTGTTTTTTACACAAAAGCCCCCCTAATATAACTTGTTTTACATAATAGTCCCGAATGAGATGAAAGTACAATAATGCCCTCATGTGCAAGACGCATGACCAGATTTAACCAAAAAATCTAACTGGGTTTGGCCTAAAGGACATAACGTGTAAGATTTTGGAACATTAAGTATATAACTTTTCAACTTTTGCGCTAAAAGACAGCGCTTGCAATTTGCTGTAAACATAAAGGACAAAACTTGTAATTTAGTCTTGTTAAAGTTAAAAAGGCAATTTTGTACTTTTAGGCTTTTGCTTCATCAATAACAAACTAAACCTTATAACTGGGTGGACAAATAATGTTGTAGACTGATCACTCATAACATGTACAGGTTTCCAAAAGTGGCAAAGATATTGGATATCTCAAATTTAAAGATCCAAGTTACGATAGACAATCAATTTTTATCTCCAAATGTCATATACGGGGTTTATTTGGTCTTCAAATTTTCTAATCCAAGAAATTTTTTACGTAAACATATGTACATGAACCTAAAGTACAACAATGAGACCGAAACTTTACATTCACATTTTGCAACAAGTAGAGACGAGGATTGGATGATGATTGAACTGCACCGTCACTTGAATCGCAAGGACAAAGTTTCTTTCACGTTTCTACTAGAGAGCTTTTCAAGATACTATTGCGGTAGTGGCGCCATCTATATTGAAGGCGTTGAATTCCGCGCCATCAAAAAAGCAAGTTTAAAAAATACTCTTTTGTTTTCTTTCTAGATGATTATGGTTTCACTTTGTACGATGTACTTTGTATGTTCATAATATGATGTTACAATTTGTATATACAGGTGGCACGTGAAGATATCAAGAATCTAAAGGTAGTCCAACAAGTTCAAAACTCAAACTCTGACTTGGAACACTTGTATCAAGTACTAACTGAGAATGAAAATGTTCTTTTTTCTTATTTCTAATTAATAAACATTATCTTTTGTAGAATCAAAATATTCCTTGTGATCTTGCTACTAAATTCTCTCGGTCATTTGACAAACAGTTATTTCTAACGGAATTGAACGGAAAGAAACATCTTATGCTTTCTGCGACAGAGGTTTTGGACAACTCTAAAAAATTGGAGGCTTTTCGTTCTAAATCCTCAGCCGACTCGAGGTTTGCCTTTTGATTAAGTCTCATTAATTAAGTTGTAAAGTCCTTTAATAAAATATGAATGTTGCATTCTTAGATCCTAAAAGATATATGGTACATCGTCTTCAAGAACTAATGTAACCAGTATCATACATGTAGATTTCCAAATGTGATGGAGCTTCTACCCCAACAAGTATTTAGAATCAAGTACAAGATTAAAACTGAACTGTTGTCACCATTCACTGAATACACATGTTACCTTGTGTTTAAGGTTTCAGAAAAATGTCGGGGGTTACATTGTCCAGTGAAGATACGAGATCTACTCTACCGTAGAAATAAAGAAAACCAAATTATTTATTTTAGATCTCCAGACCCATTGAATCATCATGAAGACTTTTGGGTTCCAGAGCAGAGGAAAGATGGATGGATGGAGGTTATGGTGTGGAAGTTCAACTCAAAGTATGAAAAGCTTGGAAATGATTATATTCCTATGAATTTGAAACTTGTAGCTTATGAGGGAACTATGTCAGGGCTTATTATATGTGGCTTGGAGTTTCGACCAACGTAGATGTGGCCTGTGGGTTTGTGTTGCTGAATCATTGGACCTTTAAGTAGGGGTATTTAAGAATCAATATTCGAATGCTAGTCAACTGGAATTCAAAATTTTGTTTCGAATTGACTCGGATCAAGATCTGAACTGAATATAATGTATGTGTATATGTTTGTGTGTTTATATATGATACAAGTTAAGTGCTGCATGTCTCCTTGTACCTGATGGTTTATTTTTTGTACAGATCATTAGTTTAGTATTTTAATTGGCCGGAAGGGGTAATTTAGCAAGTAAAAATTTCATTTCGTCCAAGTCTTCTTTATAGTGGATGTTCCTTTGTTTTTCTCGCTTTTAAACAGTGAAATGATGTTTGGACACAAGTGGTCATGTTCATCTATACACAAAACGGATGAAGAACATGTGCACAGCAATATTAAAAGTGGTGTTCGGATAAAAGAAAGGCAAAAGATAAGGAAACCAAGCATGAAAAGTCATATTTGCCCATAGATGCTTAAATGTATTTAAACCTCTGTCAAATAGCCAATCACCACAATCGTAAGGATGATAGAAATCCACCATGTCAAATTGACACATGCACATTCCAGCACCCCCATAGCTTGCAAGCTATTAGTTTTCCACTTTTCCAAGTATGCAACCTTCTCAAACACTTCAATGTGTGTCTTATGCTTAAACACAAAGTCAGGTAATTCTAACGACCAAAGTGAGATTCGTGGATCTCAACTATAAGTTTATTATGATTGAGAGGTTTATAGACTTTGATTGTGAAAGGCATACCCTTCAATGTAAACGCTTATTCAAAAAAAATAAACAGTTAGGTTTTATGTTATATTACAACAAGAGCACGTTATAATGAAACATTACTTAGCTAGAATATGTAATGAACGTCTCTATGCTAAAATATGAGCATGTCCTAGGGCCGGTCCTAGAATTTTGGCGACAAAAAGGACTATTAGCGGCGACTTCCGTCGCTGCTATTGCTACTTTTCCTTGTAGTGTTATACGGCCCGTATACAGAGGGTGTGAAATTAAGATTTTGGGTGTGTCTTTATTAGGACCCTTATTTAATCGTCTTATAAATTATTATTTTTTGATGAAATTTGTCACAAGAAGTTGGTGAATAACAAAAAGGAATTGTTACTTGATGTGTTTTAATAATAAAAGTTGTGTAAAGTTGTTAAAGGTGGTGTTTGGGGATTATTTTGATTTATTTATTTTTCTTATAATTTTTTTTGTTGAAATTTGTTCTCAATAATTTTTTCTAGATAAATCTATAAATTGTTAACACAAGTTGGTGAATAATAAAAATGAATTTTGAACTTTAAAGCATTTTTATATGATCTTCCATTATTATCTATTCTTATGTTTCCATTAAAGTTAATGGGAACAAAAAGAAATATCAGCCCTTGGATCAAGCTGAGATTAAATCTTAGCCATTTAAAATACCCAAAACCTTCTAGAAGGAGCAGTTACCTAAGGTGTGTTGACCTACTCATCCAACATTCTAGGAAGACTATTGGCCACGATCTTTCTGTTGAAAAAACATTAATTACCAAAAAAAAAAAAAAAAAAAAAAAAAACTACAAGACCCACGTTCTATCTTTTGAAACCATATCAAAATAAATACAAAACTCAATTAAAAGCCTCCTGCCAAGAATAGCCTCCTGCACAAAAAAAAACATAAACTGTTAATATAACGAAAGTGTAAAACAAGTATCTTAACAGCATAAATATTTTAATAAAATTACTTACAAACATGTTTATTGCAAAAAAAAATCAGATTTTTTTATACTTACCATAGACAATGAGCTTTGTTTAATGACAACGATTATGACACCACCGACTGTACGTGTTTAAAAACAATGACATGTTAAAAGATACATTCTTAGGAAAAAAATAATAATAATACTCATGTAAAGGTCCAACCGTGTAACATTGCTAAATGTAATTATACAACAGAAAAATTATTAATAATACAAGTATTATTAATATTTTTTAATATTATAAAAAAACATAATGTTGTCCTAATTGAGATGTGAAAAGAAAAAACTACCCAAAAGTACCATAAAACCAAAATATTCAAATTATCCGCAGTAGAAGCAGTACGTTTTCAATTTAAAACAAAAAATGTGGTATAAATTTGAAAATTTTGGCAGTTTTTATTGTGGGAAAAACGTGGGATGCTCGGGTTACACGTGGTAGCTAGTTGTTGTTTTCACATGTCATTTACCCATCTATTTAAAGAGACAAATGTGAAAAATAAATCATGACCTTGTCCTCTCAAGACACACAAACCTGTATTTACTTCTTTTGTTCAGACCTGCAAGCAAAATCGTGTGAAGGTACTAATAAAAAACACTACATATTTTGAATATAAGTTTTGTTATAAACCCTTAGGGTGTAAGGGGCACTCCTCTTTTAGGGGAGTCCCCTCTCTTACACACACCCAATCAGCACTTGCCATGTCAACTCCCCTCTTAACTCTCCTCACACTCTCAATTTGATGGCGACACTCCTCTCTTAGGGGACTTGTTTTTTTATTTTTTTTGTTTCTTTTTATTTGTTGTAATTATGCATATTTATAAATTAAACAAATATTAACACAAATTAAATAAAATTTAATAAAAGACATTTCATTAAATTAAAAATAAAAATTACTTTCAAACTAGAAAAATAAAAAAACAAACTACTCGTCGTCGAAACTCACTTCAAGGTGAGGTAGATCTAAACGTCCGAGATGCTCAACGAGATCGTGTTTTAGTCTCCAATGCGTTTCTTCGTCAATGAGCTCGCTATAAGCTGTATCATCGAAGACGGGTTCGACTGGAGGATCTTGAATGTGTACCGGTGCTATCGCCCTTCCGTCGTCTTTTATAATCATGTTATGTAAAATAATGCACGTATACACGATGGACCTTATCTTTTTCACCGTTTTGGAACGCATTGGACGATTTAGTATTCCCCACTTCGCCTTTAACACACCAAACGCCCGTTCCACATCTTTTCTTGCGGCCTCGTGTTGCCTCTTGAACTTTTTTTCATTCGGGATGTGAGGATATGGAAAAGACTTCACAAACACGGACCAGTTAGGGTAGATCCCATCAGTAAGATAATACCCGCGTTTGTATAAGTGGTCGTTCACCTGAAATGGACAATTTGGCGCCGTTCCGTTTCGTTGAGTAAGAAATAACGGAGATTGTTGTAGCACGTTGATGTCGTTTTGTGAACCCGTCGGGCCACAAAAAGCATGCCAAACCCACAAATCTTGAGACGCGACCGCCTCTAACATAACTGTCGGGTATTGATGATCGCCTCTCATATATTGTCCACGCAATTCTGTGGGGCACATTCTCCGGACGAAGTGTGTACAATCCAGACTACCCAACATACCAGGTAGGTGATGTCTCTCCTCATGAGCCTGATACAATAGCGCAACGTCGTGGCTCGTTGGTCTACGTAAGAATTCACCGGCATACAGTTTACAGACCGTCTCGCAGAAATATTCAAGGCACTCACGAGAGGTCCTTTCAGCCATATTTAAATACTCGTCGTTTTCGTCTGGTGGGTTACCGGTTGCAAGTTGTTTAATCGCAGAAGTAACCTTTTGCAACGGCGTGAAACTTTTCTTCATTCTCCCGTCCAAGCCCTCTTGAAACCACTCGTTACTCGCTTCCACGTCACTAACAATTTTTAGGAACAAAGACTTGGACATACGAAACCTATGACGAAAAATATCGGCATTAAATTTTCGATTTTCGACAAAATAATCGGCCATGAGTGTTTCGTGGCCTCCCACACGATCTCGACGGACAATTTTTTTTTACTAGACGATGCCGTGTCTAGTAGCTCCGCTTGTTGGATGAGATTTTGGAAGAAAATTAAACTACCATCGCTTGACAATGAATCTTCATCGTCAGGAAAGTCAGGAAGGGGAGAAAAAAACGGGAACTTCGAATCCATTTTTTTTAAAGATTGGTTAAAAAAATTAGATGATATGAATGGGTGAGAGTTGTTTTGGGTTTGAAAAATAAAATGGTTAAAGAGGTAGTATTTATAGGGGTTAGGAATTTTTTTTTTAAATGTGTAACGGCTATATAGCCGTTTAAAAGTCGTTCCTCTCATCGGTGAATACACACCGATTATGCTCGCCGATTTGCCTCACCGCGGGGATGGCGGCGGTGTTCCCGCTCGGGGACTAGGGTCACCGCTTGCCTCCCCGCAAAGTGCCCCGTATACCCTTAAAGTGCATAATGTTTCATTTTCTTTTTTTTTTTTACGTCTAAAGTGGTAGCTTAGAATTTGTTTTTAATTTTTTTTTATTATCTAAGATGGAACCAACCTACAAATGTAGAACGCTGAACCAAGGTGAATGTCAACGAGCAGATCACCACAATTCAAACACCTGGAAGACATGATCATTCAGAAATGAAGGTTTGTTCTTTTTATCTTTTCTTCACAGTTACACACAGTGGCGGATCTAGGATTTTTTTCCTATTGGTTCACTTTTTGAGTGGTCAGATTTTCACAACCATAGGTTACAATTTTTTGGTTGGGTCGGGTCGGGTCGCAACTCGCAAAACATAATAAAGACCTAAATTTCCATTAGCATTAGCCCTATAAAACTAAAATTGCCTAAGATTTAGTTCATATGAAATAACCATCCTATAAAAACCAAAAATCACAACTAATGAGTTAATAAATTTAATCAAATATTGAGTATTTGAGTTAAAAACTTATGCCAAACATGCTTAATGAATCAAACTACACACTTATGCCAACATAGACTTAAAACCTAATAGCCGAGATGGAAACTTGAAGAATTGAAGAGCTTGAAATCGCTTAGAGTGAACACAACATGTGTAATCGAACCTGTGGGTATACTGAAAGTACTATATACATTTTTTTGCATTGAACTATGTAAGTGACAACACAGAAAATGGTGACAACGAAGTTGGTTTTTCAATATTACCATCTCCAACCAACTTTTCTTCTGTTACTAACCAATTGATTTTGGATTTTTGGGGGAATACGATTCTAGCATATTGTTTTCTTCTATAAGATAATCTTTTACCAGACATCACAACTTCAAACAATATTAGGCAAAATGGTGACTTTGCTTTAGCTTCATATATTCAGTAGTTGTCTGATGCTTGGGTTTAAATATACATCAACAAATTACAAGACAATTTTTGAGATTGAGGGAGATTACTTAGATTTGAAGTGGTGGAACTAAGGTGGTTGTTTGCTGGAAAAATACGAAAAAAACAACTTAATGCAGGAATCGAACTCGGGTGTCAACGTTTGAAACCACGCGCTTTTGTCACACCCTCAAATTCCTCATGCGGAGTAATACCGCGAGGTGTGTGACTGACCAGGATCCAGCCACCAATCATATTGAACAGTCATAAATATATAGCAATTTATCAAAATTCGATTAGTGGCAATTAAAGTCCATGATTAAGTCTAAAGTTTCAAAACATCATAAAAGAAAATAGCGGAAGCGTAGTTTCAACGGTTAACTCAAAAGTCCAAGTTTAAATTTATTTAAAACCCGACACGGGTTAATGCGACCACTACACTCCTCAAGCCACAAGCTCCTGCCTTCATGGATTACCTGCAAAGCATGCAGTAGGGTGTCAACATAAAGTCGGCGAGTTCACTAGTGGTGGAACTAAGGTGGTTGTTTGCTGGAAAAATACGAAAAAAACAACTTAATGCAGGAATCGAACTCGGGTGTCAACGTTTGAAACCACGCGCTTTTGTCACACCCTCAAATTCCTCATGCGGAGTAATACCGCGAGGTGTGTGACTGACCAGGATCCAGCCACCAATCATATTGAACAGTCATAAATATATAGCAATTTATCAAAATTCGATTAGTGGCAATTAAAGTCCATGATTAAGTCTAAAGTTTCAAAACATCATAAAAGAAAATAGCGGAAGCGTAGTTTCAACGGTTAACTCAAAAGTCCAAGTTTAAATTTATTTAAAACCCGACACGGGTTAATGCGACCACTACACTCCTCAAGCCACAAGCTCCTGCCTTCATGGATTACCTGCAAAGCATGAAGTAGGGTGTCAACATAAAGTCGGCGAGTTCACTAGTGGTGGAACTAAGGTGGTTGTTTGCTGGAAAAATACGAAAAAAACAACTTAATGCAGGAATCGAACTCGGGTGTCAACGTTTGAAACCACGCGCTTTTGTCACACCCTCAAATTCCTCATGCGGAGTAATACCGCGAGGTGTGTGACTGACCAGGATCCAGCCACCAATCATATTGAACAGTCATAAATATATAGCAATTTATCAAAATTCGATTAGTGGCAATTAAAGTCCATGATTAAGTCTAAAGTTTCAAAACATCATAAAAGAAAATAGCGGAAGCGTAGTTTCAACGGTTAACTCAAAAGTCCAAGTTTAAATTTATTTAAAACCCGACACGGGTTAATGCGACCACTACACTCCTCAAGCCACAAGCTCCTGCCTTCATGGATTACCTGCAAAGCATGCAGTAGGGTGTCAACATAAAGTCGGCGAGTTCACTAGTGGTGGAACTAAGGTGGTTGTTTGCTGGAAAAATACGAAAAAAACAACTTAATGCAGGAATCGAACTCGGGTGTCAACGTTTGAAACCACGCGCTTTTGTCACACCCTCAAATTCCTCATGCGGAGTAATACCGCGAGGTGTGTGACTGACCAGGATCCAGCCACCAATCATATTGAACAGTCATAAATATATAGCAATTTATCAAAATTCGATTAGTGGCAATTAAAGTCCATGATTAAGTCTAAAGTTTCAAAACATCATAAAAGAAAATAGCGGAAGCGTAGTTTCAACGGTTAACTCAAAAGTCCAAGTTTAAATTTATTTAAAACCCGACACGGGTTAATGCGACCACTACACTCCTCAAGCCACAAGCTCCTGCCTTCATGGATTACCTGCAAAGCATGAAGTAGGGTGTCAACATAAAGTCGGCGAGTTCACTAGTGGTGGAACTAAGGTGGTTGTTTGCTGGAAAAATACGAAAAAAACAACTTAATGCAGGAATCGAACTCGGGTGTCAACGTTTGAAACCACGCGCTTTTGTCACACCCTCAAATTCCTCATGCGGAGTAATACCGCGAGGTGTGTGACTGACCAGGATCCAGCCACCAATCATATTGAACAGTCATAAATATATAGCAATTTATCAAAATTCGATTAGTGGCAATTAAAGTCCATGATTAAGTCTAAAGTTTCAAAACATCATAAAAGAAAATAGCGGAAGCGTAGTTTCAACGGTTAACTCAAAAGTCCAAGTTTAAATTTATTTAAAACCCGACACGGGTTAATGCGACCACTACACTCCTCAAGCCACAAGCTCCTGCCTTCATGGATTACCTGCAAAGCATGCAGTAGGGTGTCAACATAAAGTCGGCGAGTTCACTAGTGGTGGAACTAAGGTGGTTGTTTGCTGGAAAAATACGAAAAAAACAACTTAATGCAGGAATCGAACTTGGGTGTCAACGTTTGAAACCACGCGCTTTTGTCACACCCTCAAATTCCTCATGCGGAGTAATACCGCGAGGTGTGTGACTGACCAGGATCCAGCCACCAATCATATTGAACAGTCATAAATATAAAGCAATTTATCAAAATTCGATTAGTGGCAATTAAAGTCCATGATTAAGTCTAAAGTTTCAAAACATCATAAAAGAAAATAGCGGAAGCGTAGTTTCAACGGTTAACTCAAAAGTCCAAGTTTAAATTTATTTAAAACCCGACACGGGTTAATGCGACCACTACACTCCTCAAGCCACAAGCTCCTGCCTTCATGGATTACCTGCAAAGCATGCAGTAGGGTGTCAAGATAAAGTCGGCGAGTTCACTAGTTGCCCGGTTTTAATTTCATAAAAACTTGTTTAAATAGTTAAGTTGTTAAATTACTCATTTATATCATGTCATGGGGAGCTACCCCATATGTAAGCTACTAAACTTCCATGATCATACCGAAACTATCGCACTTAAGTTGTTGTTGCCCCGTTTGTCAATGTCTATCATCATTGACGGTTGCCAAGGACCTATTAGTTCACGCCCGTCCACTCAAGGCACGGTGGGAGGTTAGTGAGACCTAAATAGCGCTATTTAACTAATATCTCGTTCGCCAGGCCAGGCGACTAATCGGTATAGTAAAGTGGGACTTGTGATAGAGTTCCCTTTAGTAGGCTAGTTCATGAAATATAAATAGTATTCAACAGAGCGTCCCGCAAAAGGGGAAAACGTTACCCGTATCCCACACAAGGAGATATTGTTACCCGTATCCCGCACAAGGAGATAATATCGTTTATTCCGTTCCCAACCACCGGGAATACATGTTTTAGTACAGTGTGTGAACTCACCTCGGTTTGCTCGGCAGATAGTTTACTTGTTAAAAATCTTTTTGTCAATCACGTCCTGGGTTCGATGTCGGAACGGTGTGTGTGCGGCGTGAAAGAAACGAAGCTCCGATTTTGGAGTTGGCCGGAGGTAGATCAGAGTGCACCGTCGTTGCCGTCGATCTACCGGGGTGAAATGAGATGACCGGAGACTGAATGGAGAAACCGTCGGCCGGATGTTTTTCAATCGAGCTGGGTTTATCCGATTATGGAGGAAGGGTGGCGTTTGCAGGTGTGTTATTTGGAGAAGAAGGCAGGTATGGTGAGAGTGTGAGGGATGTGCCTCGGGATTGCGGCTGATGATTTCCAAACATTCTGGCTACTGTAAGCATATATATCCATAATTAGGGTAGATGTGAGTGTCTATGGGCTGCTTTTTGGGCCTCTATATGTGTGTTTATGAGGGGATTAAAACTTTGGTAGTCCAAAGTTGTTTTGTCCACATAATATCATGAATTCATTTATCTTCACACCCAAACACATGGCGTTTGCAGGTGTGTTATTTGGAGAAGAAGGCAGGTATGGTAAGAGTGTGAGGGATGTGCCTCGGGATTGCGGCTGATGATTTCCAAACATTCTGGCTACCGTAAGCATATATATCCATAATTAGGGTAGATGTGAGTGTCTATGGGCTGCTTTTTGGGCCTCTATATGTGTGTTTATGAGGGGATTAAAACTTTGGTAGTCCAAAGTTGTTTTGTCCACATAATATCATGAATTCATTTATCTTCACACCCAAACACATATATATTATTTGGTTCAAGACCATATAAGGTAATTCCCGCTCATTAAATAGAAAATTTACATATTTTATATTAATAAACATTCAGTTCACACAAATTAAATAAGACTCAGTTTGGAAAAAGAACGTGCGGTAAAACCCGAAGTGTCACATTATCCCCATGTTTCAAGAACTTTCGTCCCGAAAGTTAGAGCGCAGCCACTGACGAGCTAATGTGTTTTAATGTCTTCGCGGGGGTGTCACATCATCCCCCTGTAGGTTCGGAATTTCGTCCCGAAATTCTGTTGTAGCCTCAGTGTTGGGAGCTTTGTTTGCAAACAGTTGGGGATACTTGCGCATCATCTGGTCTTCTCGTTCCCAGGTAAACTCTGGGCCACGGCGTGAGTTCCAACGAACCCGTATGAGAGGTATCCTGCTACGTTTAAGGGTTTTGATTACTCGGTCTACGATCTCAACCGGTTCCTCAACGAAACGTAGCTGGTCATCAATGGTGAGTTCCTTAAAAGGAATGATAAGCGTTTCGTCTGAGAGACACTTCTTCAGATTCGATACGTGAAAAACGTTATGCACCGCACTCAGCTCTTCAGGCAGATTCAGTCTGTAAGCCACCTTACCGATTCTCTCGGTAATTTCGAAAGGCCCCACGTATCGCGGATTAAGCTTGCCCCTTTTGCCAAAACGTACCACCCCCTTTCCAGGGTGAAACTTTTAGTAGAACCCGATCCCCGACCTGGAATTCTAGAGGTTTCCTACGCTTATCAGCGTAGCTTTTCTGACGGTCACGCGCCACCGCCATTCGCTGTCTAATCTGGGCAATCTTTTCCGTTGTGTCGACTACAAGTTCCGGGCCGGTAATTTGGCTTTCACCAACTTCCGTCCAACACAAAAGAGAACGGCATTTTCGACCGTTATAAGAGAATTCTACCAGAGGTAGGTGTCGTTATAAGAGAATTCTACCAGAGGTAGGTGTCGTTCCCATCCATTGCCAAAATCAATAACACATGCTCGCAACATGTCTTCGAGTGTCTAGATGGTACGTTCGGTTACGGGTGATAAGATATGCTCATGTCTAAGCGTGAGCCAAAGGATCTATGTGTAGCTTGCCATGATTCAGATGTAAAACGTGGGTCACGATCAGAGATGATGGAAATTGGCACTCCGTGTCGGGCGACTATTTCTTTCAGATAGATAGCTGCAAGCTTTGAATACTTGTATGTTTCCTTGATCGCGAGGAAGTGCGCAGACTTGGTTAAGCGGTCTACGATCACCCAAATGGTATCGTTTCCGTTTTGAGACCTTGGTAAGCCGGTAACAAAATCCATGGAAATCTGTTCCCATTTCCAGGTTGGCAACTCAGGTTGTTGCAGTAGTCCAGATGGCTTCTGGTACTCGATCTTGACTCTAGCACAAGTCAAACATTTACTGACATACCTTGCGATGATCACTTTCATGTTCTGCCACCAATACAAGGTCTTAAGGTCATGGTACATTTTATCGGCTCCAGGATGTACCGAGTAGCGAGACTTATGAGCTTCATCCATCATAAGCTCTCGAAGATTCCCATAAAATGGAATCTAGATACGTTCCATAAAGTAGTAGACGTCGTCGTCCCTGCGTTCAAGTCGCTTTTCCATACCACGCAGTGATTCTGATAGCAAGTTTTCCTCCTTTAATGCCTTGGTTTGAGCGTCACGAATCTGTTTAGGAAGGTTCAAATGAATAGTGAGCTGAAGCGCACGTACACACTTTGGTTTTGCATCCTTACGGCTGAGGGCATCGGCTACAATGTTTGCCTTGCCTGGATGATACTTGATAGCGCATTCGTAATCATTTAAAAATTCGACCCATCGGCGTTGACGCATGTTTAATTCCTTTTGATCTAAGATATGCTGGAGACTCTTGTGATCGGTGTAAATCGTACATTTGGTACCGTACAAGTAGTGTCTCCATATCTTGAGTGCGAACACTACGGCTCCCAGTTCCAAGTCGTGAGTAGTGTAGTTCTTCTCATGAACCTTGAGTTGTCGTGAGGCGTAAGCCATAACATTCTTACGCTGTATCAATACACATCCAAGCCCTTGTATGGATGCGTCGCAGTAAACAACGAAGTTATCTGTTCCGTCAGGCAACGAGAGAATTGGTGCACTACACAGTTTTTCCTTCAGTTGTTGGAAGGCAGACTCTTGAGCATCACCCCACTTGTAGGCGACACTCTTCTGAGTTAGAGTCGTAAGAGGTTGCGCGATCTTCGAGAAACCTTCAATGAATCTACGATAATAACCCGCCAAACCCAAGAATTGATGGATTTCGGTCGGAGTTTTGGGTACAAGCCAATTCTTGATGGAGTCAACCTTAGCTGGATCAACATGAATCCCAGCTTCATTGACCACGTGTCCGAGGAAATGGACTTCACGAAGCCAAAAGTCGCATTTCGAGAACTTGGCATAGAGCTGTTCGTTTCGAAGGAGTTCTAGGATAAGACGCAGGTCTTGCTCGTGTTCCTCTTGGCTCTTTGAGTAGATCAGAATATCGTCAATAAAAACGATAACGAATTTATCGAGATAGGGTTTACACACTCGGTTCATAAGATCCAAGAAAACTGCAGGCGTGTTTGTCATTCTAAAAGGCATGACAAGGAATTCATAGTGACCATAACGTGTTCTGAAAGCAGTTTTGGAGAGAACCTCGTCGCGGACTCTCAACTGGTGATAACTCGACCCTTGCAACTGATCAAACAGCTCGTCAATGCGCGGGAGTGGATAGCGGTTCTTGATAGTCACTTTGTTCAGCTCGCGATAATCGATGCACATACGAAAAGTGTCGTCTTTCTTTTTGACAAAAAGTACTGGGGCTCCCCAAGGTGACGAGCTTGGACGGATAAAACCTTTATCCAACAGTTCCTGCAGTTGCGTAGAAAGTTCTTGCAGCTCGGTTGGGGCTAGACGATAAGGTGCACGAGCTATGGGCGTCGCTCCAGGAGTTAGTTCGATTTGAAATTCAACTTGACGATGAGGCGGGAGACCAGGTAATTCCTCAGGGAATACCTCGGGAAAGTCGCGTACGACGGGAAAATCTTCAATCTTCCTTTCTTTCTCTTGGGTGTCAGTAACGAGTGCTAGGATAGCGGTATGGCCCTTTCGTAAACACTTATGTGCTTTTAAGAACGAGATGACGCCAGTAACAGCCCCAATTTTGTCACCTTGAACAATAAGAGGTTCACCAAGAGGACGAGGAATACGAACAACTTTCTCTTGACAGAGTATTTCTGCTCGATGTTCGGATAACCAATCCATACCAATAATGACGTCAAAGCTTCCAATAATGATGGGAAAGAGATTGACGAGAAAGGTCTGACCAGATAGTACGAGCTTGCAGTTGTTGATAACGTGTGAGATCTCAATGTTTCTTCCGTTAGCTAATTCGACGATGTGCTTAGAGTTTAAAGGTGTTGGCATAGGCTTAAGTGTCTTACTAATACGTAGGGATACATAGCTAGCATTGGCTCCCGAATCAAACAATACCGAAACATAGCGATCATCTAATAGAAACTTACCCGCTACAACGTTTGGATCATTCTTTGCTTCACCAGCACCTAACACAAAGACTCTTCCCCTTGCACCGTTTCCACCATTGTTGTTGTTTTGATTCAGTTGGGGGCAGTTTTTCTTGATATGCCCCTCTGCTCCGCACTGATAGCATCCTCGATTGTTTGCTTGTTGCTGTTGCTGAAGCGGTCGATTCTGCTTGTCCGGGTACTGGCTTCTGCATTCCATTGCTTCATGACCTAGCTTATTGCATCGCTGGCAGCGGTTCTTTTCACACGGCCCACTGTGGTGTCGACCACATTTGTTACACTTGGGGTGGTTTCCCTGATAGCCACCATGTTGCTGCGGACCTTTGTTGTTTTCAGTCTTTCTTTGCTGAGCTGGGGATTGAGTAGGGTTAGTATTTTTACCCTGGTTATCTTCCCACTTGCGTTTGTTGTCAACAGAAGTTTCGGTAGTAGCACTGATCCTTTTGGGTAGCTTGCCCTGCTCCACAGCCTGATCTGTGAGTCGGTGAGCCAGACGAATGACTTGCTGGATTGTGGTGAGATTAGCGGAAGTCACATGACTTTGGATTTCAGGAACTAGACCCTTGAGATAGAGCTCGATTCTTCGGTAAGCAGGCTGAGACATGTTGGGGCAAAAAGCAGCATAGTTGTTGGATTTCTTGATGAACGTCTCGATTTCTGATCCAACCATCTTCAACTCAAAGTACTCGTTCTCGAGTTTCTGAATGTCATCTCTATGACAATACTCTTCCTTGATAAGATTCTTGAAGTCGTCCCAAGAAGTAGCATTAGCAGTCTCCAACCCGAGCATCTGAATTTGTGTTTTCCACCATGAAAGTGCATTTCCCTCCAAGGTAACAGTAGCAAACTTCACCCAGTTAGCAGTGGGACATTCGCACACAGCGAACACAGATTCAACCTTCTCGATCCAGTGCAGAAGACCTATGGCACCTTCAGTGCCGTTGAAAGGAAGAGGTTTACAATCCATGAAAGTTTTGAAAGTACAAACACGTGGCTGAGCGGGTGCATGCTGCACGGCTGCATAAAACGAAGTAAACAGGTTAAAGGACGGTGAGACGATACAAGAGTAGGATCTAATCTATCCAAGAACGGCCAATTTACATCCAGGGTGAGCTACAAAATTCGCAGCCACAGTGTTGATCAAGTTCGTAAACTGCTCCTGAGTCATGTTGACATTGCCTCTTCCGCGTCCGCTAATTGTCTTCATATCCAGAAAACACAGTATGAGAATGACACCGTAGTGTCATAAGAATAAGTAGGAGGAGGATTGACCATCACACATCAGTTCACACATACATACATATAACTAAGCATACTAGTACATATAACATCACATATGTGCTAAACAGTAACAAGTAAACACATGACCGAGCTATGAAGTCTAGGACGTTGAGCCTTGCGCTTGGAGTGTAGTGTCATTGCGAGTCGTTTGGTATAAAAAACGGGTTATAGTTTGGTTTTTCTCAAAAAGACTCTTTTCAAAACCGAGTTCACTATAACCAATGGTTCTGACACCAATCTGTCACACCCTCATGGATTAATTCAAAAGTCCAAGTTTAAATTTATTTAAAACCCGACACGGGTTAATGCGACCACTTCATGGATTACCTGCAAAGCATGTAGTGTGTCAACATAAAGTCGGCGAGTTCACTAGTTGCCCAGTTTTAATTTCATAAAAACTTGTTTAAATAGTTAAGTTGTTAAATTACTCATTTATATCATGTCATGGGGAGCTACCCCATATGTAAGCTACTAAACTTCCATGATCATACCGAAACTATCGCACTTAAGTTGTTGTTGCCCCGTTTATCAATGTCTATCATCATTGACGGTTGCCAAGGACCTATTAGTTCACGCCCGTCCACTCAAGACACGGTGTGAGGTTAGTGAGACCTAAATAGTGCTATTTAACTAATATCCCGTTCTCCAGGCCAGAGGACTAATCGGTATAGTAAAGTGGGACTTGTGATAGAGTTCCCTTTAGTAGGCTAGTTCATGAAATATAAATAGTATTCAACAGAGCGTCCCGCAAAAGGGGAAAACGTTACCCGTATCCCACACAAGCAGATATTGTTACCCGTATCCCGCACAAGGAGATAATATCGTTTATTCCGTTCCCAACCACCGGGAATACATGCTTTAGTACAGTGTGTGAACTCACCTCGGTTTGCTCGGCAGATAGTTTACTTGTTAAATATCTTTTTGTCAATCACGTCCTGGGTTCGATGTCGGAACGGTGTGTGTGCGGCGTGAAAGAAACGAAGCTCCGATTTTGTAGCAGGCCGGAGGTAGATCGGAGTGCACCGTCGTTGCCGTCGAACTACCGGGGTAAAATGAGATGACCGGAGACTGAATGGAGAAACCGTCGGCCGGATGTTTTCAATCGAGCTGGGTTTATCCGATTATGGAGGAAGAGTGGCGTTTGCTGGTGTGTTATTTGGAGAAGAAGGCAGTTATGGTGAGAGTGTGAGGGATGTGCCTCGGGATTGCGGCTGATGATTTCCAAACATTCTGACTGCCGTAAGTATATATATATCCATAATTAGGGTAGATATGAGTGTCTTTGGGCTGCTTTTTGGGCCTCTATGTGTGTTTATGAGGGGATTAAAACTTTGGTAGTCCAAAGTTGTTTTGTCCACATATATATTATTTGGTTCAAGACCATATAAGGTAATTCCCGCTCATTAAATTACATATTTTATACTAATAAACATCCAATCAAACATTCAGTTCACATAAATTAAATAAGACTCTCAGTTTGGAAAAAGAACGTGCGGTAAAACCCGAAGTGTCACAGCTTTACCAGTGTGACAGCAGACATTTTCATGCTATGGGTTCACCTACAATTTATTTATGGGTTCCTACCGTATTTTCTTATAGGTTTTTCACTAAAAATTACAAACCGAATGGGTTCCTGGGAACCCGGTGTTTGAATGTAAATCCGCCCCTGGTTACACATTTTAAAAGTTATATCCAAACATCTAATTAGTTTTCTTTCATGCAAGATCGAAAAACTGTTAAAGAGTCAAAACAACCCAAGCTGGTAAACTTAAAGTCAAGTAGCTTTTATTCCTGTACTTATTTTTTATATTGAAAAAGGATTCTAAAAAAACAAATATATATATACATATATATGATAGTTTTTTATAAAAAAGTTGCACCTATTTTTATTATATTGAACATGGGGTGTGGGTTAGTACACAAAGGAGTGGTTGTTATTAAATGTTGATCAATATATAAATGATAATGACAAAGATATAATTCCAATAGAATAATGTAAAATAGCACAAATTTAAGACTGGGTAACTGACCCTGTTGTGACTTAACTCATTATGTTTGGCGGGAACTTGCACTAGCTCAATCTCCTTACAAGGCCAACTACAGTCATCTATTATCCAGGCCACTAGCCCACTACGTTATCAAGTGCGCAATTCCATCTGTTTAGCCCACTAAAAGCTTAGTTTATGCACCAGAAAACTAAACATAAAATAATTCCTATAATATTCATTAGAATAAGTACCTTAATGTTTGAATTAGTAATTATATTATATAAATCATAATCCTAAAGCGTTTTTATGTAGTAAATGTAATATTATTATTATTATTACTACAATTATTATTATTAAAACTGAAATGTAATAATAATAATAATAATAATATTATTATTATTATAATAATACCTATCTATTTGTTAATAATAAAAAAACAATTACATGTATAAAATGTAACTATTAATATGATTATTATGACAAAATACCTATTAGTATACCTTCGTATATCTCTTTAAAGAATTGAAAACTGAGCAAAGTGTTTACAAAAACCTCTCATATGTTACTACCGTCTTTAAAGAACACAATTATAACCATTTTGAATTCTCTTACAAAAACTCTCATATGTTAACACCTTGATTATAGATTAGTAAACCATCATAGTCATTTTGAACTCTCTTATTAGAATATTTACAAAAACCATTGATATGTTAACACCTTCATTGAAATTGAAAATACAACAAAGGGAAACAACAAATGAACAATTATTATTGACTAAAAACTAGGAAGAACAATTATCAAGGGAACTGACCTAATTTGCCTTTTGCCTTCTTCAACATTCTGAAACCCCTTACCTTTTCAAACTGCGATGAAATACTTCTTTGAATTCCTGTGCTGTTATCAAATTAGCGATATTCCCAAAATGATTCAACGAAAACCGTAAAAAATGTGAAACAATTAGACCGACTTAAATCAGCAAATGAACATCACATACCAAATTGTACATCAATAACCTATCATATGGAACAGTAGAACACTTACCTTGCCTCCACCCCTCAACCGAGTTCAGAAGCGGCAACGTTGACGAAGGCAGACAAAATTATATGGATTTAAAGCTGATCAAGGAATATCGTACACGTACTAATTTGGGTATAAAACAACGAGCGAGAGAGGGGGTTAGATGAGATGTACCAGAGCAACTCCAGTAAGATTTTCAGCTAGAACGATGGCAGGTCTACGAAACTATACAGAATGAAGGTCGATGGAGGATGTTGTATACAAATCCGTAAAGAAAAACCCTAAGTTTTTTGTTATTTTCATATGCTACCATGAACTTTTCAAGTTACCCATAAATAGCCCTTCTTCTTATACCATCCTAACATTTCATATTTGATGACAATAAACAATTTTTAACTCAAAAAAGTTACACCCGATACATCCCTAGATAACACCACCAACACCATCAAAAAGAACAACAAAAAAAAATAAATAAATAACGAAAACAACTAAACGAATAGACTCAGATCTACCATCATCATCTTCGTAAAATACAGAGGCTCAGATGCCGCTATGGCTGCAACCAGAGTTGCCACGCAGGTAGCAGGCGACCATCATCGCCACAACAGATGTTTAAACGAAAACCCTAACACGATCTGGTATTCCACATGTAACAACATTCGACCGTCAACCCACAAAAACACAGATCCTCATATTCCATAAGTGGGTCTTAAAACCCCCCAAAAAACCTGACAATGTGACCGTAACAACATTCAACCGTGGACCCACAAAAAAATAGATCCATAAACACCTCAGATGACACGCGTCAAGGATACAAAATGTTTTACCCAATGTTTTTAAACCCGGACCGGGCCGGCCGGTCGGACCGGTCCGGCCGGGACCCGGAGTCTAGAGCGGGCCGGTTCGCTTGTTTGAGCCGTTTCAACATTGGGCCGGTGGTCGGGCCGGCGGGTCAGTGGCTGTGGTCGGGCCGGTCAAAGCTTCTGTACGTACACACATCTTCTTACGGCCGTGAGCATCGGGGACCGGAAGTTGTGTCCGGTGGAAAATTACGGTCACCGATGACATATTGTCCGTTGAGAAGAAGCGATTGGAAACTTCAGTTATGGGATTTTTGCAGAGAAGAAGAAAACCTTTTGTTTTGTAGAGAGAGAATAATGGAAGAAGGAGGTAATGAATGAATGAATTGATGTGTATTGAAACTAGTGTGTATTGGAACTGCAAAAAGCAAAAAGAAGAAAACATTAAACGTTTTGTAGACGGTAGAGAGAGGGAGTAAATTACCAAATTGTCCAAATGGTAATGATGATTTTGTTTTGCATAAGTGGCCTACATGTTGTAGTATGTTTCTGCCTCATGGATCTTTTTTGCATTTTTTTTCTCATTTTAAACCTATTATGTAATAAATAACTAGATATAAAAAATATGTGTAGGCTAAATAAGATCATACCAATGCAAGTTTTTAGAGTGTTTTTCTTAACTCACCTGAAGGAGCGATATAGGATGTTATTTTTAATGTTATCCGGTTCTTAAATCCGGTCGAACCGGTCGGACCGGTCAGACCTTTGACCCCGTAAAGCGACCGGATCGACCTCCGGTCCGGTTCTGAAAACATTGGTTTTACCACCCCCGAATCAAGCCAATCGGAGGACAAAAACGAATAACGCTGGTACAACAATGTATTGCAAATTGTACAAACATATATACTTACATACGTTGATAATAACACAGTGGATCAGCCACTGATCCGTCGTGCCTACGCCACAGAAACACCATGGCTCAGCTACAGATCCACCGTGGCCACGCCACCTAAGGTGGTGGCTCCATGCCAGCCCTTTCGTCACACTCAGATCTCTCTCTAAGAGTCTCGATTTGAACACACACACATGTGTTTCTATGGTTTAATCTCATAATTCAGAGAGAGAAAGTAGGTATGAAGTTAGAGAGAGAAAGAGAGTGTCAAAATAACATGGATCCATAACCAGAACTTTATATTTCACTCTACAACAACTTTGATACAAAGAACAAGAAACTAAACTGAAGAGACCTTTCAACTCACACGCAGATCATCAACACGATGATCTGCACTCTCTGATCTATATTACGAACAATGATCTTAACCCAAGATCACAAGAACAGCAAGATTAACAAACCCTAAGAGAGAGAAGGAAAAAAACGAAGAGAGAGAGAGATGGTTCTGGAAACTTTGAAGTTGTCTAACCGTACAATGAGTGCGAGAGTTGTATATATCAAGAGCTGTATATACAGCCTTTAAAAAACACTCAACAGTCTTCAAGCCCAACCCTAACAGCAAAGTCTTTAATCCCAACAGCTAAGCCCAAC
The DNA here is from genome assembly GCA_030545235.1 of Helianthus tuberosus. NCBI lineage: Eukaryota > Viridiplantae > Streptophyta > Magnoliopsida > Asterales > Asteraceae > Helianthus > Helianthus tuberosus. Next base: position 469,097 of record JARYGA010046138.1, read on the forward strand.
AGCAAGTCTTTATTTAAGCCCAAGTTGTATTCCTCAACCAAAACAAACAAAAACAATAATTATTCAGTAAAATATAATAAAATGATGTATAATAAAAGTGTATGAGAATATTCAACTACTATAATTATAATATTCTTAAACGGATTATACCATGTTTTTTTAATCAAAATTACTATCCATTCAATCAATTTGATAATAACATGTTATAGCACAACTCATTTAAAAAAAATATGTATATTTTATAATACACGGTTATAGTAGTACATTATGTTATAATTTTATGTTATACAATCTTACAAACCCATGTCTTACACTTTATGTGCTAGAAGTGTCATTTTTAGGATTAAGGTCGATAGATATAATGCGCCACCTCATTGTTCTCAACACTTTACAGCGTCAAAATACATTGGAGAGAATGTGACATCGGTAGTTGAAGATAATATTACATCTACTATTGGTACAAGTACACATCCTACAGAAGAGACTACCAAAGATATTGAAGCTGACGACGCTGCGTTTATATCAAGGATCACAACTGATGAGTGGGAAATGGCAGAGGAAGCGTTATGGGGACCACGGGTTTCATCAGTTTCAACTATTACGAAGATATCATCGGTATATTTTGTTAAGTTTTGCCAACGGCTATATTATTGATTTTTTTTTCATTCTAATGTTTTTGTGATAAATGCAGGCTATTGTGTCTACCGACGATGAACTAAATTCTGCTACCTCTACACGCGAGGTGAATACTGATGATGCCAGCATTCCCACGACATCGACTAATGAACGTGTCGTAGCTGACTCCCATGAGAGACTAAGGCCTAGGAAATCACTTCGGAAGCCAAAAAAATTTACTTTGTAGAGTACATTTGTGTTTCATGAAACTTTAACATATGGTTGTTATTTAGCTTACATGATTGTTACTGACATTGTACGTTCATCTTCATGTCTATGTTTTTATGTTTTAGTAGTCAATGGTTAATTTAAAAACTTGATGCATATTGAAATTGTTAATAACCTTGATTTGCTATGTTTTTCAAGGCATAGCATACGAAACACTTTCGATTAAAAATCTCACACATTTTTTTTTGTTTTAAACAAATAATGTTTTCTTTTATAATACAAATAATAAAATACTTATTATATTATACCATTAATATGCCCGTCCACCGGACGGGTATAGAACTAGTTCTCTATGACTTAAAAGAACCTATTTTGATCAAACTTATATATAAAAAAATGCAAATACAAAACTCGTAACAATTTGACTAGAAAATGTCAGATGTTGCTGCATTTGACTTCCCAGAGTTGACTTTTGACTTTTCAGCCGATTGTAAAGTTTGGGCATCAGTTGAAGCTTTAGAGAGCACTGAAACAAACATATAGATAGAAACAAACTATTTTGAAAATGGGTTTTCATGTTATGTTTTATCTTTAACTGTTTTAAGTGCTAATATCATCAACAAGATTATGGCCTTTGTTGACTTTTTGTTGTATAACTTGATGTTTTGAGTAGATTTTTCAACTTGTATGCACCAAGATCCTCCTTTTCAATCAAAACTGAATAAGTTTCTTCAACAATGGATTCGGATGCACCAAGATCCACATTTTCATTTAGAACTGCACCTACTAAATTCAAATGGTAAATATACAACCAGTTAAGTCGATTGATACAACATAACTAATATATTTGGAGAAGTGGCGTGAAAAATTAAAGCTTAGGGCTTATTATTGGAAGAGTAAATGGCTTGCAACTCGTGAATACCCAACAAGTCCTCTGCACTCTTTAGTTTTATCTATTTAATCTTTTAGCAGTAGATTGATTAACTAGTAATTTATAGGAACATATGGATAGTAAGAGTGGTCATATCATAATCTATCCAATTGACTTAATATGCATTTTGTTTTCATGAGCATTGGAACGTCTGCTCATTTCGCAAGAGCCGAAACAATATATTGGTAAGACAATCAGGGCCATACACATGGTTCAATACGTTTTTTATGGGAACCTGCATCAAAGGTAACTGCAACAGAATTGACCTAAGGTTGCTTCAAAAATAAATTTTAATATACAAGCAAACAGGTTTACTGTTTTATTATCCTTAATTTATGCAAGACAAGCCTATGTATCAACAAAACCTGCAAATAGCCTTTAAACCAATAAGAATTGACCTAAGGTTGGACAGAAACTACAGTTGAGCTATTAAGACAAATTAGGACTTACTAACGGGTCAAGCTTATGGGTTGTGCAATGAACAAAGATGATATGCTATGACTCTATGCCTTGATCAGGGTCCTTCATCCTTTGTCCATTGTCCGTTTTTTACTTTCAGATAACTCATTAACCTGCTTCTCCTTTTACCATTTTCGTAGCAAACTTTAACCCAATAACTCCCATCAACATGACCATTGACCACAAGAATTTGACTTCTATCTTTTGACCATTGAGTTGAGTTGAGCTGCTTAAGTAAGCGAATCTCAAACATAGAACAGCAGATAGCAATCAGCAAGAACTCTAATTCCACATAAGGCAACCGAGAGACTGATAGCATCCCTTTTACCTGTAGAATACCTGTACCATGACAATTTTTAAATAATAATCAAAAACCTACACAGGAAAATCATGTATGAGCAAGAAGGGTAACCTCCACCGTCGCCACTAACCGCCATAAAACAAATATAGCACGCGAACCTGTTCTGACCCTACCCGTTTTGACCCGAACCTAATTCATTTCACATTTTTTTATAAAAGCTGCCTATTTTGACTCGAACCCAATTTGACCCTTTACACAACCAAACCAAACCTAACCCAACCCAACCCAACCAGCCCAATTTTTTATTCGAACCCAATTTAATTTGCTTTAGGCCACCAAAATGGTTGAGCCGGCCCTGGTTCTCTCATACAGTGGCGAAGCTTGAAAATTTTCACCGGGAGGTCGGAAGTCACCGGACCTAAAAATTCTATATACGTAAATTTTTTTCTTATAAAATTGGGGGGTCGAAAACGTATATACCTAAAAAAATTTATACGAAACGTACATACATAACACTACTGAGCGAAAAGTTCGGGGGGTCGGGCGCCCCTTAAAAGCTACACCCTTGCTCTCATAAACATACCTGACCAACTTTGAAGAACTCATCTAGTCATTCTATATTAACATGTCCATTGTACAATTAATCATACATGTTGAAGGCTGCAAAAAAAAAAAAAAAAGAAAAAAAAAGTCACACAAAGAAGTTTTATCCAACACCAAAAAGTGAATGTGTGTTGTATGCATGAAAACAAGGAATCTTACTCCTTACCTTCATTATTTAAGTTGTGCAAAAACAAAGCCAATAATAAGATAATTGCACTATAAGGGAAGCTTACTAGTTTATAATCGAGCACCATCAATCATCTAGGGTTGTTTAAAAGACCCATTTGCCTGCACAGCCTTAACTCCAGATGTTAAACAAAGCAAAAGAGTAATGACTTTATAACAATATATCACAATATACAGATATGTTACAACTTCAAACAGCAAAAGGATACACAAAACACTATCTTCTACAGTCACTATCACATTGTCACTTCGGTTCCACGGGAGTAAGCACTATCTTGCATACATAAACATCCCAAACATTTTTTTTCATTGCAAATTATGTTTTAAGAGGCACCACACTATCGGTTCCACAGGGATAAGCACTAAGCACATAATGAATCAATATAAGAAACTGCAAAAACAACTGTTCCAATGAAACATAGAGCTAGGAATCAATGGGTGGAGGGTCAAAGTCAACAGCAGTTGGAATAGTCAAAATCATATTGCTGCTAGCCAACATCTGATCTATGTGGCAGGAAACCTTAATATTGATATGGTAAATTCAGGTTATAAGCAAAAGTCAACTAGGAAATCAAATTGGGCTTATTATTTGATTCACAAAAGTCTTGGTTATTCTTTTGTTAGACAAAATGCAAGGCATTGTGTCACCTGCCAGGTTGGCAATCCGGATTATAGGATGTTAATCCACCTCAGTGATCCATGTGATGCATTACGCTGTAGCGATCTATGTGCTGTTAAAGCAAAAAGAGTCATCTATCAATCGTCATCGGTGCCACCACAGCCGTAGCCATGCTGCCAACACGACCATTGCCACTAACCTCCATAAAAACAAACATAGCATGCGAACCCGCTCTGACCCAACCTGTTTTGATCCGAATCCATTTGACACGTTTTTCTAAGAGCTGCCCATTCAGAGACGAACCCAAATTTGATACTTTACACAACCCAACCCAACCCAACCCAACCCAACCTGTCCTGTTAGTTTTGACCTGTTACACAACCTGACCCAACCCACCATTTTCCAGTCATATTAATGACATTCTAAGACATGTAAAAATGAAATAGACCATTAAATACATATAAAATCAGTGCGAACAACTTGGAAATAGCATCCTCCAACTATTTTCTTAGATAATCGACATGTGACAAATCATAAAATTACATAGAAACTGATTAAACAACAGTATGAAAATGGGTTTTCATGTTATGCTTTATCTTTAACTGTTTAAGTGATAATATCATCAACAATAACATCATGTCTTATCATTGGAGGGCTTCTGCAAACTGGGGAATTGGATCAACCACGCTGCAAGGTGTTTGTTGCAGACGACTGGGTTGTGTTGACCCGTTTAGCTAAACGTATTCACATAGTTGACACAAGACTAACGCAAACCCATTTAGGCTTTTGACTAGTCACTAACCCGCATATTTTGTAATGGATTCGTATTGTGTTGTGTCAACAAACTGCTGGTCCTAATCTGAAAAACTAAAATGCAAATTTTGTTGAAAAAAGTGAACCGAAGTTAGCAACTAACGTGTTGGGATTGAACCCTATCAAAGGAACAGATAATTAAAGCCAAAACTGGATCAGAGCAGTGGATCCAGAATAAGCAGATGTTACATATAAGTCTCTCCTCTTGAAAGTGGTTTCAACATCTGTTGACCTCCTATCTACTGATCGTGCAAACTGCTGACCTACAAACTGCTGATCAAGTAAAGGCCTAATGAAAGACTAAAGCTCTGCTGTTCTATCTACTGTCTTGAATCAAGCACTATTGATCCGGACAAGTACTGCTGGGTTCACAGCAGTGGAATGATGCATCAGTTATTTAAGATGTCTTTTATGTAATGAAATGTAATAGCAGTAGTTAGCATAGCAGTGTTTGTATTGATCAGAGGTTAGAGTTTGTTAGGAGGTTAGATGTCACTTTCATGGTGACGTCAGCTTAGATGCTCAGTGGTTTGCTAGTGCCTATAAATAGAACAGTGCTCTGTACTGTTCTATTAGCTCTTTGCAAAATTCTCTTCTTGCACGAACATACACTGAGCTCTGGCTGAGGGGGAGTTTGTATTCAGCATTGCATTGTAATCGTAATTGAAATAAATTCAATCCTTCGATTCTTTGTGAAAAATGTTTGATCAAAGCAATTCTCCCGTTTGATTGTGTTCAAAGTTTGTTTCCATCTTAATTCCGCTGCACAACTCATTCATCTTCATCTAATTCAAACGTAAAAACACAATCAATACCAAACTCAGATCCAACAATTGGTATCAGAGCAGGGACAGTCAAATTTGATTTAACAATCATTTTGACATAAATATTTCAGCTCAAAATCGTTGATACTGATCGTTTGTTCGTTTTGTTGAAAAACAGAGTAAGGTTTAATCACCATCAAAGTTGATTAATCAGTGCCTATAAAACAACCAGGATGACGTCACAATCACAAGATGATAAGAATAACATTGGCTCTCTTTTCAAACCACCCAAGCTTAAACGTAATGAATACAACATCTGGCAGAGAAGGATGGGTCACATCCTTGCTCAATAGAATACTGGATGTTGGAGGTCTGTTGTTTTTGGTCCCCATGTTCCTATGGTGCCAAGTGCTGAGGATGCAAAGAAGTTCGTACCTAAACCATCTGAAAACTATACTGAAACTGATTTTCAAAAGTTCGAACTCGATGCCAAAGCATTTAGCATCATAGCATCTGCATTACCCAATGAGATCTATGCTGGACTGTTACATTGTAACAGTGCCAAAGAGTTATGGAAGCTTTGAAGGAACAGTTTGGGGGAACAGAAGAAGTCATTGAAAACAATAGGGAAATTCTGAATTAGCAGTATGAAACCTTCTGTCACATTAAGGGTGAATCATTGACCCAACAGTTTGAATGTTTTAGTTGTCTCATCAGTGAACTAAGGCTTGTTAATGTTGAATTTCCAAAATCAACACAAAATAGTAGGTTTCTTAGATAACTACCTGATAAATGGGACACAATTGCATTTGTGACTAGAAACTCTGTTGAGTTCAAAGATCTGACCCTGACCCAACTTCATGGTAGACTCCTGACCTATGAAAGGGAGTTAAACCAGAAAAAGAAGTTGCAAGAGTCTGGCAAAGTTACTGATGATTATTCATTTGGTAGCACAGCTCTTGTTGGTCAGGAAGAATCTGGTAGCAGTGGTAAGGATCAGGGTTATGATCACTTTATTGATATAACTGCTGGTGGAAATTTTAACAACCCTGATCCTCACTCTGCAAATTATGCTTTTACTGCAAATTGTGAGAACCAGATGTCAGATAATTTGTGCTTTGAACTTAATGATTTGCAACACTTTGATCCCACTGACTTAGAAGAGATGGACATCCTGCATCAATTGGCTTTGCTTAGTGTAAGAACAAGCAAATTCTACAAAAGAACAGGAAGAAAATTCCCGGGATTACATGGGAATTTAAGGGTTGGGTTGGATAAATCGAAAATCAAGTGTTACAAGTGCAATAGGCTGGGTCATTTTGCTAGGGAATGCAGGAGTCAAACTAATGGTCCTATAATCACTCATCCCAGCTCAAACCCTAGACCACAAAATCAAAGCACTGTGCACTATACCCAATATACCCTGCAGCTCATGTTAACACTGCTCACTATGCTGCAACCCCTGTGCCTGTGCATTATGTCTAAACCACTGTTCCACAAATTCAGTATGTTCAAACCCCTGTCCCTCAGGCACAAGTGCAACCTGTTGCACCTCAAACAGCTGCTCCAGCAGTGGTACAACCAGATCAACAAAGCTTCTTCACTCAAGGCTTTGTTGACTGGAGCAGCATGCCTGATGAGCTTGGTGATGAAAATTTTGCACTCAATGCTTTTAACGATCCTTCTAATGATGAATTTTGTTTGATGGCATTAGAGTCAATACCAGAGGGGGTAGAAACTGAAGGTGAACAGCTAAGTGTTGAAACAGTGGATAAAGTGGCTGAAGCAGTGGTTACTGCAGTTGCTAGTGAATTACTGTTGGGAGAAAATTCAGAAACCCTGATTGAACCACTGACTGATCCCTGGTCCGAAGAAGACAAGGAAGAAAAGAAAGCAGGTGAGAAAGAAGAGAGAGTTGATGAAGAAGGTGATTATAAATGTGATTGTGCCATGATGGCTGCTGCTAAGGTAACACCTCAAGTTCTTGAAAAACTGTGTTCAGACCAATGTATTATTGCATTTGCTAACATCAAAGAGGTAAATGAAAACCTTAGGGATAAAGTCTTGTCTGATGAAGTCAAATTTGAAAAGTCTTTAAAAGAACTTAGAAACAAATTGGCTGAAAAAGATAAAGAAATCAGCAGTCTCAAAGAAGAGCAGAGCATAACCAAAACCCAACTTCAAACCATGATAGAAAAATATCATGTGTGCAAAAAGGAGTTGGAGTCCACCTAAGTCACATGTGAGAAATGGGTGGAATCATGCAAAGGCTATGAACTCTTGTTGGAAAAACAGATCAAAAGTAATGTGAAATTTGGAATTGGTTTTAGAAAACAAGATGAAGTTGAAAACATTGCTTTTGAAAAATCTGTTCAAACCACTGTTGAATCCACTGAGTTCATCCCCACAAACAAGAATGGCCAAGAAGTGAAAATCACTGATAAACTTGGTAACAAAATCACACTTGACATACCAGTGGGATCCTCTACTTTTGAGGAGCTTGAGAAATACCAGTTTAAACCCACATGGTCTGATGAGTGTGACATTCTTGAAAATTTCAAACCCATGGACTTTACAACCACTGATGGTGTTAAAGCTCCAAAAGCTAAAGTCATTCCTCTCAAGGACATCCCAACAGAGGTTAAAAACTCTGTTGCAAAGGAGTCCGAAAAGAGAAAGAAGAGAGAAAAGATCAATAACTTGTTTTGTGAATTTTGTGAGAAAAGGAATCATCTAACAAAAGACTGTTTCCATTTAAAAGCATATGATTTGAACAAAACAAGTGTCATTGTTCCTGCTGAAAGCTGCATTGTCTGTGGTAAAACAAACCACAAAACTCAAGCATGTGTGTATCTCAAAAACTTTGATGTGAAAAAGAATGAGTACATCGCTAAAACATCCTTGAGTCCATCAACATCATCTGTCAAAATTCACCAAGAACCAACCACTGTTTGTGCCAGTTCAAACAGCTGTCACAAAACAGCTGAACCAAACATCTGTTAAAAGAGATGTTCAGGTTACTGATGCACCCCCTGCCAATCAGTTCAGAAAAGGCAAGGAACAACAGTCTTACCAAAGGATTCCACACGTTTATGAGACCTACAAAAGGCCCTCTAAACCTAAAGTGAACAAGCATCCTTTTGGGTACCAACAGGTGATTGGGCAAAACCCAGAACAGTGGTTAGAAAGATACAGTCCTAAAACTGTCCAAACCCCTGACCTAACCACTGTCCATCAATCTGCATCCATCCCAGACACTGTTGAGACCCCATCCAAAGCCTTATTGGCTTTGGAAACCCTAATGAACTAATCCTTTTACTTCATGTGCAGGGAGCTTCTGCATGCTTAGATAGCCTTTGGTATGTTGATAGTGGAGGCTCCAGGCACATGACTGGATGTAAAGCCCTACTCAAAGATTTCAAAATTCATGGAGGGGGTGATATATCCTTTGGGAATAATAGTAAAGGAAAAGTTCTGGGGTCTGGTACAGTACAGTCTGGCAATGTAAAATTTGAAAATGTCAATCTGATAGACAGTCTGAAATTCAACCTCCTGAGTGTTTCACAAATGAGTGACAAGGGGTATGGGTCATTCTTCACAAAGGAGTGTTGTAGGATTGTTGGACCAGAAATGGTTGAAAAGATTGAAGCAATAATAAAAACTGGAAAAACAAAACTTGTTGCTCAAAGAAGTGGCAATGTTTATGTTGTTGATATGTCAAAAGAGTGTCCCAGAGCTGATGCCTGTCTCTTCTCAGCTGCCTCTAACAAAGAGACAGAACTTTGGCACAGGAGACTGGGACACACAAATCTCAAGACAATCACAGAAATTTCAAAAAATGGCCTTGTAAGAGGCTTGCCACAAAAATTGTTTTCATGTCATGAGCACTGTGTTTCCTGTTTAAAAGGAAAACAACATAAAAGCTCTTTTAAGTCCATTGAAGAGTCCAAAACAACCCAGTGTTTGCAAATGCTGCACATGGATTTGTTTGGTCCAGTTCAAGTCATGAGTCTCAAGAAGAAGAGATATTGTCTGGTTATTATTGATGACTTTTCTAGGTTTACATGGACTTTCTTTTTACACTCAAAAGATGAGACTGCAGGCATTTTGCAAGACTTTGTGACACAGGTTGAAAAGCAATTTGACCTTCCAGTAAAAGTCTTCAGGAGTGACAATGGCACATAATTCAAAAATAAGGAGTTGGATGCCTTCTGTGTGAAGAAAGGGATTGTAAGGCAGTACAGCATCCCTAGAACACCAGAGCAAAATGGGGTAGTTGAAAGAAAGAACAGAACTTTGATTGAGGCTGCCAGAACCATGCTTGCTGATTCAGGTTTGCCATTAACTTTTTGGGCAGAGGCAGTAAACACTGCTTGCTATGTCCAAAACAGAGTTTTAATAAACCCCAGGCACAAAAAGACTGCTTATGAAATTTTGTATAAAATCAAACCACTGATCTCATATTTCAAAGTCTTTGGCTGCCCATGCTTTATTTTGAATTTAAAAGATTCCATCTCAAAATTTGCAGCCAAAGTAGATGGTGGTTATCATATGGGATACTCAACCACTGCCAAGGCCTACAAAGTGTTCAATACACGGACCAAAGCAGTGGAGGAGACTTTGAATGTAAAGTTCAAAGAACTTTCATCAATGAAAATCCCAGCAAATCCTGCAGATTTGTTTGATCTTGAAAAATTCACTTTTGAAAATACTGCTGTCAAGACTAACAGTGCAGGTCCATCAGAGGATTCAACACCAGACTATGGGTATGAAATCATCATCCCTCAAAGGTCTGTCAAAATGGGAAGAGCATCAGAGGTTCAAAACAGCTGTCAAAGCTCAACCACTGCTACCTCAACAGTTGTTGACCAAAGTAGCCCCTTAACCACTGCTTCCACATCATCAAGCACTGTTGATAAAAGTCCTCAAATAGTGGATCAAAGTTAGCATGTGTCCACACCTTTACCTCCTATTCCACCACCTTTTGAAGCCACTGCTGGATCATCAAAGTCACCAGCAGTGGTTAGCTCAGATGATACACATTTGTAGCCTTTACCAACAAATGCCATCATTCCATACCAAGGAGATTTAATCTTCTTGAGATCTCATCCACCTGATCAAATCATTGGCAACATCAATGAAGGGGTGCTCACAAGAAGCCAAACCCAAAACATTTGTCTTTTTGCTGGTTTTCTATCACTCCATCAGCCAGTCAAGTACCAAGAGGCACTGAAAGACAACAGCTGGGTAGAAGCCATGCAAGAGGAGCTCCAACAGTTTAAAAGACAACAAGTATGGGAGCTTGTACCACTGCCAGAAGAGGTTAGCCCCATTGGCACAAAGTGGGTCTTCAAAAACAAAACTGATGAACGGGGTATTGTTGTCAAGAATAAAGCCAGACTTGTGGTTCAAGGTTACAGACAGGAAGAGGGGATTGATTATGATGAAACATTCGCTCCTGTAGCAAGATTGGAAGCTATAAGACTGTTCCTAGCCTTTGCTGTCAACCAAAACATGAAGGTGTTTCAGATGGATATCAAAAGTGCTTTCCTCTATGGTACAATTCAAGAAGAGGTGTATGTTTGTCAACCTCTAGGCTTTGAGGATCCATTTTATCCAGATCATGTCTACAGGTTAAACAAAGCCTTGTATGGCCTGAAACAAGCACCTAGGGCCTGGTATGAGACTCTTTCCACCTTTCTACTCTCAAATGGTTTCAAAAGAGGTACCATTGATAAAGCATTGTTTCTAAAATGGAGAGGAAAGGATTTAATGATTGTCCAAATTTATGTGGATGACATTATTTTTGGAAGCACATGTAATAAAATATGTGTAGAGTTTAGGGAACTCATGACAGCTGAGTTTGAAATGAGTGCAATGGGTGAGCTGCAATGCTTTCTTGGTCTACACGTTCAGCAAATGCAAAATGGAACTTTCATTCTTCAAAGCAAATATGCTAAAGAACTTTTAAACAAATTTGATATGAATGATTGTAAACCATGCAGCACACCCATGGCAACAAATAAGCTAGTCATGTCTGATGAAAAGGATGAGCTGATTGACCAAACTCTATATAGAAGCATGATTGGGTCTTTGTTGTACCTAACTTCATCTAGGCCAGACATCATGTTTGCAACATGTGTTTGTGCAAGAAGTTAATCAGCCCCTAGAAAATCCAACCTTATTGCTGTAAAAAGGATATTCAGGTACATAAAAAGTGCTCCCACACTTGGTATCTGGTATCCAGCTAATGAGAATATCAAGCTTTCAGGTTATTCAGACAGTGACTTTGCTGGATGTAACACCACAAGAAAGTCCACTTCAGGAGGGTGCCAGTTTCTAGGTGATTGCTTAGTTTCATGGCAAAGCAAAAAGCAAGCAGCTGTTTCAACATCCACTGCTGAAGCTGAATACATTGCTGCTGCAAGCTGTACATCCCAACTCCTGTGGCTTCAAAATCAGTTGCTGGATTTTGGTATCACTGTAAGTCCCGTTTAACCGGATCTTTCAATGATATCAAACAACCAATTGATTGTGCTGAATCCAATCAATTGGTGATTCAAGAATCAAAACGAAAAACTGAAAATACGAAGAACACGATACCGAATCACTTTCAAACTTGCACACGATTCTATTACTATCAACTAGCAAAACCGTCTGGTACAAGTTCCTACACCACAATCTCTTCTCTCTGGCTTCTTTAGAACTTTTGTAACAATGAGGTTCCTAGAGGTTCAATCCTAAAACCAAGTTAGAAACTTGTTTTTATACTAACTCAAGCCCACTTCCCTACATGGGCTTCCCTTGGGCCTGCTTGGCCCACATGGCCTAAAGCTTGGCCCAAGTGACCTATAAAGGTCCAAAACCTAATACTAACTAACCCGGTAAAGCCTAGTTCGTAACCATAACCCGTTGTGTTAATTTGATGCGCCAGTCTCACACTTTAGGGCCTAACAATCTCCCCCTAGACTGATGCCATCAAATTGTCTTCATAACATGAATTCAGCAACGTCTTCAACGAAGCTGGCTCATTCATTTCGTTTGCCGATTCAGTCTCTTGTGTAATTGTAAATCCCGAGAGGATCTTTCAATGATATCAATGTTAACTTGTGTAAGTGCGAAATCCAAACACAAGCGGATTCAAGAAAACTATAAAGTAAAATAAACACAATAAGCAAATCAAAACACTTTCTTGCATTCACCTTGAACCGATGACTGATACAAGACAAGCACAGGATCTCGAGTAGCCTCTAACCTTCAACAAACTGATCAACCCTCTAAACATAATAAGGGTTTGCTTATATACTACCTAAGATGGACTGAGACCATCCTAAGCCCACTCGATATCACACCAAAACCCATTACTTACATTCGACCCAAAACAACTAGTTAAACATTACAAGATCAACTCTAAACTATTATATTTCTCTATGCATAAACCTCAAGGTTCCAACAATCTCCCCCTAGGCTTATGCATGGAGATTGTTGGTGCAGTTGTCTGTCGACTACATCTTAGTTCGAGTCTTAGGTTAGGGCTCATTGTATGAGAAAACATGAGATTGTATGTGTTTAGTGTATTAGGTTCGCTCATATGGTCATAAGCTTGGAGGTCCGCTTATTTGAACATTAGTGAGGAGATCCGCTTATGTGTCAATAATGTAGGTTCGCTTATATGGACATGTCCATATAAGCGAACCACCCTGGCCTATATATAGGTGACATATGAGTGGAACTAGTAGAGGTTAGATGATGTTACGGTGAAGCCCTGCCAGTTTGTCTCCAGAGCTTGTATATTGTTAACAGATCAATAAAAGAGACGTTAAATAGTGAAATCAAGCTAAACAAGGACTGAATCAATGAATTCCGCCTCTGATTCAGTCTGAGCACTCTTCTGATCGACTCGTCAGGTCGCATAACGTTCCTACAAGTGGTATCAGAGCTCAGGAGGAAGAGTTCTTAACGTTTAGCTTGTTTTCGCTGAAGTATTCTGTTTTCTACACCTTCTTTCTTCACCAGAACGAGATTTACTGGACAAAACCTGCTCAAAATTTCACAGATTGTGTATTATAAGTCATTAACAAACCCTGGAAAGTTTTGGACCAAAATACGGACTAAAGATGACCTAAAACTGCTCGTGAATAGGTTCCGCTTTTATGTCACTATAGAGGTTCGCTTTTTAGGTCCGCTTATAAGATCAGGTTTGTTGTAGTTCCGCTCTAGAGGTCCGCTCATAGGGACTTGATTGTTGAGGGTTCGCTCTAGAGGTTCGCTTTTAGGAACATATTTGATCAGGTCCGCTCCAAATTACCTCACAGGTCCGCTCCAAATTACCTCACAGGTCCGCTCTAAAGACACTTAGTTGTAGTTCCGCTCAAGAGATCCGCTTGAACAGACATCAGGTAGATCCGCTTGAACAGACATAAGGTAGATCCACTTGAACAGACATCAGGTAGATCCGCTTGAACAGACAACTTGTAGGTCCGCTTTTGTGACAACTTTGGAGGTTCGCTTTTAGTGACAAGTGGAGTTTAGCTTTTCTGTACAATTACTTGTTTCGCTTTTGTGAATAACAAAGATTTGTTGGGATTGTTTAAAAAAAATGACAATGAGGATTGATGACCAGGAAAACAATGATCTTAAAAGGTTAAATGATTGGTATCGAGGATATTTCAGTAGTTCCTATCAGAAATTGCCCAAAGAGGTTTGGAGTAAACGTTTCGAATGTTTTCTGAGTAAGGAAGATGAGAAATTGGATGATTTGGAAAAGCGTTTTGATCGTTTGATTGACTATTTGAAAGAAAATCAAATAGTAATATCAGAAGCTAAAATGGTATCAAAGTTTGCTAACGGATTACCTGCTGAATGGGATGCTTTTTTGAAAAATCTGAGAGAAAATTCAAGTTTTTCAAAATTATCTCTGAATAAATTCATCAGTAAACTGAAAAATCATGATTATGAACTTTATCAAAAGAAGAGAGATGTATTGGATAAGATAAAAATGAATTTAGAAGATTTGAATTTAGACGTGATATATGAAATAAACAAAAGAATCAATGTTTGTTGGGCAGCGAAAAGAAATTTGATGTATGATATGAAAAGGGGTTGTTATATTGATGATTATGGAAATTCTATTGATCTTGTTACAATCTTTGGTCCAGGTACATATAAGATAGAGAAAGAACAAGATCCAAAGAATGAAGAATCAGTGAAGAATGAATCTTCAAATTCTGAATCAGTGTGCTCCAAATGTGACAACTCTAAGACTGACAATGACAAACTCTTGAAGGATGCGGAAAGTTTGAAATCGGATGTCAAGAAGTTGAAAGATGAGAAGCAAACTGATGTAAAACAGATTCTGGATTTACAGGGAAATTGTGAAAAGCTAAAAGCTGAAAATGTTAAACTGTTAAATGATTTGAACAGTTTGACATCAGAAAACAAGAAGTTGAAAGAAAAAGTAAAAATTTTTGAAGAGAAAATTAAAAGTTTTGAAAATGAAAAATCAAAGATTGAAAAAGATTTTCAAAGTCAAATAAAAATTTTAGAAGATGAGAGAGATATGTTTGGTAAAAACAATCTTGAAAAACAAATTGAAATCAATTCTCATCTTGAAAAGATTATTCGACTTGAAAAAAAGGCAGAATGTGCTCAAAAGAAAATCAATGAATGGGAAGAAAAGTTGAAGGTTTTTATGAATACTTCAACTATTCCCTGTCCAAAACCTTTAAATTCTGTTTCAATAAGTGACGATGTCACAAACTTTGACAATGTCAAAGTTGAAGATTGTGATGAGAAATCTGATGATGAAAAAGATAAAAGTGAAAAACAAAAATTGTTTTTGAAATTAAAAGAAAAATTTCAAGAAACTGTTCTGCAATCGACTGAAAAGGGTGAATGTTCTATGCAAAAACCTTTGAAGAAGAAAGTGGAACAGAAACAAAAAGATAAAAATTTGAAAAATGTTCAAAAAGAGAATAACAGTTCATCAGATCAATCATCCAATCGCAATCAAAAATTACAAAAAGTAAAAAATGAAAATTCAAAAATTGTTGGCAATAAGTGGTGCAGGTTGGACTACAGTGCTCAAAAGCCAAATCCAGCAAACTTGAGGAAGGAATATCACCAAGCCAAACAGTGCTTTGATTTGAGCATTTGTGCTGAAAATGGTGATTGGTACGATAACAGAGTGTGTTACCGATGTGGTTATCAAGGACACATTGCTGTTAACTGCCATGGTTGGAGTTATGAGACGAGGAGATGCTTTAACTGCAACATCAGAGGTCACATTGCCAGAGATTGCCCAAGGAGATCAAATGAAAGATTGAGGGTTAATTCTCAGAAGATGACAAAGATTCCAGTCAACGTCAAGCTCAAAGAACAAAAGGTTCAAGAACCTAAAGTTCAAGAAACGAAAGTGAAGCTTTCTCAAGGGCAAAAAGACAGACTGAGGAAGAAGAGTAAGAAGGCGAGAAAGTATCTCGAGAAGATCTTGTCCTCGGGTTCACCGAACAGATCGAATAAGAGTTTTGATGAATCAACTTCCTCGATTGCAAAGTCAAGCAAGACGAATTCATCGGATACAAATATGAGGACGAAAGAAGATAAGAAAAAGAAGAAAATGGTCGGCGATGAATCTGACGTATCAAAATCAGACAAGCCACCTTCAGGCGATGAATCTGACAGGTCAAAGTCAGACAAGCCATGTGCAGGCAATGATTCTGGTTCGTCAAAGCCAGATGAGCCATTCGTTGAGGTAAAAGTAGAGAATTCTAGTCTAACAATGGATGATGCAAATTTTCCACCATTGTTGAACAAGAATTCAAAATCACCCAAGGACCGTCAGGCTTGGGTGAATCTGTTTAAATGAAAAACCTGACTTGCCGGAGTTCCCAGGTTGGTAAGCGTGGAACATGAATCGGCACATTTCTTGAGAAATTTCACTCTGGTGATTTTTCGCCTTACATGTGGTAAATCAGGGACATTAAGTTGTACTTGATTTTCTACAAATGATGTTTGAGAATTAAAACTGAAATTGTAAAATCTGTCATGTGTATGAAGAAAACAATGTGATGAAGTGACCCCGTACCTACAAATGATTGGTAAACAAACTAATTTTTCCGGAAAAACCATTTTGATTAATACAAACTTAAGTGTTTTGAAATCATAATGGGAAAATAGTTTGTTGTGAGGGGGAGTTCTGATTGTTTATGCCAGGTGGATGGAGAATTGAAGTGATTCTCATCAAGTTGTCAAGTTTGTACAGTTTGTTTCAAATTTTCCCAGAAAATCAAAATTGAAACATATTTTGATTTTAGGGGGAGTAAAATTTTTTAAAAAATTAGAAAATTTGAAAATGTCAAAAACATTGAAAATTAAAATTGAGTTTTGCTGAAACAAGAGGAAATGATAGAAAATCAGTTGGACTGTCACAGCATGCTAAAGAAATGGAGAGATAAAATGTGATAAACGATCTCACTAAAGATGTGACGATAGGCTCAGCTAGACTAGTAGATTTGCGAGAACGATACAAACTTAAATGATAAAGCCTAGTTCTAGTGGGAAACATGATTGAAAGCATAGTACTTAGTTTTGTCCTTCTTTACTGTGTGCCTACTCGGTAATCGCTGATTGTCGAAAGACATAAAACTGGTTAAGTTTGTGAACTTTCACAACTTTGCTAACAAGTCACTGTGATTGTGCATTTTATTTTGCAAAGATTTAAACTTGTTTTATTTCTTTATTTTGTTTAAGCATCGGACATCCTCTGCGTATACGTGAGTATCGACCTGGATGTTGTTGCCTAAACGTTCTGCTTTATTTTCTTTGGTGTTTCGTTTAAGCTTTGGATCACCTCTGCGTATACGGGAGTATCGACCTGGTGGTTAAAGCCTAAACAACTTCAACTTGTTTTATTTTTTCTTATTTTGTTTAAACATTGGACTTTCTTTGCGTATACGGAAGTATCGACTTGATTGTTAATGTTTAAACATTCTGCTTTATTTTAGCACAAATCACAGTTGATAAAAGTTTAAAGGCATTACTTGAGTCAGTGTATTGCATGATGAGGGAATATGCTGAGATCGTGGGGTCCATAAGAATTTAGTGTTATATTAATATACTTTAACGTATCGGTAAGCATGTCGAAAGTTTTTAGATTGAGCTTAAAAGGACAAACATATCGTCAATCAACGTGAATCGTTTAGAGCTTAAAACGATTAAGAGCTTAACGGTGCTTGTGATTTGTCTAAAAACTGATCTAATCCTCTTTTGCAAACTCACAAAAATATGTTTGTACATATTTCATTTCTGCATTTAATTTCTGTTATTGCGTTTGTGTTCATAGTTTGAAAAATCCAAAAAGATTTTTGACAACTGATGTTGAAAAGCCGATATTCAAAATCTCAAAGGCTAAACAAGATGAACAGTTGAGTTGATTAAATGGTTTGAAATGTTTAGTTGATTCATTAAGTTGAATCACAACATTGTTTTGTTTGTAATAGAGTGTTTGAAATGTGTAGGTTTCTGATCCTGTTGCTACGAAAGCCAGGAGATTAATCAAAACTTGAGGAGAGCTTAAACTTTAAAAACCAGGATTTGATTTCAATGGTGATAACAAATTCCAGACGGCGATCCCAGCTTGATGATAGGGGGAGTCTGACGAGAGTTAAAGCCAGAGAAAGATCCGGGTTCATGATTCCAGGAAGAGTTCCTGAAGAAGACCGATCAAGATTGAAGAGTTGTTAGGTTGAAGACTCTCACTGAAGATTCCGTCAACATTCAAGGGGGAGTCTGTTGGTGCAGTTGTCTGTCGACTACATCTTAGTTCGAGTCTTAGGTTAGGGCTCATTGTATGAGAAAACAGGAGATTGTATGTGTTTAGTGTATTAGGTTCGCTCATATGGTCATAAGCTTGGAGGTCCGCTTATTTGAACATTAGTGAGGAGATCCACTTATGTGTCAATAATGTAGGTCCGCTTATATGGACATGTCTATATAAGCGAACCACCCTGGCCTATATATAGGTGACATATGAGCGGAACTAGTAGAGGTTAGATGATGTTTCGGTGAAGCCCTGCCAGTTTGTCTCCAGAGCTTGTATATTGTTAACAGATCAATAAAAGAGACGTTAAATAGTGAAATAAAACTAAACAAAGACTGAATCAATGAATTCCGCCTCTGATTCAGTCTGAGCACTCTTCTGATCGACTCGTCAGGTCGCATAACGTTCCTACAGAGATTCTTGAGACTTCAACTATCACGATCACCACCCAAACGATCCTTGAGCCCACCAAAACCTTTTGTGCGAATATAAATGGCTGAAGCAACAGCAGCAGTCCATGCTTTTGCAATTTCTTCATATTTTTCAGTAGCTCTAATTTGATTGCGAGCTAATACTTCTAGATCTTCATAAGCAAGATTCAGCAAATCAACTTGATCCACCAAGCGAAAATTCACATCATCTTCACAAACAATCACTGCCTGCCCCAAACGCTCATCATAAACCCAAAAATGTAAGGACTTCAAACCACCTTTTGGAATCTTTCTCACTAACGGTATCGTCTTCTCCTTGTCAGTTTCTGGCCAGTGCACTATCTTCATTCGCTTGTTTGTGTATGGATCTCGAATGCCTTTAGCTGGTTTAACTATAGATTCTGCAGTGTGCATCGAAGGAAAGTTACGAAGAACTTCCCTCTGAAGTCGTTCAAAGAATAAATATCCACGTCCTACAGGTCGATCATCCACATAAGGTAACTTAGACAGATTTATCAAATCAACTTTTGTGAAAGTTTGAAACTGTGCTGGATTTTTGTACCACTCAACAGGTCCAACCTTCCTCTTTATCCACCATCTTCGACGATCATGATCAAAACCCCAGCTGACTACACCAGATCTATTTCCAACTTTATCATAGAGAGTTTCACGAACATCCATTAAATGATGCGTTGCTTGAGCATCATCATCATCTGGATTAAGATTCTTGTTCTTCAGAATTACAAACTCCCTTTTCTTTTTTATTCTTTCTGCCTTTTCTTTGTCTGCAACTGGATCTGTAACTCTTTTGAAGTATTGTTCCATAGCCGCACTTCTCTCAGCATCATCCTTTTCAAAGGCTTTTCTTCTGTTTTCTACGTCAGTCGGATCAGAAAACTCTTGTCCAAACTTCTTTTCCAACTTTCCACGTAAATCATAAACCATATTAAACAGCAAACTGACATCTCCTTGAAGCTGTTCAATTTGTTGATTCTTTTGCACTATAGTATCTTCAAGTTGGATAATCTTGGCGTCTTTATGAATTGAATCTTGCTCAACCACAATTAGCCGTTTCTTCATTTCTCTCATACTAATGAATTCATCATCATCAATTGAATCATCATCAAACGACATTCTCAACGGCTCTTCAGGTCTCTTACCACTCGAACTGCTAGGTACATCATGAACAACTCTAGAAGGACCTGCAGATTCAGAAATACTAAGTGGCATTGTCTCAACAACAGTATCAGTATCAACATTTGTAACTTGAACATCAGCAGTGGTGGTTTCCAAAACATTTCTTTGAGTGTCAGTGTTAAACTCAAAGATATCTTCAGTAGTGGTGGTGGTGTCAGTGACATTTTTCTCAAAATTGAAATCATACAATCCATCATCATCTTCAGTTATGTTCATAGATTGATCTTTGTTTTGTTCAACATACATTCCGAGTCGAGGATCCTCCTTTTCCGCTTCAAAGGCAATGAATCAGGATCCTTTGGGTTCTCGCTAGGCTCTTCATTGGATATTGTAAGATTGGAAGGAGGATTTCCCATCTTATCAGTCACAGACTTTAACAACAAAGCCAAATTCTCAGCAGTAATCACAGAAGGAACAGTAGAAACAGCAACATCAGCTTCTTTTTCAGGAGGAAGCTCTTCATCATCTCCTGAATCACACATAATCTCTATGCCCTCATCGTCAGAGTTAATTGTTAAAATCTCTGTCTCAGGCTCATCAACATTAGCACCCTGAACATCATGCTCTTCAGCAACCATTGCATTCAACTGGATTATCTCTCAATGCATGAATAAGACGGCAGCTATTCAACCCTTTAATCAGCGATGTATATAATCTCTTGTGCTTCTCTGGAGGAGCAGCTAAGTATCCAGCTTGATTATGCGTAGAAATAAACTTTAAATCCATATCTACACAATAGAAACATTAAGCCCATAAGAATTTCTTACTTGATGAAATTTATTAACAAGACAAATCATATCAACAGTCAACACAACTGGTCAACATTCAACAGGATGGTCATTGATCAACAACTCAGATTGCAAAAATCAGCAATATGATGTCACTCGAGACCATAATGTTTCGAATCGAGACCGTGAGGTTTCGAGTCGAGACCTAAGTCGAGACAATAAAAATCACTCGAGACTATCGTGTTTTTGACTCGAGACTGATATGACATCGACTCGAGACCTCAGTCGAGACTGATGAGGTTGCGACTCGCAAACACAGATCTCGAGTCCCTAAGATAAATCCTTCAATCTGAGTCGAGACCTCCCAAACTCCTTTTGATCTGTTACAATTTGGATCAAAATCCAAAAACACTTTCAAAATTCTTTGAAGACCAAAACATGTCCAAATTTAGGGTTCATAAGCATCTTCAAACATTCATATGATGTTCAAACAATCTTTATCAAATCTTCAAGAAATCCTACAAAACATCAACTGAAACGTCATTAAATTCATCAAACTACCTTCAACAGCAAGTCGAGACCGGAGTAATCGTCGGAAAAACAAAGAAGTCGCCGGAGAGTGAGAGAGAGTTTTGAATGTGACAATGATTTGTTTCGAGTGCACAATGAGGTCTCGAGTCGAGATCCCTTTAAATATCCCAAATCTGTGGGCCGGGCCTTTAACAATTTGGGTCGAGACCACAGTCTCGATTCGAGAGCACACATCAGTTTGAAAATTGAATTTATTAAATAAATATATTTTCAATTATTTTAGCAAATCCAATTAAAAAATCAACATTTTCTTATACAACCCTTCAACTTCCTGAGCATGTTTTTATTAAACCAAAACCTACAAACATAAAAATAATATCGAAATATTATTTACAAAAATAAAATAAGGAAATATCATAATTTGCTCAGGGATCAAATCACGGGTTTCGGGCTTGACCACACTTATCAACACTGATCTACTTCTGAATGATCTAGACAATTGCCAATATATTTGTCCACCTAAACTCATCTCCCTAGACCTTTTCATATAACTTCCTGTAACAAATTTTATCATGTTTTGATTTCTTAACAATGAACACCCAAACAAATACTAATCAAATCCCGGAAATATAAACAGCACACTCTATCATGCAAGTAGCTTCCCTACCACATATTTCACAAGTCCAATCCAGATCTCTGAAATCTTAACTGGGAATAGATTGAGAAGAGAACAGAATAGATCTTAAGCAGAGATGGTATAATATACAAATCAAATGAGTTTGTCTCAGTTTGATATAGGTTTCTTGGGTTTCTTTTGGGCACTTGAGGGCCTCTTTCGGGTGTTTAATTGATCTATAGCGCGACAACGTACAGCTAGGTCAGCATGTATCTGGATGCAGCAGAAGCTGACGTTGCCTAGCACCTCCATGTCAGCATATATCTGGATGCAGCAGAGGAGATACACGACTTTTTCAGAGAAGATTTCAGAGTCATACCAAAATTGTGTGTATCGGGACAACATACAGACATTCAAATAGGAATGAGCTAATTCCAAGTGACTTTCTTTCCTGAATGTACTAATTTAGTTCTGAACAGAAACATCCAATGTTTCCAGTCTTAAGGATAGAGCCTACCAACACATCATACTAGAGTCAAACTATTTCGATACTGGTCTTACATGATTCAGCCCTCGACCATAATGTGAAAATTCATTTCATTTCCCAGTCATGCAATGTTTCTTTTTGGATTTTTTAATTTTTTCAATGTTTTTGTATTTTTAAAATTTTTCAATGTTTTCGTATTTTTCAAAATTTCTCCCCCTAAATTTGTGCATAAATAAAAACTACCTAAGAATAGAAAAGTTTATGAACAAATTTACTTAAAAATAACCATGCTCAGTCGGTATACCGGATCATTTTCAGAAAATCAACAAGCACTTTGAATTTTGAGCTGCTGACAGGTTTTGTAAACAAATCGGCAGCATTTGCATCTGTATCGATTTGCTCCAGTTTAATAAGACCTCTGTCAAAGCAGTCTCTAATAAAATGAACTTTTATGTCAATGTGCTTGGTTTTGGAGTGAAAAACATGATTTTTAACAATTTGTATGGCAGCATCATTATCGCAGTAAATAGTAGTATTGAGATAAGTCAAACCGTAGTCCCGCAATTGATGTTGCATCCACACCACTTGAGAGCAAGATGCCGAGGCGGCAACATACTCAGCTTCAGCTATGGAAATCGCCACCGTTTGTTGTTTCTTGCATTGCCAAGAAATGAGCCTGTCACCCAGAAATTGACATCCAGCTGATGTAGATTTCCTGTCACTATCAGTGCCTCCAAAATTGCTATCAGAAAACGCAAACAAGTCAAAATTGGAATCCCTCGGATACCATAGACCAAACCGAGGTCGGCCTTTAAGATACCGAAAGATTCGTTTAACAGCAGTAAGATGAGAAGTTTTAGGATTAGCCTGATATCGCGCACAGTTGCAGACAGCAAACATGATATCCGAACGGCTAGCTGTCATATACATCAACGACCCGATCATAGACCTATACAGACGTTGATCAACAGAGGATCCTTCTTCATCTTCAGTCAATAACGGTCTCTCTGCCATTGGTGTTTCAGCCGATTTTGCATCTGCAAGCTTAAATTTCGCTAGCACATCATCCACATACTTCCCTTGATGAATGAGAATGCCTTGAGAATTTTGTTTGACTTGTAAACCCAGAAACAGTGTCATTTCTCCGAGAGCACTCATCTCAAACTTCTTTTTCATAACTCTCTCAAACTCCTTGCAAAGCTCCTCACTTGTAGATCCGAAGATAATATCATCGACATAAATTTGAACCAAGATATGTTCCTTACCCACTTTCTTGATAAAAAGAGTCTGGTCTATCGTGCCACGTGTGTACCCATGAGCCAAAAGATGCTCAGTTAGAGTAGCATACCAAGCTCGTGGTGCTTGGTGCAATCTATACAATGCCTTGTCTAGCTTGTAGGCATATTCTGGATGATCTGGATGAACAAAACCCGGTGGCTGCTCAACAAAGATTTCTTCCTTCACATCTCCATATAGAAACGCTGTCTTGACGTCCATCTGATACACAGTGAACCCCATATATTACGCGTAGGCTAAGAAGATCCGGATGGCTTCAAGTCGGGCAACCGGAGCATATACTTCATCATAATCCAGACCCTCTATTTGTCTAAAACCCTGAACCACCAGTCATGCTTTATTTCAAACAATAACCCCTGTAGAGTCTTGCTTGTTTCTGAACACCCATCTAGTTCCAAGTTTGCGCTTTCCCTTTGGTAACTCGACAAGTTTCCATACTCCAAGCTTCTCAAACTGGTTCAGCTCTTTATGCATAGCATCTACCCAGCCTGGTTCTTGCAAAGCTATATCAACAGTTTTAGGTTCTATTTGTGAGATGTAGCAAGAGTATAAACATGTATTGATGGTTCTTGATTGGCTCCTGGTTAAAACTCCTGCATTTACAGGACCAATCACATTTCCTATAGGGTGATTTCGTTGGACACTTGTAGGAATTGCCATGTCAGGTACGGTCTCGTCTTCAGTAGAAGCATTCTGATTATCATCAATGGTGTCGCTAGTCTCCCCCTCATTAGGTGCTACAGTATGATGAACTAAAGGAGTTGTAACTACGTAGTCTTCAGGAATAGATTCAGGAAATAGTACAGATCCTGATCCATTAGAAGTAGCACCGCGTGATGAAACACCTTCAGGGGATTGATGAGACATTTGTTGAGGCGTAGGTTGTCGAGTGAAAACCATTCCCGGTGGGTCAATGGTATGATTTCTTGAACTTCCTTCAGCCTGTTCTTCTTATTCAGTATCACCAAAGGACAGCGGTTGTTTGGGAGTAGACACAGCTGCAGCTGTAGGGACACTTGACAAAATGTTAAACGATTTAAATAATCCAGCATAATCATATAACCAATCTGGTCCAACTCTAGCTTCCGTAGCATTTTCTTCGAGCCATTCAATGTTGCACGACTCGACGACCTTTTTAGTTACCTTGTTGTATACTCTATAGGCTGAACCTTTAGCATATCCAACAAAGTAACACTCGTCCCCTTTGACTTCAAACTTTCCATTAGCGTCCATAAGTAGTAACACACAAGGACAACCAAAGATGCGAAAGTGTGAAACCGAAGGTTTACGTCCTTCCAGAATCTCATAAGGAGTTTTCATATGTCGTTGGTTTACTATAGCATGATTCTGGACGTAACAGGCCGTGCTAACAGCTTCAGCCCAGAAGAAACTAGGAAGCTTCGAATCGGCCAGCATGGTACGCGCAGCCTCTATAAGAGTACGATTTCGTCTTTCAGCCACTCCATTTTGTTGTGGAGTTCGTGGTGCACTGTACTGTTGATCAATTCCCTTTTCAGCGCAGAATGTATCCATGGTGACATTTTTGAATTCCGTTCCATTGTCTGATCGAATAGCCTTCACTTTCGTACTGGCTTGATTTTCCACCAGAGTAATAAATTGTTTGATCAAACCCGCAGCCTCATTCTTGTGACTTAGAAAGTACACCCAGGTGTAGCGTGAATAATCATCGACTATCACGAGACAATAAGCCTTCTTTCCAATACTTAACACATTCACAGGTCCAAATAGATCCATATGAAGTAATTCAAGCACATCTTTGGTTGAGGGTGTAGGCTTGGATTTATGAGGCTTTCGATGTGCTTTTCCCTTTGCATAAGCAACACACTTTTCTACCAACATAAAATCTTTGATTGGTAGATCACGGACCAGTTGACCTTTGGCAAGTCGATTCACGTTCTTCATATTCACATATCCAAGGCGATGATGCCACAATAAACCATCATGTTCTGAAATCTTCGAAAATAGACAAGTAACTTCTTCGCACGGCTTCTTGTTCATATCAATGACATAAGCATTCCCCCGTCTCTCAGCTGTCATCAAAAACCAATCTTCAGGAATGACAATCCCTGGCTTCAATACGTAGCATCCTTTCTTTGTAAAATGAACTGAATTTCCTCGGTCACAAATTTGTGAAATGCTCAACAGATTGTGTTTCAGTTCTGGGACATAATTCACATTTTTGAAGCTTAAAACGCCGTTTTTCACTGTTCCTTTCAACGTGATTCTTCCTGATTCTCCTCCCGCAAAAGAGACATATCCACCGTCAAATTCTTTTACATTGACCAGTTGAGACAAGTCTCCCGTCATATGCCTGGAACAGCCACTATCCATGTACCAGAGGCGCACGGTAGTCCTCCACAGCTGTTCCTGCACGATTAGCGGGATCAGTTAGATTTAGGAACCCAGCCCATAGTGGATCTGGGTTTCCCTTGTGCATCAAAATAAGTCACTTTCTGCCACACCAAATTGTCTTTATTTAAAAATTTCGAAGGATTTTTAATGGCAGAATTTTGATGAGATGTATGAGACGAATTGGATTGCGTGCCCTTAGCTTTAGGTTTCCAATGCTTATTTGACCATTGAGAATTGTAATTACCAAACGCTTTATATTGATTTTTTCGAAAATCATTTTGTTGATTTTGATTTCTACGTTTGGCAGCATTCCAATCTTGTTCAGAAGGCTTAGCCTTACGATAGTTATTCTTCATTGTCTTAGACTTTTCAGTCGTCACTGACTCTGAATAACGATATCGGTTTGGCTTGACTTTCTGATTTTGTGCATATTTATTTTTAGACTGCACACTTGGGAAATGAACACAGTTTCTAGCGATGTGTCCAGCAACTGAACAATTGAAACATGTTTGTCGTTTCAATGTGTGGAAGTTTTGATGCTTCATAGCAGATGTGTATCTGTTGGGTTTAGAAGAATGAGCTTGCTTGATTTTTCTTGCTTGTTTAACTTGTGCCTTTTCTGAGCATTTAGGTACCTGTTGATCAGAACTAGCATTGGCACAAGTATGAGATTCAGATGGAGTAGATTTATCTTTGTTTATAATTTTATCAGAACCATTTTGAAAGAATGTTTCAGATTCCGTTTTAATTTTCTCTTCAGAAACATTTTCTTGCAATTTTTCATTTAAAACAACCACTTCTTCCTTTTGAAAATCAAATTCATTTTTAATCTTGGAATATGATGAAACTTCATCAACACATGTATCATCTGAGTTTGATAATGATTCTTTTTCAACCTCGATTTTCAATGGGGTCCCACTAGGTTCAACATTAGGGACGTCCACTGAGACCGATTCAGAAGAAGAATCAGAACACTGTTGATTCTCTTGAGAAGAAGTTTCAGTGGTTTCACTGAATGCGTCCTGAGGGACCTCACCTGTCACACTGTCATCAGCTGAAGAGTTAGAAACATTAGAATCACAATTTTCAGATACTGAAAAACATCCATCATCACACACGTTATTCAAAGTTTCATCACAAGCATTCACAGTTTTGCCCAAAACATCAGGCCCAAAAGAAGACGAAACATAACTATGAAACGAGTTCAAAAACGATTGTCCAAACACACAACCAGAATCAGTTTTATCAAAAGTAGATTTAGAAAAATCAGAATCTAAAGGTTGTTCATTCCCAAACATATCTCCCCACCTCACTTCAGGTACTTCATCTGCACATGATGAAGAAACGTTAGGATCAAAAGTACCCTTGGACACAAAACAAACTGGTTGAACCACCTATTTTTCAACAGGTCTGACATTGACTGATAGCTTATAGTTTTTGGGACCATAAGTCATTTTGCTTTCATTCATCATCTCCTCCTCCTCAGTCATAGGTAAGTAAGTATAATTGTCCTTATAAGGAGGAGGAGCCTGATTAAAACCTAATCCCAACCCTTTCTTTTTCTTGTATGCAAGCTGTTGATCACACAGGTTTTTGACTAATTTGCTGGAAGAATCAAATTTTTAATATTTAGCTCATTTATTTGATATATATCTCTGATATCCTCCAGTTCTTTAGTCACAGTGCATAATTTTTCCTGAACATATAAGAGTTGGGCTGTTTTTACACTAACATCATCTTTGAGTTGGATGATGTCTTTTCGCTGAGCTTCGATTTTCTCTTTAAAAAGTTTTTCATTATTAGTTAAAGTGAAATTCTTTCTTTTAATGTCATTATAATCTTCGATTAGCTCAGTGTTGTGTATTCTATTCGTTCTCTACATTCAGGAGTACAGAAAATAGAAAGTACCTCTTCTTTGGTGAGACCTTTGACTGGAGCTGAAAGAATCTGAGTCATGAAAGCATTGTTTTCAGCTGAAATCTCCTCCTCAGGTGCTGAAGTCTTATCCTCAGGTGCTGAAGTCTCATCCTCAGATACAGAAACTTGATCATCTGTGGCCATGAAAGCAATGTTGTTTGAATCAGCTTGATTCTCTGGAGCTGAGATGTTCAGTCGCTCAATTTCCGAATTCCAATCAAAGTTGATACCGGGCTGAACCACCAAGGCTTGAGCTAATCCCAGGGGTTGAGGACTTCCACTGGCAGCAGCATCAGCAAACATATTCGATGTGGTCACAAGAGCTCTCTCTCAATTAGGTGAAGCAGGTTGGGCTGGAGTTTGTTCACTATTGACCCTAGGTTTGGTACAGTTTCTTGCCAAATGACCTGGTTGATGACAATTGTAGCAACGAAACTCAAATGGCATTTTTGTGGGTCCAGTAAAGGTAAGGCCTTGCCATTTGTTTCTCCCGGTTTTTCTCACAAAATTTTTGGCTCTAAATGCTGCCATAGCCATCTGCCAGGTTATATCCATTTCTTCTACATCTTCGGGATGAATTTGATCTAAGTCATCCATAGAAAACTTTGGAGGATCAAGTTTACCTGCAACAAAAGCATTCAAGCAATTTATGACAGAAGCAGCTATATCAAGATTTTCCTTTGACTGTTGCGAGAAGAAGGCAATCATCTCGTTTTTCGTAGTGGGAGTTGATGATGCAGCAGCAGCAGGTGCTGGAGTTCCAGAGTAGTAAGCATTTGATGAGGTAGGAGCAGCTTTAGCAGAAGCAGAGTTGCTGAACATTTGAAAACCAGTGTGAGACACAAGAGCAGTGTTATTGCTTGATGTAGAGGGTGTTACAGTGAATCCAGCGGCCAGCATGCTATTCTTGTAATTTGTTTCTCTCTGTTTATCGTCTAGCTCGCATGCTTTAATGTGAGCAATCATTTCGGATAAACTACACCTGGCTAGATCCTTGGTTTTCTTGATCATTGCAACATGATGATCCCAACTTTTAGGTAAAGCATTTAGAAGCTGTCTATTAGTTGAAGCATTTGACGTGGGCATTTCCTCCATCTGCATTTGAGTAACCAACTTAACAAATCTCTGAATTTGATTATCGACAGTCTCTCCATATATATGGTTAAAATTGTTGAAATTTTGGCTCATCAGATTTCTACGACTCTCTTTCATATCTTCATTACCTTCATAGACATCTATTAATGATTCCCACAATTCCTTTGCAGATTTGCAAGTGCGAAAACCAATAGCAATGTCTGGTCCCAAAGCCATCAGGTAAGAAAATGCCATATCATCTTCCTCAACAATTTTGAATTCTTCTTCAGTATACTGATCAGCAGGCTTTTTCACTTTTACACCAGCATCAGTAGGACTCTCCATCATAATTTCTCTTGGGCCTCTAAGAATACTTCGCCAAATTTTTGCATCTTTGACCTTAACATGTTTTTCGAAATGCCACTTCCACTCAGGGAAGTCATTTCCATCTAACAACCTGGGAGGGAACACGAGTGGTGGTTCCAATGATGGAATCCAGTTCTTGATGCTTAGTCATAGCTGCCAGGTCAACACTTTGATTACTTGAAGTCATGGTTACTCAATTACTTAATTAATTTACTGATTAATTAATTATTTAAGTTCAAGAGTCCAAGAGTCCAAAGTTCAAAATCTGAATGACGTTGCAAATGTCATTGCGAGTCGAGACAGGAGTCGAGACTGAATCAGTAAGTGTATTTGATCCTGAGTCGAGACAGTTGTTGCGAGTGAACTGAATCCTAAGTCGAGACCAGTGTTGTGAGTCGAGATCTAGAACAACCAAAACTTGAAGCCAGTCGAGACAAGCGGTTTCGAGTCAAGGATGGCAACTCGAGACCACTGCAATTGCGAGTCGAGACAAGAACAAGATTTTCACTCGAGACGGAAGAATTAAGCACTCAAGACCGATGAATCTTGAGTCGAGACTGGGCTGAATGTGAATCGAGACCCTGCAAAACAGACTTGTGAGATAATAATAACTGTGATTCCTGATTTTCAGCTGCTTACAAAATTCAAAGATATGAGATCTTTGAATTTTTATCTTCAACAAACTTCCGATAATTCAGCTAACACCTTTGTCAACGAATCACAAACCAAAATCAGCAACTTTAATCAAGATTTGCAAAGAACAGTTTGAATCCGAATGACTAATAATACTGAAATTCTGTAAAACACACTAGCAAACAAGATCAGTAACAAGTAATGTCCTCTTGAATCTGAATGATATCAAAACCGAACCAAGACTTGGTTTCTTGGCTCTGATACCAATTGTAAATCCCGAGAGGATCTTTCAATGATATCAATGTTAACTTGTGTAAGTTCGGAATCCAAACACAAGCGGATTCAAGAAAACTATAAAGTAAAATAAACACAATAAGCAAATCAAAACACTTTCTTGCATTCACCTTGAACCGATGACTGATACAAGACAAACACAGGATCTCGAGTAGCCTCTAACCTTCAACAAACTGATCAACCCTCTAAACATAATAAGGGTTTGCTTATATACTACCTAAGATGGACCGAGACCATCCTAAGCCCACTCGAGATCACACCAAAACCCATTACTTACATTCGACCCAAAACAACTAGTTAAACATTACAAGATCAACTCTAAACTATTATATTTCTCTATGCATAAACCTCAAGGTTCCAACAATCACTGCCTTAAAGACACCACTCATGTTGGATAGCCAGGCAGCAGAAAATATCATCAAAAATCCAGTTTCTCATTCAACCACCAAGCACATCGACATCAGACATCACTTTGTGAGGGATTGCTATGAGAAAGGTTTGATTTCTCTGCATCATGTTCCAACTAAAGACCAGCTGGTAGATGTGCTCACAAAAGCATTAGATACAGCCACCTTTGAAAGCTTGGTCTCTAGAATTGGCATGCTAAACATGGAATAACAAGCAAAATCTTGTTTTTCTATGAATAAAAGCATTAAAATGTTTTCAGAAAATAAAAAATCCATCCTTAAAAATAGCTAAAAATGAAATTTTCATTAAAATCCTTGAAAGTCTGCCATAACCACTGTTTGTTCAAAAGTCTGCTCTACAAATTTTGTCCACTGCTTAAAGCCATCCCTTGTCCTCTCATTTCCTTGATAAACTCTGTTGTTCAAAAGTAGTGTCTTATTCACTGATATGCTATCCACTGATAGTGAAAATCATCCACTGCTTCCATTTGTTACCGTTGTAACCACTGCTTTCATCAGTAACTTTCATAAAAGTACTGTCCTTCATTTCATCAGAGGTTGGCATATGGGCAGTACATAGTGGTCAGTACTTTTGTAACCGCTGCCACGTCAGCATTCACTTTTTCTCTATAAAATCCCCATTCATAACCCAAAACAGGGTTTTACTGTCGAATTGAATTTTTAAAAATTCTCTTCTCAAAGCAGTTTCTTCTTCTCATCTCATCAAATTTCTTCACCATCTTCTTCGATCATCATCTTCAAAATGACAAAATCGAAGTCATCTGCAAAACCCACTTCCAAATCATCTTCAAAAGAGGTCTCTCAAAAGGCCAAACCCATCGAAATTCCACACAAACCTTCTCACAACCTTCTGGGTTTACTCACAAAACCCGGCACCACAGAAATTTTCGATTCCATCATTGATCTCATTTCTGCATCAAAGTACAAAACTTTGCTTACAGCAGATGCACCCATTTACCTGCAAACCCAAAGGGAGTTTTGGAAGAATGTAACCCTTGACAAACAAGGCGACGATGTCATAGCCATTAACTCCATGATAAAGGGTAAAGCAATCAAAATCACACCACAATCCATATCAGAGGTCTTTCAACTCGATGATCAGACAGGTTTAACTTCTATCCCTAAAAACGAGTTAAAAATTGACTTCATTGAAAGAGGGTATGCAGACACAATGATGAAAAGGGATACCTTACAAAAAGGTTTCTTCCCTCATGCAACAAGATTTTTATTCCATACCCTCCTAATGTGTGTTTCAAACTAAACCACTGCTTTTAATGAAATACTATTAAAAATTCAAAACCTGGGATATGCTATTCTTCAAGGAGAAAATTTCAATTATTCTCGGGTAATTTTTAATGATTTGGTTAAAAATGTTGAAACAAAAGCATTCTTACTGTTTCCAAGATTTCTAAGTTACTATTTTGAAAAGAAATTCAGTAAGAATGATATTTCTGCAATAAAACAAGGTGACTCTTTACAAATGCACAGCTTAACTGCTGAAACTTTTACAAGAATGTCACCTTTCAAAACACAAGCAGATGTGCCTGAGCAGAATTTAGCAGTTACCACTGCTCCTCAGGTATCTGTTGTTGAGCCCACTGCTCAAGGTGATCAAAGTAGCAAAACAACTGCTTTGAAACCCACACCTACAATCACCAAAAAGCCAACAAAAAGAAAAACTCAAAACCCCCAAACCCATCAAAAAGGCATCTCTGGAGGATGAGATACCAGAGCAACTGCCAGTGACAGCACAAAAGTCACTAAAAACCACTGCTGCTTCTTCCTCACAGCAGTTGGTAAAAATATCTCAACCCATAGCTGAAACCCCTCCTGTCTCTTCTCAAAAAGAACGGGTTGTACATATAGGGACACCACAATATGATGCTCTGGATTCACTTGTATCCATTATCCACAGCCTAATGCCCGGGGCAAATTCTCTTTTTGCACCAAACATCACATCCACAATTCCCCCACCAACTAAACTTTTGTTGGATGCAATTGATTTGAACCAGGCACTAACCAGTCCTTCTCAATCACCTATCAATGAGAATATGCCTCAACAAATGACTGGGTCTGATGTATCAATCTTTGCTAACCCACCAACACAACCTGAGGAGGTTACACCCCTTGAGTTACAAGTAACTCTTGGTGGTAATCCAAGTGAAGCAGCCACTACAAGTGCTGAACCCACTGGTTTGCACTTGGACAGTGGTTACATCAATAAGACTTCCTTGGAGGCAATTCCTTACATAGCACCTCTGCCAACCACCAGTGGATTTGTTTTAACCACTGGCAACATCAAAAGGTTGTCAAGTGTTGAAGGAAGAAGACCCCAGTACCAAGAAAAAGGGGCATCAGTGGTTATTGTTTGGAGTATACTTCCTACCTCAACCACTGATAAAAACACTGCTAGTGGGAAATCAGATGATCCCATTAAAATGGGTGATGGTTTAAAATATCTGGATTTGACGGAACGAGTTGACAAACTGGATACATCTATTGCAGATATCAAAGACATGCTACAACAGTTGTTGAAAGTACAAAAGATGCAATCCACTGTTATTCCACCTCAAGCACCTGCTCCACCACAAGCACCTGCTGCAAATGAGCTCTGGAATCTATTTCTTTCTCCAGCAACAAAAACAAATGGCTGATCAGCAACATGAAATACATGTACAAAAGCTGAGAAACATTATGGAGTCTAGGTTCAAGAACACACAAGCAGACATCAAGGCACTCAAGGCCCATATCTTCAATACCATTGGCACTGCTCCTCCAACTGTACTTTTCATTGATCAATTACCCTCAGATAATGCCAAAAAGGGGGAGAAAATTAAAGAATGGAAGAAGAAGGGAGTAGATGATGGTCTCTACATAGAACCAGAAATGGAGAATATGACCAAGCAGATACCTTTGCCAGATGGTAGCAAAAAGGTTGATGTTACCCAAAATGCACTTGCTGAAGCTATAGCAAGTGTAAAAAGGGACAGAGCGGCAAAGGATATGTCAAGGTGGAATAAGGAGAAAAGAGCTTACATGGAGCTGAATGCACAGGGTTGTTCTGGGCTAAAGGATGTTCAAAATCCTGAGCTAAAAGGAAATCCCACTAGAAAAGTCCATCCAAACAGCTGTTGTAACTCCTGCTGTATCAACTACTGCTGGTACTTCAGAGGTTTCAACATCTGTTATCACTTCAACACACACCACTTCAAAACACACCACAACCACTGCCTTACCACCACCATCATCACCACCAAAAACAACCTCACCACCATCTCCTCCTGCCAAAAAGCAGAAGACAACAGATGTTACAACATCTGCTGTAATGAAAACAGTGGTTGAAACACCAGTTGTTTCAACAGCTGTTAGTCAATCACAAACCACTGCCACTCAAATCACCACCACTGATCCACCCAAAACATCATCTGCCTCTCCTAAAATAAAAAGGAGAAGGATTTTCATACCAGGTGATGATTCACCATCACCACCACCAACATCTTCAACATCTCTATCACTTGTTACAATACCCAAACCTGTTCCTCTCTCATCAGCACCAGTACAACAATCAATCCCTGTCATTACTCCTGCAGGTGTCCAATTTCCTCTAGAACTTGAAGCAGTTAGAGAAGAGATCAAATCCTTCTACTATGAGGATGACCCTGCTAGAAGGAAGTTGCCATCAGTTAAAGGATATCCAAGGCCAAACAATATTGAAGAATATTTGAAAGTCAAAGCTAAACAAGCAGAGGATATCTCAAAAAGAAATGCACAAGGAAAAACGGATAAAGAAATTCAGCAGAATTATCAATTCTTGCTCACACAAGTCAGATC
Source organism: Helianthus tuberosus (assembly GCA_030545235.1). Classification (NCBI taxonomy): domain Eukaryota; kingdom Viridiplantae; phylum Streptophyta; class Magnoliopsida; order Asterales; family Asteraceae; genus Helianthus; species Helianthus tuberosus. The sequence continues at coordinate 503,638 of JARYGA010046138.1, forward strand.
CTTAGAGCAATTTTCCAAAAATGTATGTCAACAGATCTCAGAGAGAGCAGATGAAACCTTGAGAAAAGACTACATTGAAAGCATCATGGCAACCAAAAAGTACAAGGGTGAAAAGAAAATGTACAAGGAGTGGACCATTTCTGAACTTGAAAATGAAGCAGCCAGGATTCAGGAAATGATAAAGAATAAGGTCAAACATACTCCTCCAGAATAGGCAAAGTTCAAAAAGATTGTACCTGATAAAAAGGTAGAGCTGAGGAGAATGAAAGAGGAATTGGTTGCTGCTGATTATGGGTCTAAAAATCAAGTGGCAAGATGGAAAGAAGATACAGTCAGGGCCACCTACAAAAGGTTGGAGGAATTAAGGAAGAAAGATCCCACTGTTCCACAAAAACCTGACTATCCTGAAGCAGAGGTTTCAAAAAGACCATCAAAAATACAAATCAGGAGAGCCACTGCTCCAGCTGGTGCAGCCATCTATAAAAGAAGGCAACCAAAACAGTTGGGTTGTGAAACCATCCAAGAGCTGATAAAAGGAGATGCCCTTGTAAAAGAAGGCATAAAGAAAATGATTATAGAAACTCTTGGTTTGGATTAAACTGTAAGTGCTGCTCAGTTAGTCATCAATAGGCCAGCTTCACCAAACACCTCATCCAATAAAAATCTCCCAAGAAACCCACCAGGCTCAAAAGTACTAAAGTGGGAAACTGACAAACAGACCCATGTATTGACTATGTTCAGGTCTGGTGGAGAAGTGAAGAAAATAACAAGGGAACAAGCTCTTGGCCTGAGTCTTGAAGATATGCAGGATCTCCTTGATCTTCCACTTCGTAGGGATGGAGATGACACAGACGCCCTAGACTTTGAGTTACAACTTAAAGGTCAGATAAGGGAGCTGTTGATGAGGCAATAAAGTTCCACAATAATGAAGGGTTTTGGCATTATCTGTTCCAGGGGGATATTGTTGGGATTGAACCCTATCAAAGGAACAGATAATTAAAGCCAAAACTGGATCAGAGCAGTGGATCCAGAATAAGCAGATGTTACATACAAGTCTCTCCTCTTGAAAGTAGTTTCAACATCTGCTGACCTCCTATCTACTAATCGTGCAAACTACTGACCTACAAACTACTGATCAAGTAAAGGCCTGATGAAAGACTAAAGCTCTGCTGTTCTATCTACTGTCTTGAATCAAGCACTGCTGATCCGGACAAGTACTGCTGGGTTCACAGCAGTGGAAGGATGCATCAGTTATTTAAGATGTCTTTTATGTAATGAAATGTAATAGCAGTAGTTAGCATAGCAGTGTTTGTATTGATCAGAGGTTAGAGTTTGTTAGGAGGTTAGATGTCACTTTCATGGTGACGTCAGCTTAGATGCTCAGTGGTTTGCTAGTGCCTATAAATAGAACAGTGCTCTGTACTGTTCTATTAGCTCTTTGCAAAATTATCTTCCTGCACGAACAAACACTGAGCTCTGGCTGAGGGGGAGTTTGTATTCAGCATTGCATTGTAATCGTAATTGAAATAAATTCAATCCTTCGATTCTTTGTGAAAAATGTTTGATCAAAGCAATTCTCCCGTTTGATTGTGTTCAAAGTTTGTTTCCATCTTAATTCCGCTGCACAACTCATTCATCTTCATCTAATTCAAACGTAAAAACACAATCAATAGCAAACTCAGATCCAACATAACGGCCCAAAACTGAGTGATTCAGTTCATTTCAAGTCAAAATGAGTGGCTGCATGCTGCAAGCAAAAAAAAACAGTAATCTAATTTTCAGTAATAAAAAAAACAGTACAAATGTGCCTTGTTTCGCTCTCCCACTATATCTAGGGATGTTCATTGGTTCGGATATCAGTTTATTGGGTTTAGAAACTTTTTTGGGCCTAACTGATAACGAATCGGAACTAGAAATGTGTCCAACCGAACTGAATTCAATTTCAACCTATTAAACCGGTTATTATTTGTTTTACTCGATTGGATAAGCCAGATTTGTGGAGCTGATAAGCAAACCAAAAACCGAACCGAATAAACCAAAAAGATTTCACGGATAATTCGTGCATCACCTTATGTGTTAATATCAAATACAACATATATACTATGTTTACATACCATATGACTCCTACAACATGTCAGAATCGTTCCCATAAAAATAAGTGTTCAAACGTTGACCAAAACACCAATCATTAGCCTCTAACAATTAAACAAATCTAGAACTTACATGTCACACCCCGATATTTCCACATATCACCGGTGGGGAGTATCGTGACGTAGTTGATATCATCATGGTCAAACATACACATAATAGCACAGCGGAAGTCTTGGAATATAAAATATTATTACAAACTCAATATTTGAAAATATCAAAGTATTTATTAAAGACGAGTCTGTAATATCAAATCCAAAGGAGGATCATTACAGAATGTATAAAATGAAGTTTAGCAGACTTTAAGGCATCTTTAAGGATTTGCAAGATCCTCTATTTCGACACCGAGCAATCCCCCAGCCTATTACGAGTAGTACCTGCCACTTAGTCTTTGGAAAATACGTCAGTTTTCACTGGTATAGGCTATTATTTTCCAAACATTCCTAATGAATGTTATTTGAATGTAAATCCATTACATTTAGCCTAGGTTATAAAAGGATCATCAATGGCACTTAAAGTTTGGTGCGAGTCCATTACTTGTTTGACAGAGGATCATAATGTCATAACTGTCTTTGTCACAAGGACGAATATGAATAGCTCGAAGGCTAGCCTTACATGACTTTCATTATATATATATATATACATATGGCATAGAAGCCCGTCGCGAGGGACGTAGAAAAATATGGCATAAAGCCAAGTCATGAAGGACACAATGATTATATGGCACGAAGTCCTTGTCGCAAAGGACATTTAGATATGGCTCAAAGTGGCCTTGTCATAATGACGTTATAAGATATGGCACCAAGGCCTGATATGGAGGACATTTACGAATGCTGGCACAAAAGGCCTGTGACTAGGAATGTTAACATTTAATATGTTAACTTGTCACGAATGTCAAACTATAGTACATTGACTTGTCATGGATGACTTTAAAACATATCTCATTGTTTTGTCACCAAGGATATTAGTTTATAAGCCGCAATCTTATCGGATTAGGGGCTTCCAGGTTTGAACATAGTTCTTCACCTTTGGACAAGGAGTCATAAACTACAACTGTCATTGTCTCTAAAGATGACTTATTCGGCACAAAGGTAAACTAATTGACATCACTAATGGATGTTCATATATCATCATTGCATTTGATGATATCAGTCATGATCACGCTGATCATATAGACTGTTAGGGTTGGGTATAACCCACCCTTTGGATAGGGGATTATGAGGATCACCACTATCTTTGTCTTTTTGACAATAGAGTAAAGTGTAGCCCGTAGGCATTCCATCACAGCGGATGTTAATATTATAATTATCATATTGATGATACTAGTCAGGATTGCAATGATCATGCAGACTATGGGATTTGAGCATGGCTCACCCCCTTGGGCAAAGAATCACAAAAGATTACATTTGCCTGGTCTTAGATGGACAATATAATATAGCCCTTAGGCCAAACATCATTAAGGATGTCAGATTTAATCATTGTACTGATGATTTTAGTCATGATCGCATTGATCATATAGACTATTAGGCTTGAGCACAGCTCATTACCTTGGACATGGGATCATAAAGATCACAATGTCAATGTCATAGAGACTTCCTCATATAGCACAAGGCTTGCTTCACAGGACAGTTAGATGGCACAAAAGGCCTTGTCACAAGGGCAATTAAAACATAATCAATGATCTCTTGGATCAGTGATCTTTAAGGGTCGAACATAGTTCATCCCCTTTTGACAAGAAGTTCATAAAATAAAACTATCATTGTCATGAATACACCTTCGCCCGTAGGCATACATCTTAATCGGATGTTTTGATGGATACTTCATACTGTTGTTTGATAGCCGTGATTCGTATTGATCATATAGGCTATGAAGGTGGCTTGGAAAAGTCCAAGTACTTTTGGAAGCTAGTGTGGTCTCTCAAGTCACACAGCCAGGAATGTTAACATGTTCTTAGATGTTAACAAGGAGTAATTATCTTAAGAGGGTTTTACCATCACAGCCATGTTCATAGACATATAGGCTAGGTTATACCATTAAGAGGATCTTTTGAAATTTTTCAGCTGATCGATAAAGTTCAAATAAAATTCAGAACTATTGTTGGATAAAGGACGAAATGAATACCTACATAAAATTTTCAAAACTTTCCTAGATCATTAGGAATTTACAATAGTGCCTTAATCAGGACTTCTAGTAATATATTTGTCCACAGAGGACTAAGAGGAAAAATTATAAGTCCGTATAAGGACTATAAAATATTACAAATTTATAGAAGGGTTATGATGAAATATCAATGTCCTCAAAGGGACTATTTCGAAATAACGTATCCCCAAGGGGATTGTAATAAAATAACATGTCCATAAAAGGACTATATTGGTACAATGCGCACACAAAAGGGCTTTGCTGTACAGATGTCCTCACAGGGACTAAATATAAGAGATAGGTCCTTATAAGGACTTGAAAGACAAAGAATATTATGAAAGAAGGATTCTCTAACGCCTTCCTTGCTCCATTTCGACTGTTTCTCTTCTTTGTTTTCCATATACAGTAAGGACACTAAAGACCTTAATGAATAAGGTAAGTATTCCAATTAGGATCTGTTATAGAAGTAGAATCCAAGGATTCAATGGTTAAGGAATGATATGGATCACGGATTGGGTTTTGACTGATATAATCCAAGTCTAGGATTCCAAAACTTGGAGGTAAGAAATAAGGATCATCAGCATTTACTAGCATTATTTTCAAAACGGGAGCCTCAGGGATCACTTGGTATGGACTCCACTAGCACAGACTTTTAAAATTTGAGCCTCAGGGACCTTCGGTATGGACTCTAAAGTCTGATTGCAATTCAATAGATTTGGTTTTAGGAATGAGTCCATAAAGGTCTTTCTTCCACACCAGTCGCACGCTTATTTTAGCCGTATTGTGAAGCTTAGCATTCCTTGGCTTCGGATGAGGAGAATCCTTATCAACGGCTTCCTTGCTTGGTGACTTATTCAAAATGCATAAAATCGAAAACAATGTTTACTTAATAGGGATGAGAACATTCCTATGTTAAATCTAGACTCAAAGGGTCTAAGGAATATGCTACTGTGTCATTGAGATTAAACACAAAAGACTAGTGTTTAATTCACTCAATGTTGGCTCTGATACCAACCTGTCACACCCCGATATTTCCACATATCACCGGTGGGGAGTATCGTGACGTAGTTGATATCATCATGGTCAAACATACACATAATAGCACAGCGGAAGTCTTGGAATATAAAATATTATTACAAACTCAATATTTGAAAATATCAAAGTATTTATTATAGACGAGTCTGTAATATCAAATCCACAGGAGGATCATTACAGAATGTATAAAATAAAGTTTAGCAGACTTTAAGGCATCTTTAAGGATTTGCAAGATCCTCTATTTCGACACCGAGCAATCCCCCAGCCTATTACGAGTAGTACCTGCCACTTAGTCTTTGGAAAATACGTCAGTTTTCACTGGTAAATACAATTAACCGACTCATTTTAAAAGAGTTTATGAAAATTGATTTAAGTGCACAAGGCACAAACCATTTATAACTTGGGACAATCTTAATAAAATCTTGTATGCTGTTTCACATGTTTGTCATACATATGGGGCCGGTTTGGAAGCCGGTCATGATTAACCGACTCACCACTTACAAAACCCACGAAGGAGTTATCCCCAACATGTGGGTTATTTATATTTTAGCATTTGCATCTGTCGGGTGTATGCCTACGCCCCGTGCATAGGTCGTGGCCATTTTTAACTTTAATGAGCCGAGGATATCCAGGACACGGTCGTTAACCCCCAATGTTTATGTTATCAAACAATACAGATTAAAACGGGATATGCAGATTTAATAATTCACAATCCGACTAAATGATCTCATACCCGACCAAGCGGTATTTTTATGATACCGTATCCCAAGCCCGTATAGGGATAATAAGTTAAGAGTATTTACCTGAGCTAATACTTGATTCACAGCAAAATAACTCAGTCATATCCAATCTATCTAATTGCAGGTAGCTTTTACCGGGTGGCTCTAGTCTGGAGTGATGGTAATATATAACCAATTCAGAATGCTAACGGTCTTATTTAAGTCATAGACCTAGACCGGCTAGCTTAAAGTATCTTAAACGGTACGACACGCTAGATTAAGCGATGACCGGAATAGAATGTGATTTAGACCCTACAAGCTTAGATACTTGTATAATATGGGTAAACCAAACACATTCTGGATTTTGAAGATAAATGAGAAGGTTAAACCCGTTTCGGCAAACTTACATAAACTAGTTACGTAAGTCTAACCGTACGCGCATAAGCGATAACGAGTAACCGGATGAGTCATGAACAAGTTCCATATGCCAATATACTTTAAACAAGTTATAATATCAGTGGGATATCAACTTGTATGCCCGTTTAGGTTTAAAAATCAAACTATGCCCCATAATGGCGTTTTGGTCATTTTAGGTGGTAAAAAAGGGACTTGGGTACAATCTGATGTTATGATCATAAACATTCTTTTAAAACACTTTATTTTATGATATAATATCAGTATGATATCAAACATATGTGTGTTTCATAGTTTAAAACCAAACTATGCTCCATAGGGGTATCTTGGTAATTTCACACATAGGCTTGAAGGCTAATTTGGGAATCTGAATTCATAACATATACCTACTGTAAAAAATATATTTAAAATGATTTATAAAATCAGTAGATATCAAGTCTTGGTTGGTAGTTATGGTTTAAAACCATACTACGCGCCGAAACGGCGTTTAAGTCGTTAAATGACGATGTATGCGATCTTTTATGAAAACTGATATTACGGTCAGGTTTATATTACCAAAATATGTTATTTAATATGAAATTTCAGTGGTAAAAAGATTTTGTGTGAAAATCATGCTTTAAAACCATTTAGGTACCAAAAGGGCATTATCGTCATTTGAAGACATAATTCAAGAACTTGTGCGTAAACTCAGTTTATAATCTGAATTGATATCCCAAATTATCCTAATTATGATATAAAATCAGTAGTCAATGAGTTTGGTATAAGGAATTATGCTTAAAACCGATCTATGCACCTAAAGGGCATTTTGGTCACTTTAAGGCACAATTCACGACATTATACGCGAACTCAGTTTATGATCAGACATATAACATCAAAATATGTTAAACATGTTAACATATCAGTACCTAAGTTGTTTGAAAGCTTATTGGTGTCTAAGACCTTACTTTTGCTAAAAAGGGCATAATAGTCAAAGTATGGCATAATAACGGAAACTTGCATAAGACTCGGATTACTAGTATGATCATGTAATATAATCCCAGAGGGTTATGCTACATTATAATATGATCATAACGGAACCTAAAATCAGTAGCATACTAGTCTAATTCGGCTTATAACCAAAAGTCAACGTAGAAGTCAAACTACGCGACCTTCGGTTGCGAACCGACCCTAAACTTAGAAATGTCGGGTTAAACATATTTAGACATGTTTAAATAATAATTACCAAGTTATTAAGGTGTTAAATATAATTTATGACCTTTGTATTATTGGTTTTACTTATTAATCACAATTCTGCCAAGTTTGACTTTTTAATTAAATAGTTTGACCCGACAATTAACTAAGCAAATGAAGGAATTAGGAGGTGCCCTTTCAGGGATTAATCACCTACCTAACTATGGTCTTATACCCACTTTTAATTTGGTTAGTGGCTGGACCATGAGAGTTTAATTCGAAAGTCAAAGTTTATATACGATACTTGACTTTTCGGTTCTTAAAGCATAAAACTGAACTAATGAGAGGGCTAAGACACTTACAAAAGGGTCCATGCTATCTTTTCTACTAAAATAGGTTCCCAGTTCAGTTCAGGAGCTCCATATTTGAGTTAGAGAATGAAGGAATGAAAAGTGTGAAGAAAATGAATGAAGGCTTCAAGTATTTATAGGTTTTGGGTATGATTTTGGATCAAGACAAGTGTGTGGAGGGTTAATCAGATCATAACACCTGTTATACAGCTGTCCTAATTGGTTTGGAGCCCAAGGATTCGATATGGATTGGTCTAGAATGGAATAGAGTGGAGACCAAGCAAAAATTCATAACTGGCACATGCTTACGGACCGTAAGGTTCCCATGTATACGGTCCGTAAGGAACTGGTCAGCATACATGAAGTTTCAACAGTTGGCAGTTTTGGCCCCTGCACGCGTATCGTTGTGTTTTTGGCACATCTAACACCCGTTAACCCCATTTCTAAGCTCTATAAGGAAGTTAGAGTATATTTAACTTCAACCATGCTCAAAAATATTATGGAGCCCAGTTCGTTCGGTCGTACGGTCGCGCTTTCCGCTTAATTACGACGAACGTTCGAACGGACGCGAAAACAATCTAGATTTCGCGACGGATGGTGTTTTTGCATTCCCATCACTAAATATAATATTTTAATGATTACCAACATTTATGGATGTGCGGGTATGGCCAGAATGTAGAATACGCGCGAATATGCATAGTTTCGCCGTTTTGACATTTTTAGCCCTTTGAACGCATAAAGTTGCGCGTAATGCCATTTATTGATATCAAAGTCTTGTATAGCCCATATAGGGATTCCCGAGAACGTGACCAAGCATTACGGAGTCTCTAGTTCTCTTAAAGGTTGCTCGAAAGCGTAGTTTCGTTTATTGACGCTTTTGGTCCCTCTAATGCGCAAACTTGCGCGAACCATCATTTAATGGAATTAAAGCCCTATGTAGCCCACTAAGCATTCTCAAAAGTAAGATGGCACATCAAAGTGCTTCGGGTTTGTTAAAAGGTCATTCAGAGGTATAATTAAACATATTGACGCTTTTAACCCTTCTAACTCGCAAACTTGCGCGTAACTTCACTTATTGGCATAAAAGCCTTTAATAACCAATATGAGGCATTCCCGAGAACATGATGAAACATAATGAAGCTCTCGGTTTGTTAAAATCACTCAGAGGTAAGAATTAACATGTTGACACTTTTAACCCTTCGATGCGCAAACTTTCACGTAATTACGCAAACGGCTCCTCTCGTCCAACAAGTGGCTCGTTTGAGAATACGGACACCGTATAAGGTCACTCAGAGGCCTAGTTTAGGCATGTTGACACTTTCAGTCCTTCTATAATCAAGGTTTTCGATTTGGATGAAATTTGTCCCTCACAGTCAACGTTTGACTTTATTAGGGTTCATTACACGTGTCAACTCATTATTGGACACGATTTTATGAGGTGTTACATCCTCACCCCCTTAGAAGAAATCTCGACCCCGAGATTTGCTCAAAAATATGGAAGTACTTTCTGTCGTGTAATGGACTTAACTTCCATAGTAATTTAGGGACCTTTACGGGTATTCCAGTTGACCTATTCAATAGGTACATGCTCCTTTTCGGAGTTTCTTAACCTGTTAATCCTTGATCGATAAAGTTCTCTCAACTATCCGAATTTTTTTTATCCTCTGCACATTTTCATGTGACAATGCTAGCACATATTGGCTAGATATTCCTTAATTCATAATGTGGAATTCATCGCGAGTTCTACTAAGCTCTTCTTATATGGTACTAGTCCAACATATTTTATTCTTTCGAATAATCTTATATACCCAGGGCTCAACTTGCCCTTGTATCATACCCTTCATGTTGGTATTTCCAATAGAATCTTGTTCCCTACAGGGAACTTTAAGAGATCTGCGTCTCTCTTTCATATTGCTCTTCTGCCGATTACTGGCAGTTTTCAGACGATTACGGATTCATAATATCCTATCCATCGTCTTTAAAACAAACCTTAGATCCTGAGAATTGGACTTTCCTAATTTCCTGCCCAACAATTGGGTGTTGACTATTTCTCCCAAACAAGGTCTCCAATGGAGCAGCCTTTATGCTTACATAACGCTATTGGTTATAGGAGAACTTAATTAGGGTGAGATAGTCGTTCCAACTATTACCTGAATCAATCTTAAGGAATCATCTACCCTCATAGTTAGTCGAACAAATCGACGATCCTGGGCAGCTAATAACGATTCTTAATCGTTTCCTAGTTAGGTTGCAATAACCAATGCACAAGCGTATTGCATCGTGCTTTCCTTTATCAACAATAATAGTCAGAGCTCCTAAGAGAATGAGCTAGGCTGTACAAACCTTTCTTTATAAACTCATCTGGTTAGCTCTCAGTTCTTCCATTTCTGTTGATGCTAACCGATATGGAGCTTCTATATGATAGAGGTAGCTTCAATCTTCGACCTTGGTCCACTTACCGACGATTGTGTCATGCAAATGACATATCTGTTTTACGAGTGCACGGATGCCTTAAGTAGAGACGCCTACTTAGGCATTTTTATTATGGATATCTTCTTTGAACACCACTAGCTGACTTTAGTACAATATGACCATTGGAATATCTTAGTGGCCCCATGCATTAAACTTCCATACTGATCAGGCATGGACATAATCTATGGGACGCACTGGGATACGCAAATCCTCATATCGCGCTTTTGTCAATCATAGTTGGCACTCGCAGTTGATAGAAATCAATGAGGAAAATAATTAAAATAACATATATTGTCGTACTCTATTCAAAGAAAGAGTACTCTTAGATTTCGCAGAAGGATTCATTGCCGATAATAGAAGAATCGGTCTCTCAGATTTCATTGGTAAGTTCTACCTGACTAAGAATCTTGAGTTCTTATGAATATCCTCAAGGTTTTGCTAAGCTTATGGTCTATGAAAGACTTATTATTGCCTATATTAAAACAGGACACTTAGCAGAGATTATCATTGGTAGATGATAAGGAATGTACTTGATGACATCATGTACTGCCTTTTGGAATTTATCAGGCGAGTTCAGGCATTTCCTTCCTTAGCTTTTTAAGGCTTAGCCGCACCTTCTTTGGCAGCTTTATGGCATCTAATTCTGATGTGGCCTTACTCACCACAGTCTTAACAGACTGCATTCTTTATGTCCCTACATTCATGGGACTGATGACCAGTTTCTTTGCAGATGCACACTGCTTTGATCTTTATTCTATTCGACACTGTCCCCAGTGTCTTTTATAGCAATTCTTACATACATGCTTCTTACTGAACTATGATGGTTCTTATTAAGCTTGTAATTTGTTCTTTTTCTTAGATTTCTGGGAGTTATCCTCCTCCCTTGGTTCATCCTTCACATTCGAAGTGTGAACAAAACTCTTTTCATGAGCAATTTATTGAGGTTTTGAATGAAATTTAGAGCGAGAAGCATTCGGCTCTTTGAATTGTTTCATGACCTTTTCCATGGTCTTTCAAACTGCTGCGTCCATCACAGCTTGGAGACTAACTCCATTAATATTGAGGTTTACGTTCGTAGCATTATTAGCTTTTGTTGCCTTAATAGTATCGCGACTGCTATCCACCTCATTCGAGTTTGCCATATTCGAAACTTGGTACTAACCATCATGTTAAGCAATTGTTAGTCATCATCCTGATGACCTGACATAGATCAGCCACGGCATCCTTAAACCGTATAGGCTATTATTTTCCAAACATTCCTAATGAATGTTATTTGAATGTAACACCTGTTATACTGCTGTCCTAATTGGTTTGTAGCCCAAGGATTCGATTTGGATTGGTCTAGAATGGAATAGAGTGGAGACCAAGCAAAAATTCGTAACTGGCACATGCTTACGGACCGTAAGGTTCCTAGGTATACGGTCCGTAAGGACCTGGTCAGCATACATGAAGTTTCAACAGTTGGCAGTTTTGGCCCCTATACGCGTATCGTTGAGTTTTTGGCACATCTAACACCCGTTATCCCCATTTCTAAGCTCTATAAGGAAGTTAAAGTATATTTAACTTCAACCATGCTCAAAAATATTATGGAGGCCAGTTCGTTCGGTCGTACGGTCGTGTTTTCCGCTTAATTACGACGAACGTTCGAACGGACGCGAAAACAATCCAGATTTCGCGACGGATGGTGTTTTTGCATTCCCATCACAATAATATAATATTTTAATGATTACCAACATTTATGGATGTGCGGGTATGGCCAGAATGTAGAATACGCGCGAATATGCATAGTTTCGCCGTTTTGACATTTTTAGCCCTTTGAACGCAAAAAGTTACGCGTAATGCCATTTATTGATATCAAAGTCTTGTATAGCCCATATAGGGATTCCCGAGAACGTGACCAAGCATTACGGAGTCTCTGGTTCTCTTAAAGGTTGCCCGAAAACTTGCGCGTAACTTCACTTATTGGCATAAAAGCCTTTAATAACCAATATGAGGCATTCCCGAGAACATGATGAAACATAATGAAGCTCTCGGTTTGTTAAAAGGTCACTCAAAGGTAAGAATTAACATGTTGACACTTTTAACCCTTCGATGCGCAAATTTTCACGTAATTAACATGAGAATACGGACACCGTATAAGGTCACTCAGAGGCCTAGTTTAGGCATGTTGACACTTTCAGTCCTTCTATAATCAAGGTTTTCGATTTTGATGAAATTTGTCCCTCACAGTCAACGTTTGACTTTATTAGGGTTCATTACACGTGTCAACTCATTATTGGACACGATTTTATGAGGTGTTACATTACAACCCATTCACTGAAGAGAAATACAAATACGAAATTTCTTTTGATCTCAGATTTAAAGCAAACATTTAACACAAATTAAAATCAGTAAGATGGATCATCTAATATTCATCATCATCCTCCACAAAGTATGCCTCCGGGTTAACCGGCTTGAACTTCTTTCGAACCATACTCACTCCGACATGCTCCTATTGATGATTATCATTATCCGCCTCAGCTTCATCCGATTCTCCCTTGTTACTCTGATCTCGTTCAACAATGGGGGTGAATGTGGGCGCTTTTCCTTCACTAGCAACTTTTCCGGTGACTTCATTTGCAGACATGATATTGTGCACTTCACCTGAACGCCCCGGTGGTTGACCAAAACTGGTTGAATTCAACCCACTGTCACTAAGTTGATTAGCTGACTTCATCGGTTGGCGTACATCTTCTTGTCCCGGAGGCACCAAGCTCTGACTAGTTGCGGTTAACTGAGGATCGGAGCGTCCATTGTGAATTGATGAGGCGGTCGGAGCTGTTGGTTCGGATGCGTAGCTGACGTGCTTTGTGGGATCGATGCTGGGCGAGCATTCGAATGTAGCCGAGGGAGCTGGAGAGTAGCCGCTGTAACTCATTTTTAGATGGAGAAGAAGGTTTTCCGGTGATGTGGGGTGTGATGAGTTTAGATAAGTATGTGTGTATATGGGAGTAAAGTAACTTTGAGAAGTCAAGGTCAACTTGACGTGAAGTCTTTTTGTATTTGAACTAGTTGATGTCCCGCCCATCGTTGCGGGGCGATGGCCGAATAATGAGCGAGTGTTAGTCAGCTCATTGACACGAAAAACAATTAAATCGAGTCAACCAATTAAAACAAAACACTTTTATAGTTTTGATAAAAAAACTAAAACAATGGCAATATTGTAATTTTTAACTGAGGGAAAGTTGTATTTTTTGACTGGGGTAAAATCGTAATTTGACAAAAGCTAAAGTAATGGCAATACTGTAAATTTGAACCCGCGGCAAAATTGTAAATTTTCACAGGGGAAATTCGTAATTTTTAACTTGGGGTAACAATAGGGGTGTGCACGGTTCGGTTCGGTTCGGTTTTTGGGTAAAATCAAAACCGAAACCGAAATATCGGTTTTCGGGTTTTAAAAACCGTTCGGTTTCGGTTTTTCGGTTTTTACGTCGGTTCGGTTTTTCGGTTATTTCGGTTTTTGGAACAAAATTATGTAAGATTCAAAAAATAAAAAGTATAATTTATATTATAGCAATCTTTTTATATGTTTACATTTAAGTTATTATAGTTAACCTCTTTAGTTAACGTTGTTAACGTATAACCTTCTAATCTATTTTTATGCTTCTTCAAAAATTTTATTAAATTTAATTTTTATATTAAATTTTGTTATATCTTAAAGGTAATAATAAATCATTTCAGTTATAATGTTTTTATTATAAACACTTAATATTCAAGAATAAAATTAACATTTTCTACTAGCATTGGGTTAAACATTTAAACAATTTAAAGTTAAACATAAAAATATATGGATTGTAACTTATCGGTTTGGTTCGGTTTTTTTCGGTTATTGAAAAAGTTTATCCGTAAACCGAACCGAAATTTTCGGTTATTAAAAATCGGAAAACCGAAACGTCGGTTTTTGTTTCGGTTCGGTTTTTTCGGCTCGGTTATTTCGGTTACGGTTCGGTTATTTCGGTTTTCTTGCTCACCCCTTGGTAACAACGTAATATAAATTTGAACTAAGGGCACAATCATAATTTTAAGCTTGAGGCAAAAGCACAATTTATTTTAACCGAGGGCAAAATCGTAATTTTGAGTTGGGGGCAAAAGCATAATTTTATTTTGAACTGGGAAAAAACCGTAATTTTGAATTGAGGGCGAATTAACAATTTTTAAACAGGGAAAATCTCATTTTTGAACAGATGGCAAAATCGTAATTTTTAAGTGGTGGCAAAAACAAAATTTTATTTTGAACTGGGGGCGAAAATGTAATTTTGAGCTGAGGGCAAAACCACAATTTTATTTTGAATGGAGGGAAAAATCGTAATTTTGAGCTGGGGACAAAAGTGTAATTTTATTTTGAGCTGGGGCAAAACCGTAATTTTAAAGAGGGACAAAAACGTGATTTTAGAATGGATATAAAATAATAACTGGTTGGTCCAATGGGAGAGTGCCAGGCAAAGTCGTAATTTTGAATTGAGGGCAAGATCGTAATTTTGAGATGAGGACAAAAAGTGTAATTTTATTTTAAGCTAGGGGCAAAAACGTAATTTTAAAATGGATATAAAACAATAAACGTGTTGGTCCAATGGGGGAGTGCCAGACAGCTTCCTGGCACTATTCCCCCATTTGGTTTTTGTATATTTAGGAAATAGTTTTTGGCCCGCCCGCGTTGCGGGGCAATAAGCCGAATATTTCACTCTCATAACATGTATATCTGTACAGAGAGTAAAATCGTAATTATATTTTGAACTGGAGGCGAAATCATAATTTTAAACTGAGAGCAAAATCATAATTTTTAGCCAGGGGAGAAAACATAATTTTATTTTGAACTGTGGGAAAAAAAACGTAATTTTGAGCTGATGACAGAATCGTAATTTTGAGCTAGAGGAGAACAACATTTTTTTTACTGGGGAAAAAAACGTAATTTTAAACAGAGTGCGAAACCGTTATTTTAAACTGGGAACAAAATTAAAAATGAGTTTTTTGAACCGAAGGCAAAAGCGTAATTTTGTGCTAGGGGCAAAATTTTGAGCTGGGGTAAAAACATATTTTTAAACAAAGTACGAAAGCGTAATTTTAAACTGGGAATAAAATTAAAATAAAAATGGGTTGGTCTAATAAGGAAGTGACAGGCAAACGTAATTTTGAGCTGAGGGTAGAAGCGTAATTTTGAGCTAGAGGAAAAAACAACATTTTATTTTGAACTGGGGGCAAAAACGTAATTTTAAATGGATGGCGAAACCGTAATTTTAAACTGAGAACAAAATTAAAATGAGTTTTTGAACTGGGGGCAAAAGCGTAATTCTGAGCTAGGGGCAAAATTATAAATTTATTTTGAACTGGGGGCAAAAACGTAATTTTAAACGAATGACGAAAGCGTAATTTTAAACTGAAAATAAAATTAAAAAAAAAAGAGGTTGGTCCAATAGGGAAGTGTCAGGCACTATTCCCTGAGCTTGCAAATGTATATGTAGGTAATTAAGTACGAAACCGTAATTCTAAAACGAATATAAAATAATAAGAAGGGTAGTCAAATAGGGAAGTGCCACACAGCTGTGTGGCACTATTCCCCTAACTTCCTTTTGTATATGTAGGGAATAATTGAAGTACTTGTTACAAGAAACTTCCTAGTAGCTACATATTTATATAATCGTTTTATGATAAATAATAATAAGAGAAAACACGTTATAATTATAATTTGCATGAATATTTTACTTGGTATGTGGTGGATACATTCTATAATTTATAATATTTTATTCATTATCTCTATATGAACTTTAAATCAAAAATGTCACACCCCGATAATTCCACGTATTACCGGTGGGTCCGGTGGGGAGTATCGTGACGTAGTTGATATCATCGTAGTCAAACAACACAATTTAAATGCACAGCGGAAGTCTTGAAATATAAAATATTATTACAAACACAAATGTCTGATAATATAAAAGTATTCTGTACAGACTAGCTTGTAATAATCCACAGGCGGATCAAAAATAACAAAAGAGGTTATCAGACTAAGGGCTTTTGTGAAGGAGTTGCAAAGTCCTTAACTAACAAGTCCTGAGCAGCTTCCATTCTATTACGTACTTGTACCTGTCACTTAGACTTTGGAAAATACGTCAGTTTTCACTGGTAAATACACTCAACCGACTCATTTGAAAATGTTTATGAAAATTGGTTTAGGTGCACAAGGCACGAAAATATTTTGACACTTTGATTAAAACGCACAAGGCAAAATTAATCTTTTATACTTGGGACAAACTATATCTCATGTTATCAGTTTTACATAACTTGCTCTACATACGGGGCTCGGTTCTATGCTGATTCAAGATTAACCGACACACCACTATTCCCTTATTGGGAATCCCATATTGGGTATAATTAATTAATAAGCATATGGCATCTGTCAGGTGTATGCCTACACCCCGTGCTTAGGTCGTGGCCATTGCAATTAATGAGTCAAGGATATCCAGGACACGGTCGCATTAATCCCCAATGTTTCAGTCAAGCAATACGAATTAAAACAGGTTATTTGGATTTCCCGACTTATTGGTCTTTGAATCCCATACCTGACCATGCGGTATTTATATTACCGTATCCCAAGCCCGTAATAGGGAAAATAAGTTAAGAGTATTTACCTGAGCTAACTCCTGTCTTAAATAGCAAGAATTATAATAACTCAGCCGTATTCACTTAAGTAAGCATAGGTACAATTTACCGGAAGGCTCTAGTCTGGAATGATGGTATAAATAACCAATTAGAATCCTAACGGGTCTTTAATTAAGCCTAAACTTAGACCGGTTAGTTTTAAGGAAAGATACGGTTCAAACGCACGATTAAGCGAAGACCGGAATAGAATGTGATTTAGACCCGACAAGTTTGAAGACTTGTATAATATGGGTAATCTAACCACATTCTGGATTTTGAGATAAAAACGATAAGGTTTGACCCGTTTCGGCTAATTTATGCAAACTAGTTACATAAACCGAACCGAACGCGCAAGAAGCGTAACGGGTAACCATAAAAGTCATATACAGGTTTCCTAAGTTAATGTGCCTTAAATATGTTGTGATATCAGTAGAATACCTTCCATTATGCCCAAAACGAGTTTAATCTCAATTTAAGCCCCGTAGGGGTATTTTGGTCATTTAAAAGATTATAAAAGAGATTAATTTTAATTCTGAGACTCGGGTCTGAAATAATCAGTAAAACAACTTAATTTAATAGGTTATATCAGTTGGTGATAAGTCTTATATGCCAAAATGGTTTTAAACCCATACTAGGTGTTTAATACGCGTAAAAAGCCGTTTTAAGCGATTTCCGGGTTATACAGGAAATATGAGTTTTCTGATCAGGTTATAAAGTTCAAAATACTTCATTTATTATATAAATTCAGTAGCAATTGGATTGGTGTCAAAATACTATGTAGAACTCATTTTATAAACAAAAAGGGTATAATCGGTATTTACCGAATCAAGGCCATAACCTTAGGTTATGAGCAGGTTAAAAATAATTAAAAATCTTCAAAAATCCCAAAATATTATATTACATCAGTGGGTAAAAGGTTTGATGTCAAAAATTGGGTTTAGATAGGCTTTACGCTAATTATGCCTTTTAATTAACAAAAAGCTTTCAAATTACGCTATTGAGCATAACTCCTAATCTAGACCTCCAACTGATGTGAAATTTTAGGGACATGTTTATAAATCAGTAATAAAGATTATTATCATTTCACATTTCCAAAATTCTCGTTTTATGGTCAAAAGGGCATATCGGTCAACATTAGGCATTTAAAGGAAACATCGGACAATCAACGAGTCAAGTAGTATAAACGCAGAGGGTTATACTATCATACTAGTTGGTCCTAACGGAACTCTAAGGCATTTCTAAATCCATCAAAATCGAGTCATAACTGGAGTCAAAGCAAAAGTCAAAGTTTTGCGACTTTCGGTTCCGAACCGGGTCTAAACAGAAAATTGTCGGGTCGAACATGCTTAGACATGTTCTTACATTTATTACTAAGTTATATGAGTGATAAAATAGGTTACACGCCTTCTGCATTGCTAATTATGCATTAATCCAAAAATTATGGTTCTGTTGACTTTTTATAAACAACTTTGACCCGACATTTGATCTAGTTAGAGCGGGAATCAGAGGGTGCCCTTTTAAGGGTTTATTGCCCACATAATTACCAACTTATAACTACCTTAAGTTTGACTAATCACTGGACCATTTGTGATTAATTAATAAGTCAAACCTTAATTACGACGGTTTGACTTTTAAGCTAATAACTAAGCAAAACTCAATTAAGGAAGGCCAAGGACACATACCGAAGGCCTAATTACGACCAGGGATGCTTGGAGACTGATCTTATGCTCCAGGGAGTTCCACAAATGTAGATGGAATGAATGATCAAAGTTGCAACATTGTGCTCCTTTATATAGTAAGTTTGATTGCTTGTGATCATGACAAACAATGCTATAACTGATCATGGATCATTCACAAGTGTCCCTAAGGTCTAAAAGCAAGCTTAGGCAGCTCATGGAAGTGTAAAAGGGCAATATAAGTCGGTTACTCGTTCATAACAGGCAGCTGTCAACATTTCTGTCGCTGGGCATGCCTTACGGACCGTAAGGCTGGCCTTTACGGTCCGTAAGCCCTTTAAAGTAGGCAAAAAATTTTGCCCTTTCAAGCTTCGAACATGAAACTATTGTATTATGATTTTGGGCTATGAATTATAAGTTTGGGGCCTTTAGATCATGCTTGAATAGTTATGTCCAACCTACCATGTTGTAATATTGTCTTGGACTTTATCGAAAAGCCATAAACGAAGGTTTGTCGTGCATATCCTCATAGGATCCCACTCTTGCACATATGAATCAATTATTACTAGCAATTACCGGATTCGAAAGTATATCAGATGTTTATAATATAGATTAGGGTCTTGAGATTTATAATTAGGTCGTTCAGAGGTATTTAATTAACATGTCGACGCTTTTAAATCCTACCATACATCTTTGACTAGATCCGGGTTTATAACACTTTTGTCTTGCACGACACGTGTCGTTATTTCATTGGACACAAATTTTCGAGGTGTTACATCCTCACCCCCTTAAAAGAAATCTCAACCTCGAGATTTGTTAAAATGCTGGAAGTACTTTTTGTCGCATAATGGACTTAACTTCTATAACATATCTGGAGTCTTTCCAAGCTCCCAAAGTGACCCCTATATTAGGTACATGTATCCTTTTGGAGCTTCTTAACCTGTCGATCCTTAATCGATACAGGATGCTCACCACATCATAAATCTGCATATCATTATGTGATAGTGCTTCTTGACTTATTGGCGAAATACATCCTTCAGTCACTAGTGTGCAATGTATTGCGAGCTTCGCCAAGCTCCTTAAATAGGTTTTAGCTTATAAGCTACTTGATCTTGATACATTCGATTTCTTTCGAATGAGTCTATATATTCAGAGCTTAACTAGCCTGATAATTTAACAAATTTTGGCACACCCTTCCTGGGTGATATCTTTTGTTGAACCTTATTCCTTAACAAGAATTTAAGAGGTTTGCTATTTTCATTAATCCTTGATTTTCTGCCGAATACTGGCATCTTACAGATGATCATGAATTTGTGTGATCTTATTTGTTGTTTCCAATGCAACTTTCAGATCCTGATAATTGGACTTACCAATCTATTGTCCTAACAATAGATGTTTAACATGCCATCTATATAAGGTCTCCAAAGGAGCAGTCTTGATGCTTATATATCAACTATTATAGAAACGTTTATCTTAAGGTAAGATGGTTATTCCAACTACTGCTTAACTAATTTTAAGGAATAGCTAATCCTTGTCGTTAGTCGAACAAATCGACGATCCTGGGCAGCTGATGGCAATTCTTAATCGTTTCCTAATTAGGGTTGCGGTAACAATGCATAAGCAAAATGAACCGTCTTACTTAATTAATTATACCGAACTCTCAGAATATTGAGTTAGGCTATATGAATCCTCTATTTTAAAACTTACTTAATCAGGGTTTCGATTTCTCCACTGACGGTAACAGCCGTTTAGGAAATTTCATAATGATACAGCCCTAAATGGGATATAAATCTTAACTCTACTTGCTTCTCAGAAGGTAAACAAGGTAATCTCAGGAGAAAATCAAGGTACAAGGAGGTTACAGAGATTTTCCATATCTCAGGCTCCAATTCATCCACCATTGCTTGTGTCAAATAAGTGACACATTTATGTTACAATTCCACGAATTCCTTAATCGGGAACATTTACTTGGACAATTCTATTTTCAGATATCTTCTTTGAATACCATTAGCTGACTTTAGTACCATATGATCATTGGGATATCTTTGTGGTTCCATGCATTGAACCTCCATACTGATCAGGCATGGAAGCAATCTATGGAACGTATTAAGATACACCAATCCTCATATGGTGCTTTTGTCATAATATTTGGTATTCGTAATCAATAGAGATCAAAGAGAGATCAGTTTCATATGATGATGTACTTTATCTGGAGAGAGGGTACATTAGGACTTTATGATTGAAGATTTCTGACAGGAATAGAAGAAATGCTTCTTATGATTGTTGCCTGTAAGTTTTACCTTACACTTAATATTTGGGGTTCTTATGGAAAATTTTTAAAAGTTTGTTAAACTTATGGTCTTATGAGAGACTTAGCAGCCCCTGAAACCAAACGTATCTCCTAGTAATAAAATCACAATAAGGGATTTATCTAGTGTTATTGTTAAAGTGAACTGCCTCTAATCATTCATCAGGAGGGTTAAATGCCTCCATTCTTAATCTTTCTAAACTTAGCTAAAAATCTTTGACAGATTTTAGGGCAGTCTCAGCTTTAATTGGTTGTTTCTTAATCTATACAACGTGAGTAGCTAAGGTAGACCCATAAAAGATTTATAATGAGTAGGCTTTGAACCTTAATATGCCCTCTTATTGCCGTTGTTAACCACCAATAATTATTGCATTAAGCTTAGATTTTGGGTAAACTGAATAGGGCACTATCTCAGCCAATGAATTAAAAACTTGTATCATACTGTCTATAACCTAGAACTTTTATGGCAAGAGTCAGAAAATTCTTATTCCATCTTTTTCCATTTTGTGGTGTGGATTATGGGTTTTTCTAATAAGGTCCTTAAAACTTGGACCATCCCATAATGTATAAGAGAATCCTTCTTGTGGATTTCATTAATTTCCTCACTAATCAAAGGTATTGCCATCGAATGACTGTGACACACAACTCACCGTGTGCTTTCCAGCATGACCGCTGATATACTTAATGGTTTCCTCTCCATTCAACAATTTCCTGTAATCGATGGCCCCCTTTTACCATTGAAGTCTCTTGACTTCCAAGAGACGAAGTACTTTTAAGTACATCCTAAAAGGAATGGGCTCCTTGCCATATATGATTTTGTTCGAGTTATTCTTCGCATTTGGAGTATGAATAAAGCTCTTCTTATGAGCAGCGACGTGAGTTTTTTTTTTTTTAGAGTAAGCAGCATCCGGCTTCTTGAACCTTTTCATGACTTTTTCTCATAGCCTTTCTAACAGCTGCGTTAATTGCAGTTCTGGAGATTAACTCCATTAACTTTGAGGTTCATATTTGATGCATCATTAACATTTGTCGCATCTCTAGCATTGCACTGTTGTTTGTCTCTTTTGACTTTTCCATACTCGAAGCTTTGGTATTAAATACCAAATTCAGCAAGTACATATGCAATCCATGCCCTATGTCTCCTTGAATTGTTAAAGGCTCACCACAAGGAGTCTTGATAATTATTTGCTTCTTATCTCATAAAGTATGGGCTTGGTTACAGGATGACCAACCCATTTATATTATTACATCGAGTCCCTCTGTTTTAACGGAACAAGGACAGTGTAAAAGAATGATTCCTAATGGGTATAAAACATCCATCTAATATTGCTGAAGCAGTCTCTAAGGTACTATCGGTCAATTTTACTTTATACTTAACGCTCAGAGTTTTTAACAGGCAGATTTAATGATTTTTAAAATCTATTGTCTACGAAAGACTTGACTGAACCTGAATCAAATAATACTCTAGCATGAGCGTTATTGGTAAAGAGATTACCTGTTGTGACATTTTCATCCTGAATAGCCTCTTGAGCATCCATTTGAGAGCTTCTAGTTTTGGTCTTCTTAGCCTCCCCAGGCTTCTTGGTTTTGTTTGGGCAATTAGTTTTGATGTGCCCTATTTCATTGCAACCATAGCAGGTTGCGTCCTTTATATCTTGGCACTCCAAATTCTTGTGCCCTTCCTTATTACAAATTCCACAAGGCTTAGCTTGTGTGTAACGCCCCAAAATCTGAATGTTAATATTTGTTGTATGTTATTATGTGACACGCCAGGAAATAAATAACTAGGCTATTTAACCTAGTTAAGGGTATGGTCAAAAGTCTTAAATGATTAAGGTAGTGTCAGTTATGTTTTAAAAGTAAACCCGAGGGGCTAAAATGGAACAAATGAAAGTTAAGTTATAAAATAACTTAACACACACAAACACACACATACGTGTGTGTTCGAGAAAGATCAGGAGGCTCCCATGGAGCCTCAAACCCTAAATCGCCTTTAAGCTCAAATTGGAAGGAAAGATGAAGCTGAAATCCATAACCGAGCATGGATTAATGATCACCAACACGAGGGGATCATAAGGTATGTCTTAAATCTAAGATTGGTGATCATGGGTGAAGTGGGTTATGTTCTAATCCGTGAGTTAATATGAAATTGATCATGTACAAGGGTTAGAATCCTCGTGTAGAACATGGGTTATGAATGGTTTGCGTTAATTTGATGTTTAGAGGTGACACCCGTTAGTTAGGGTGAAGATGATGACTAGAATCACCTCCTATGTTCAAGTCTTGTTGAATGATTGATGTATTATGTGGGTATGATGAATTATTGTTAGATGAAAGTATAGGAATATGATGATGTTATGTTTAATGTTCATTTGGAATGATACATGATGATTAGTAGTTGGTTTTGATGGGTTATGTATGAGTTTAGAAGAATTGTGCATGAAATAGTTGTACGTTATGCTTAAAAGGTAGTACTCACATCAAGGGTATGATGAAATGTATATAGTGTCGTCCGTATAGTCGATTATGATGTTACGGGTATATGATGATAAGTCGATAGTTAAGTATGGTTAATAGTTGACTTTTGAAAGTCAACTAAGTATAAGAAACATGATTTGACTCGTTGTCGTAAATGTAGGTTGATGGGAAGTCGTATGGTACATGTTATAGCAATCCGTGTTAAATGTAATGACATGATGAGTTACATGAGTTTAACGTATACGGATATGATTATATGAAGTTGATTATGTATTTTAATGCTTGTTAGAAATGACTAAGGAAAGTTAAGTGTGAATTATGCGAGTGATATGATTGTTACATGTACAAAGGTGTATGCTAATAAGAGCGTGATTTCGATGAAATGAAAGTAGAGGAATCACGTCAAGACGGACTCAAGCATGAGGTGTTAACGGGTCAAGAAGAGGCAAGGAATCGGATACGAGCACGGACGCATAAGGTAAGTGATTTCCGTAATCACTTCTTAGTTCAAGTAAGTAATAAAGTGTTGTAATTGATTAAACATGATGTTTGAGGTCAAATATGTGTTAAAGTCTTTCGTCGTCAATGATGTGATTAAAGTTGACCAAAATGCCCTTGATGGGTATTTTGGGGTAAACGATCTTAAAAGTAGTTTAGAAACAAGTTATTCGATTAGAGTAATGTTTTGGACAAGTATGGAAGGGGGGATGATGGTTTGGTTAGTCAAAGACCAATTAATGCGCGAATACCCTTAACGGGTCAAAATAAGCATATGAACGATAATGTGTTAAGAGGATGCAAGACATCCAAGAATTTAGTAATTTATGATAGACGTCACTGATATTGTTAGATTTATAAGAGGTTATGGTAAAATGACCAAGTTATGTTGATGAATGCATGAACGGGTCGAATAAATCTTAAACGAATAATAAGACGATAGCGTGTAAGTTAAGAATTTCCGTAACCCGGAGGTGGGATTTTAAGTTTATATGATAGAATGTGAATTTACAAGCATGTAGGAAGAAACGGGAGGTTAAACGGGTAAACGGTTCGAAAGTTATGCGCGTTTGAGTGCGTTCGGACGATGAAACGAAACTGCAGAAAAAATGCACTTTAGAGAGGCCGTCGCCAACGGGCAAGGAGGCCGTCGCCGACGGGTTAAGGAAAGTCAGTTTTTCTCCGACGGGTTATCTTCCTGTCTACGGGGTTTTGGCTACGGGAAAAACTACGGGCCGTCGCCGACGACCTCCCTAAGTCCAAAAGTCTGAAAATTGTTATTTAAGTCGATTTATGTATCGTAGGCATCGGTTTGTTATCCGTGGACTACGGCGGACTTTCTAAACATGATTTTGATCGATCCCTAGATGTTTATGGGCTATAAATCA
Source organism: Helianthus tuberosus (assembly GCA_030545235.1). NCBI lineage: Eukaryota > Viridiplantae > Streptophyta > Magnoliopsida > Asterales > Asteraceae > Helianthus > Helianthus tuberosus. The sequence continues at coordinate 528,604 of JARYGA010046138.1, forward strand.
AAGTTTAAGTCTCATGTAAATAACGTATAAGTATGTAAGAGGTATGCAAGGTGTTGTACACGTATGTAGATGCGTAATTATATATATATGTATTACTGTAAGAAAGGTATGTACGTATGCAGATGAGTATGTATGTATCTATAGAGATATGTATGAGTGTATGCATGTATGAAATGTTGTAGGGAGGGTATGTACGTATGCAGATGTGTATGTATGTATGTATGTATAAAGATATGTATGAGTGTAGGCATGTACGTAAAGATGTAGTAAAGGAATGTACGTAGGTAGTTGTGTATGTGTGTATGTATAAAGACATGTATGAGTGTATGCACGTATGTAAAGTTGTAGGAAGGGTATGTACGTATGTAGATGTGTATGTAAGTAGGTATGCAAGTACGTATGTATGTATGACTTAGATATGTTGAGTGTTAACGTTATTGATGGTGTACCTTGAGAATGAAAAAGTGATGCAGGTACATTACTGAAGCCTCACCAGGAAATGGATATGCAGATGAAATGCTTAAAGTTTGAAAGATGATGAAATGTGAAGTGTACGTGAATGTATCTTGTTTATATAATGTGTGCTAATGTTTATGAATGTATGTGGTGAGTGCAGGTTGTATGGATAACGGGCGATTATAACAAGGATTAGAGATCGAAGATCGAGTCACAAGATAGATTGTACGGGAATAATTGAGTATGTACTATTAGGAAACAAGACTTATGCTTTATCTTTGTAGAAGATACATATCAAAACGAACTTTCAAGTAAGTCAAAACGTTGGTAATGAAAGAAATTTTATGGTTCGTGTTTTCCGCTGCGACTTTTGTCATGTACGAATTAGGGTCTAACATTGTGCTTTTAAATGCCTTTTCCTTTAGTCTCCTTCTTTGGGCAGCTGGTCTTTATGTGCCCTTTTTCGCCACAACCATGACAGGTCGCATCTTCCAATTTCTTGCAATCCAAGGTCTTGTGACCCTTGGTTTTGCAAATTCCACATAATTTAGCACGTGGGTCGATTGTGCATTTTCCAGAATGTTGCTTCCTGCAGTTATTGCATTTGGGCTTTGCCTCCTTTGGCTTGGACGGGTTATGGTTTGAACTGGTCTTACCCTTTTTACAACCTTTATTTGGGGTATTATCGCACTTTCTCTTATGATCCTTCAACACACTGTCCACAGCGTTGTTTACGGCTGTATTTATCATAGCCTGTAACTCGGTGCTTGTTAAGTTTAGTCTTGCATCATTATTCTGATTAACTGGATGATTGTGAGCTTCAGAGGAGTCAGCCATGGTGAAGCTTTGAAGAATACAAACCAAGTAGTAATAATTGGTTTAATTATATGGTGAATTGTCGAATTTGATGATTAAATAGCCATGGTACAAATAAGCCATATAGGCGAATAGATAGTATTAAATTTATTTGATTATGTTTTGCCTAGGTTTTTAAATAAACCATCTTTGGCATTTTAACGGAATATAATCTTTCATATCTATAGACAGGGGACATAAGTCACGACTGTCAATGTCGTACCGACATTTTATATAGCACAAGGGCTTGTTCCCAAGGACTTTTGATGGCACAGGGGCCTTGTCACTAAGGAAAAGTTTAAAACATAATCGATGATTCCTTTGGATCGGAAAATTTCATAGTTCATTGTCTTGACAAGAAGTTATGAAATAAAACTATCTTTTTCATGCATTCATCTTTGCCCGTAGGTATACATCCCAAAATGGATGTTTTGATGTGTACATCATGTTCGACGTTTATTAGCCAAGATTCTTATTGGTCGCTTATGCTAAATAAGGGGTTTGGAAGTTCCTAATATAAAGATGACAAGTGTGATTTTATTGCATCACCTTTGTCAGGAGTGTTAACATGTTTTCAGATGTTAACAAAGATCTGAATCTCTTTTAAACAGGTTTCACCATCGTAGCCAGGTCTTTAATGACATTCAAGCTAGGTTATACCTTTTAAGATTCTCTTTTAACATGTATACTGGCAGGGAAGGAATGATACTTATTTTATTCAGGATTTTTATCTTAAATCCTAATTTATAAGTTAATAATAGCACAAATGGCCTAGTCACGTAGACAAGTTTAATTTATAAGCCCAGATTTTTATGGAATCGAGGCATTAAGGTTTGAATCAAAGTTCATTACCTTTTCTTGACAGGGAGTTGTAGGCTACGACTGTCTTTAGTCTCAGAGGACGTTAATTATAGCCCGTAGGCACTTCATCCTTAAGGGACGATTATATAAATAAGGGAAATTAGAATAACCTAATTTAAGAATGACTTATGTGATTTTATCGAACCACGTCTGCTAGGAATGTTAACATGTTACAGATGTTAACAAGGAATTGAATCTTTTGAATAGGTTCTACCATCTTGGCCTTGTCATACAGGCTAGGTTTACCTTTAAGATTCTTTTAATATTTAACGCAGAACATTCCTGAATTGAGATGTTAATAAGGATCTGAATCTAATTGAGGAACTGCCATCTTGGCCCTGTCTTAAAATGACACATAGGCTAGGTCTTGTCTTTTTTAGAATTTGCCATTTTATTATAATGGTAGATCTTATAAAAGGAATGTTACTATTTATATTTTATATTCATATATAATGATGTAAATAACCTTTGGATAAAACGTTCCAAGGATTTCTAAAAGAGGTACAGAATTGCCCTAGACGGGACTTGAAAGGATGATGTTGTCCATGAAGGGCTTACCACAAATCGTGTGCGAAACGTAAGTCAAAATCAGAGACAATGGGAATCGGTACCTCGTGCCCAGTAACTACCTCCAGGTAGATGTTTGCAGGATTTGAAAACCTGCCGGTTTTTAGGCCGCGTACAGTTGCGAGCAAATATTTCACCAATGCTTCGGACATGATAAGATAGGATAGGAGCACCTCATAGCTTATTTTCTAACAGTTGGAAATTGTGAATTCCTGAACATCCTTCTAATGCTGGGTGATACTTTTTCGAGTTTAAGCCGTGAGGGATTGCGTAAACGATCGAGAAAAGCGGGCTTTACGACGTCAAAAGTCGCGCGTTGAAAGCTTAGCATAAAGCGGTTTGTGTCGTAGAAGTTCCAGGGTAAGGCGTAGGAGTCGTTCGGATCCCTACTGGTTCTCGGAGTAGGTTCAGATGTCGTCAAAGGAAATAGGCGTCAAATTTTGACAGGATGGGATAAATTCGAATGTTGTGACTAGGTGTTGATCGTATCGAGTTCGAAGGACAGTGCTGGCGATACCTTTACCTCCGGGGCATCCTTGGCTCGTTTCTCCAACGAGTAACGTTCGTAGAAAGTAATTCGTCCAAACGGAGATTTGTGCAGAATAGAGTAGGATAAGGATCATAGAATTTGTGAAGCATAACACGAATAAACGCGAAAGTGTGAAAAGGGGTAATCGAAATCAAGGCGTTCAATTGGGGCAAGACATAAAGGTCCTGTGATTGGCAGTATGGATTCATCTGATGTCGATGGGATAGCTGGTCGTACACAAGTTGTATGTGGTTAAAATAAAGAACGTCGTTTTACCGATAAAAGGTGTTACGTAAATAAGAATGGCACAACAAGAACCAATGATAGAGAAGGATGGTTGTCGTATGGGTCGGGGGGGTTAGGTTCACTAAAACATCTAACAAGATGTTCTGAGCTGACCCGTGTGCGAAAATGAGTTTGTGATTTCCCAAACCGGTAAGTAACCAAATTTGAATGGACTGTCGAAGTCGTGAGAATGAGTCTGAAGCAGTGTTTGCGTCGTCAAAAGGCTTCCATGTAAGTTAATGAAAACATGTCTGAAAGGATACGATTGAATCACACGTCACAGTGTTTAGGATTCAAGAAGTTTATTGATTGGAAGTCGAGCTTGCTAAGTTTCCCTAAACTAGAGGGAAATCTGGTGAGTGTTTCGATATGAGGAAGTGGGTACATCGTGGTATCGCGATAAAGAAATGATAGACTCGCTCGAGTTAGTAATAGATGATAGGCATCGCCTTCGAATCAGTAAAATGTCGGTTCGTATGGATGCTAGCGAAGAGATTCACATAGCTAGAAAGTTACCATAAGATAACGGTTCTTGCAAACAAGGGATAAGGTAAACGTCTAGATTATAGTGCCCGTCGGTGAGTTAACTAATCCATGTCTTCATTCTCCTATGTCTCCGAATCCATCGATTCGATTTAGAAGGATGGCAATTTACTGAGCTGGAGTACGCGGAGGTATAAGGTTGGGTTCGACTAAGAAGTATCCACGTAACAGGAAATTAGAAGGAAATAGCTTCGTGATTAACAGGAGTTCGATGTGATCGTTAGTACTTGCCATGAGAAGTGTACACCGCGTACGCATTCTTGTATTCGAGGCAAGCAAACATGAAATAGAGTAGTGTAGACCTACCAGAGTTTACTCAGGCAATTAACAAGAATCCAGATCATATGTTGGATGTAACAACTCTCATCAAAATTCATAAATATTAAATTAATTAGTCCAAAAGGAAACCCTAATTGAGACACCCAAGTGATTCTGAACAAACCCTAAAATTTTCATAATTCTCAGAATCAGGATTAGGGCCCCTAAAACTCAGGGGGGGGGGGTTAAACCCTATTGATGATTATCCACTTAAAACGTTGGCAGCAAGAAATTTTCGAAAATTGTCAACTCAGCAAGGCTAGTCCCAACCGTGGCAACCCTATAGCTAAAAATAGGTCTCACGCGGCCCGCCTCAGGTTAAGCTTAATTCTCACGCGGGCCGCCTCAGGGTCAAATTTTACCTATAAATAGAGGACAGTGGGACTTGAATTCTGAAAGAAAAACGACGTAAAAATTCACTATACACTGCGAGTTACATTCGAATTACTACACAAACAACCACAGTTCACAATTCAACGCCGCAAAACAGGGTATTAGCACGATCGCTGCTACGATTCATTTTCCGATCGATCAATGTACTCAACGGGTGTTTAAGTGCTTCCCACATTAGGGTGATGCTTTGTCATTAGTCGTTAATTCGACAGATGTTAAGCATAGCACTTTGTCACTCGTTGTGATGGTTGATCTCGTGAGTTATCGTAAATGTTGTATTGATTACTAACCCAGTTTTGTGTGCATTGTTATCTAAATTAGGTTAATCAGGCTAATTCATAGACTAGACTCTGTCCGTATTAAATCAGCAATGTGAGTCATTCTCTTTTTATCAATTCTATTTACAAAAGCATGTTTATTTTCAAAAGTTATAATTACAGTGATTAAGTTTATGTAATCACCAAATTACAGCCGGTATGTGGGGTTTTGTATACATTACTTGATAATCTTCACCATTGGGGCAGCCAATGGGTGATATGACCATAGTCACAGACACCATTGGACGGAAGGGCCAATGGGTCGAGTGACAAAGTACTGTGGGTAATTGGTTTGATATCAGAAACATTGTAATCTTCCTTAATACTGTAAATTATAACAAATGTGTCATTTTAGTAAATAGAATGATTCACTCAGTATTTCCCGCTGACAAAACCTTTTTCAAACATGTTTTAGGTGATCTGTTGTAATTCAGGAAAAGTACTGGGAAGCATTTCAAGCTTAAGATAGTGGCTCATTATAAAATAAAGAAATAAATTTTGTAATATCACAATTTCATAGTAAAAACATAATATTGTAAATTATCGGGGTTTTATCCCGAATTGTGAAATAAAATAAATCGGGAAAATTTAGCTTTAAACGATCCTGATGATAAACTTCCGCTGTTAAACTCAATTAAATAAATACCACGGGCTTTCTGTCCCGCGGCTCCTGAAACGGGTCAAACCGGGTCGGGGGCCGTGACATTGGATGAGGGAACGTGCCTCAATACTCAAGTTGGGAAAGGAAATACGTGAATACAAAGGTTGTGAGCGACGTTGTCGATTCCACTAATCTTGGCTAGTTGCTCCACTCATGGAACCAAATCGTTGTGATGTCGTGCCATAGCAGCTTGTTTCCCCCAATAACACGCGATTTAGGTTTGGCTCTCCCTCGTTGTTTCGCTCTCGAGGCTTCTTTCTAGGATCCGCAACGGGCTCCTAGACGTTCATCGCGTCGGTTTGTTCTAACCCAGAAATGAAATCGGGAAAAAATATGTGGACGAGAGTTAGGGAATAACTGGTTCCTTGCCCTCAGCGTGTTGTGGTTTCGAATCAAGGTTAGGAGAATCCACTCCTGCCTAGTGCATATCAGGTTTGCGTAGTTTTCGTATGATTCAAAGTGTTGAGTACTAAATATACAACTACATATTTACGCACACATACTAAATATAAATATACACATTTACTCATATATGTTGTGCACAAGTAAATACTTATGACTATAATTACCATGTGAGTACCTGAATCTGACGAACCTTGCAATCCGGAGTGTGGTGTCATTGTGGTTTTCATTAAAGAACGGTTATAGTCTGGTTTTCATATAAAACATTTTACGTCTTAAAATATTTTATATCTTAAACCTAATTCACTATAACCAATGTGTTGGTGCACTACATCTGTCGACTTCGTCTTGTATCGAGTCTTACATTGAATTGTATAGATTAGGGCACATTTTATGAGAAAACTGGAGAATGTATGTTATTAGCTAGAGGTTTCGCTTATATGGACCTAGGGGTTTCGCTTATATAGACATGATAGGGTTTCGCTTATATGTACATATGAGCTTTCGCTCATATGGTCATGTGACACAAAAGCGAAACCTCATGCCCTATATATAGACCACAAAAGCGAAATTAGTAGATCAGTTGTGCAATTCCATACCGAGTTGCTGCCGGTGTGAGATTTGGATGCAATCTGTCAGATATCAATACAGAAAGGTGTTCAAAGTGATTTGCTAGCTGTTTCTAAGTTAGATACTTGTTTTTCGCACCTGTATCTGATCAAAACTCCTCTGAACGACTCGTTCGGGTCGAAACACGATCCTACAAGTGGTATCAGAGCTTCAGGAAGAGGAGTTCTGCAGAGAATAGCTGAATTTCATCGAGATTTCTTACTTCTACACCTTCTTTCATTGTTTCAGAAAGTTTTATCGGTCGAAATTAGCTCAAAATTTCACCGAGTGTGCGTAATTGGACATAGACAAATCCAGGAAAGTTTGAGACCTAAATACGAATTAAAAATGGACCAAATCAACTTCCGAATAGGTTTCGCTTTTACGGACATCCCATGATTTCGCTCTTGTGAACTTACTAGTTTCGCTCATAGCTACACAAAATCAGGGGTTTCGCTCATTCGGACCACCATATTTCGCTTTTGTGTCATCATATCAGAAGGTTTCGCTCATTCGGACCATCATATTTCGCTTTTGTGTCACCATATCAGAAGGTTTCGCTCATTTGTACATACTGGTTTCGCTTCAGTGAACAATACCTGAGGTTTCGCCTTTGTGAACAAACTAGTTTCGCTTTTAAGGACATCCAAGTGTCTTGATTTCGCTTTTAAGGTCATCAAGAGTCCTGATTTCGCTCATAAGGACAGTTGTGATAGTTGTTAAAAATCCGAAACATGGACGAAGATTTTTACAATGCATTCGCCACTCCGGTTACCCCAATAACTATTGCACAGAACACAATACTTGAAAACGAAACTGGAACAATGCAAAAACCACCCAAACTCATGAACATAGAAGAATATAAAGGTTGGGAAGGTCGTTTCGAAAATTGGGTGCAAGCCAACTACTTGGATGCGTGGGAATGTGTCGAGACAAAATACATTCGACCGACGAATGATGATGAAGAAGTGGTTCCGATTAAAGATCTAAGCGCCGATGCTAGAAAGAAATACAAAGATGAGAAAATGATGCTGAGTCTTCTACAACAAGCTGTGAAAGAAGACATTTTGGTTCTATTGCAACATAACGGAACTTCATACTCAATTTGGAAAGCCTTAAGATCGAAATTTCATGGAAGTCAAGAGATGGTTAAGAACAAGAAATCACTTTTGAAGAAAGAGTTCGATTTGTTTCGTGGGTTGAAGAATGAGAGCACAAGGCAAATCATTGAGAGATACTGCAATCTGCTAGCAAAAATGAAGAGATTGAGTATTGAGAAAGACAATGAAGAATTGATCGAGAAGCTTGCAGATGCATTGCCACATGAGACTTGGGGCGCATATCTCATGATGCTTAGAAACAAGAAAGGTTTTAGCAGTTTGACACTTAGCAAGTTCATTGAGAAGTTGGAAGCTCAAGAGATGGAGCAACGAAAGATTATTCGAATGAAAGATTTTGATGGTGAACAGGATATTGGGTTATATTACAAAACAGGGTTGAATGATAAATCCACCAACTTGTCACCGAAAGTTCAAACGACATTCAATGCAAAGAGTTCATCTGAAAGTTCTTCTAAAGGATCAAGCAGCAACACAAGTTTCTCATCATTTCCATCTTTTGATCCGAATATTTCAACAACAAAGAATGGCAAGAAGCTTCAGTGCAACATTGTACTGAATTTGGAGAATGATGAAGATTATTCAGTAGAAATTGCTAAGAGTCACATGTCTTTATTGGGAACTGTTCTTGAATCTTATAGTTGTTTTGTTGCAGGTCGAATCGGGAATCCAATGCTGATAAAGGAAGATTACGACCAGATCGATGCTGAAGAGATGGAGCTGATCGACATAAAATGGTGCTTGGCTAGCGTGTTGAGGAGAGCTGAGAAATTTAAGCAAATCACTGGAAGAGATGATCTTCGTGAGGCTGGTGTTTCTACTTTAGGTTTTGACAAATCTAAAGTCACTTGTTTTCGTTGCAGGGAGAAGGGTCACTTCAAGAGGGAGTGCACCAATCGTGAAGCAAGTGGAGCTCAGAATCCTTTTAACAACAACAATGATTACTACCGAAAAGCCATTTACCATCAAGTTGCTCAGCAACCACCTCAACAACATCAACATCAAGCACAAACTGCGCATGGAAGAAATGTGATTGAAGATTCTGGAAAGAGAGCGTGTGCGGTGAATCAAGATTCTTTAAAGAGAGTTAATGGTAGTGCTTTGATAATAGATCAAGACGACGAAAAGTTACCTGAAGGATTTAGTTGGGTAAATTTCACATGGGATGATTATGTTCCTGATCAAGATACGGCTCATAAAGTTTTTGTAGCCCGAGTTGAAGAAGATAGTGATGATGATACTGATTATTGGGCGAGAAAATTTGATGCTGATATGAAACTGATTGCTGAAAGTGATAGTGAAGATGAGAAAGCAAAGAAGAAAAAGAAAAAGGTAAAGAAACCAGTGAGCAGTGATGATGAAGAAGTTCCAGTGATCAAAAGGAAAGTAAAGGTTGAAGTTCCAGAGTTCAAGATTGATGAGGAAGTTGATGCGAAAAAGATTCCAGTGAAGTGTGAGAACTGTGAAGCTGTGAAGAAACAGAACAGTACATTGATCTATAACTTGAATAGTTTGAAGGAATCTTATGATGTGTTGAACAAAGTGATGAATCATTATAATCAAACAAGTGAAGAACAAGCTACAGCAATGAAGACACTTTAGGGTGCTTTTATGACAAAAAAAAGTGGTGAACAACTACATCGAGAAGTGTGCTGTGCTTGAGCAGAAACTTGAAACTCAGAGAATTGAGACTGAAAGAGTTAATCGATTGTTGAAAAGTTACTCATGTACTTCTTATGTCATTGACAGGATTTATCCAACTATTGAAGGCATGAAGGCATTTGAAGAGGATGAAGTAACTAAAGAAAAGAATGCTGAAAAAGTGGCTGAAGAAAAGACTCCAGAAAAGAAGAATAAGAAGAAGAGTGACACAAAGAAAAAGACTGACAAGAAGGATTCTGGTAAGAAACAAGATGTAGGTTACAACAAGTGTCCACCCCCGCTTGAAAATGGATATTCTCCAAGAAATCCAAATTCAGAAAGAGTCGAAAAGGCAACAAATTTACAGTGGGAGTCGGAGTCCTCAGTCAATTTGCCAGAAAATATTGATGTTACGTTTACATCATCTGACACTGATCATGAGTCCGAGTTAATAAAGAAAGTCGTCGATCAGGTGCTGGATAAAGATGAAACTGAGGAGTCAAAGTTGGAGTCAAACTCAGAGTCAAAGTCAGAGTCAGAGTCAAAGTCTGGTTCTGAAAGTTCGAGTTCGACAGTAAACAGTCAAAAGTCTTCGGTTAAAAGGGTTTACAACAAAGAATTCCTGTTATCAAAATCTAATTTGAATGACGAAATGTTCAAAGTTGCATATACTTTGAATGATTCCGACAAATTATATTCTGATGAGGAATTTCCAATAAGAGGTGTAAAAACTGAGATGATAAAAAAGGTTTTTAAACTTACAGAAATTAACATTTCTGAAATAAAAGATTTAAATCTTAATGGTAAACCTAAACCTTACACCTCAAGAGTACAACAAAGATTAAATAAGAAAAAAGGTTACAGTTCGGGTTTTGGTTTTCACAAGAAATCAAACCCTAACCGTAATTTCAAAAAGAAAGGTCTTGGATTTATTCCAACAGAAAAATGAAAAATATGTTCGTGATTTTAAATCGAATATGACATTTGTTTCAGGAACTAGCTCAGAGGAAGAAGAAAAGAAAGAATTTTGGAGGCAGTCAAACAGTGAGTTCCTTGCAAAGAAGCAAGACGAAATGAAGAAGATGGCTGAGCAGAAGAAAGATACGAGAACCTGTTTCCAATGTAACACTGTTGGACATATTGTCAGAGATTGTTCTAAGGCAATATCATCAAAACAGGGAGTTTTTCGTAAACTAAAAGAAAAAGTGATTGATTTTGAATCACCAATTGATAGATCAAAACTTTTCAAAGATTCAATTTTTGAAATTGGTGAATGTTCAAACAAGTTTTACAAAAAAAGAGCTAAATCTGACAACCAGAAATGGGTTGTTAAAAGGTCTGGTGATAGCTCTAGTGATGATTCTGATAGGTTGAAATCAGAGGAGCTATCTTCTGGCGATGAATCTGATTCCACAAAATCAGATGAGCCACAGGTTGTTTCAAAAGGAGAAAAATCAGTTCTGACTGTGGATGATGAAAATTTTCCATCACTTCGGACTGAAAACTATAAAAAGAAAATTGGTAAAGTTGAGATTTCAAACCAATTTTATGATGACAAAAAGGTTTTTGATGTTGAAAAGGCCTTTAACCCCACTGTGAAACATATTTTTGGTAAAATGATTGATCGAAAAGTCAAAGGGGTTAAAGAGTTCTATGAGAAGAAGACGAAAAATGATAAAGTTGAACCATCCCTGGTTTGTGACTGGGATGGTACATACTATGAACAGTAAGTTTGTGGACTTGCCGGAGATCCCAAGTTTGTAATCGTGGATCAGGAATCGGCATCATTCTTTGTATTTGATTGTGTTTTTAGTACAAGTGGTAAATCAAGGACATTAATTTGTACTTGATTTTCTACAAGTGGTTGAAGACAATATGATGAACCACATCCCCGTCTATATATTTGATAAAATCAACAAAACTTATTTTCCGGAAAAACCATTTGATTAAAACAAACTTAAGTGTTTTGAAATCAATGGGAAAATAGTTTGTTGTGAGGGGGAGTTCTGATTGTTTATGCAAAGTGGATGGCGAATTGAAGCAATTCGATATCAGTTGTCATTTTTCTTGTATAGTTTGTTTTCAAATTTCCTAAAATGTGTTTGCATTTTAGGGGGAGTAAGATTTTAGAAAATCCAAAAACATTTGAAAATTTGAAAAAGACAAAAACATGATAAAATTCAAAAATGAGTTTTGTGTCAAAGAAGAGGAAATGATAGTACATCAGTGAACTATCACAACATGCTAAAGAAATGGAAAGTAAAAATGTGGTAAACGGTCTCACTGATGATATGCCAGTAGGTTTTTGCACATTTAGTAGATTGTGACGAGATATAAACCTAAATTTCAAACTTGCTTATATCATGGGTAACATCTCTCGGATATATGGGTAACCCCCGAAATCTCGTTTGAAAGATTCTTTTTTCTGATATACTAGGTCTTTATACTCAGTGATATCTGGGGTATTATTCCGGGACTTCTGCTGAATGGAAGTTTTGACCTAGTCCTCGAATAATACTTTCCGCAATGCTTGAAATATAGCATCACCCTCAGCATATATGATAAGACAATAAAATTGCTTAGCAATTCTGTTGTAAAAAAGATCCTCTAAAGGGGACACACCCAAAAGTTGAGTCATGATCTCTCTGCTGAACGGTAGTTCTGACCTGAGCTCTCATGATTCTTCATAATTTATTAACCCTTACAGATATCATTTGTGTCATAATTACCTGTAAGACTGAATATTGGGATCTGGATACGGGAGTATATTCTGAGGTGGGACACGTGATTGAGTTTAAGTGCTTAAAACATTAATATCATATCTCGAAACAGCAAGCTATGGGAACTCGACTAAATCTGAGTACTGCATATCATCCTCAAACAGACGGACAAAGTGAAAGGACAATACAAACCCTAGAAGACATGCTCCAAGCATGTGTAATTGCTTTTGGTGGTAATTGGGATAATCACCTACCCTTAATTGAATTCTCCTATAATAATAGTTACCATTCAAGCATTAAAACTGCTCCATTTGAAGCACTATATGGACGAAAGTGCAGAACTCCAGTTTGTTGGGCAGAAATAGGAGAAAGTCAATTATCAGGTCCTGAAATTGTGCAAGAAACTACTGACAAGATAACTCAGATCAAGGAAAGACTGAAAATAGCTCGAGATCGTCAGAAGAGCTATGCAGATAATCGTCACAAGCCGTTAGAATTTCAAGTCGGAGATAAAGTACTATTAAAAGTTTCTCCTTGGAAAGGAGTTGTTCGATTCGGTAAGAAAGGAAAGCTAAGTCCCAGGTACGTAGGACCATTTTCAGTGATCCAACGTATAGGACCAGTTGCTTATCGTTTACAACTACCAGAAGAATTAGCAGGAGTACATGATGTATTTCATGTATCCAATCTTAAGAAATGTTTATCAGATGAATCACTGGTAGTACCTCTTCACGATATAGAGGTAAACGAAAAACTGAAATTTGTTGAGAAACCTCTTCAAATTGAGGATCGAAAGATCAAGTTTCTCAAACATAAACGACTAGTTTTAGTCAAAGTTAGATGGGATTCGAAAAGAGGACCCGAATACACTTGGGAGCTGGAATCAGAAATGAAGAGAAAGTATCCTCAATTATTTCAGTAAATCTCGAGGACGAGATTTTTATTAAGGTAGGGAGAATGTAACAATTCTCATCAAAAGTCCTAATTATTATTTTAATTTGGCCAATAGGAAACCCTAATTGAGAAACCCAAGTGATTCTGAACAAACCCTAAAATTTTCAGAACAATCGGAATCAGGATCAGGGCCCCTAAAACTCAAGGGGGGTATACCCTAGTTAATGATTATCTGAATTTACTTGCTGTCAAAATTCGAAAATTTGAATATGTCAAGTCAGCAAAGCTAGTCCCAACCGTGGCTACCCTATAACCTATTTTTAACCCTTACGGACCGTAACATTATTAATCTTACGGACCGTAAGAACCCTTACGGACCGCAACAATGTTAGGCTTACGGTCCGTAAGTAATGCCAAATTTTGACTATAAATAACAGACATTGGGACTTGAAATTTGGCATATGTTCGACGAAGAAATTCGTTTCAGAAATCGAATTACTTTCTATTTACCACAAATTAACACACACTAATCACGAAGTGCTGCCGCAATCAAGGTAATAACTCGATCGCTATTACGATTCAACGTCCGATCGATTATAACTATCCAACGATTGTTTAAGTGCCGCTCAAATTGAGTTTATACTTTGTTAATTCATCGTGATTTCGACTTGAATGTTTGAGTTCTGTTCGAATTCGGACTATACTCTGTCATTCGTTGTGAATCCGCTGAATTGTTAAGTATTGCACTAATAACTCGTTGTGAGGGTTTAATCTCGTGAATTGACGTAACTGCTGTATTAGTTACTAACCTGTTGTGTGTGCATTATTATTTAAATTAGGTTAATCAAGGCTAATCAGTAAGCTTATATTCTGTTCGTTAAATCTACAATGTGAGTCATTCTCTTTTTATCAACTGTTTTACAATACTCCAAAATTATTTTCAAAGTTATAATTACAGTGATTAAGTTTATGTAATCACCAAATTACAGCCGGTATGTGGGGTATTGTGCACAGTATTGCAGTTTTATCACTTTAGGTGGGCGAACCTAAATTTAGTGATATTCGTCATTCATTGGGGCAGCCAATGGTGATATGACCACAGTCACCGTAAAGATTCGAGTGACAAATACTGTGGGTAGTTGGTTTGATATCAGAAACATTGTAATCTCTTAATACTGTGAATTATAACAAACGAGTCATTTTAGTAAAAATGAATGATTCACTCAGTATTTCCCTGCTGACAAAACATTTTTCAAACATGTTTCAGGTGATCTGTTGTGAGCACAGGAAAAGTGACGTGGAGCACTACAAGCTTAGAAAGTGGCTCAATGTAAATAAATAAAGAAACATGTTTTAAGAAATAAAGGATTTCCCAGTGAAATCACTTATTTGTAAATTATGGGATTTATCCCTATATTATATATAAACGAGCAGTTTTACTATTAATCGATCCTGTTTAAAAAGACTTCCGCTGTCACTAAATTAGATACCATCGGATTTCCTGCCTCGCGACTCTTGACCGGGTCAAACCGGGGCCAAGGGCCGTGACAGGAAAAGGTGGTATCAGAGCCACTGATTTAAGCTTACTATTGATTTTAGCCTATTAAAATAATTGAAAGATACTTATGAAATCTAATTGCCATTCTGTGAAAATATGTTTTATTAACTGATTAATTGTTGAGTTACAGTATGGGTAAGCAAAAGATTTCTGCTATCTACCACAAATTAGATACTGCACCCACAGAAAAAGGAACCTCTTCCTCCAAACACCCAACAGATCTGGAAGAAGGGATTTTTGTCCGTAAAGCAAATTATGAAAATCCTCTTACCCAAGATAAAAGAAATTTGATTCTTAGAAAGGGAAAGGAGAAAATAAAGAAACCCCAAGTCAAGAAAGTGAGGTTTAATTCAGAAATCCAGGAATTAGGCAATAGGTCACCTTGGGAAGACACATTAGATGAAAAATGGGCAAACCTTTATATGCTAGCTACCGTAGCAGAGAATGCAAACCTCTAAACTATTAATAAGCCTGGTCTAGTAGAAAATTAAATCCCCAGTAAATAAATAAATTATCGTGTTCTCTTTCTAGTAGTCTTTTGTACAAATCAGTATGCAATAAACTTTAATGTTTATTTGTAAAACTTTGTTCCAAAGTTTTAACTTAGCATTTTTGTGCATTTTGCATATATGCTATCCAGCATGAGTGGGATATCGGAAGCATTTCAGAATCTCAACCTCTACCCAGTACCAATTGAAGTCTCCCACGACTTTACTGGTTATATTGCTGACATAGAGGAACCTCTGGAATTCCAAGCTCCACCGCTGGAAAAAGCAAAACTTAAAAAGAAAAGAAGATATGTAGGATGGAGGAAAGTGCGCAGGAGAAAGCCAGTTACTAGGAAACTCCCCAAAATAGAAAACCCTATAGACAAAGGAAAAGGAATCGAAATCGGAGAAAATTCTAATCCAGCAGAGATAGAAATCCAGAAAGATTTTAAACAAAAAGGAATAGAAATTGGAGAGAATTCTAGACAAACTGAAGAAATCACATTCCAAGACGAAATAGACCGTCTACTGGCAAATTGTGATGTTATTAGCCCTATCCATAATAATCTATATCCTTACCTAGAAACCCAACTTCCTGTAAATCTGGAACCAGCTATTCCAGACCCGCTAATCCACACTCAACCTTTAGGTCAAATGGAAGAATGGTGGACAAATGACTGGCAATTCGAAAATATCATCAACAGTCCTTATTCTTTTCTTCCACAGTTTGATCCAGAACCTATCCCCAATCCTCCAATGAGCAACGAAAACTTAGCCGAACTCCGTCAGTTCGGTGAAGAGCTGATAGGTACAGGGAATAGGATCCGGGAAATGGGGGAACAAATTTCCTGGAAGTACGACGAAAGGGAGCATCGCTACTAAACTGCCAGTTGACCAAAGAATAGTGGGGTTGGGAAGAATGTCTGTATAATAATAATAATAGCTAAATATAACTCTGTAAAATGGGAAATAAAACATTGTAAGATAAACAGTGTGTATGGATGCCTATATAATATAAAAAGCAAAATAGAAGTCGAAACATCGACAATTTTGGATACATATATCTGTGTTGTAAGATTTTATGTGCTTCTGTGTAATTGTTTTATTTACAATCATTTGATACTAATAGTTATATTTATAATAATTATCAGATGGAAAACGCTAGTAATGAACCAGTTAATGAAGGGAATCAATCTGAACAAAATCAGGAAAACCAGTATATGACTAGACAAGATATTGAAAATATTGTTGCTCAAGGGATAGCTAATGCTATTCCAGCATTCGTTGCTGCTATAAAGAATCCAATTGAACCGCAATAAATCGTTCCTAGTAAACGTACTCAGGAAGATAATTTTAGTCATAGTGTAAATGGAGGCGGCAATCATGACGATAATAATCCACGACAGGCTCCACCTCCTAAGAAAATGAAAGCCGCAACACCTGGTTGCACTTTCAAAGAATTTCTTGCTTGCAAACCTGCTGAATTTGCAGGCAACGAAGGAGCAACTGCAGTACTGCGTTGGTTAGAGAAAACCGAAGCAGTAATTGCAATAAGTAAGTGTTCTGAAGAAGATCAGGTCATGTATGCATCAAACCTTTTCAAAGACGGGGCGCTAGAATGGTGGAACACGATGCTACAAGCAAAAAGAAGAAGGATGGCTTATGCTATGAACTGGGAAGAATTTAAAATTCTGGTAGAAAGAAAATATTGTCCTGAATATGAAAAGGAACAAATGGCAAATAAGTTCTTAAATCATCGTATGGTAGGCGTAGAGTGTCGCGGTTATACTTCGACATTCTTTGAATATGCTAGAGTGGTACCAACACTGGCTTCGCCAGAACCGGTACTCATTTCTCGTTATATTTGGGGACTGATTAGTGAAATCCGTAACATCGTTAAAGATGCGAGACCTCGCACTATTGACGATGCTGTGGAACTAGCTAATACCCTAACTGATGAACTAGTGCGAACAAGAGAAGAAGATCGAAAGAAGGAATTGGCTCAAAAGATTACCCAAGGATTTCGTATGGGTAATGATACTAATAGGTTCAAGAAAAGAGGAAGGAGACAATCTGCACAACCGCCTTTTTGCAGCAATTGCAAAAAGAATCACTTTGGAAGATGCAATGTAAATTGCAACTTCTGCAAAATGGCAGGACATCGTGAAGAAAATTGCAAAAAGAAAACCATAGTCTGCTATAACTGTGGAGAAACCGGACATTACAAAACAGAATGTCCTAAATTGATTAAAACCGCAGACAATAAAGGCAAACCAGCTGATGGAACAACAAAGAAGAATGCCCGAGCATTTCAGCTAACCACTCAGGAAGCCGAACTAATTCCCGACGTTATAGCTGGTACGTTCTTGGTCCACGACGTTTATGCAAAAGTATTATTTGACTCTGGTGCAAACCAAAGTTTTATCAATACTTCATTTTGCCAAGCTCTTAACTTACCTTTAACCACCCTTAGGCAAATCTTTACAGTCGAAACGGCAGACGGGAATTCTGTTAACATAAATAAGGTTTTGCAAGAAGGAAAGATAGAACTATTAGGTCATAAGTTTTCTGCAAACCTGTTACCTATGAAATTAGCTGAATTCGATGTTGTGTTAGGAATGGATTGGTTGATAGCCAACCATGCTCGAATTCTCTGTGATAAGAATTCTATAGAAATTCAGGCACCCACCGGAGAAGTAATTGTGATTACAGGAAATAAACCACGTAAGCCTATGAAGTTCATATCAGTAATGAAAGTTGCTAATTATGAACGAAAATAAGGAATAGTATATATGATTTCAGTAATCATTAGTACTAAGGGTAAAGAACTTAAGGAAATTCCTGTAGTCTCAGGGTATCCGGATGTATTCCCAGAAGAATTACCAGGGTTACCACCGGATAGGGAAGTAGAATTTAGGATTCATCTAATTCCAGGAACTACATCGATAGCCAAGGCACCTTATCGGTTAGCACCCACCGAAATGCTAGAATTGAAAAAGCAATTAGATGAATTACTAAGTAAAGGTTTCATACAACCTAGTTCATCCCCTTGGGGAGCACCAGTGTTGTTTGTGAAAAAGAAAGATGGATCGATGAGAATGTGTATCGATTATAGAGAATTAAATAAGGTTACAAATTAGAATCGATACCCATTACCTAGGATTGACGATCTTTTTGATCAACTTCAAGGTGCTAGGTATTTTTCTAAGATAGACTTAAGATCCGGATATCACCAGTTAAAAGTACAAGAAGAAGACATACCTAAAACTGCTTTCAGAACTAGGTATGGCCATTATGAGTTTACAGTCATGCCCTTTGGACTAACAAATGCCCCAGCAGCATTTATGGACATGATGAATCGGATCTGTAAACCATACTTGGATAAATTTGTAATCGTATTCATCGACGATATACTTATTTATTCCAAAAGTCAGGAAGAACATTGCAAACACCTGCATGCACTCTTAACCTTGTTAAGAAAAGAAAAGCTTTATGCCAAATTCTCAAAGTGTGAATTTTGGTTAAAGGAAGTGCAATTCCTAGGACATATGGTGAATCACGAAGGCATTCACGTAGATCCTGCTAAAATAGAAGCAATCACTAAATGGAAGGTCCCACAAACAGCTATGGAAATTAGAAGTTTTATAGGTTTAGCTGGGTATTATAGACGGTTTATTAAGGATTTTTCCAAGATAGTCGTACCATTAACTAAGTTAACCTGTAAAGCCACTAAGTTTGAATGGGGACATAAGCAAGAAGAAGCTTTTAAGATTTTAAAACACCGATTGACGAATGCTCCAATTTTAGCATTACCCGAAGGAACAGAAGATTTTGAAGTATATTGTGATGCTTCAAAATTAGGATTCGGATGTGTATTGATGCAACGCAAAAAGGTAATTGCGTATGCCTCCCGGCAGTTGAGAAAGCACGAGGAGAATTATACAACTCATGACTTAGAATTAGGAGCCGTAATTTTTGCCTTGAAAATTTGGAGACATTATCTGTATAGAAGTAAGTTAACTATTTATACAGATCATAAAAATTTTAAGATATATATTTGGGCAGAAAGAGTTAAATATGAGGCAAAGAAGATGGATGGAAGTTTTAAGCGATTACGACTGTGATATCCAATATCACGAAGGAAAGGCAAACGTAGTTGCAGATGCCTTAAGTCGTAAGTATCATGAAAAGCAACGACGAGTTCGTGCTCTTAGATTAAATCTACAAGTAGATTTAATGGAACAATTAAAGAAGGTTCAGGAAACAGCAATCAAGGACGATGCTGAAGGAATGAAAGGTTATATAAAGGAACTAGAGCAAGGAAATGATGGAATTTGGAGATTCCACAAGAAACGAATTTGGGTACCTAAGCAAGGAGAATTGAGAAATAAGATTTTAGAAGAAGCCCATAAATCTAGGTATACTATGCACCCAGGAAATAATAAGATGTACCAAGATTTAAGAAAGAATTTTTGGTGGATAGGCATGAAGAAAGATATAGCAAAATATGTTTCTAAATGTCTTACTTGTTCACAAGTAAAGGCTGAACATCAGAAACCTTCAGGATTACTACAACAATTGGAAATGCCAGTATGGAAATGGGAACTTATAACAATGGATTTTGTTACTAAGTTGCCTAAAACCAGAAAAGGTAATGATACGATTTGGGTAATTGTGGATCGATTAACCAAATCAGCTCATTTTCTACCAATGAAGGAAACTTTTAGCATGGAAAGGCTAGCCAAGTTGTACGTAGACGAAGTGGTATCATTACATGGAGTCCCACTCTCCATTGTATCAGATAGAGATAGTCGTTTTACTTCTCATTTTTGGAAAAGTTTCCAGCAAGCTATGGGAACTCGACTAAATCTGAGTACTGCATATCATCCTCAAACAGACGGACAAAGTGAAAGGACAATACAAACCCTGGAAGACATGCTCCGAGCATGTGTAATTGATTTTGGTGGTAATTGGGATAATCACCTACCCTTAATTGAATTCTCTTATAATAATAGTTACCATTCAAGCATTGAAACTGCTCCATTTGAAGCACTATATGGACGAAAGTGCAGAACTCCAGTTTGTTGGGCAGAAATAGGAGAAAGTCAATTATCAGGTCCTGAAATTGTGCAAGAAACTACTGACAAGATAACTCAGATCAAGGAAAGACTGAAAATAGCTCGAGATCGTCAGAAGAGCTATGCAGATAATCGTCGCAAGCCGTTAGAATTTCAAGTCGGAGATAAAGTACTATTAAAAGTTTCTCCTTGGAAAGGAGTTGTTCGATTCGGTAAGAAAGGAAAGCTAAGTCCCAGGTACGTAGGACCATTTTCAGTGATCCAACGTATAGGACCAGTTGCTTATCGTTTACAACTACCAGAAGAATTAGCAGGAGTACATGATGTATTTCATGTATCCAATCTTAAGAAATGTTTATCAGATGAATCACTGGTAGTACCTCTTCAAGATATAGAGGTAAACGAAAAACTGAAATTTGTTGAGAAACCTCTTCAAATTGAGGATCGAAAGATCAAGTTTCTCAAACATAAACGACTAGTTTTAGTCAAAGTTAGATGGGATTCGAAAAGAGGACCCGAATACACTTGGGAGCTGGAATCAGAAATGAAGAGAAAGTATCCTCAATTATTTCAGTAAATCTCGAGGATGAGATTTTTATTAAGGTAGGGAGAATGTAACAATTCTCATCAAAAGTCCTAATTATTATTTTAATTTGGCCAATAGGAAACCCTAATTGAGAAACCCAAGTGATTCTGAACAAACCCTAAAATTTTCAGAACAATCGGAATCAGGATCAGGGCCCCTAAAACTCAAGGGGGGTATACCCTAGTTAATGATTATCTGAATTTACTTGCTGTCAAAATTCGAAAATTTGAATATGTCAAGTCAGCAAAGCTAGTCCCAACCGTGGCTACCCTATAACCTATTTTTAACCCTTACGGACCGTAACATTATTAATCTTACGGACCGTAAGAACCCTTACGGACCGCAACAATGTTAGGCTTACGGTCCGTAAGTAATGCCAAATTTTGACTATAAATAGCAGACATTGGGACTTGAAATTTGGCATATGTTCGACAAAGAAATTCGTTTCAGAAATCGAATTACTTTCTGTTTACCACAAATTAACACACACTAATCACGAAGTGCTGCCGCAATCAGGGTAATAACTCGATCGCTATTACGATTCAACGTCCGATCGATTATAACTATCCAACGATTGTTTAAGTGCCGCTCAAATTGAGTTTATACTTTGTTAATTCATCGTGATTTCGACTTGAATGTTTGAGTGCTGTTCGAATTCGGACTATACTCTGTCATTCATTGTGAATCCGCTGAATTGTTAAGTATTGCACAAATAACTCGTTGTGAGGGTTTAATCTCGTGAATTGACGTAACTGCTGTATTAGTTACTAACCTGTTGTGTGTGCATTATTATTTAAATTAGGTTAATCAAGGCTAATCAGTAAGCTTATATTCTGTTCGTTAAATCTACAATGTGAGTCATTCTCTTTTTATCAACTGTTTTACAATACTCCAAAATTATTTTCAAAGTTATAATTACAGTGATTAAGTTTATGTAATCACCAAATTACAGCCGGTATGTGGGGTATTGTGCACAGTATTGCAGTTTTATCACTTTAGGTGGGCGAACCTAAATTTAGTGATATTCGTCATTCATTGGGGCAGCCAATGGTGATATGACCACAGTCACCGTAAAGATTCGAGTGACAAATACTGTGGGTAGTTGGTTTGATATCAGAAACATTGTAATCTCTTAATACTGTGAATTATAACAAACGAGTCATTTTAGTAAAAATGAATGATTCACTCAGTATTTCCCTGCTGACAAAACCTTTTTCAAACATGTTTCAGGTGATCTGTTGTGAGCACAGGAAAAGTGACGTGGAGCACTGCAAGCTTAGAAAGTGGCTCAATGTAAATAAATAAAGAAACATGTTTTAAGAAATAAAGGATTTCCCAGTGAAATCACTTATTTGTAAATTATGGGATTTATCCTTATATTATATATAAACGAGCAGTTTTACTATTAATCGATCCTGTTTAAAAAGACTTCCGCTGTCACTAAATTAGATACCATCGGATTTCCTGCCTCGCGACTCTTGACCGGGTCAAACCGGGGCCAAGGGCCGTGACAGTTTATATACTTAAATGTTTATCATAAAACTTATGTTTGTGGTAGAGTTTTATGCAGGAAGAGTCAATATTTGAGGGGGAGTGCATGTTGGTGAAGATGAACTTAAAGATGTCAACATCTAAAAGAGAAAGAGATGAAGATAGAGAGAGAGAAGCCCAGAGACTGATCAAGACTGAAGAAGTGAAGACATAGTATTGTCGTGACTCGATAGTCGACTCGTCAACATCTGAGAGGGAGTCTGTTGGTGCACTACATATGTCGACTTCGTCTTGTATCGAGTCTTACATTGAATTGTATAGATTGGGGCACGTTTTACGAGAAAACTGGAAAATGTATGTTATTAGCTAGAGGTTTCGCTTATATGGACCTAGGGGTTTCGCTTATAGAGACATGATAGGGTTTCGCTTATATGTACATATGAGGTTTCGCTCATATGGTCATGTGACACAAAAGCGAAACCTCATGCCCTATATATAGACCACAAAAGCGAAATTAGTAGATCAGTTGTGCAATTCCATACCGAGGTGCTGCCGGTGTGAGATTTGGATGTAATCTGTCAGATATCAATACAGAAAGGTGTTTAAAGTGATTTGCTAGCTGTTTCTAAGTCAGATACTTGTTTTCCGCACCTGTATCTGATCAAAACTCCTCTGAACGACTCGTTCGGGTCGAAACACGATCCTACACAATGGCTCTGATACCAATCTGTCACACCCTCAAAATCCACACGCGGAGTACTACCGCGACGCGTGTGACTGACCAGGATCTTAACCATTAATCATGTTGAACCGTTTACTTAGGTTATAATTTTTTTTTCCAATAGAGCGATTAGTCTAACTATTTAAACGTTCGAAAACACAGTTCATTTTAACAGCGGAAGTATAAAGAAAACTCATTATTAATCTAAAACCACAAGTTCGTTATTTATACGTAAATCAAGTAACTTACAAACCGATTGCAATGTCCGTCCAAAGCTATAACGAGCAACCTGCAAAGCATGCAGTTGGGTGTCAACATAAAGTTGGCGAGTTCACGAGTTAACAGTTTATCTAGTTTTATTTCCAAAAACTTTTGTTGTTTAATTACTCATTTATACCATGCCATGGGGAGCTACCCCATATGTAAGCTACTAAACTCCATGATATACCGAAACTATCACACTTGTTTTGTTGGTTCCCCGTTTGTCAATGTCTATCATCATCGACGATTGCCGAGGACGTATTAGTTCACTCCCGTCCACTCAAGGCACGGTGTGAGGTTAGTGAGACCTAAATAGCGCTATTTAACTAATATCTCGTTCGCCAGGCAAGGCGACTAATCGGTACTATGAGATGGGGACTTCGTGATAGAGTTTCGTTTAGTACACTTGCTGCATCTAATATAAATAGTAATTAATTTGAACGTCCCACACAAGGGAAAAATGTTACCCGTATCCCACACAAGGAGATGATGTTACCCGTATCCCGCACAAGGAGATAATGTTACCCGTATCCCGCACAAGGAGATAATGTTACCCGTATCCCGCACAAGGAGATAGCATTTTTCGTTCCGCTTCCCAACCACCGGGAACGCATACTTTTAGTAAAAGTTGTGAACTCACCTCGGTTTGCTCGGCAGATAGCTTACTTGTTTAACAGTTTTGGTCAACCACGTCCGAAAGATTTAAGGGGCGATTGGGCGTGCAGTGCTACCATTCTTTTCTGCTGACGTCACAGTGCCGGACCCGAATCACGTCAACCACTACAGACCCGCCGGTCGCCGCTAGCTTTCCGGTGCTGTCAAACTCCACCCGACGAACACCATCATCATAAATCAAATGTCAAAGACAGCAGCAACGTTCAGATTCGTCATCATCCGTCTTTAGTGGAGAAAAAGGATACGAGGGGGGGTTACCTTGACTTGTCGGACAACCAGAATCGCCTCCGCCTCAACTGCCACCGCCGGTTCTCCTTCATCAGCATTGATCATCATCTCCAATCCATGGCGAGTCACCGTCACATTCAGCAATAATCTTCATCATTATCTTCAACAGATAAATGGCCAGAGCCGAGAGGGATCGAGGGGGGAGGATAGGGGTGTTGTGTGGCTGATGTGTTTGTAGGTAGGCTTTTAAGTGAATGGTGGAGATTTCCAGGTGGGTGTGCGCATGACCGGAGCCGTCGCCAGAGTCCGGTCGCCGAACTTGAACGAGAGAGACAACAGAGATCTTGAGTGTGGTGTGTGGCTGTGATATCATTTAGGGTTTTAATAAAAATGAAATGGGGCTTTAAGATAATTTATAGGGTAGGGGTTTAGGTAGGTTAGGTTGGGCTTGGCCCAAGAGCGTATGGATCCATATAAAATTACATATATTTTATCCAACGAATGAGTCCGTGTAATCTACAATCAAATATAATGAGAATTATATTTATATTTAAGGTGAATGTTCGGCTCGGGTTTGTTGTTTAAACGATACGTTCCTCTTGATGCAGTTGTTATTATTTAATAAATAGTGATAATATTACGTATTATATAATGGTGGTAATAATAATAGAAATAAAACACCCTTCTCTCGATGATCGCGATCGAGAGTACGGGGTGTTACATTCTCCCCATGTTACAGGAATTTCGTCCTCGAAATTTAAACTAAGGTATACGGTACGCTCTTGTTTAAAAATTCGTTAATAGCCCTATTGTTGCATGTAGGTATACATAGTTTCACGAAAGTTCACAAAACGAATCATGCAAGTCACATAGCACGTAAAGTCACGTAGCATAAAGATTCACAGAGTTTGTACATATTTCACATAGTATATATTTTCACGAAATCAATTATAACATCAAAGAAATGTGCAGGAAAACCCGAAGTGCCACACATGGGGTCCACTTGGTCAAATTTAACCATTAAAATTAACTTAGTTAGGGCTAAAGGACATAACGTGCAAGATTTTGCAAACATCGAGTAAGTTTTTTGCATGTTTTGAAGATAAAAGACATAGTTTGCAATTTGGTGCGAACATAAATGACGATTTTTGTAATTTATTCTTTATAATATTTTCTTCATCCTCTCAACACCTCTTAAATTTTGTATTTCTTCTCCTCGAATAAGATTTCTACATTAGTGTCTTGCTAATTTCATGATGTGCATAAAGTACTACACTTATATTATGATTATGACGCCTTGTGTTGAGATGTATGTTTATGGATGCAAAACCACCAGTTTCATTAGTTTTTCTATGGATAGTCAAGGAGCTCGCAGTTGAGACTCGAGAGTGGCTATTACCCGATGGAATTGGCACAATTTCACCAATTCTATAAATAATAAATAAATAAATCCGGATTTATAGACCAAACTTAGTTATCCCCCACTTGTGACCTAGTGGTAGGAGGCTTTAGTTTTCCAATGGAGACTCAAGTTCAATTCCCACTTGTGCCATATTGGGGCGGATATAGGCAATGAAGAATTTGGACTAAGCCTTGTGTGAGGTTGTCAGTTCGATTCCCGAGCCAAACCGGGTTTTCGTCCAACCGTGTGTTACGCCAGAGAGTTCTGCTTGAGGTGGCACGACTGTCAAGTGGTAGCCGGCTGTATGGTTTCCCGGGCGAACGCCCAAAAAAGCCAAACTTTGAAGGCAACGTGGGCCCGGCTAAGATAACATAGTCTGGCCATAGTGGGGCAATACGGGGCTCTCCGATTTGGAGAGTGTGATAACCTTATACATGAAGTTCACAGTTCAAAAAAAAAAAACAAAAAAAAAGACCAAACTTGAAACAAGTAAATACTTAAAAGAATAATTAAAATGTTAAACGACACAAACTGTAGGGGTCTGCAAAGTCGGTTAACCGCTGGTTCGGTTAACCGCTTATTCGGTTAATCTAAAAGTGTTAACCGTAACCATAATCGATAGGTGGTTAACCATGGTTCGGTTAATTGGCAGTTATGGTTATTTCGGTTATAACCGATAAGTTTTTTTGGTGTTTTAGATAAAAAATATGATTGTATTCTTGTATATGGTTTATTGATGTTTCAAGAAATAAAATCTAATTATGTTCTTATACGAGCTATTTTAGCTTATAGAGCGTATACTGTATACTGAAAAATGAACTACTTAGTTCATAAGTAACAAATATAACCATATTTTGGATATAGATATTTAGTTTGCTAACGCAATAAATAAATAAAAAGATACAAATAAATAGAGACAAGAAACTAAGAGAAAGATGATAATAAAATAACTCTGATACTTACTAAACATTTAACTTCGATCGTAAATATAAAAAAGAATCACAAATAAATATAAAAAAACAAGGTTCGGTTCGGTTAAATTCGGTTAATGAAGATACCTTAACCGTAACCGAAAGGTCAGTTAATTGGATTCACCTAACCATATAACCGTTCGGTTTGAATGGTTTCGGTTAATTTTGGTTAACGGTTCGGTTTTCGGTTATGGTTCGGTTTTTGCTCGCCCCTAACATAAAGTAATTAAGAGCAAGTTTAGATTTCTAATGTTTGGACCTGGGAATGCGCGCTGATAGAAGATAGAAAACCAACCCAACAGGAAATCGTCTGCATATTACCAGTGCATTGTCAATTGTACCTTCTGCTTCTCAAGTTGTACCCAAAGCGAAAAGCAGTTTTCTATATGCTCATATGGTAACATAGTAGAATTCCAACTTTGACTGTATAATTCATGTTGTTTTGGAGTGTTTTCCTGCATTGACTTCTCATGCTTCAAGTGTTGACTTTTGAATGCATTGACTTCTGGTTGACTGTGGCCCACCTTTTAGAAGCGTTGACCAAATCCAGATGATCAAAACCCAGATATGTTCTACATTCACTACCATGATCAGGGTCATTCATCCCTTGTCCGTATTTTACTTTCAAATAACTTATTAACCTGCTTCTCCCTTTACCATTTTCATTGCAAACTTTGACCCAATAACTCCCATAAACTTGACCATTGACCACAAGCATTTGAGTTCTAATTTTTTTTTACCTTTGACTTGAATTGACCTGCATAAGTAAGCCAATGTCACAAGTAAAATAGTAGATGGAAATCTGCAAGAATTCCAAACCCACATAACGCAGCCAGAGACACTGATGAACAAATGTATAAAGCGCCAGCCTTTAAAGCTTTTACTTGATGCAACACTGCCAAAACACCCCTACGCACTATCTACTATCTAGTTATCTATTTAGCACGGTAAGTTAAACGTGCTATGAGTATCATAAACGGGTTGTACCCTTTTGGATATGTTTTTAATCTTGTGAGTAATGTGTGGTCCTAAACCCATTTACCCCAAACAATAACCCGTTTAAGCTTGCAGCTCCGACCATATAATTAATCAAACACTCACATGGGGTCCTGAAACGTCAACAAAAGAAACGGGAATTTCCAGTAGCGCATAAGTTTTTTTTCCTTGTATAGCATGTAGCATTTTGCCGCTTCTAATTATCAAGTTTCATATAAGCAAAATATGTAATTAGAAATATAACACACATGACAGAAAAATAAAAGTTGTGGCAACTAATATTCTGCATACTAAAAGGTATGAATGTTAGTGAAGTTACTTTGAACTGATATATATTGAGAAAAAACATGCTGCAGATTCTACAACATACTTAACAGCCACTGTTTTGTGTAAGTGCTATGTTTGACAAAAAATGGATAGATCCCGATGCTGCATGAAGTGACTGCACAAGTTGAAGACAGTAAAAATAATAAGAAAAAAAAACTGTACATAAAGAAATAGAGAAATCAAAAAATGCATTCAAACCGATCTGAGCAGCATATCTAAATGAAATAATTTTTTAACTGTTACAGTAACAAGTAGTTGTAGGCAACTACAACTGAAATGTTGATTTGATGGATTGAATACCTTCTTCTGTTCTAATTCTTCTTCTTCGTGAACTACCAATTGTTCCCTAACAAAAGTGTTGAATAGGCTGCCTCGTGAAATGGTAGTTTTGTGATACGGATCCTCCATGACCGGTAAATACTGGGTCAAAAAAACACCTTGTCCATGCTTCCATGATCACAGATTACCCACGTTTCCATTCAAAATCCTTTTTATTTCATTTACGGCAGTTAATCATGTGGTGGGTTAAAGCATTAGGTCCATGTTTTCATTTCTCTCATGCACATGCACGTTTGCTTCTTGTAAAAATGTTTCTTCTTCATTATCTAATTTTTGGAGCCTAACCCACTCAACGGGTCTATTGGGAGATTAGTCATCTCGAATCGGCTTATAACATTTGTCAATTAAATTTGGTTAAGTAATTTTTTTGTACGAAACTACTGGGTGGAATGGTGGATAAAGGAAAGTAGAGAAACATGTTTACATGTCAAATACATGATTAAAGATAATAAGAGGAAAGGAAACTAAACTCAATCTAGTACCAGTGGCGGATATACCTTAGGCCGGGGGGCAACGCCCGCTACGGCTTGGCGCGGAAAAATTTGGAAAAATTAGTGTAAATTTTGGAAAAATTTGAGGTTTTTTCGATTTCGTTACGGCTTATTTATAAAACGTTACGGCTTGGCGGATTTTCTAGATCCGCCGCTGTCTAGTACTCCGTGTGCTAAGGATAATAAGGTTAGTTAATTCCATTGTTCTGTTTTGCTGATACCTGTTTCGATATTCTTGAAATACTGTATGACATTATACATATTTTTTCTGTAGCAGACTGTGCACCAACCGGAGAAAGAGGTATCAGACGCCAAAAGAAGCAAATAAGATGAAGGATGGAATGGAAAAGGACAAGAAAAGGGGAATCAGAAACCTACATAGGAAAAAGCAAATATACGAAAGCCACCAAAGGACTAAAGTCATTTTAAGCAAGAAGGCTCATCTACCTGTTGCCGTCGGTGCCACCACAGCAGTAGCCATGCCGCCATTGTCACTAACCTCCGTAAAAACAAATATAGCACGGTAACCCACTTTGACCCAACCCGTTTTGACCCCAATCCATTTGACATGTTTTTTCTAAAACCTGCCGATTCAGAGACGAACTGAATTTGACACTTTACACAACCGAACTGAACCCAACCCAACCCGTCCTGACAGTTTGGACACATTACACAACCTGACCCAACCCACAGTTTTCCAGTCATATTAATGACATTCTAAGACATGTAAAAATGTATTAGACCTTAATCACACCTTACACATAACTGTTACGAACTACCATGCTGCACAAGACTGACCCGACCCGAGACCTAGAATGACGTGGAAATTGGAAACGAGAACCGGACCATTTTGTAACTTCGCTGACTGGTAAAGGACCGTGACCAATAAGGAGCTGCCAAACGGTGTATGGAGCAACAGTTGTGAGCTGAATTATTAGAATTCTATTGAATTGAGCTTCTGCATGCATACCACCTGTTATTTTGACTCCACTTTAAATTAGCATTGCTGGGTAAGCAGTTTCTGTAACTTTCATTGAGGGATGTGGGTAACAAGTATGTAATAACGTGTTTTAAATGTGGCTTGGGCTCAAAATAAAACAGAATCCAATTATCTTTGGTGGGCAAAGGGTCTATGGGCAGCCCAACATTAAGCCACATATGTTATTCTGATCCATTTCAGTTACTTGACTGGCTCTCCACGTTTTTAGGCCAAAAAACAAGGTGTTGTGTAAACAGCCTACGTGCGTAAAATATTTTCTGAAATCTAACTAATGAGATGCTTCTTATCACCATTGTGAAGTACAATTCTGTTTATTCATGTGTAATTTCTAATATTTAATTAATATATAATCATGCACACCACCTGTTTGATTAAATGCCTAGGTGAGTCATTGGTTCCCGTTTGATGCCCGAGACTTCAAATGCTTTATTTTTTTAAGATTGTTTTATGTCTTGTTCATATAACTAGATTAGATTTTGTGCATATTGTGTTTATACGGCATGGGTTCTTCGATATTGACTATGTCAACAGGTAACCTACTATGCATGAAACCCTCTTCAATGAGATATAAAGTATCAATTGTATTGTTTTGAACTTGTTTTAAATCTTCAAAATGCAAACTAAGCAAGCATGTAAACTTAGGTCTAGATTTTTAACTATCTGTGCAAGTGATTATAGGCTTTTTGTTTGAGGTTGGAATTTTATGGATTTCAAAAGCAGCTCGAATTATCGTTTGGAGAAAATTCACCTTTTGTCCATGTACGTTGAACGGTAACATTTCATATTTTCATTCACCAGACAAGACAACACTCCTGACAAAAACATATGGTCCCTAACTATGATTCATAGATGTCCCAAATATAAAACACGTCCAATACATGTTACAACCAAGCTCTTCTACTCACTTAATGACTACTTCACGCTTCACACTTTTGATAATGTTGATTAGTTAATTGCACTCCTGTTCACTTGATTGCAAAAGGGCTCATATATATCAGGAGGAACTAAGGTAATATGGTAATAGTTTTAGTTTTGATTTTATTGGCTATAATTTGTCTTTAAATTTGATTACCATACTAAAGAACAAATATTGTATTTCGTTAAAATTTAATACATATTTTGTGTCGTTGAAGTTGATTTTGGCTTGTAATGTACTCGGTTGAATTTATTTTGGATGGTTTTT
This sequence comes from Helianthus tuberosus, assembly GCA_030545235.1. Taxonomy (NCBI): domain Eukaryota; kingdom Viridiplantae; phylum Streptophyta; class Magnoliopsida; order Asterales; family Asteraceae; genus Helianthus; species Helianthus tuberosus. Next base: position 559,568 of record JARYGA010046138.1, read on the forward strand.
TAAAGTCTTAAATAATATTTTAAATCAGTCAAACCAAGCCGAGCCCGAGCTTAGATTTTCAGCTCGTTCAAATTTGAGCCGAGCTGAGCTTGCCTTGGCTCGGCTCAAATCAGCTCGGCTTATGAACAGCCCTAAATATGTCTTCCGACCTCTAATTAAACATGTTTTAAGAACATTTCCTTATATTTATGTGTGATCTCGAATAATGAAATCATTCCGTTGTGTATGTTACTGATCGTTGAAGCATATATCTCAAACTTCAATTTATTATTGTTCATATTTTTATTTAAATTTGTGATTGCAATTGCAAATCCTATTGTCTGCATATATAGCCAAAGCAGGTCCTATTCGAGGAAAATTCCTAATAATCCCCAATAATACAAATAAAACCAAGAAAATGTAAGATTCTTGGGAGATGGAGGTTTTGGGTTCAAGTCCCATAGACGACAAAAATAAAAGAAATTTGTCGTTCAAAAAAAATCAGCAAAAGATTCTATAACTTTAAGCTACAGTCAATGCAAATAAAAACAATGAAATATGAGCATCTGTAAAAGATAAAATTATTTATACATGGATTGTGACTTGTGAAGCAATTAAGTGGAGTTAATAGTATGTGGGCTTGCAAATGTAAGCATCGGTAAATGATTAACTATTTGTGTGAGTAATAATGACGTGTAATACTATATTGTTAGGGTGTCCGGGGCGCTTTGCGGGGAGGGATGCGGGGTGTCAAGTCCCCGAGCGGGAACACCGCCGCCATCAACTCGGGGAGGCTAAGCGGTGAGTGGGAGCGGTGTGTATTCACCGATGAGAGATGCAATTTTTTTGAGTTTTTTTTTTCCTTGTGATTTTTGAGTTTTTCTTTGTGATTCTTGAAGAACAAAGTGCAGAAAAAGAAGAAGAAGAAGGGGAGGAGAAAGAAAGAAGGAGCAGAAAATGATATTTGAGTTTTTTTTTTCTTGTGATTTTTAATTTAGAAAAGCTCTTTAAAAAGACACTTAAATTTTTTTATTACTTTTAAAAATACCCCTCAAACTTGTTTTTAATTAAATGAAATGTTCTATTTTTTTATTTTTATTTAGTTTTAATTTATTTAAATTATGTTTTACTTTTATAAAAATATTTATATAAAAAAAATAAAACCAAGTCCCCCAAGAGAGGTGTGCCGCCATCAAATTGAGAGTGTGAGGGGAGTTAAGAGGGGAGTTGACGTGGCGCGTGCTGATTGGGGGGAGTTAAGAGAGGTCACTCCCCTAAGAGAGGAGTGCCCCTCTCACCCTTAGTCCCTCCTTGATTGACTTGTCTATTTCTGTGCATGTTTATCCTTTCTTAACAAACGTCCCTACAATATTGTTCTATGAATTATCTTTTTTTTTTTTAAATAAAACAACCTCCGGCCGAATCGGGCAAAAGGCCAAACAAAATAACACCCCCGACCCAAACGGGCAAAGGGCCTATTGTTCTATCAATTGGTCACCATCATATATACTTCTTGCAAATATGTATATCAAGTGAACATATAAATTTCCACAGGATCCAGGTAGGGAAGTAAGGAAGATAACTGATCTGTCCAACTCAACCTTAATGTTTTGGCATTAGTGTTCGCCCCCGCCGCAACGCGGGGTGCTTAATACTAGTTAATTTTAAAAACGAATTTAATATGGAATTAATTATTAATTTTTTACTTAAAAGTTTCATCAACTAGAATTGGTGTTGGACAAAATATTAAAAAACAAAACATAATAGTGATAATTATTATTATGAGTGATTTTTAATATTTTAGTTTAATGGAGATTCTCTGTGTTGGCCTCGATACGGATCGTCGGACAACGATGATTTCATGTTTCGGATGCCGTAGCGAGTGCGGAATCCAAGCTACGACACAAACCGAGCGAGAGAATGAACAATACGCAAAGATACCAACGATTAACGGTTCTGTGTATTTATTTCGACAAAGTTTCGGTACATGATTCGACAAAAAAGATAATGCAATTGGACAGGGGATTGGATTTCACTTGTGAAATTGATAACCACATCTTCAAGTTCATGCTGATATTCATGGTGTCACTTTGTGTTTCCATGGGAAGTTCAAAGTGTACCCAAAGCAATTGGCTATAATGAGGGTGACTTGTTAGAAAGAGTACAATATTAAAAGAACAAAACCAAACATATTTATTTAGAAAATACAAAGCACATGCGAAAAGAATATTACCCATGACCCATTAGCTGATGGATGACCCATTTACCCGTTGACCCGTGACCCGTTATGTTATGGATCGAAACCATTGCAAGGTATGGGACTTGTCTCACATCGGTTGTATGGGCAATCAATGTGGGGTTTATATACCAAATGGACTCTCTCACCCACCAGACTAGTCTTTTGGGTTCAGTTCTCTCGTTTGTTATGTAACACGTTAAACCAACCGATTAACCCAACATACCGTGTATCAGCCAATATTATCTAGTGTTGGATGATGCAGGTGACAGTTGGTGCCAGTATTATTTGCAGTTGACTCATTTGCATTATGTTGGGTGTTTTTGCCACACTATTTTCAATGGCCTCAAGATCAAACATGAGCTCTTCTACCGTGTCTGCTACAACCTCTGCAACAATTGGTTCGGTGCTTCCACCACCTCCTCCAAGGACACAAGCCTCTTCACAGCCTCATGATATTATCCCCACTCGGAGTGTTCAGGGATCTGCTCATGTTTTGGCCTCTAATGATGAAATTCTAACTTTATTTGGTAGTATACAGGAACAGATGAAGCAACAGCAGGAGACCAACCAAATGCTGATGAGAGAGATACAACTCTTGAAATCCAGTTCAAGCAGACCCACTGAGGATACTGTCACTCCCTTGCAGCCCAGAGCTTTGAACTTCAGTTCTGCAGTGTATACTGAGGATAACAGGGGGAATATTGTGCCTAGCCATTCCCAAAGTCATATTCCTGAGATACCCTCTTCGGTTAGCGTGTCAACTGTGAGAAGTTCCGGATATGCTTCAGGATATGGCCAGAATCCTCAGACTGGTAACGTATCTAATAATAATAATACTCTTGTTACTAATGGTATTGGATCTTTGCAGGATGCAGGTATGACATCAGCACTTTCCAAGGAGCTTCAAAAGTTAAAGGACATGATATCCAGTGTACCTAGAGTAGTCCAACCGATCCCAGAAGTATCCCAGGATAGCCACAAGATATCTCGGTTTGCATATCCTATATGTGATGCTGAAATCTCAAAGAGATTTCAAACCCCCAACATGAAGCTCTTTGACGGGACCACGGATCCTGAAGAGCATATTGCTGGTATATGTTGAAGGGGTCAACTCAATGCAACGCTTCTGTGTCATGGACTCCTTATCCTGCTACAATATTATATTGGGTAAGCCATGGGTCCATGATATGAAGGCTGTGCCATCAACCTATCATCAGTGCATCAAGATCCCTACCCCTTGGGGGTTGTCAAGGGAGAAAGTGATCAACAGGAGGCAAAGGAATGTTATTCATCCTCAATGAAATCCTCAACCAAGCCCAGTGCAGCATAGCAATTAAAAATACAAGCCAATGATATCTTGGAGGCTTCAGAGCAGGATGTTAAGAAAGTTATCCTGGATCAGGATAATCCAGATATCTCAGTGCTCGTAGGAACCAATATCCCTCAGGATATTGAGGATCAGTTAACTAACTTTTTGAAATGCAGGATGTCGACTTTTGCATGGAAGCATGAGGATATGACAGGTATTTCAAAAGACATTATCACTCACAAGCATGAGGATATGACAGGCATTCAAGCCTGTTCAGCAAAAGAGAAGGAAGTTTGCTCCGGAACGAAATATAATTATTCAAGAAGAAGTTGAGAAATTATTGAAATCCAAGATGATCAAGGAGGTCAAATTTCCGAAATGGCTAGCAAATGTGGTCGTGGTTCAAAAGAAGAATGGGAAATGGAGAGTTTGTGTAGATTACACAGACTTGAACAAAGCATGTCCTAAAGACCCATTTCCTCTACATCATATTGACTCAATGGTGGATGCTACTGCCGGCCATGAGATGTTAACCTTTATGGATGCATCCTCAGGATTCCAGCAGATCCAAATGGAACCTTCAGACCAGGAGGATACTGCTTTCATGACACCAACAGGTATTTATTGTTATACTACTATGCCTTTTGGTTTGAAAAATGCAGGTGCAACATACCAAAGATTGGTGAACATGATGTTTAAAGATAAACTGGGGGACACCATGGAGGTGTACATTGATGACATGGTAGTAAAATCTAAGAAGGCTGAGGATCACCTCCAGGATATTAAGGGAGCATTTGATATCCTGGATCAATATAACATGAAGCTAAATCCTGCTAAGTGCCATTTTGGAGTAGGAGCAGGAAAAATTTTAGGATACATGGTGACTAAAAGAGGGATAGAGGCGAGCCTAGAACAAATCAAAGCCATCTTGGATATAAAGTCACCTTCCAACATGAATGGTGTACAATGACTGACGGGACGAGTAGCAGGATTAAACAGATTTATCTCAAGATCCTCGAAAAAATGCAAGGAATTCTATGATATTCTGAAGAAGAATAAGAAATTTGAATAGGGAGAGAAGCATGAAGCAGCCTTGCAGGAATTGAAGCAGTATCTTTCAACTGCACCTCTATTGATGAAGCCTGAGGATGGTGAACCATTATCCCTGTATCTTGCAGTATCAGGGAATGCCGTAAGTGCTGTTCTTGTAAAGGATCATGAAGGTCAGCAGTATCCTGTCTATTATGTTAGTAAAAGTTTATTAGATGCTGAAACTAGATATTCTCATCTAGAAAAGTTAATATTAGCACTAGTTATGGCATCAACAAAGCTAAGACATTATTTTGAGACACATAGGATTCATGTTAAAACCAATTATCCTGTTAAAAACGTCCACTTTCCATAAGGTCAAAACTCAATACTTTATCGAAGAAAATCACGACCCAATTTAAACTTTTTACATACCCTTAGAAATAAACTTAATTGTTCATACAAAAACCATTCCGTTTAGACATTCGCAATCAACTAGGTTTATACGTAAGACGTAGCATACTAAGATTTAAAGTTTAACAACTAAACATAAATTATTTGTAACAAAATTATTTGAAACACCCTTAATGCACATTCGGAAATATTATTAATGACATACTATTTTTAACAAAAATTGGACATGACCCGTCCGTAACATGAGTGGTTCCCTGTTTTTAACAATCATCATTTCAAGAAATTCTACGACACGTTCAAAAGACATAACATGTTAAGCTTTAAAGTCTAGTTTTATGCATACAAACTTTATTTTGTAACTTGTCGTTTTATATCAAAATCATAATTATGGTACTCCGTAGTAGTTATGTTATAGATAGCATGACCCGTCATAAACGGGTCATATGAAAAGAAAGTTTATGAATGATAATGTGTTATGATCTGTTTGTCTCGAATGAACTGTATATTGGAAAGTTATGTAAGAAAGGAATGTAATTACTCGAACCGTTATAAACGGATTGGAGTTGATGAAAGTACAAAAAGATGAAAGGAATGTATTCGTCCGTGGTAAACGGACCAAATGGAAGTTTATGTTACCAATGTAATTACCCGTTTCTAGCGGGTTAATAAATGTATGTTTTATCTCACTAATGAGATAGTATGTTTTCACCCGTTTCAACGGGAAAGTAATGAATGGTATTTTTTATCTCTATTTTGAGATAAGTATGTTTGACCCGTTTCGACGGGTAGTAAGTGCAAGAATAATGTGAAGACACGAAATAGATAAATTGGTTTATTATATAAAATGTAACATAGTTTATGGAATTTAACTCTTCAAGTTTGTTGTTTGATGTAGGTAAACCCTCAACATAATGGCTTGGCGACTTGGAACGAACACACATGAATCACGTCCATCATGCGCTTCCGCTACTTTTGTAATTATGCTATGGGTCAAAAATACTTTTGTGGTATATATCTTATGTTTAGTAGCTAGACTTTAAAGCTTAACATGTTATGTCTTTTGAACGAGTCGTAGAATTTCTTGAAATGATGATTGTTAAAAACAGGGAACCGCTCATGTTACGGACGGGTCATGCCCAATTTTTGTTAAAAATAGTATGTCATTAATAATATTTCCGAATGTGCATTAAGGGTGTTTCAAATAATTTTGTTACAAATAATTTATGTTTAGTTGTTAAACTTTAAATCTTAGTATGCTACGTCTTACGTATAAACCTAGTTGATTGCAAATGTCTAAACGGAATGGTTTTTGTATGAACAATTAAGTTTATTTTTAATGGTATGTAAAAAGTTTAAATTGGGTCGTGATTTTTGTTGATAAAGTATTGAGTTTTGACCTTATGGAAAGTGGACGTTACAGTATACTACTAAAATCTCCACATGGGGACATATTACCCCAGGCTATTAGGTGTGAATTCCCTGTCACTTATAATGAAGCAGAATATGAAGCTTTGATTGCAGGATTAGAATTGGCCAGAAATATGAATATTAAGAGTTTACAAGTATTTGTTGATTCCTTGTTAATTACTAATCATTTTAATGGATTCTATGCAGTTAAAGGTGAGAAGTTAATCAAGTATCTCGAAATTCTCAAAAAAATAGCAGGATATTTCGATGTTTTTATACTTGAACAGGTACCAAGAGAAGATAATGCTAAAGCAGATGCCTTGGCGAATCTAGGATCATCAGTCAGGATACCTGAAGGAACCCAAATACCAATACTTCACATCCTACATCCTGCTGTGAATCTTTTCAAGTCTCAGGATAAGGAGGTAACAAGCATTCAGGATCCTGGCCATGATTCTGACTAGATCCTAAGTCCTGGACGGCTCCAATCATGAAATATCTTAAGGAAGGACACATCCCAAAGGATGAAAATCCTATGGCCTTTAGAATGAAGGTATCACGATTCACTATTATAAATGATGTTTTGTACAATAAATCTCTTGCAGGACCATACCTGAGGTGCTTGGAGGATCCCGAAACTAAAGAAGTGCTTCAGGATATACACGAAGGGGATTGTGGTAACCATACTGGGGGCAGATCATTATTTTCAAAGGTATTAAGAACAGGATACTATTGGCCGACGATGAAGAAAGATGCTGCAGAATATGCTCGAAGATGTGATGCATGTCAAAGGCACAGCAACATATTACATCAACCTGCTGAACCACTTTATCCTATTGCTTCCCCTTGGCCATTCATGAAGTGGGGGATCGACATAGTGGGAAAATTGCCAAAAGCTCCAGGAGGAAAAGTCTTTATGCTGGCAATGACTGATTATTTTTCTAAATGGGTTGAAGCTGAAGCATTTGTTCAAGTTAGAGACCAAGAAGTAGTATCTTTCATAAAAAGGAATATCCTGACCAGGTTTGGGGTACCAGCCGAGATAATTTGTGACAATGGTTCTCAGTTTATAAGTAAGAGGACTACTAACTTTTGCAAGAGTTGGGGAATCAAAATGATCACATCTACTCCAGTACATCCTCAAGCAAATGGACAAGCAGAATCCTCGAACAAGATAATTGTCAACAATTTGAAGAAGAGACTAGGAGCTAAGAAAGGAAGATGGGCAGAAGAATTACCCTTTGTTTTATGGGCTGATAGAACAACAATAAAGAGTGCAGCTGGCCAAACTCCATTCTCTTTAGTATTTGGAGTAGAAGCGGTGATCCCAACAGAAATGGTGATACTGACGGGTGGTCCGTAGGACAACCCTTAAGTGCCTTAAAAAGATTAAAATCCCATGCTTTACACGTTTAATTGTTTGAACTTGGTAACTACTAGTTGTTTGGACGTGCAGGTGCAAATGGAGCATAAAAGGGAAAGAATTTGGAGCATCAATAAAAAATCAATTTTTGGAATTGAATAATTAAGAGGATAGCATGATAGAGGATGAAATTACGAGAACGTAGGCGAAAACGGTGAAGCAAACGGAGTTGAAACAAAAAAGTTATGCTGAAAACAAGTTTTTAGCATTTCTTGCCGTAGATCAGAAGAGACACGCCGTAGGACATTGCTGCTCGCCGTAACCTACGGTGATCTGCCGTAGGTTACGGCGCCGACTGATCCAAAACAGTAACTTACGCATTTAAAGCCATTTTCATGGTGATTTATGATGTCTCATCATGGGTTTCGGTTACAACTGGTTGGTGAACGAAAATTGGAGCTTGGGTTGGAGACTTTGGTAGTGAAGAACACTTGTTAATCTCTTGTTTTATGTTTGTGATTTCCTTGAACATTAAAACTAGTAGTATGATGTTGCTTCAAGCCATGAGTGGCTAAACACTTGATGATTGTCCTGGATTGAAGGTTTGATTGAGGCATTTCATGTTTGATTTTCTTTATTTCTAGAATAACAAACTTTGTCTTTATGATTTATTTGTTATGGTGTGTGATTGTTTGTTAGTAACTTGTTAATTCTTATGTTGAACTAATTAGAAACCATACGTTCTTGGTGCCGTTGGCAATCGAGATATCATGGGTATAGTTAGGCTTGGGTAAGGGTTGATTGATCATCGGGTAACAACCTCACGTTCTAGGAATCTGAGTACTTAGTTCCCTTTCATCACTGCAAGTAATCACACATGAGCTATGTCTATGTAGTTCTTTCTAGTAAAATGATAATATGAATGTCGAAGCAAACCGGAAATCTAGGATGGTCATTTGTCTCTAATTTGCTTACAACCAAAACTTTTCTCTTGCAATTCAATTAGTTAAATTTAGTTTTAAAACCAATCCAATCAAATCAACTCTTGAATTTTATTTTCTTGCAATTAGCTTAACTTAGTTCACTTAGATAAATCTTCAAATAACACATATTCCACAAACTCCCTGTGTTCGATACCCACTTACCGCTATCTATTTAGTAGTAATTGGATTAAATTTGATTGAGACTTTGACCTCACGTCAAATTTTGGCGCCGTTGCCGGGGAGTAGCGCGCAACGTGTGTTATCTTGTGTATTAGTTTGAAAAAAAATTAATTAAAAAAAAAACAAAAAGATTTCTTTTATGTTCATGATTTACACTTGGTAGTTGAGTTGTGTTGTGCAGGATGAAAGGGCATTACACAAATTTCAGCTTATTTACGTGTAGATTGTGCGGGGGTCCACGACATCCATGTATTGGTTGCCACGAGGCTCACTACAGGAGGGCGCATGGAAAACCAGTGTCTTATGTTTCACAGCTTCCACCTCCATCATACGTTGACGATTATGAATCAGAAATGGAGGATGAATATTATTCATATGGATACGATCGGGATGAGGAAGTTTATTATGAGGCAAGGATGGATGGTCTATGTTTTTGTTGCGGTCGCGATCACACTTATGATTATGATGTGTGCACGGTGTATTCGGAAAACCCGAAGTATTGGGATAAAAAGATGATGGATGCGCGCATCTATAGACCATATCAGGGATATCGACAATACCATCCCGAAGAATATTTTGAGCCCAAGGGTGTTTATGTTTATGAGACCGAGGAGGAGAAAGAGCTTGTTGTATTGGAAGTAACTTTGTCCAAACTCGAGCAATATTTAGCAACACCCAACCTGTCCGATGAAGACCGAATCAGCTGCTTAGTTTCTAAGTGTCATACTTTAAAATTGAAGATAGAGACAGAAGAACGCCTCTCACCATTACCTGACGATATTAGAGATTATTCTCACATGAAGGAGGAGGTTGTGGAGGATAATACCACACCAATGAGTCCTTTATCTGATGAAGAGTCACTTGTAGATCAGATGATGTGTGCAGATTATGAGGTAGAGCAGGCTGACGAGATGGATATGTGTACCGAACCTCTTCCCATATCAATGATTCAAATTAACAAGTGTGGGGAAGAGGGTTCGAGGAATAAGATGAGAAGGGTGAAACTACCAGACATTAAGGTATATGTCATGAAGTGGACTAGCAAAGCCCGTAGGAGCAGCTTTAACATGCCAAATATACTGACAAATCTATGGAGATGGCATGTAAATTTCCGGGCATTTGTTGGAAATGCTGCAGGTAAGTGTGCATTAAGACCATCATAACGCATATCAGGTATGGTCTGGCTAAAGACCTTTATACTTAGCGCTCTCGGGAGGCAGCCCGGGGATGTAGAGTATTGTATTTTTGTTTTGTTTTGTTTTGTTTTGCTTTGTTTGGTTTTGTTTTGGTGTTGTGTTTGTGTTTTGGCAGGTTATTACGTTTCAACCCTCGCGGATGCAATGATTCAAGTGTGGGGATGTTTGGCAACATCCCTGTTGAGATATCGGCGAATCTAAGAGATGTTTTTGAACTGGTCCGATTACCGCAGCTGCATCACTATCAACACTGCTGATTTACTAATCAGGTCGTGTCTTGTTCTCATCTTGTGCACCTTTGTATATATTCATGTTTAAGTTTATGGTTGGGGGGTTGGGTGGTGTTTTGATGTGTTTAGTTTATGGGTTGTGAAGGATTGGTGGTGTTTCTAATAATTAAAAAAAATACAAAAAGAAATTTGGGATTTGAGAGTATTAGCGAAAGTTAATGTTGTTGGTTAAAAGCGATCTTTCCCTCAAAACCATACATTGGGACAATGTATCCCAAGTGTGGGGATGAGGGGAATTTTTTGAGAATTTTAAAAAAAAAATTGTGAAGCCAAGCGAAAATTGTCAAAATTTGAAAATTTGATATTGTTCCACTTGACACATCGATACCCATTCCTAGTCATTTCTTGGTGAGTGTTTGAGCCACATATAATTATAGAATACTTCTTTGTTTTGAGTGGCGGTGTGTGTATTGTGTTAATAAAACTTGTGTACGAATTCTTGTTAAATCCTAGAGTTAGCATGCTTTTGAAAATGATAGGGGACTTGTAGGTAGCCTCGTCTAGATGTGTGAGAGTGTGGGAATTGGGGGTTGGACCTCATACATTACATATATGAGCTTGGTATTGTGAGGGGTGGGGGTTTGGTCTTTAGAAAGCCATGTTTGAGCCTTATACCATTCGGTTGTGACCCAAACCTACTTCTTACAAAAACTGTACCTATTGAGACGACCCGGTTTAGGAGTTTAGTTTGTGATTGTTGATGTTCTTGTATATATTGTTGAGTTCTATGCTTAAAAAAAAGAAAGAAAAAAAAAGAGAAAAGAATATGAGAAAAATACAAAAAGAAGGATTTAGTTGCAATAGTAGTTGAAAATGTTGATGAAGTTGTGTATATAGTTGATGTTTGATTTGTTTAGTAGTAGAAATAAAAACCGGGTCGAATCAATGAGCTACTTTCACATTCCCACTATTTCCTACATTTACACATAGCCCCGTTACAACCCGAATGTCCTTTTGATTCATAAGCATGCTAAATATTTGATAGGAGGAAACTTGATTTTTATACAAGCTTATTGTCGCACACACACACACATACACATTGAGTGGTTTAGCATTATGTGCTAATATTTCTTGCTACCGAGAGTCTTTGTGAGGGGTGTGTCTTGTGGTATGATTGAAAGTTAGTAGAAGGACGGCACATTTTAGCTTGGTTTGCATGATTGATCGCTTGTGTTTGTGAATAGTTTTGAATGAGTTGCTTGGGACAAGCAACGGGTAAGTGTGGGGATGTGACGGGTGGTCCGTAGGACAACCCTTAAGTGCCTTAAAAAGATTAAAATCCCATGCTTTACACGTTTAATTGTTTGAACTTGGTAACTACTAGTTATTTGGACGTGCAGGTGCAAATGGAGCATAAAAGGGAAAGAATTTGGAGCATCAATAAAAAATCAATTTTTGGAATTGAAGAATTAAGAGGATAGCATGATAGAGGATGAAATTACGAGAACGTAGGCGAAAACGGTGAAGAAAACGGAGTTGAAACGAAAAAGTTATGCTGAAAACAAGTTTCTAGCATTTCTTGCCGTAGATCAGAAGAGACACGCCGTAGGACATTGCTGCTCGCCGTAACCTACGGTGATCTGCCGTAGGTTACGGCGCCGACTGATCCAAAACAGTAACTTACGCATTTAAAGCCATTTTCATGGTGATTTATGATGTCTCATCATGGGTTTCGGTTACAACTGGTTGGTGAACGAAAATTGGAGCTTGGGTTGGAGACTTTGGTAGTGAAGAACACTTGTTAATCTCTTGTTTTATGTTTGTGATTTCCTTGAACATTAAAACTAGTAGTATGATGTTGCTTCAAGCCATGAGTGGCTAAACACTTGATGATTGTCCTGGATTGAAGGTTTGATTGAGGCATTTCATGTTTGATTTTCTTTATTTCTAGAATAACAAACTTTGTCTTTATGATTTATTTGTTATGGTGTGTGATTGTTTGTTAGTAACTTGTTAATTCTTATGTTGAACTAATTAGAAACCATACGTTCTTGGTGCCGTTGGCAATTGAGATATCATAGGTATAGTTAGGCTTGGGTAAGGGTTGATTGATCATCGGGTAACAACCTCACGTTCTAGGAATCTGAGTACTTAGTTCCCTTTCATCACTGCAAGTAATCACACATGAGCTATGTCTATGTAGTTCTTTCTAGTAAAATGATAATATGAACGTCGAAGCAAACCGGAAATCTAGGATGGTCATTTGTCTCTAATTTGCTTACAACCAAAACTTTTCTCTTGCAATTCAATTAGTTAAATTTAGTTTTAAAACCAATCCAATCAAATCAACTCTTGAATTTTATTTTCTTGCAATTAGCTTAACTTAGTTCACTTAGATAAATCTTCAAATAACACATATTCCACAAACTCCCTGTGTTCGATACCCACTTACCGCTATCTATTTAGTAGTAATTGGATTAAATTTGATTGAGACTTCGACCTCACGTCAGATACCTACAGCAAGATCTAATCTCCGGGATCCTGAGCAGAATCCTAAAGCTCTGTGCCAAGAATTGGACACTGTGGATGAGACGAGAGATGCAGCAAAGCTAAGGATGGCAGCATATCAACAGAGGATATCCAGAGCATATAACAAGAATATAAGGACTAGAAGGTTTCAAGTTGGGGATTGGGTGTTAAGAAAGGCTTTTCACAATACTACTAATCCTGCTGATGGAAAGTTAGCTCCAAAGTGGGAAGGACCATATGAGGTTGAATCAGAATCTGGGAAAGGAGCATACCGACTCAAGAATATGGATGGGGATATGCTACCAAGATCCTGGAATGCTATACACTTAAAGCTCTATTTCAAGTGAGTTTAGAATTTAATTTCTAACTCAGGATGGTATGGATTCTATCTCTTTCAAATATGTTAGAATTTATTTATTATTTTGAACCCAATACTAACTTAAGCATCGGAGGGGTGTTAGCCGAGCTAACACCCACCTTAGTTTAAGATTATTTTGCTGGATATGCAGCAGGATATAGCTCCAGGATATATGCTCAAGATAAACCGAAAGATTAGAGGATTGGTCCCCTCTCTCACGATTAAGGGATCCTTATCCCTTCAAAGGTTTAAAGGTATTCACCTTTCTCTCGAATTGGGTTTAAACACCCCGCCTGGAGCGCAAATTATCCAGGGATAGTTCAAGGTAGCGGGACCAGTTCATGTAAAAGTGGCTGACAATTTCGTTACTATTGGCTATATCCTGGATCCTCAAGGTATATGAGGATTGATCACCCTCTCTCACGAAAGGGTATTTTCATACTCTCTAAGGTTTAAAGGTTTTCACCTTTCTAAGTCTTGGAGTTTATACACTCCTGCCTGTAGCGCATGAAAATCAGGGTTTATCCCCTGGATATTAAGGGTATATCCCCAGTATATTAAGGGTTTATCCCTTGAAAAACTAAAGTTTAAGAACAGGTTTTGAACAAAATATGGCTATGTTTACATTAAGAATTTCCTAAGTCTTCGAACATGCTAAACACAGGGGACATACACCTTAATACGATTCAAAGGATGGGCTCGGATTTCTAAATATGCACAGGGGACATCCATGAGGGGAATGTTGTAAAAGGATCAAAGATGGAAGATTGGGATTGACTCTCTAAGAGTCTTTGGTATGATCTCTCCATTTTATTTTCTCCTCTGTGTAACTTAAGTTTTTTAAGTTATGCAGAAGTATCCTGACAAGGATATCACTCAGGATATTCTCAGAATATGTTCCCAAAATGTTTGCAAGGGTGTTCAAAGAAAAATATTTTCAGAATAAAACTTATGCAATAAAAATATAACAACAATGGATAAGGCCAAAAGAAAGTTATATTATTGACATAGCAAAAGTTTGTGCTTTCGGTTTTATCTCAAACTGAGATCCATCCACCAAAAGCACAATTAGTTTCTAATTATATTTACCTAACGGTTGAAGGTTTCATCTCAAACTGAGACCCATCCACCTCCAACTGTTATATTGTTCAAAAAAGCATACTAACATTGATGACCAAGGGCTTCGTCCTGAAACCCAGGATACCTCCGCCTTTGGCCATCATATAGTTCAAGTGCAGGAAAATTAAAATGCAGGAAAAGTAAATTGTTTTGGGATTACAGACCAACATTCAAATCTAAAAAAGTGGGCTCCGGCCTAGGCATCAATATCCATCATCGCCCACTTGAGTGCCCTCACACAGCGGCATCTTCACCAGCCTTCTCCGTCTTCTCAGCCTCAGCATCCAGACCAGCATCCTCGCCAGCATCCTCTCCAGCATCCTTCTTCTCTCCAGCCTTATCCGCCACCTCTGCTGACTTAGAGGATTCACCAGCCCCAGCAGGATACGGCACAGCAGTGCCTCCAAGATCCTTCAGCTTTGCCACCCAGGAATCAACCGGCCAGGATGGGCACTCAAGACCTGTCTCCTTGGCCTCATAAGCCATCTTGATACGAGCCTGTAGCAGGGAGACAACAGCCGAGTTCTTGATTCCTTCCCGGAAGGCGATCATAGCCTGTTCATGCTCAACTTGGACGGCTGCCAGCTTCACTTCGGCGTCCTGCGTGACCTTCTTCAGCTTATCCTCATAGTGCCGGGTCTTGGCTTCAGCAATGGTGCCCTGATCAGCAACAGTGGTCTCAAGCTGCTTGATCCTAGCTTCTTGGAACTTGTTTGTACTACAGGCATCGGTGTAGAGATGGAGCAGATGCTAGAGACCCTGCAAGTCAAAATTCAGGTATAAGTTGAAACTTACTAACCAGGATGTTCTATCAGGATATGTACGCATGATATAGTACCAGGATATTACCTTGTTAAGGAAGGATGTCATTGGCTCTAAGGAGTCAGTGAAGCTGAGTTCTTCATAAGAGAACCCTTCGGAGCCTGGAGTGCTGACCTCGGAACCCTTTCTCTTCTTGGTGGTGGAGGCACGAGTTCTTGGGTTGGGCTTAGGAACCGGAATTGGCTTGGAGCTGGTGGTGGCAGGAGTTTCCCTCTTGACATTGACTGGAGTAGGGTAGCTGTCAAGCTCATCAAGGCCCAGGAGGATTGGAATCTTGCTAGAATTTGCATACAGGGAGTAACTTTAAAACTCTTTTTGAACCATACCAAATAAAAACATGTATGCAGGATATTGAGCAGGATCCTTACCAGACATGTTTGAACTAGAGGGTTGGCTTGAAGATGCTGGAAATGGGTTGAAACTTCTTTCAACTTCTGGAAGAAGTCTGATGATATCGATTCTCTTCTTTGAGTCAGCTAAAGGAGGTGTAAGCTTTCTGAAATCAGTTGTATATAAGAAAGAAAAAGAAAATCAGTTCAGGATATAAGACAGGATGTAAGACAGGATCATCCTAAAACCCTAAATCCTACCCTTTCTCAACCACTTCACCGGATAATCTGCTCCACCAGGGATTGAATCTCTTTTTACAAAGAAAAACTTGGATTTCCATTCCTCCTCATTCCTGGTGGCACGGAGTATCAGTGGATCACTGGAGGTGGAGTAGAATAGAAATCGGAAAGAGCCATGATAGCTAAGCCGGTATCCTAAGGGCAGGTCATGAAAAGAAAGATCAGGAACATGGGTGTTCTTGATTTGATCAAGAACAAGAAAAACTCGCCAAAGCATTGACATTGTTTGCTTGAAACAAATTTTTGTGATGTTGAAAAACTCGGTGATAAAGTCAGGAAACGAGAATTATAGCCCAAAGGTAAAAGGAAAAGCATTAAAACACAACCATTCATCGGAAACCATGTCCGATCGGATTTCCCGATCAAACGGCCGGAACACCGTCCCCTTTGGGAAGATGCCGGAGGTTTTGAGAGCTGACAGATGAGCGCTGTCAAAGGAGCATATTTCTTTCTCCGGATCTTGGAGAATATTCTGGTGAATAAACGAGGGGGTAGAGTTACCGGAGCCAGATCTGGTTTGTCTCGCCATATGATCGCCGGAATATTGTGTAGAATAGGGAGAAGGAGATGAAGGTGAAAGAGAGGATTTTACCTTTTTGCTTTTCGGATGAAGGTTAAATGATGAGAAGTTATAGGGAAGTAATGAGTAAATATAGGCTGAACGGTTACAAGTTGTCACATCAAGGTCCTATCTCATAATTACCTTGGAATACGTAAAAATGAAATCGTTAGGACTCAGGATCCTTAACGGTAACATTTTTGGGGACAATTGTTATGGGTGAAATTCTGAGCCCATATCCTGAATAATATCTTGAATTATATCTTGATTATATGATAAATATTCATACTCAGGATGATGACTCAGGATATTGGTAACATCCTGGTGTGGTATCCTGAGGATTACTAACGGATTATGTGTAGGAGTGCGAGCTCAAGTTAGCAACGTTCATGAGGACCTCTTCTCCTGAAGACTCGGTCCAAGTTGTTCGAAGAAAGAGGTTAAAGCCGCTTTACTTGGTCTCCAACGTTAACTATGGAATATTCGATGGCATCCCGCATTTGTAGGAGATTTTGTTTTCATTTCTTAGCTATAAATAGACGGATAAACCAGATCAAATAGGACATCACACTCACTACTCTCGAACTCTTCTACTCTCTCTCGCAACTCTCACTTTCTGAAAAAGCATTGTAACACTTAGTAGCGATCTGGTCAATATCCTGCACTGTATCCTGATATTTGAAGTAATAAGAAGAACAAGGCAGCTACGATTGTCAGCTCCCGAGGTTTTGTGCCGGCGATCTAGATTGATCAAGGGTTTTCCTCGTACATCTCGTGTCACCCTTTACATTCTTGCTCATTGTTTGATTGTAGATACAACTTGATATCCTGAGCCGTATCCTGAAAACTGTTTTTGCAAACAACTAAATCAGCATATTTTCGACACACATTCTTAGCACACTACCTCACTTAACTAATTTGATCACTTAATTGCTTCGGTAATTTTTGACCAAAACAATCATAAAATAAATATTTTACAGAATGTTTTAGACCAGAACATCAGTTTACTTTTAAACCTCTTTTATAAATCTTAAAATGACCAAAATGCCCTTACGGGACTTAATTTGGTTTTAAATTGTTTTTGGGCATATATGTTAACATCCTACTGATGTTTTAACATATTTTAAGCTTAATAAAATAAGGGACTTGTATATGGTTCATTTGGTTACCCGTTATGCATTTATGCGTTCGGTTCGGTTTATGTAACTAGTTTACATAAGTTTGCCAAAACAGGTTTAACCTTATCGTTTTTATCTCAAAATCCAGAATGTACTTAGTTTACCCATATTATACAAGTCTTCATACTTGTTGGGTCTAAATAACATTCTATTCCGGTCATCGCTTAATCTAGCGTATCCTATCGTTTTAGATACTTTAAGCTAGCTGGTCTAAGTCTACGACTTAAATAAGACTGTTAGCATTCTGAATTGGTTATATATTACCATCATTCCAGACTAGAGCCACCCGGTAAAAGCTACCTGTATTTAGTTGGATTGGATACGACTGAGTTATTTTGCTGTGAATCAAGTATTAGCTCAGATAAATACTTTTAACTTATTTTCCCTTATACGGGCTTGGGATACGGTATAATAATACCGCTTAGTCGGGTATGGAATCATTTAATCTAATTGTGATTAATAAATTACATAACCCGTTTTAATCTGTTTTGTTTGATAACATAAACATTGGGGGTTAATACGACCATGTCCTGGATATCATCGGCCTCATTTCATTTGTAAATGGCCACGACCTATGCACGGGGTGTAGGCATACACCTGAAAGATGCAAATGCTAAATAACCCACATGTTGGGGATAACTCCTTTGTGGGTTTTATAGTGGTGAGTCGGTTAATCATGACCGGCTTCCAAACCGGCCCCATATGTATGACAAAGATGTAAATCTGTATACAAGATTTTAATAAAATTGTCCCAAGTTATAAATGGTTTTGTGCCTTGTGCGCCTAAATCAATTTTCATAAACTCTTTTCAAAAAGAGTCAGTTAATTGTATTTACCAGTGAAAACTGACGTATTTTCAAAAGACTAAGTGACAGGTACTACACGTAATAGGCTGGGAGCTGCTCGGTGTCGAAATAGAGGATCTTGCAAATCCTTAAAGATGCCTTAAAGTATGCTAAACTTCATTTTTATACATTCTGTAATGATCCGCCTGTGGATTTGATATTACAAGCTCGTCTATAATTAATATTTCGATATTTTCAAACATTGGGTTTGTAATAATATTTTATATTCCAAGACTTCCGTTGTGCTATATCTGTGTTTAATTGTCTATGATGATATCAATTACGTCACGATACTCCCCACCGGGCCCACTGGAATATGTGGAAATATCGGGGTGTGACAGGTTGGTAGCAGAGCCAACGTTTGAGTAAATTAAACGCTTGCCTTTAGTGTTTAATCTCAAATGACACAGTAGCATATTCCTTAGACTTTCTGAGTCTAGACTTAACATAGGAATGCTCTCATCCCTATTAAGTAAACATTGTTTTCGATTTTATGTATTTTGATTATGTCGCCAAGCAAAGAAGTCGTTCATAGAGATTCTCCTCATCCGAAGCCAAGGAATGTTAAGCTTCGTATCACGGCTAGGATAAGCGTGCGACCGGTTTGGAGGAAAGACCTTTACGGACCTATTCCCAAAACCAAACTTATCGAAATTCTCAACCAGACTTCGGAGTCCATACCAGAGGTCCCTGAGGCTCAAATTCGAAGTCTATACTAGTGGAACCCATACCAGGAGGTCCCTGAGGCTCCCGTATTGAAAATAATACCAATGGATCCTAATGATCCCTATTTCTTACCTTCAAGTTTTGGAATCCCAGACTTGGATTATATTAGTCAAAACCTAATACGTGATCCATATCGTTTTTTAACCATAGAATTCTTGAATTCTACTTCTACAACGGATCCTGATTGGAATGATTACTTTATTCACTGAAGTCTTTAGTATCCCTACCGTGTACGGTAAACAAAGAAGAGAAACAATCGGAATGAAGCAAGGCGTTAGAGAATCCTTCTTCCATAATATTCATTGTCTTTTAAGTCCCTACAAGGACCTATCTCTTATATATAGTCCCTGTGTGGACATACCTTTCGACTTAAGACCCTGTATTGGCATTTGCTATTTAGTCCCTTCGTGGACATTATATTTCAATAAAGTCTCTCAGTGGGCATGTTATTTCAATATAGTCCTTTCATGGACATGTGATTTCATTAAAATCCCTTTTGTGGATACACTATTTTAAAATAGTCCCTTCATGGACTTGGTATTTCAATATAGTCCTTTCATGGAAATCATACTTCAAAATAGTCCTTACATGGACATTATACTCCATTATAGTCCTTTCATGGGCATATTATCTCATTGAAATCCTTTTGTAGACATATTATTTCATTAAAGTCCCCTAGGGGACATAATAATTCATTATAGTTCTTTCGAGGACATATTATTTCATCGTAGTCCCTTCGTGGACATATTCATCAAAGTCCCTTTATGGACATATTATTCCATTAAAATCCATTGGGGACATGATATTTCATTATAAGTCCCTTCAAGGACATATTGTTTCATTAAAAGTCCCAAGAGGACGTATCTTTCGACTTAAAGTCCCTGTGAGGACAATTGTTTAATAACGTCCCTTCGTGGACATGATATATCATAATAATCCTAATGCGGACGTATCTTATAGTCCCTGTACGGACTTATATTTTCCTTTTAGTCCCTGCGTGGACTAGAGTTGCTTTAAAGTCCCTGTGTGGACAAATGAATTACTAAAGTCCTGATTGAGGCACTAATGTAAAATTCCTAATGATTTATGAAAAGTTTTGAAAATTTTATATAGGTATTAATTCCGTCCTTTATCAAACGATAGTTCCGATTTTACTCGAACTTTATCGATCAGCTGAAAATTTCAAAAGATCCTCTTAATGGTATAACCTAGCCTATATGTCTATGAACATGGCTATGATGGTAAAACCCTCTTAAGACAATTAATATTTGTTAACATCTAAGAACATGTTAACACTCCTGGCAGTGTGACTTGAGAAACCACACCAGCCGTCAAGGTATTGGATTACGTCCAAGCCTTAAAGCCTATATGATCAAAGTAGATCATGGCAAGTATCATCAATGTGATGATCATACCATAAACATCCATTAGTGGTGAAGTGCCTACGGGCTATACTTGTTGTCCATTAAGACAACGGCAGTTGTGGTCTACGACTCCCTGTCTAAAGATATTGGACTATGTCCAAGCATAATAGTCTATATGATCAATGCGATCATGACTAATATCATCTGATACGATGATCATATTATTTAAAATCCTTAATGATGTTTTTCCTACGGGCTATAACATATTGTCCATTTGAGAATTGACATTGTGATCTTTATGATCCCCTGTCCAAGGTAGTGAGCTATGCTCAAGCCTAATAGTCTATATGATCAATGCGATCATGACTAAAATCATAAATATGATGATTTAACATCCTTAATGATGTTTTGCCTACGGGCTATATTATATTATCCAATTGTGACAAGACAATTGTAATCTTTTATGATTCCTTGCCCAAGTGGGTGAGCTATGCTCAAATCTCATAGTCTATATGATCATTGCAATCATGACTAATATCATCTAATATGATGATCATATCATTTAACATCCTTTAGTGATGAAGTGCCTACGAGCTATACTTGTTGTCTAAAAAGACAATGACAGTTGTGGTCTATGACCCCCTGTCTAAAGATATTGGACTATGTCCAAGCATCATAGTCTATACGATCAATGTAATCGTGACTAATATCATCTAATACGATGATTATGTTATTTAACATCCTTAAGTTATGTTTCGCCTACGGACCATATTATATTATCCATCTGTAACAAAGACAGTGGTGACCTTTTATGATCCCCTATCCAAGGTAGTGAGCTATGCTCAAACCTAATAGTCTATATGATCAATGTGATCATGACTAATATCATCAAATACGATGATTATATATAAACATTTATTAGTGATGTCAATTGATTTACCTTTGTGCCAAAATGAATCGTCTTTCAAAGACGATGACAGTTGTAGTCTGTAACTCCCGGTCCAAAGGTGAAGAACTATGTTCAAATCTTAAAGCCATAATCTAATAAGATTGCGGCCTATAAATTAATGTCCTTTGTGACAAACCAACGAGTTATATTTTAAAGTCATTCATGACAAGCCAATGTGCTATAATTTGTCGTTCGTGACAAGTTAACATACTAAATGTTAACATTCCTTGTGACAAGCCTTTTGTGCCAGATTTTATAATGTCCTCCGAGACAGGCCTTTGGTGCCATATCTTATAACGTCATTGTGACGAGGCCATTTGTGCCATATCTAATTGTCCTTTGCGACAAGGCCTTCATGCTATATGATTATTTATGTCCTTCATGACTAGGGATGCGACAAATGCTAATGCTGCTACAAACGTAAACCTCAATATTAATGGAGTTAATCTCCAAGCTATAATTGATGCAGCTGTCGGAAAGGCCATGAAAAAGGTCATGAAAAAGCTCAAAAAGCCAAATGTTACTCGCTCCAAATCTTATTTAAAACTACATTCATCTGCTCATGAAGAGAACTTTGTTCATGCTTCGAATGTGAAGAATGAACCAAAGAAGATGATGTATAATGAGGAACTCCGTTCCTCCAAAGGATGTACTTACGAGTATTTCGTCTCTTGCAAGCCAAGAGACTTCAATGGTGAGAAAGGAGCCATCGATTGCATGAGGTGGTTGGACGAAATGGAAACCGTTGTAGAGACCAACGGTTGTGCTAAGGAAGACACTGTGAAATATGTATCATAGTCATTCAAGGGCGATGCCCTCACTTGGTTGAGGACATTAATAAAGTCCATGGGGAAAATACCCCTATACAATATGGAATGGTCCCAATTTATGGACCGCATCAGAAAAACTTACTGTCCACCACATGAAATGGAAAACGTGGAATCAGATCTTCTGACTCTCAAGATGAAAAATCCAGACTGTCGACATGATGATTTAGCACTAGAGATAAAAGAGCATGATAAAGCTTCAAAGCTTGCTTTTTATAGATCCACTATGGATCTATCTCAGCCACTCATACTAGATAGGTTGAGAAATAAGTCAGCCAAAACTGAGATTGACGGAAAAAGGAAAAAAGGAGGAGAATAACTCCCAGGAGTCTAAGAAAAAGAGCAAATTCAGGCTCAATAAGAAGAAGCCTGTATGCAAGACCTGCTATAAAAGACACTAGGGACAGTGTCGAATAGAACAAAGACCAAAGCAGTGTGGCATCTGCAAAGGAACTAGTCATCAGTCCCATGAATGTAGGGACATAAAGAATGCAGTCTGTTACGGCTGTGGTGAGAAAGGCCACATCAGAACTAGATGCCATAAAGCTTTCAATGAAGGTACAACTAAGCTTGGAGAGACTAAGACAGGAAACACCTGGACTACCTGACGAATGCCTGAGGAGTACATATCAATAATGTTGTCAGGTACATCCCTTATCATTTATCAATGATAATTCCTGCTAAGTGTCCTGTTTTAATACAGGTAATAATAAGTCTTTCATAGACCATAAGCTTAGCAAACCTTTGAATATACTCATAAGAACTCCAGATACTAAGTATAAGGTAGAACCAACCAATGAAACAATAGAAACCTTTTCTTCTATTTCTTTTCAATGATCTTTCTATAAAATCTTAGAGTACTCTTTCTCCGAATAGAGTACGACAATATATGTTATTTTAATTATTTTCTCATTGATTTCTATCAACTGCGAGTGCCAACTATTTTTGATAAAAGCACCATATGAGGATTGGCGTATCCTAGTGTGTCCCATAGATTGCTTCCACGCCTGATCAGTATGGAGGTTTAATGCATGGAACCACCAAGACATTCCAATGGTCATATTGTACTAAAGTCAGCTAGTGGTATTCGAAGAAGATATCCATTATAGAAATGCCTAAGTAGGCGTCTCTACCTAAGGCATCCATGTGTTCATAAAATAGATGTGTCATTTGCATGGCACAAGTGACGGTAAGTGAACTGAAGTCGGAAGTTGAAGCTATCTCTATCATATTTGGATAACTTGATGTCTTCTCCGTAGAACTACCCTGTTTACCTCCTGAGAGGCAAGTGCCGTTAGGATTGACATCCTATTAGGAGCTGTATCTGTTACAGAAACTCTGATTATTGTTAATAAAGGAAAGCACAGTGCAATACGCTGGTGCATTGATTACTGCAAACCTAACTAGGGAACGATTGAGGATCGTTATCAGCTTCCCAGGATCGTCGTTTGGTTCGACTAACTATGAGGGTAGTTAATTCCTTAAGATTGATTCGGATAGTAATTGGAATGATCATCTCACCCAAATTAAGTTCTCCTATGACTCATAATTATTTTATTAGCATCAAGACTGCTCCTTTGGAGAACTTGTATAGGAGAAAGTGACAAACGCCCGTTTGTTGGGCAGGAGTTGAGAAAACCCAATTATCGGGATCTAAAATTGTCCTATAGACGATGGATAAGATAATATGAATCCGTAATCGTCTGAAAGCTACCAGTAATCGCCAGAAGAGCAATGCGAACAAGAGGCGCAAATCTCTTAGAGTTCCAAGTAGGGAACGAGACTCTATTGAAAATACCAACATGGAAGGGTGTGATATATTTTAGTATAAAGGGCAAGTCGAGCCCTGGATATATAGAACCATTCGAGAGAATCGAATTCATCGGATTAGTATCCTATAAGCTAAAACTTACTCGAGGAGCTTAGTGGAATCCACGATGTATTCCACATTTGTAATTTAAAGAATATCTAGCCATTAAGTTGCTAGCATTGTCAAATGAAAATGTGCAGATGATAAAATCATACGGTTTGTTGAGAAACCGGTATCGATCAAGAATCGACAAGGTTAAGAAGCTCCGATGAAAACATATACCTATTATAAAGGTCATACGGGACGTCGTAGAAGCCCCGATTATACACAGGAGGTCGTGTCCACTATGTGACAAAAGTACTCCTATCTTTTTTAGCAAATCTCGAGGTCGAGATTTCTTTTAAGGAGGTGAGGATGTAACACCTCGTAAAATCATGTCCAACGATGTGTTGACACGTGTAGTTAACCCTAATAAAGTCAAACGTTGACTATGAGGGACTAATTTCATCAAAATTGAAAAATATGTATATGGAGGGACTAAAAGTGTCAACATGCCAAACTTGTGCCTTTGATTGACCACACACGTTGAATATATTCTTAAACGAGTAAATATTCGGACGTAAGAAGCCGTTGTGAAAGTAAACGAAAGTTTACAAGACAAAGGGGTTAAACGTGTCAACATGTTAATTCTTACCTCTGAGTGACCTTTTAACGAACCTGGGGCTTCGTAATGTTCAATTATACTCCTAAGAATAAAGGATAACAAATTCACAAGGTATCGATACGTTATGTATTATTTACGCAAACTTTCAAGAATAAGGGTTAAAAGCGTCAACGAGATGAAACTAGTGTTTTCGGTGATTGTTTAACGAAACCGGACCTCACGGTGTTTGGTTATACTCTCAAGATCATCTACATACTAACTAGAGGGATTAAAAGTGCCTAAATTGAAACATATTATGCATATAAAGGTATAGGGACCAAAGTTGCCAAGAATGAAACTACTTTTACTAGTCACTCATGGTGTCGCGCGGCGCGACCTTGTATCCCTTATGCCGTCGCGCGACTCGACGGCTTAATTTCGACATAACCATGTTGACATCTGCTGGTTTCATTCTGGTTCTCCACACAAACCACCTCCTTCTCACATAATTCTAATCCTTGGGGTGTTTGATGGCTTTTAAAACCACTTGGGACACCTGGAGACATCTGAATACATCCCTAAACACCTGTAATGATCTAGAGTGAGTCCCATGCACTATAAATAGAGTTATTGGGTTGCCATAATCCTTGCTCATTCATAACTTTCACTCTCATCTCCTTGCTTGAGCTTTCTTGAGCATTCTCTGGGATTCCTGATCAAGAGGGAGCCCACCATAGTTCAATTTTCGTGCAAAGGACCTGTTGTAAGTGTCCTTAGCCACTTTAGTTCGGTTTTTATATGTTTAAAGACCGAAAGTCAAAGTTGTCGTACTAACGCTTTGACTTTCGGTTTATACCTAAACGGTCCAACCATTCGAGGTGAATATGGCTACGTGATCGTAATTAGGTAGGTGTTGATCCCTCAAAAGAGCACCTCCTAATTATCACGTTTACTTAGTTAATTGTCGGGTCAAAGTAACTAGTCAAAAAGTCGAACTAGTCAGATTTTCAAAAAAATAATTAAAACTAATAATGTAGAAGTTACGAATCATGTTTTGTCACTTAAATAACTTGGTAAATATTATTAGAACATGTCTAAGCATGTTCAACCCGACAATTCTGAGTTTAGGGTCGGTTCGCAACCGAAAGTCGCAAAAACTTGACTTTTGCTTTGACTTTTAGTTCTGACCCGATTAAGCTTAAATCCTTTGTATTTTAAGTTTCCATTAGGACCATATAATGTTGTAGTATAACCCTCTAAGGTTATATTAACTGGTAACTTAATATTCTGAATTATATGCAAGTTTCCATTATTATGCTTTTAGTTGACCATTATGCCCTTATAGTCCAAAAATGAGATTTTTTAATATGTGAGCCTACAAATAAGTTAAGTACTGATGTATAAACATGTCTAAATTAATTTGACATTTGTTTTCTAGTCTCAAACTGATGTAATGCAAAATATCGTAAATTTAGCTTTTATAAAGACTAAATTACGCTTTTATGCATAATTCATGTTTAAACATAAGTTTTGACACAAAGCTCATTACCTACTGTTATGATTTCATTTTTAGGGATTTTTGGAATATTGGGTCAACCATAACTTAGAGTTCTTGTATAAATTCTATAATTGACGATAATGCCCTTTTTGTTAATAAAATGTGATTTACATAAGATTAACGTGCCAAACCTTTTCCTACTGATTTAATATGTAAAATAAAATATTTTAACCATCCAAGGCATGTCAAAAATCTCAGAATCACATAAACTTCGCAAATATCGTCAATTATCGATTTTTACACTAATTAGGTGCATAGTATGGTTTAAAACCATATTTAGCACCCAAGACTTGTTACCTACTGAATTTATAAATAATTTTTATTATTTTTACAGTAGGTATAATTCATGAACTCAGACTTCCAATTATGTCCTTAAAAGCATATGTGAAATGACCAAAATACCCTTTTGGGGCATAATTTGGCCATAAATGGTAAACCACACATATGTATGATATCCTACTGTTATAACATCATAAAATAAATATTTTACAAAATGTTTTAGACCAGAATATCAGTTTACTTTTAAACCTCTTTTATAAATCTTTAAATGACCTTACGTGACTTAATTTGGTTTTAAATTGTTTTTTGGGCATATATGTTAACATCCTACTGATGTTTTAACACATTTTAAGCTTAATAAAATAAGGGACTTGTATATGGTTTGTAATAATATTTTATATTCCAAGACTTCTGCTGTGCTATATCTGTGTTTAATTGTCTATGATGATATCAACTACGTCACCATACTCCCCACCGGAATATGTGGAAATATCAGGGTGTGACATAAGCTAAATTAAGCAAACTACCTTTAAAGGTTGTTTGGAAACGAGTTTTATGATTAAATAAATACTTAGAATAAGTATAAAAAGCGAAAGATGTAAATCTTTGGTCAAAAGACTCTTTAGGAGTCTTTGCCGTAAAATAATGATCCGAGGGGTAAAACTCGGAATTTATAATTTACCACATTAAATCCGCCACAAATATAATTGTGGAGGAAGATTATTTGATAAGAAATGTGGTAATATAATGTTAGAAATGAATGAAAGCGATTTGTGGTTAAAATATGCTTTAAATCCCCTTAACGGGTCAAAATAAGCATATGAGCGAAAACGGGTTTAAAATACTTATGAAACCCGTGAATTTAACCTAATATGATAGACAATATCAGAAATATAAGGTTCATAAGAAATTGGGATCAAACAGACAGGTTTGTTTGATTTATACACGAACGGGTCAAAAGTTCGTAACTACATTTTAAGCCAAAGGCTTAAAAGTCTAAAATTTTGTTAATCCGGACGTTGGATGTTAACTCTGTATGATGGAGAATTAAATTAAGATCACGTAGGAAGAAACGTAACTTAAATCTGATAAAAAACGAGCAAGTTATGCTCGTTTCCGTGAAAAATAAGTTGGCTGAAAATATGCAGCAACTGAAAATAAGCATTTTGTCGAAATGATGCCCTCGCGGCACGCGAGAACGACTTAAGTCACCGTCGCGACACGCGAGAGCCCTCGCGGCCCGCGATAGATTGAGGTCTCTTCTGTCGCACCCCGCGACAAATCCCCAGACCTGGAAAAACTTGGTTAAATGTTGTTTCAGCTTTTGGACTTGCTTATACACGTTATAAACACCCTAAAACTAATTCATTTCATGTTTATATGAAATGTAGGTATGATTTGATTTACCGGAGGACGATCAAGCTCCACGAGGAACCGAACACAAACAATATTTAAGCTTCTGCGTTAGTTTCGTCGTCATGTTTTAAACGGCGAATATATTCACAAAATGTTGAAATGCTTTATTTCTTAAATGTTTTAACAAACTCGTATTTATAAGTGTAAGTTAACCGTAACTACACTATTATAGTCGGAATTTATATGATAATTTACTAAGGGTCTTACAAAAATGGTCATTATATAGAAAATTTATATAATATATTTTTCTTTTTCTCCCATCTCAAACTCTGCACTCTCTCTCTCTCTAAACACCCTTATGTCTCTCTCTCTCTCTATCTTCTCTCTCTCTATCAAACACTCATCATCTTCAACATCAAAAGTAAACAAAATGTATCATTGATTATATGAGATCCAGATCTGGAGGACTCAAAATCTCGACGTCAAAACAAATCAAATTCAAATCGAACACTCATCCGATCTACAGATCCAGATCTAAGAACTCGTAAACCGCTCTCTCTCTCTCTCTCTCTCAACTTACCTGGTGCTGCAGTGATGATGGTGGTGATGTTGTGGTTCAGAAACGACGGTTGGAGACGACTGGTGGTGGTTGAAGACGTGATTCAGAAGTGGTTGAAGACAACGATCCTTCTGGCTCCTAGTTTATACATGCCTTACTACCAACTCTTGCCTTTTTCTCCCCTCTGACATATGAGAAAAAAGAATATCTTCACTGGGACGCCATCTCTAAACAACACAACCCCTTTTCTCAATTTCAATCTCTAGAGAGAAAACTGCAAAAAGATTGAATTTTTATCCATACCCACCTCCCAAATTCGATTTCTTGAAATAAAAAAAAAATAGGGTTTATGTTTAGGGCCAAACTATCTGCACACCTTGGTTGGCTATCTACACACTTAGGGTTTACCTACGCTTCGTATAGGTCTATACGCAGCGTATAGGGTTACCTCTATACGCTGCGTATAGAACTATACTCTGCGTATATAAACCATGGATTTCAGAGCCTTATCAGCAATCATTGCACAGAAAACAAGGGTTTATATACGCTGCGTATAGAGCTATACTCAGCGTATATAACCCATCAGTTTTTTTTTTTTTGCTATTTTGATGTGTTTGTGGTATAAATTCTCACCCGGTTCCAACGTTAAATCACTTAAAATATATAATCGTTAATGTTATACAAATAATATTATATAACGTTAAATTGTTTTGGAAAACGTATATACGGTTCGAATATACTACACTATAGAGACGATATAACGCCCGTATAGGCCTATAGGTGTAGTATATGTCCCGTATAGGCCTATAGGACTATACGATACGATGCAACACGATACGATACGATGCAACACGATATGATACGATGTGAGACTTATACTATACACTATACGATACAATGCAACACGATACGATACTATAGGATACCATACAACACTGGTATAAGCCTATAGATGTAGTATAGGTCCCTTATAGGCCTATAGGTGTGGTTTAGGTCCTGTATAGGTCCCGTATAGGCCTATAGGTGTGGTTTAGGTCCCGTATAGGCCTATACGGGACCTAAACCACACCTATAGGCCTATACGGGACCTAAACCACACCTATAGGCCTATACAGGATCTAAACCACACCTATAGGCCTATATGGGACATATACTACGCTATACGATACGATATCACACTTATAGGCTTATACGAGGTCAATACGTGACCTATACTACAACTATACGATACGATATCACACTTATAGGCTTATACGAGGTCAATACGTGACCTATACTACGCTATACGATACGATATCATAGTTATAGGCTTATACGAGGTCAATACTGGACATACACTACGCTATACGATATCACACTTATAGGCTTATACGAGGTCAATACGTGACCTATGCTACACCTATACGATACGATATCACACTTATAGGCATATACGAGGTAAATACGAGACCTAAACCACACATATACAATACAATATCACACTTCTAGGCTTATACGAGGTCAATACGGGACCTAAACCACGCCTACAGGCCTATACGGGTGTTATATCGTATCGTATAGTGTATAGTGAGTCTCGTATAGGTTCTCTGTAGGTCTTGTAATTCATAATATTTGTATTATTTTTAATTTTTATAATTCATAATATTTGTATTATTTTTAATATTTATAATTTATATTCGTATTACCAATAATATTGTTTTTTATAAATAATTTTCTTTTTTTATAAATAAACAAAGGAATACACAAAAAAAAATACAAAAATGTATCTTTATATACGCTGCGTATAGATCCCTACGCAGCGTATGAGACAAAAATGACACAACTACCCTTGTATTTGGCTTCGTATAGCCTCAACACAAGGGTATAAAGGACATTTTCAGACCTTTATATACGTTGCGTATAGGTCTATACGCAGCGTATATACAATATAAGGGTTAAAAAGATAATTTTACCACAGGTTTGTGGTTAAAAATAAAAAAACTACCCTTTATATACGCTGAGTATAGACCTATACGCAGCGTATATAAAGGTCAGAAAATGTCCTTTATACCCTTGTGTTGAGGCTATACGAAGCCAAATACAATGGTAGTTGTGTCATTTTTGTCTCATACGCTGCATAGGGATCTATACGCAGCGTATATAAAGCTCCATTTTGTATTTTTTTTTTGTATTCCTTTGTTTATTTATAAAAAAACAATAGTATTGGTAAATAATACAAATATAAATTATAAATATTAAAAATAATACAAATATTATAAATTATAAAAATTAAAAATAATACAAATATTATGAATTACAAGACCTACAGGGAACCTATACGAGACTTATACTATACACTATACGATACGATACCATATAACACCCGTATAGGCCTATAGGTGTGGTTTAAGTCCCGTATTGACCTCGTATAAGCCTATAAGTGTGATATCGTATCGTATAGGTGTGGTATAGGTCCCGTATTGACCTCGTATCGTATTGACCTCGTATCGTATTGACCTCGTATAAGCCTATAAGTGAGATACCGTATCGTATAGCGTAGTATAGGTCCCGTATTGACCTCGTATAAGCCTATAAGTGTGATATCGTATCGTATAAGTGTAGTATAGGTCACGTATAGGCCTATAGGTGTGGTTTAGGTCCCGTATAGGCCTATAGGTGTGGTTTAGGTCCCGTATAGGCCTATAGTTGTGGTTTAGGTCCCATATAGGCCTATATGCATATACAAGACCTATAGGAAACCTATACGAGACTTATACTATACACTATATGACACGATACGATACGATACGATACTATACTATACAATAACACCCGTATAGGCCTATAGGTGTGGTTTAGGCCCCGTATAGGCCTATAGGTGTGGTTTAGGTCCCGTATAGGCCTATACGGGACCTAAACCACACCTATAGGCCTATACGGGGCCTAAACCACACCTATAGGCCTATACGGGATCTAAACCACACCTATAGGCCTATACGGGACATATACTACGCTATACGATACGATATCACACTTATAGGCTTATACGAGGTCAATACGTGACCTATACTACGTTATACGATACGATATCACAGTTATAGGCTTATACGAGGTCAATACGGGACATATACTACGCTATACGATACGATATCACACTTATAGGCTTATACGAGGTCAATACATGACCTATACTACACCTATACGATACGATATCACACTTATAGCCTTATACGAGGTCAATACAAGACCTAAACGACACCTATACGATACGATATCACACTTCTAGGCTTATACGAGGTCAATACGGGACCTAAACCACGCCTACAGGCCTATACGGGTGTTATATCGTATCGTATAGTGTATAGTGTAAGTCTCGTATAGGTTCTCTGTAGGTCATGTAATTCATAATATTTGTATTATTTTTTATTTTTATAATTCATAATATTTGTATTATTTTTAATTTTTATAAATCAAAATATTTGTATTATTTTTAATATTTACAATTTATATTCGTATTACCAATACTATTGTTTTTATAAATAATTTTCATTTTTTATAAATAAACAAAGGAATACACAAAAAAATACAAAAATGGAACTTTATATACGCTGCGTATAGATCTCTACGCAGCGTATGAGACAAAAATGACACAACTACCCTTGTATTTGGCTTCGTATAGCCTCAACACAAGGGTATAAAGGACATTTTCAGACCTTTATATACGCTGCGTATAGGTCTCTACGCAGCGTATATAAACCTTGTGAAAAACTGATGCTTCAAACCTACCAAAATGACCCCAAATTTTCAGATGATTTATATACGCTGCGTAGAGACCTATACGCAGCGTATATAAACCTTGTTTTCTGTGCAATGATTGGTTATTTGGCACTGAGATCCATGTTTTATATACGCAGCGTTTAGGTCAATACGCAACGTAGAGGGTTAACCCTATACGCTGCGTATTGACATATACGCTGCGTATATAAACCCTAGTTTTGCTAGGGTTTGGTGTGCCAATAGGCACACCCTATGTTTATTCATCTTTATCATCATCATCATCATCATCTTCTTTGTTGTTGCTTGTATGTGTTCTTTAATTATTTTTCTATAATCTTTGATTCCCTGTAGTGTTGCAGATGCTTCTGTATTTTAATCTTTTGTGTTCTTATTCTCTCTCTCTAACAATCTTTAACTTTTTTTGCGGGTTTCAAGGTTGAATTTCCATCTGGGTGTTTGATTTGGGTTGTTTGTTTAATTTATTCATCTGGGTATCCGTTAATTTTTGTTTTTTTGGTTTTGGGTGGAAAAAGATTCGATCTTTTGAAATCTTTTTCAATCATCGCACTGTATTATTGCTGTTTGTGATGTTTGAGATGAAAAGGTTGAATCTTTTTGAGGGTTTTAGGTGTTAAATTTGTGGGGATGATGATGAGGAACACAGGGTTAATCTGAAATTGAAGTATGAGTAACAGTAACAGTGGAGAAGACCACTTCGTAATTAGCTTACAAGGAAATTTTCTATATAATGATTATTTTGCCTTTGGAAAAAGAACAAAATAGCAGGACATTATAAAACAAATATGAGCTGATTTATTTTTGGACAAAAATGGCAAAAAGAGTGAAACCACGGGGACCCCAATGAAAAAGTTTTCAAATTCAAACAAAGTGAAAAAAGTCACCAAACCTTTAACCAAAATGATAGTTTACTCTAAACCAAAGTTATAAGCTTTAACCAAAATGATAGTTTACTCTAAACCAAAGTTATAAGAAAATGGAGAACATAATTAAAATTAAATTCAGAAAATTGCAGGAAGGTGCACATGCACTACCCTTTCCCTGCAACACTCCACTTTTTCATAGACCAACTTTTCCTTTTCCCATCATCCCTTCCCCTCCAATTTCCTCTCACTTGCTTGCCACTGCACTTACTATTATAGATCCGGCTGTTGATTGCTTTGCTGCTGCTGCTACTATTATTATCTACATCTCTTTCAACACCGCTCCCTGCTACTCTTCAGATCTCGTCTGCTGCGGCTCCTCCTTTTCATATCCGTTTCTACCCATCACCAGGTTCGACCTTTCAACCCATTTTAACAAAATGTTGTTTAGGTGGTTTTGGTAAATCAACCAGACCAGAACCCACCCGGTTACAATACTTTTGAAATCTAGAAGAAAAGGACATCATTTTTTAACAGCCTTTAAATTTTCATATATAGTCTGGTTACTCGTATAGTTTCATTCTCATTCTGATTTTTCACTCTCTTTTTTTTTTACTTTATAAATAGAAACATGACAACAACAATTCCCAAGTTTGCTCACTTACAAATCCCACTTGAAGACGTACTAAACGCCACCGACAATTTTCATCATGATAACATCATCGGACGCGGTGGATTGGGACATGTATACAAAGGACAACTCCAGCGGTCCGGGGAGTTGATCAAGATTTCTGCGCTGAGGTTAGATCGTAAGCACGGTGGAGAAGTCGTCGAGTTCTGGACCGAAGTTTCAATGCTTTCTGATCTCAAGCATCCAAATATAGTCTCTATGGTCGGATTTTGTGATGAAAAACATGAGAAGATCATTGTGACCAAGTATGAGGCCAAAAATGGAAGTCTCAAGGAGCATC
Organism: Helianthus tuberosus; assembly: GCA_030545235.1. Taxonomy (NCBI): domain Eukaryota; kingdom Viridiplantae; phylum Streptophyta; class Magnoliopsida; order Asterales; family Asteraceae; genus Helianthus; species Helianthus tuberosus. Next base: position 593,615 of record JARYGA010046138.1, read on the forward strand.
TAAGCAACCTGAACCTCACATGGACGCAAAGATTGAAGATATCTGTAGGCGTGGCTCGTGCATTGAGTTACCTCCATTATGACAAGGGACGTGGCTATGGTGTTATACATCTTAACATCAATAGCTCGACAATTTTATTAAACGAGAACTGGGAACCCAAGTTATCTGGTTTTAAAGTTTCCATCAAACAATCACTTAACCGAATGGACCAGGTCGTCCTCTCTGAACCTATTGGCACAATAGGGTATTTGGACCCAGAAATTGGAAAGACCAAAGGTGTGACCTGCAAGTCGGATATCTACGCATTCGGTGTTGTTTTATTTGAAATATTGTGTGGGAGGAGAGCATATATTAAGAACGACGCTAATAGATTACTAGCTCCATTGGTCATGCATCATTATGAAAACCAAACGTTGCCGGATATAATCCATCCCGATTTAAAGAATCAAATGTCCAGATACCAAATATCCGTAAGATCACTCAGAATATATTTAGAAACGGCATATTCTTGCCTAAAGGAAGAGCGAGCACATCGCCCGCATATGTTCAATATTGTTAATGAACTTGAGAAAGCATCGGAGAAAGCATTGAATTTTCAACCACGACCTGAAAATTTTGTAAGACCTATTTTTGGCTTTTTTTGTTTTTCTTTACGCCTTTAAGTTCATTTTCCTTTGTTCTTAATTTGTTTATTTCAATAATTATCGCTTTAAGAGGAAAAAACGGATATTGCCATATAATACATGTTAATTTTAACAATGTAATATTGTTAATTATACTTTAAAATTCATTGTTAGTTACAACTAAAATAAAATTAATTAAAAGAATTGCTATATAACAGTTGTTTGAGTTTTTTCCTAAATGAGTGTTGGTGGAAAAAGTATTTACCAAAATAGTGTTTCTTGAAAAATATTTACCAAAATAGTGTTTTTAAACTTAGTTGTGTCTCTCTTCTAATCTCATTGGATAAAAACTAATTTAGTAATTTTGTTATTTATTTCCACCAATTATTTTCTCCAATCAATCCATTATAGTTTTTATTACCTTTTACCTACTCATTATAATTCTTTTTTTTTTTCTAAAAAAAACCATCTCAAATATATTAAACAATAAGAAAAAACATTACTAATAATTACATATATATGTATATATATATATAGGGTAGGGATATGGTAAAAAGTGTCTAAAATGTAAGAAGGGTAAGAAGTGTTTTAAACCATTGGATATCTGATCTAATGGTTGAGATTAATAGGGTATAAAAATGTAAATTGTGTTTTAATTAGAGGGACCTTATGTAAAATTGAAGGGCAATAGTGTCTTTTTAAATGTTTGAAATATGGTAACCGTAACCTACACAACTAAAAACTCCTACATTCACTCCTTTTTCCTTAAATATCGGAATTAATGATTCACCTTAATTGTAGGATGTCTTTGGTTGCATATTCTTCATACGTTATCATAAAGAGATCTATAATCAGATTCATGGCATGGTGTTTTAAAACAACCGGATAAATTGACTATGATTCAAGTCATGGTGTTTTATCTGGAGACATTGTTCATGGCGTGGTGTTTTATCAATACAAAACATTCCCAGATTTTAAAACACCATGACTATGATTCAAGTCATGGTGTTTTATCAGGAGACATTGTTCATGGCGTGGTGTTTTATCAATACAAAAACATTCCCAGATTTTAAAACATCATGACTATGATTCAAGTCATGGTGTTTTATCTGGAGACATTGTTCATGGTGTGGTGTTTTAAACATCTATGATTCAAGACTATACATAATAAAACACTATTAATGAGGATAAAACACTATGAAAGGAACAGTATATTACATGATAAAACACTATAGAAAGATATAACACTATCTGTTTCCTGTAAGACACTATACAGAATAAACAATATTGATGGGGATAAAACACTATGAAAAGGAGATTAAAAGATACCTGTACATAATATAACACTATTGACTGGGGAATATAACACTACAACAAGAACTTACCGTAAACAATTAAATGTATAGAACAAATCGAATTCGAATCACATCCCTAATATATCGCCTGATATTTTTGGCAGTTATCTTTGGAAATCAATTAATTGATAAGAATGGACAATTACTAATATACCCTTTTGAATTAATTAAGATAAGGGACACTTGTCATTCCCAAATTATTTCTCACACTTCTTACAAAAGTTGGACTTTTTACAGGATCCTCTACCTATATATATATACATATAGTGTGAGTTGATTGGGGAACACTAAAAAGTGGGGAACAGTGGGGAACCGACTTAAACGAACTCCGATTGGACTCATTCCAGCGGCGTTGGAACCATCTCGTCGAACCCTAACTAGGATCACTTAACACTAAACCCTAAATCATAACCCCTAAATATATTAGGGTTTGGCTTTTAGGGTTTAGCTTTAGGGTTTAGCCCTAGGGTTTAGCTTTAGGGTTTAGAGTTTAGCTTTAGGGTTTAGGGTTTAGCTTTAGGGTTTAGCTATAGGGTTTAGCTTTAGGTTTAGCCTTTAGGGTTTAGCTTTTAGGGTTTATAGTTTAGATTTTACGGTTTAGCTTAGGTTTTAGCCTTATTTTTTAGCTTTAGGGTTTAGAGTTTAGGAGTTAGGATTTAGGGTTTAGGGTTAAGAGATCTTAGTTAGGGTTCGACGAGCCGGTTCCAACGCCGCTGGAATGAGTCTAATCGGAGTTCGTTTGAGCCGGTTCCCCGTTGTTCCCCACTTTTTTAGTGTTCCCCAATGAACCTTCCCCTATATATATATATATATATATATATATATATATATATATATATATATATATATATATATATATATATATATATATATTGTTAGTGAAGGATGATGAATAGTAATTTTAATTTTATAATAATATATAGCTTTTTATTATTTTTTATTTTTAATAACATATTTTTAATTATTTTTCCTTTTTTAAAACCATATATTTCCTATACTTTTTTTAATAATTCTCTTTTCTTTTTTAGAACATATATTATCGATTAATTTGATACTTCTTTAATATTATACGTTTATAACTTTTTCTTAAAACTTAAGTACGCAGTTATGATTGATTTTTCCCGGACATTCCGTTATAAATTTTGTTAAAAACGAAATTGTACTGATAATAAAGTATTTATTTGGTATCATAAAACAGAACAATACGATGATAAACTAAACCGTTCTAATGGTTTAGCTTTATAAACAACATGCTTTATTTTCAAATCATGTTTGTTTTATATTATCATTTGCTTGGTTTCGCAGCAACGCGCGACGAAAAAAAAACTAGTATAAATAATTGACCGTTAAAACTTAACTCCCTGCGGATCCTAATATCAAACATTATCTTTTCTTCAAATTTTCTCATTTAATTAAAAAAATTACTACTCACCCTAATATACGATGTATTTTTTTAACAATTAAGCTACCTTAAAGTCTTAACAAATATACGATTTATTTTTGAACAATGAAACTACTTTAAAATCTTAACAATTAGTACAAAACAACCTTCAAAATTTTATAATATATAACTTGTATGAACAAACATACTAAACTTACTGTGTAGTTTTATATTATCTTTCTATAATCAACTAACTTAACAATCATGTTATATTTTTTTTTAAAAACAAAAATATCATAGTAAATTAAAATATAATCACAAACAGAGTAAATCTGATAAAATATACTAAATTACTTTTTAGTTTTTACATATATTATCTTATTATAATGAGTTAGTATAAGGTAAAAATAACTATAATGGATTTCATCGAAGAAAAATAAATATTATATTGTTTGAATACAAATAAAAAAACCTTTATAACAAAAAAATAGAATAAATTGATGGAAATAAAATAAATATATAGCAGTCTTTGCTGGGTTCCAAAAAAAATAGTGTTGATAGAAATTAGTTTTATCCAATGAGATTAGGAGAGACACATAACTAACTTTTAAAAACACTATTTTGGGAAATATTTTTCAAAAAAACGTCATTTTGGTAAATATTTCTTTCATCAACACTTATTTGGGAAAAACTTCCAGTTGTTTATTAATTAAATGTTGCTTTTATATTGTATTTATAAAATTACCTGCGATCATATGCTTGAGTAGCCTTTTCCCTATAGGGGCACCAGATTGTCTGGCTATGCTTATTTGGGAAAAACTTCCAGTTGTTTATTAATTAAATGTTGCTTTTATATTGTATTTATAAAATTACCTGCGATCATATGCTTGAGTAGCCTTTTCCCTATAGGGGCACCAGATTGTCTGGCTATGCTAGACGTTCAAAATAATATTGTTAATTAAACTTTAAATTTCGTTGTTCTTAGTTACAACTAAATGAAAACTTTAATAAAAATTATTTCAAAATCACCATATATCAGTTGTTTATTAAATATTTTTATATCGTATTTTTTGGTTCCCAGTACTGATATTTATTAAATCTTTGTATTGCTTCTTCTTGATAATTAGTCCCTCCGTAGTGGGGCGTTTTTTTTTTTTAAATTGAAAAAAAAACGCCCGGAAACGCCTCCCCCACCATTACATGGGGCGTTTTTTTATAAAAAAAATTCAAAAATTTGAGTTTGGCGTGTTTATGATAACGCTGAAAGGTAATGCATGGGACTGTTTGCTTTTTGACTACCAAATGAGATTTTTGCAAGTGGCAATGGGACTGATTGCTTTTTTGACCACCCAATCAGCAGCAACTTTTGCTTTTTTAATTTTTTTTTTTTTGTTTAATGATTGGAAGGGGCATTATTGGAATAATGCCCCACTACACCACTTTTTGCTATAATGCCCCATGCTGACTGGGATGACACGTGTCGGATAATGCCCCATGGTGGGGGCATTATAAGTTGTTACCACTACACATGGTCTTATCAAGATGTTTTTGGTACCCTTATATATCATAACCACCTTACTACCGCCACTACCGACAAAATTATTTTAAACAAAAAGAAGAAAATTGTACTTTCGTAGTTTCGTTCTGTTAACTTTGACAATTACCCTTACTCTCCTTTCGGTTTAGCATTTCTTACGTATACATCCTTTCAGTAGATGGATGTTGAAAAATCCAGTAAGTTGCACCCATTTAAAAAAAACTGTTAAATAATCAGAGAAAAACTAAAAAATTCAACAACACTACTTTCTCTAATTACACCATCCCCCCTTAAGAATTTTATACTCAATCAAAAAACCTCGGAACCGAATCCCAAATACTAAACTAAAGAAAAACCATCCATGGAATTACTCAACTCATGACCCCACATTTCTTGTTTTCATAGAGCCTTCAAGATCAATTTTATTAACCACAATTTGTTCTCATGTATCTAACAGGTATATATAATTCCATAATTTTTAATTCTCTTTTCCCTTTGGCACATGTTTGCAGGGAAATAACTTGAAACACTTGAAAATTGAGCTTGATGATATAAAGTTAGCCACCCGTAATTTTTCAGACACATATAAAATTGCCTCTGGCAATTGCTATACTTGGTACACAGTAGAACTCGGCCATTTTGATAAAGAAAACCCTTCCTTCATAGAAGGGATAAGTAAAAGTAAACTATTTAAGAGACACGACGCAGTTGTTATAAAGCGCTTCCTTCCTAAAGTTGACGAGCACGAAGAAGAATTATTTTTCACAGAACTTGAAGTGCTTGCTAGTGTTAAGCATCACAAAATAGTCACTCTAATAGGATTTTGTGTTGAAGGTTTTGAGATGATACTTGTCACCGAGAAATTTTCTAATGGATCACTTGGTGATTATTTGGGTAATGTAAAAAAAATGCATAATTTGACTTGGGAAAAACGTTTGAAAATCTGCATTGACGGTGCGCATGCATTGAATTACCTTCATTATGAGATGGATGATAAAAAAATGATGATACACAGTGATATAGATCCTTTTAGATTTGGGTTGGATGAGAATTGGAGGGCAAAGATCGAAGACTTTGAGTTGGTAGTATTCCTGCCTCCAAATAAAAAAGACGAAGCTCTATGTAAAAGAACATATTTTAAGTCAACGTGCCACGTGGATCCAGAATATGCGAAGACCGGTAAGCTAAAAAGAGAGTCAGATGTGTATAGCTTTGGAGTAGTTATGTTTGAAATTCTATGCGGAAGAGTAGCTTGGGACGAAATTTACCTTAAGCACAGTAAGAAAGGGCTGGTTCATGTTGCAAGACAAAACTTCTTCAATGGGACAACAGAGGACATCATAGATCCTATACTAAAGGAGGAAACCAGTAAACAGAGTCATAGTCCAATTGGAGGAGCCAATAAGGATTCTTTGTACACATTTTTAAAAGTTGCAAACCAGTGTGTGGCGGAGAGTCAAGACCAACGTCCAACAATGAAAGCTGTTCTTAATGAACTTGAGCAAGCATTGGTCTTTCAAGTAAGTCAAGTATGTTTGTGTCTGTCTATAATCATAGGGTGCATATTATCTTAATGCATAAGAAATAAGTATTATGCATATTCAATGATACAATTTCGTTTGGCTAAATTATTACATAGAATGGATCCTAAAAATATCCAAATAAGACACAATTGAAGAGAAGAACCCTGTCATTTAAACACAAAACCTTTCAAAGATTAAAGCCAACCTATGATAATGCTATTGAAACTCAAGCTAGACTTCTTATAAAGACATCAAAGTTGATCCACAACTGAAAATGTACGTCCATACTTTTTGTCAAATAAAGTAAATTTCTACTTTATAAGAACCAAATCTCTAGTGCTTCCATTTAAAGAATTGGTTAGGGAGGCTGCCCCTTGGTTGAGGCTTATGGGACTTAAATGGGGACCTCATTTGATGAAGGTCATGCCCTTGCTGATTGGCAGCCCCTTGGGGTAAATAATAATGTGTTTTTGTCACTTTCTCACATTTTTATTTGGATTTGAAATATTGCATGTTCCATAACATTATATGCATTGTTCAACGCAAAAAAAAAAAAAAAAAAAAAAAAAAAAAAAACCTAATCTTCATTTTACATCCATATCCTGGATGAATTCTCGCCACCAATGGTTTTCGTGTATAGAAGTTACAATGGAACGTCCACTTTCTTTGATATTCATTATTTTGTTACCAAATTTGACTGGTATATGGTATTAATGCTATATTCTGTTAATTTTCTTTCATATTCATTATTTTGTTACCAAATTTAATTGGTAATTTATTGTCAAATTTATTTGATGGTTTTTAAGACACCAATTTCGTTGACTTCTTATCATCTATTATATTATCAATTATTTCATTGTTTCGTAGTTTTTCTTAGCAAATAGCTTTTACAGCCAATTTGTAGTTTTATCACAAATTTATAGTTTTGAGCATTAATTTTTTTTTCTCAAATACTATTTCTTAAAGGAGGAGCAAGTACATGAGCCAAATAAGGAACAAGTTCTCGACGCACTTCAGATAGAAACTTTTCAAATTTGTGTAAGACTTTCCTTTTTTTACTTCATCTTTGTTGTTAGTATAATATAATATTTATAAATGAAACTAAATTATAATTTGATAAAATAGGGATAATGTGTCATTATAAACTAATAAGGTGCAACTCGCATTGTAACACGAGGAAAACGTGAAAAAAAAAAAGATTTAAAGTATAATAGTTTCGGCACATTTTTGCCATCCAATGCCGCTTAACCCCAAAAATTAATTGGGTTTGTAATAAAAGACTTACCTGAAACAAAAAGCACATGTATGTAATGGCCAGCGGGTGAATCTTTAAACATTAAAAACACCTAGGGTCTGTTTGGTATAAAGTAATGGTTCATTACCATTCCATAGATGGAATAAAATCAGTGATGGGTGGTGGAGTTAACGACGCGCGACAGCGGCGGTAGTCGGTGGCGGCAGTGGAGGGTGGTGGGCGGCGAAGTGTGGTGGCCCCAACAACTATGGGTGGTGGTGGTGTCCGATGGTGGCGATGGTCGGCGGTGATCGACAGTGGCGGGTGGCGGTAGCGGTGGTCAGGGTGGCGGTGGCGTTGGTTGGCGGGGTGCCGGTGGTTGGTGACGGTCACTGTGGCGGTGATGGAGTGTGGCGGCGGTGGTGGTGGCGGGTGGTGACAATGCGTGTCACACCCCCAAATTACCACTTAGGGCATGTCCCTATTTGAGGTGCAACGATCCCATTTAAAGAGCCACCAATCATATCGAACATAAGTAATAGTGTATTGAAATACTTAAGTAAAGGAAATACATTGTTTGCAAGTTAAACCAAAACATGAGTACTGAGCGGAAGCGTAATATGTATAATTGTATCAAATATCAACACCCAAGACAAGTATCTGTGTATCATGACCATGACCACTCTAGCAGCATCAGACCGCAAGTCCCCATGTTCCTTCTATGATTACCTACAAGCATGTAAACAAGTGTGTCAGACTACGCTGGTGAGTTCAAAGTTTGTGTTTATTTACCAAGTTGTATTACCAGTCGTGTGAATAAAACAGTTTGCCAAAATGATATGTTGTTTGCCGTTACGATGTTTGTTGTTTCGATGTTGTTATTACTCGATTACCGTATGTGGCGACTAGATGTGAATGCCCAACCCCAATGCCTCCATTTAGGCATTGGTCATGATGTCAAGGTATCAAACAACCTTGAATAGATGTAAGGGGTCTTATATGTACACGATGTGAATGCCCAACCCCAATGCCTCTAACTAGGCATTGGTCATGAAGTCCAGGTAATTAGTTCACGCCCGTCCTTTCGGCCCGGTGTGAGGGTGCCAAACCTAATAGCGCTATCAACTAAATACCTCGTTGCCTTACCGGCAACAATCGGTAGATGTAGGGGGTCTTACATAATAGAAACTAAGTAATAACAAACATCCCATTAACCTGCATTCCTCCCTGGAACGTTACCCGATATCCCTTCCCGGGATGCATGCTTGGAAAAGAGCAGTGAACTCACCTTAGGTTTGCTCGGTTTAGAAAAGTTACTTGATTTATAGGTTCAATACTCAAGACCTAGAATAGTGTTTGGTAACGATCAGTTTCACAGTTTGCTTGCACGTAAATCACGTTGGTGATTATCACATAAGGCACGTAAAACAATTAAGCAACAGTTCAAGCAAGAACACTGATTATTCAAACAGTTGATCCAATTAGCACATAGTTTCTTGTAGTCCAATCAACTTGACAAGCCCCAATCCGGTTACTCAACCCTAACCGAATTATTCATTAATTGTTTGAACCGACCCGGATGGCCCAAGTCCATCCGGTTAGCATTCAATCCCCAACCAGCCCAACACGTGATCAATTTCATGGTCATGTTTCTAATCAACATACATACCATCATGAACCCTAGTCATTCACTAGTACTTTTTCATCAACAGCTAACATCGAAGCCAACATGTATCACATGCCATCAAGTTTATGGACATAGTTCATTATAATATCCTTAACTATCACTGACAACATTTATTAAGATGTCCACTTTCTTTGATTAGATCAAGACTACAACACATCACATGGTCACCACTTTTATTCATGGTTTTCAACTTTGTCAGACCACTTTTATTCATAGTTATCAATTGTATTGGACCAATAAAGCTACTGTTGTATCATCATTAATTATGAATTACCTATTGATTTCATGCACACACATCGACAACTAGCACACATTTATTCTTGACTTTATTGTGATGTCACAATCAATCATCTTAAACCCTCATTAACTATTCCAATCAACCATTTAACATAGAATCACGAGTTCAGTCATGTTTGAAACATCAATCTTCATACTATCATGTTTTATAGCACATACATCACATAAGATCGCACAAAATAACAAACAATTAATCCAGACCGAAACAAGTATAATTATACTAACCGAATATTCCATATTCTATAATAATCACCACAATTAGCACGTTATGCCCCACCCTTGTATCGTGCTAAGCAGTCCAAGATAACACCTAAGGGCTATGTCATATTTAATGGTGACAGGAGTATTAGACCACTTAAATAACAATTGCTCACATCGCATGATCATTATCAAATCAATAGTCAACATATCATCACTCTTCTGTTAATCAACCAATCACATAAAGAAATCATCAAGCATTTATATGTATATCCATTCCATGCATCACATATTACCACAGTTACTTAATCATTGATCTCCTTCAATATCACAGTTAAATCACATCATACAAATATTAACGTTACAGTTAAGAACCACTAACCGAGGATTCGACCGAACCAGGTGTTATCTCGCAAGGGGGGGGGGGGGGGGGGTGTAGACCTGCTGCCGCACGTATTTTGAGAAAGCTAGGGTTTGTTTGAGTTTGAGTTTTCAGTTTATTCTAAACAAGGAGCACATCACGTACATAAATAACGTGAAGGTTTTGGGGCGGTTCCTTCCTTGGCCGACATGGGCTCAAGCCCAAGAAAGTTGACAATTATAATAAAAGTAATGGGTTACACAGTGGCCGATCATAACATAAGTTCAATTCCAAAAGTACAAGGTTGGGCTCAGGTAGATTGGTTCTTGGTCCGAAGCTTAGGGTAGTTTAGTAATCGGCTACATAGCCCGTTATATGATCGGCTACATAGCCCGTTATGTGTGTGGCCCAAGACTAGCGGCCCAACTCTAACAGAGTTATCCCGTGTTATCTAGCCGAGTCATTCCACGATTCGATTAACGGAGTCGCCACTAAGCAGAAAAATTAACGCAAGAAAAGGGATAATAAAAAGTCAAGATCACAATATATGACGTTACTAACCTTAACGGTTCGAGTTGTCACATCATCCCCAACTTGAAAGAAATTTCGTCCCGAAATTTGACAAGTAAGCACAGTGAGGTGGGATGATAATCAAGATTGTTGCGGATTTTGCTTAGGTGTCACATCATCTCCAACTTGAAAGAAATTTCGTCCCGAAATTCACCAGGTTTACCTGATCCTCACATTCCCACATGAACTCCGGTTCACGTCTTGAGTTCCAACGAACTCTAACAATCGGAATACGACTATGTTTGCGCACTTTGACCTCCCGGTCCATAATCTCAATAGGTTCTTCGACAAACTACAACTTGTCGTCAATCTTCAGCTCTTGTAATGGCACAACCAGTGTCTCATCAGACAGCCACTTCTTCAACTGCGAGATGTGGTAGACATCGTGAACGTTACCCAACTCAGCGGGTAACCCAAGCTTGTAAGCGACCTTACCGATTCGCTCCAGAATTTCTAAAAGGCCCAACGTAATGCGGATTAAGCTTGCCACGCTTCCCGAAGCGTACAACACCCTTCCACGGCGACACTTTCAACATAACACGGTCACCTACTGCAAACTCTAACGGTTTCCTACGCTTGTCAGCGTAGCTTTTCTGACGACCACGTGCTGCTGCCATACGGTTCCTGATTTGAACAATCATTTCTGAAGTTTCAAGTACAAGTTCAGGACCTGTGATTTGACTGTCACTTACCTCGGCCCAACAGGGAGGAGAACGGCATTTCCGCCCGTACAATGCTTCGAACGGGGCTGCCTTTATACTAGTGTGGTAGCTGTTGTTGTAGGAGAACTCTATCAACGGCAAGTGTTTCTCCCATCCTTTCCCAAAATCAATCACACATGCCCGCAGCATGTCTTCAAGTGTTTGAATAGTGCGCTCGCTCTGACCATCCGTCTGTAGGTGATAAGCGGTGCTCATATCGAGTTGTGAACTGAACGATTTATGCATTGATTGCCACAATTCAGAAGTGAAACGCGGATCTCGATCTGAAATGATAGAAGTTGGCACCACGTGCCTAGAAAACACCTCCTTAAGATAAACTGCAGCAAGCTGTGAAAACTTATCTGTTTCTTTGGTTACCAAGAAATGCGCTGACTTCGTGAGACGGTCAATAATCCCCCAAATAGTATCGTTTCCCGCCTGAGTCCTTGGTAACCCTGTAACGAAATCCATGGCGATCTGCTCTCACTTCCACGTGGGTATCTCCGGCTGCTGGAGTAGACTCGAGGGTTTCTGATGCTCTACTTTGACTTTAGTACAAGTCCAACACTTACTCACGTACGTAGCAATGTGAGCCTTCATCTTTGGCCACCAATACATAACCCTGAGATCCTGATACATCTTGTCTGAGCCCGGGTGAACAGAATACCGAGACTTGTGCGCTTCGTCCATCACCAGTTCCCTAAGATTACCATACGAAAGAATCCATACCCGCTCCATAAAATAATGAATGCCGTCAGATCTCTCCACAAGCCGCTTTTCCATGCCCCATAAGTACTCGGCCTCGATGTTCTCTTCCTTCAGTTCTTCAGTTTGGGCAGAGCGAGTCTGGTCGGGTAAGTTAGAGTCGATAGTGAGCTGTAAAGCTCGTGCTCGTTCAGGTTTCACAGTCGTAAGCATTCAAAGGTTCCATCCAACGATACTATTACCTGATTTGCTCTTCCGAAACAAGGTACACGGGAGGCCCTTGTGATCGGTCTAATTAGTGCATTCGGTACCGTCCAAGTAATGCCTCCAGCTTAAATCCAAAGACCACGGCTTCCATCGTAGGTTGTGACGCGTGTAAATCTTCCTGTAAATCCGATTACATCATGACTTTCTGCGTGTTGCGTAGGTGTGTAACTGAGACTCTGATTCGGATAGAAGCGATGCTTAGTGCATTGTAGAGTTGTAATTCGAAGGCTGAAAAGACGTTCTCCTGTCCTGTCTCCCATGAACTTACAACACCCCGCCGTGCTAAAGAGATTACAGCGGTGCAATCTTCAAAGACCCCGCGTTGAATCTATGATGATATCCAGCGAAACCAAGGAATTGTTGCATCCCCTAATGAATCTTTGGTGCCAAACGGTTTCTAACAGAGTGGATCTTAATGAGGTCCACATGTATTCCACTTCGTTGATTTCATGACCAAAAATGTACCTTTTGAATCCAGTAATTACATCTAACAAGACTTCGCACTGAGTGGCTCCTTCCTTAGGAGTTCTAAAATAAGATACCTATGCCGCCCATGATGTTCCTTTCTCCTGGAAATGGTCCAGCACGCCATCGATAAACGCGGTCGTTTTATGTGATCCATAAAGCTGCTGGTGTGTTGACTTACCCAAGGTCGTGAAATACAAGTTGTAATGGCCGTACTGCGTTCGGTATGTCGCTTCAGGAACATTCTCCCCCTTGGATTTCCATCTGATAATAGTTCGCTCGTAAATCAATCCTCGAATGAAAGCTCGTCTCTTGCAATTAGTTGACAGGTTGTCAATACATGGTCGAGGCAAACGGTTCTCGACTGTCGACTTGATGAGTTGTCGATAATCAGTACACCTACGGAAAGGCTTATCCTCACGGATATAACTAGGGCTCCCCAAAGCGAAAAAAAACTAGGTCTGATAGAACTCCTGTCCAACAGTTCTTGTAGTAGCTTAGACAGTTCTTGCAATCCTCCCGGTGCAGGGCGGTAAGAGTACGAGTCTTCAGAGCTGCCTCTGGCGTGAAATCAACTGAGGTTCCAACTAACAGTTATGGAAGTAAACCCGAAAGTTCCTCGAACAGCACACTGAAAGGAGTCACGAATAATCGGTGGATCCCCGATCCTATTTTCCTTAGCCTTAACATTAGTAACGGCTGCCAACATAGCGGGGTAGTTCCTCCATAGACACTTCTGGGCTCTTATTGCAGAGTTGTTGCTAGCCTTTACACAACTCTAATATTCTGGAACAGATAACTATTCTTTACTAGGGAGAGGGGTACACAAAGTTTTCTTTTCACATAGTATATCTGCGCGACTATGGATAACCAATCCATACTAACTATTGCATCAAACTTTCAAGGGTAGTAGAAGGAAGGTCGACGTCGAATACTTGTCCCACAAGGTCGAGTTGCATCCCAACAATCGTATGAGGTTTCAGTTGACTTGCCATCAGCCGATTCCACAGCAGGTTCGGCTTCAAGAAGCATCAGAGTCAAGCAGAACAGAGACGAAGCAAACAGCTACCCATACAAGCTACCATGTTGCTTCTATGCCTGGCATCGCCTACGCCAATCCTAAATTTCCTTCCTCGAGCATCATTCCCAGGGCTGTTGTTACGGTTGCGAGGATTCCCGATTCTATCATTATTCCCTTGGTTGTTGACGTCTTGACTTAGCAACAGTCAATCCCTGTCAATGTCACCTTCGTTTCCATGCAGTAGACTACGATTACGAGTACCTTGATGTTGCCGCGACTGTTGCTTCCATTGTCGTTGCTTGAAACGATGCCCTACGATCTTTCACCATCAAAGTCTTTTGCTTGAAACGTTGCTTCCATCGTCGTTGCTTGTCGTTGCCACGCGCTATTCACCGCGCTGGTAGCCACATATTCCATACTATAATCTGTTATCGCTTATGTCCCGATTGATTCGTAAGAGTTGACTCTCACGAGTCGCTGACTAGGGTTAAGAATTCGATTGAAGTCAATTTGCTGATGTTCGTTGCCGGTAGTCAGGGTTGTCCAATTACTGAGGTCAGTAAAATACTACGCTCGCCCTTTTGTCCATCGATCTAGCAAGCCGATTGAGTAATACGCGGTATGTTGCGAGAGTGTTGCAGAAGTGATCACACTTCGGAGTCTAAGACGTCAATACATAGAGTTCCAGCAAGCAAAGAGAAGCGAGAAAGGTATAAACTAACTCAAGGACGTTCGTGCAAGCACCTAGCATTCTACACGTTTAGCTAGGCGTTCAAACGGGTGTTCAGGTAATACTCGATAGCATCAAGATTCGTAAGGGTTCAGAAAGGAGTTAAAAAAATCACGTTCGAGTAGGAGACAATCTCTACTATGTCTCTTATAGGTTATCATATTTCGCATCGATCAAATGACAGTTCAGAATGGAATGAAATCGGGTATCACATTGAAGTCTACAACTATCGAGTTCACATACAGTAGGGGAGATTCCCTCTTGCACTCGTTAAGCCTCATTGGGATTTGCATGCACCACGCGTTATTATTATGTGTGCACCCATGATAATAAGGCGGTTTGCATGCTACTCTCGATGCTTCTTAACTTATGTTCGAAGTTTCTCCCACCCCAATCAACACAGATATGTAGTAAGACTAGGATTCACAAGATGCAAGTGTTGTGTTATGTTATCGATGTGTCATGATATCTATCTTGTTGTAACGTGCATGTACGTATATAGATATGTCTACTAAACATGTGATATATAATGTAACGAGGAACGAACCTTGCAATCTGAAGCTGAGTGTCATGGTCATCGTTTGGATCAATTAGGTTATAGTCTGGTTTTATGAAAACGTTTTAAAACCAAGTTCTCTATAACCAGTGGCTCTGATACCAAACTGTCACACCCCCAAATTACCACTTAGGGCATGTCCCTATTTGAGGTGCAACGATCCCATTTAAAGAGCCACCAATCATATCGAACATAAGTAATAGTGTATTGAAATACTTAAGTAAAGGAAATACATTGTTTGCAAGTTAAACCAAAACATGAGTACTGAGCGGAAGCGTAATATGTATAATTGTATCAAATATCAACACCCAAGACAAGTATCTGTGTATCATGACCATGACCACTCTAGCAGCATCAGACCGCAAGTCCCCATGTTCCTTCTATGATTACCTACAAGCATGTAAACAAGTGTGTCAGACTACGCTGGTGAGTTCAAAGTTTGTGTTTATTTACCAAGTTGTATTACCAGTCGTGTGAATAAAACAGTTTGCCAAAATGATATGTTGTTTGCCGTTACGATGTTTGTTGTTTCGATGTTGTTATTACTCGATTACCGTATGTGGCGACTAGATGTGAATGCCCAACCCCAATGCCTCCATTTAGGCATTGGTCATGATGTCAAGGTATCAAACAACCTTGAATAGATGTAAGGGGTCTTATATGTACACGATGTGAATGCCCAACCCCAATGCCTCTAACTAGGCATTGGTCATGAAGTCCAGGTAATTAGTTCACGCCCGTCCTTTCGGCCCGGTGTGAGGGTGCCAAACCTAATAGCGCTATCAACTAAATACCTCGTTGCCTTACCGGCAACAATCGGTAGATGTAGGGGGTCTTACATAATAGAAACTAAGTAATAACAAACATCCCATTAACCTGCATTCCTCCCTGGAACGTTACCCGATATCCCTTCCCGGGATGCATGCTTGGAAAAGAGCAGTGAACTCACCTTAGGTTTGCTCGGTTTAGAAAAGTTACTTGATTTATAGGTTCAATACTCAAGACCTAGAATAGTGTTTGGTAACGATCAGTTTCACAGTTTGCTTGCACGTAAATCACGTTGGTGATTATCACATAAGGCACGTAAAACAATTAAGCAACAGTTCAAGCAAGAACACTGATTATTCAAACAGTTGATCCAATTAGCACATAGTTTCTTGTAGTCCAATCAACTTGACAAGCCCCAATCCGGTTACTCAACCCTAACCGAATTATTCATTAATTGTTTGAACCGACCCGGATGGCCCAAGTCCATCCGGTTAGCATTCAATCCCCAACCAGCCCAACACGTGATCAATTTCATGGTCATGTTTCTAATCAACATACATACCATCATGAACCCTAGTCATTCACTAGTACTTTTTCATCAACAGCTAACATCGAAGCCAACATGTATCACATGCCATCAAGTTTATGGACATAGTTCATTATAATATCCTTAACTATCACTGACAACATTTATTAAGATGTCCACTTTCTTTGATTAGATCAAGACTACAACACATCACATGGTCACCACTTTTATTCATGGTTTTCAACTTTGTCAGACCACTTTTATTCATAGTTATCAATTGTATTGGACCAATAAAGCTACTGTTGTATCATCATTAATTATGAATTACCTATTGATTTCATGCACACACATCGACAACTAGCACACATTTATTCTTGACTTTATTGTGATGTCACAATCAATCATCTTAAACCCTCATTAACTATTCCAATCAACCATTTAACATAGAATCACGAGTTCAGTCATGTTTGAAACATCAATCTTCATACTATCATGTTTTATAGCACATACATCACATAAGATCGCACAAAATAACAAACAATTAATCCAGACCGAAACAAGTATAATTATACTAACCGAATATTCCATATTCTATAATAATCACCACAATTAGCACGTTATGCCCCACCCTTGTATCGTGCTAAGCAGTCCAAGATAACACCTAAGGGCTATGTCATATTTAATGGTGACAGGAGTATTAGACCACTTAAATAACAATTGCTCACATCGCATGATCATTATCAAATCAATAGTCAACATATCATCACTCTTCTGTTAATCAACCAATCACATAAAGAAATCATCAAGCATTTATATGTATATCCATTCCATGCATCACATATTACCACAGTTACTTAATCATTGATCTCCTTCAATATCACAGTTAAATCACATCATACAAATATTAACGTTACAGTTAAGAACCACTAACCGAGGATTCGACCGAACCAGGTGTTATCTCGCAAGGGGGGGGGGGGTGTAGACCTGCTGCCGCACGTATTTTGAGAAAGCTAGGGTTTGTTTGAGTTTGAGTTTTCAGTTTATTCTAAACAAGGAGCACATCACGTACATAAATAACGTGAAGGTTTTGGGGCGGTTCCTTCCTTGGCCGACATGGGCTCAAGCCCAAGAAAGTTGACAATTATAATAAAAGTAATGGGTTACACAGTGGCCGATCATAACATAAGTTCAATTCCAAAAGTACAAGGTTGGGCTCAGGTAGATTGGTTCTTGGTCCGAAGCTTAGGGTAGTTTAGTAATCGGCTACATAGCCCGTTATATGATCGGCTACATAGCCCGTTATGTGTGTGGCCCAAGACTAGCGGCCCAACTCTAACAGAGTTATCCCGTGTTATCTAGCCGAGTCATTCCACGATTCGATTAACGGAGTCGCCACTAAGCAGAAAAATTAACGCAAGAAAAGGGATAATAAAAAGTCAAGATCACAATATATGACGTTACTAACCTTAACGGTTCGAGTTGTCACATCATCCCCAACTTGAAAGAAATTTCGTCCCGAAATTTGACAAGTAAGCACAGTGAGGTGGGATGATAATCAAGATTGTTGCGGATTTTGCTTAGGTGTCACAATGCGCGTTGGTGGCGGTGGTTGGTGGCAAAGGGTGGCAGTGGCGGGAGGTGGTGGCGGTGGTCGGGGTGGTGGCGGCGGTTGTCGACGGTGGAGGGAGGCGACGGAGGGTGGCGATGGTATCGGTGGTGACGGTGGCGTGGCGGTGGTGACGGTGCTCGGTGGTCAGCGGTGTTGGGTGGCAGGCAGCGGGGGTGGGTGGCAGTTGCGGGAGGTGATGGCGATGGTCGGGGTGGTGGTGGCGGTTATCGATGGTGGTCGATGACATAGGGTGGCGGGTGGTGGTGGTTGGTGGATGTGCCTGGTAGGTGGTGATGGTGGCTGGTGGTGGGTAGTGTTGGTCATGTGTTTTCTATTATTTTTTTCTCAAGGATTTATTTAACCATATTATGTAATTCAATTAAGGATTTATTTAATCATATTATATAATTCAACTAAAATGGTAAATTAATTATTCATATCTGTTGGTTGAAGGTGGGTAAAGAGTGAAAATACATAATATAGGGGTGACCCATAACCTAGTGTTCTAGCGATATATATTTGTCTTTAACAAAAGTCATGTAGGTTCAGATCGTTAAAAAAAGTTAGTGCTTCTTTCTGTTAGAGAATACAACTATCATGGTAAGACTAACAATGTACCTTATCAATTAAGGGGGCGTTTATTAACCATGATTACTTTATGTTCAATTAGTATCTTAACATGTGATCTTAAAGCACGTAGCTAAACACATAGTTTTAATACTATTATTATATACTACATATTTTTACGTATTTTATTACTATATATATATATATATATATATATATAGAAAAAAGTATATCGTACATTACGACTTAACGTACTTCACGTAAAACAACGTGCGTGATTTGTTCTATAACATGCGTGATTAATGTTTTCAATATGCATGATTATTGTGTTTCAACATGCGTGATTTTGGATTTTTGAGTTACAACGTGCGTGTTTTTAAAATGAACATGCGTAATTACCTGTCGTACGTGATGTACGTTAAGCCGTAATGTACGTTAACCTTCCTCTATATATATATATATATATATATAGTAAGCGTAACATATTATTTTTACTATTTTAATTGTTAAACGTGGAACATTGCGTCCTATATATGGTGAACAAATTAAAAGCCAGATAATATAATAAATAAATAACTTTTTATATCACATTTGATCTTATATCACAATTGGAAGAGGCAGAAATATGAGACTACAACTATACTTTGGTTGTACAATTTGCATTGATGTTTGTTGAAAATTTTATGAATTATGTGGTTAGCTACTTGTACACGAAAAGTTCGAGTTTACTTTATTTAAGGTAAATTTCATACACAACGACCCCCTAAAAGAAAAAAAAAGGGGCAACACAAACATGCCGAGGTAAACTACATCAAAAGCTATACAATCTCAAATTTACACCAATCGTTCTCATTAGACGGACTTAAACTTCAACCTACGTTTGAACCAAAAAAGCCAAGGCTTTTGATCTCATCCATAATGTGCCCCACTTATACTTCCTTGTTCGAAAACCGTTTCTTGTTACTTGCTTTCCATATACACCAACACGCAACAACCATACCAAAAAATATACATCAATAGGAGAGTGTGAAAAGTTTCAGTTATTAGTAATTTATAGTTTTATCTACAATTTGTAGTTTTTATAGCTAATTTTTTTCCTTCATGTTATTGCTTAAAGGAGGAGCAGACGACCCAAGTTATTGCTAAACCTGAGAAAGCATTGGAACTTCGATCAACGCATGAAATTCTAGTAAGACCCTCATGTTTTTCCTTCCATCATTCGCTTATACTAGTTGAACTTATCCAGATTAACACACAAGTTGGCTATAAATATAATTAAAAGATATAAAATGTTACATAATTTATTAAGGATATCCATGAAATCATAGAAGTTTATATATGATATATACTAAAGTTAAGTGATGCAAAAGAATATATAGTTAATAGGTTGTGTGTATTTGTCTAGGTTACACAGTAAAAATCTAGCCTGTATCACCCTTTTAATCTTTTATGCGACATGTATGAGAAGTCCAGGAACCTAGTTTTTAATCGTTTAATCAATATGTTGTTGCCCATTCGTATCACCTGTTAATAATAATATACAGGTTCTAGGATAAAACAGTTTGGGTTATAAAGTTTTACCTCTGGTGTTGCTGACTCAGGTCGGGTTTGCCTTGATATTCCACGGCATTCACAACCAAAATTCATCACTTTAGCCTCCATATAATTATAATTTCTAAATCTTATTACTAATTGGTTAATAATTTTTTATTCACCCCATACAAGTGGGAACCAGGGAACACTTTAAAAAATTCAACTTAACATGTTAAAAATCATTTTTTTTTTCGGCGTTTTTCCTTATAAATACATGTAGAAGAATTTTTAATAAAAAATAAAAACTAAAAATATAAAATAAAATGATTAAAAAAACAGTTAAAAAATATATCTTATAAAATTTACTTAACATGTTAAAAGTCAATTTTTTTATAAAAGTTTTTTAGCGCTTTTCCTTATAAAAATGCTTCTACAGGTATTTAAAAGGAAAAGCGTCGAAATTTAAAAAAAATATTTTTAACATGTTAAGTTAAATTTTTAAGAGCGTTCCCTGGTTTCCTACTTATATATATATATATAGGATAAGGATCATTACAGAACACTAATTATTGCGAGAACAAAAAGAACAACTCTAAATCACTAAATTTTGTGATTTAAGGTTCATATTTCTTAAATTTTCTGTTTCTTACATTTGTATGTGTATTATATATACATAAAAAATCATATATTTTTCCCTACACATAGTCTACATACATGTAGGTGATTTAGCCTACACATAACCTATATGTGTGTAGGTTATTTAAAAACTGAAGATTTTTCATATTTTATTTTAAATTCTAATGTGATAAACAATAAATCTTATATTTATAACATTTTCATTTATTTTTTAGGTTTTTAGTATTGAAAAAATTAGTGATTCATTTTGTTCTGCGTGTTCTCGCAATATTTCGTGTTTTGCATAGAACCTTCCCCTGTATATATATATATAGGCGATGGATCATGAGAAAACTAGTTTAAATGAGAAAACCAAAAAACTAACTAAAAAAGCCTAAAAAACATACCAATATATATATATATATATATATTAAATTTTTTTATAAAAAAATCGCTAGTTTTTATGTATGGAAAAAAATTTCAAAAAAAAGAGTAAATTACGTTTTTGACCCCTGTGGTTATACGACTTTTACTATATTAGCCTAAAATAAGAATTTTTAACATATCAGCCCCATGATTTCTATAACTAACCATTTTGGCCCCTAAGTCTAGAGATCATGTGGGCCAAAATGGTTAGTTATAGAGACCATAGGGGCTAAAATGGTTAGACTTAGGGGCCAAAATGGTTAGTTATAAAGACCATGGGGGCATATATGTTAAAACTTCTTATTTTGTGCTAATATAGTAAAAGTGATATAACCACAGGGGCCAAAAACGTAATTTACTCAAAAAATAATAATAATTTTGTTGTACTGCACATGTGTACTAATACGGAAAGCCTAAACCACTTAACCCACCCGCCACAGACTCCCCCCAAAAACCTAAACCCCCCACCCTCACCCCCCCCCCCCCAAAAAAAAAACCTAAATTCACACTCCCACCAAAAGCCTAACCCCCCCCCCCTCCCGAAACCCTAAACATAAACCCGAAAAAAAACCTAAACCCCCCACCCCCCAAAAACCTAAACCCCCCCCCCCCCCCCCCACACCCAAAAACCTAATCCTAATCCTAAACCTCCAAAAAAACTAACCCTAAAAGTTAAACTAGACTCAAAAAGCTAATTTTAAGCATGTAATGCACATGTGTAGTACATATATAATGCACATGTGCAGTACAAGTTTTTTTTTTTTTTGAAATTTTTTTTATATATGAAAAAAGTGATTTTTTATAAAAGTTGTAAAAAAAAATTGGTATGTTTTTTTAGCTTTTTTCAGGCTTTTTTAGTTAGTTTTCTAGTTTTCTAAAATGGCAAATTGGATTTAAATAATCACAACTCACTGTTATTGGCCAATAATAATCCCAACTCATTTAATCACCAATAATAATGCGAACTATTCACTTTTGTTTGTAAAATACTCCCAGTTAAAAAAACACTAACTAGGTTAAAATTTTGCTGATGTGGCTTGCCACGTCACCAGCCACATCAGTTGCCACGTAATCGAAAAATGCCACGTAGACTGCCACATCAGCTGCCACGTCATCAAAAAATGCCACATCAACTACCACGTCATATGACACAGGGCCACATCAGATGCCACATCAGCAATTTTTTAACCTAGTTAGTGTTTTTTTTAACTGAGAGTATTTTACAAACAAAAGTGAATAGTTCGGATTATTATTGGTGATTAAATGAGTTGGGATTATTATTGGCCAATAACAGTGAGTTGGGATTATTTAAATCCAATTTGCCTTCTAAAATGTAGTTTTCTCATGATTCTATCCCTATATATATAGGGGAGGATTCAAGAGAAAACTCCATTTATTGCAAGAACTCGAAAACTCGTAAAAAACATAAAAAAAAACACACGAAAGATATTTTTCTAACATTTTTAGCTGTAAATCTAGCATTTTTAAAATACAAAAAAAAAGAAATTTAAAAAAATATATATAACTGTTTTAGTTATTGGGCTAACTATAACTGGTTTGTGGGCTTGGAAAAATGTGGTGGGCTGGACCTTGGTAAAACCAAGCCAGTGTAAAAGAAGGGCATTTGAAACACAAGCAGGGTCGTCTGGTCCAGAGTCATAACTCAAATCTCGCTGGAACTTTCACTGTCGTGCGAAGAGGGTGGAATTAGATGGATATTAACTTCATCCGAATAGATGTTAACTACTCAATTTCTTTTGGTTCGCTTCTCCTTTTTCTATCTTAGCCGTAACTCCCTTGTCATGTATTTAATTTGCAGGTAGGGAAGAACTTGGAACACTTGAAGATTCCTCTCACTCATATTCAATCAGCAACCCATGATTTCTCAAACAAATACAGAATTGCATTTTTCCCATGTGGCTATGCTTTCTACAGAGCAGAACTCGAGCATTATGATAAAGAGAATCCATCATCTAAGAGACACAACACTGTACTTATCAAACGCTACCCTTCTGGAAATAAGTTGTTTGGAGAAAAAGAGTTTCTCACAGAAATCGAAATTCTTTCCGGTGGAGTTAAGCATCCCAACATAGTCAATCTGCTTGGATTTTGTGTTGAAGCTTCTGAGATGATCCTTATCATTGAAGATTTTTCTAATGGATTTCTTGGTGAGTATTTGGAAAACCTCAAAGACAAACGTGTTTTGACTTGGGAAAAACGTTTGAAAATTTGCGTTGATGTTGCACACGCATTAAGGTACATTCACTCTGAGATGGAAGACCAAAAGATGATAATAAACCGTGATATATTGAGCTACAACATTGGGTTAGACAAGAATTTTGGGGCAAAGATTGTTGACTTTTGGTGGTCCGTATTCCTGTCTCCAGATCAAGAAAACAAAGATCACCATCTCATCGGTGTTGGGAGAACGTGCCACAGAGATCCAGAATATGAGAAGACCCATAAGTTAAAAAAAGAATTAGATGTTTATGGTTTTGGAGTAGTCTTGTTTGAGATTCTTTGTGGGAGGTTAGCCCATGACCCAATTTACCTTGAGGAGAGTAAGAGAGGGCTGGCCCCTATAGCAAGACGAAGCTTTAGCACAAGAACACTAGAAGAGTTCATAGATCCTATAATAAAGGAAGAAGTTGGTGAAAACGGTTTTGTTCTAAATAGAGGACCCAACAAGGATTCTTTGCACACGTTTATTACAATTGCACACCAATGTGTGGCGGAAACTCAAGACCAACGCCCAACAATGAAAGTCGTAGTCAAGGAACTTGAGAAAGCATTATTCTTTCAAGTAAGTCATCGTTCTAACTTCATATTATGATTTTCTAGAAGTAAAATAGTTTGATGATTCCCTATAAGTGTATAATATCAAAAACAATTGTAGATTGCTTGATGATGTAAGATTCAAGTTATTAAAGCACCTAGCGTTCAACCTTTTAGACATTGCAGGGATTCCTCAATCCTACCTTTTAGACTATCGATTTAGGACTTCGCTAAATTTCTTATATGGAATTACCAAAATAAGGGATAAACATAGTAGTAGAGAAGGAGTTGGGCAAATTTGGTATTATTATCAACCAAATTTGGGATTGGGGCCGGAAGAAACAAATAAGGGGAAGGGAGACAAAAGGTTAAGGTATGGATTGATGGATGGTTAGCGACGGGCCCCTTTATGTGACTGTTTCCGTAGCATCTTCTGATTGGCCAATCGATAGATAAAAAGGCGCCGATTAAAGATTGCTATAAATATGTTGAATCAAATGTTATTTGGGATTGGGGCTGGAAGAAACATATTATATATATTGTTTTATTATTGACCTGTTGGAGGTTGTGGATCAATTGAAATGATTTCTGTT
This sequence comes from Helianthus tuberosus, assembly GCA_030545235.1. Taxonomy (NCBI): domain Eukaryota; kingdom Viridiplantae; phylum Streptophyta; class Magnoliopsida; order Asterales; family Asteraceae; genus Helianthus; species Helianthus tuberosus. Next base: position 618,238 of record JARYGA010046138.1, read on the forward strand.
GCAAAATGGTGGATGACATTAAGGAAAACTCCTTTTGGTGGATGCAGAATAGAGCGAAAAGGCGGAATTGGCTTGGAGAACTTTAGAATATTTTCTGGTGTTGATTTGTAATTTCATGTTATGTTCTTGTTTTCTTTTTGCTGTGTTTCTTTCTATATTTTCCTGGGCTGTATCGGGCTTCCTTAGGTTTGTCCGTTGTTTCGTTTTTTAATGGAATCCCTTTTAGTTGATCAAAAAATAAAAGAAATCATAAAGGACATTTATCATCATATTAAAGTCATATTGTTCAGTGTTTTAGGTCTACTATCACCAAATTATCATTGTCTCATCATTATATAATTTTCCATAATATTTAAAACAATATTACGAATTTAGTATTTTTTTTATCAATGATTTATAGTCATCAATATGTGTATTTTTATTTGGTGTATCATGATTGACAGAAAAACAACAAGGACAACCCAAGTATGTCACTTGAAGACATAAAACAGGCCACACAAAACTTTCATAATGACAATTGCATCGGGAGAGGAGGATTTGGGAAAGTCCATAAAGGAATCTTTCAAGATGGTGATGGATTTAAAACCATTGTTGCAAAGCGATTGGATTCAAGGTTTGGTCAAGGGGAACAACAATTCTTGAGTGAGCTCCAAATTCTTTTAGATTTTAAGCATGAGAGTGTCATTGGTCTTCTGGGCTTCTGTGATGAAAATGATGAAAAAATTATTGTCTATGAGTATGCGTCCAAAGGAAGTCTTGATAGATATTTAAATGATGCTTATCTTACATGGGAGAAACGACTTGATATATGCATTGATGTTGCAAGTGCGTTGGATTTCCTACATGGAGGAGTTGGAAAACAAGCTAAGGTGATACATAGGGACATCAAAACTGCTAACATTCTACTAAACGATGTTTGGAAAGCAAAACTTGCTGATTTTGGGCTTTCCTTAGTAAGTCCATTAGTTAAAGAGACGGACTATGTTATTGATCATGTGTGTGGAACAACTGGATACCTGGACCCACTTTATAGAAAATCAGGGTTCCTAACCATAGAGTCCGATATTTATTCATTTGGTGTTGTTTTATTTGAGATTTTGTGTGGGAGATCGACATTTGAAATCCAAAAACATGAGGGCCACTATCTACCAGATTTCATTGAAAAAAGTTTTAAAGAAGGAAAGCATGGTGAGGTGGTGTTCAAACAAATGAGGGAACAGATCGTGCCCAAATCCTTAATTACATTTCAAGAGATTGCCTACCAATGCCTACATCTTGATAGAGAAAAACGACCAACAACAAAAAAAAGTTTTAATGCAACTCAAGAAAGCATTGGTATTTCAAGTAAGTTATCACAATTTTATGAATGCAGGGTTCCTTTAAGTGCATTAATACAAATTATGACTTTAACTTGTGTTCATCAAAAGGTTATTGATGGTATTTTTATAGATTAATCTTTTAACGACAAGAACAAACACACACACATGTGTGTGTATATTAGAAACTGTATATATTCTAGATGTTTTAGTGTATTGTTTTACGTTTTAATTATTTATATCTTTTTTTGTAAAATACTTGAATTTTATCATTTTTTATTATATTTGAATATCTATAAAATAATTGATAACCAAATAGAAAGAGTATGCAAATCCTTATGTACGTGTAAACTTAAGAGTTTATTATATTATGTGTACCTTTATAGTCGTGACTACCTATAAATCATTATAGTTATTCAATTTTTAAGCTTATTGGAATGATATAAAAATGCTACTTAAAAAAAATTAAGCTTATTTAATTAATGGAATAGAAAGTCAGGGATTCAGGTTGCTAGATCTGATATACTTATGTATGTGTGGTTGCTCGTATATCTTATTAGATCTTACCTTCTCTTACATTTGTAACCCGTTGTTTTAACACTCCCTTCTGCTTGATAAACAGAACATGACATCAACAATGAACCAATTTGCTTACTTACAAATCCCACTTGAAGATGTCGCGAAGGCCACCAACAACTTTCATCATGATAACATCATCGAACATGGTGGAGTTGGTATCACATATAAAGGACGACTCTTGTGGTCTGGGAGTTTGATGGAGATCGCTGCTCGGAGGTTTGATTGTAAGCATGAGGAAGGAGACCTCAAGTTCTTGACAGAAATTTCAGTGCTTTCTGATCTCAAGCATAAAAATCTAGTCTCTATTATTGGGTTTTGTGATGAGATAGATGAAAAGATCATTGTAACCACGTATGAGGCCAATGGAAGTCTAGGGCAGTATTTAAACAGCCTGAACCTCACATGGAAGCAAAGATTGAGGATATGTCTAGGTGTGGCTCGTGCGTTGAGTTACCTACATTATGACAAGGGACGTGATTATGCTATTCTACATTGTAACATCAATAGCAACACAATTTTGTTAGACGATAAATGGGAAACCAAGTTATCCGGTTTTGAATTTTCCATCAAACAATCACTAAACTATAAGGACCAGGTGTGCCCTTGTGAACACACTGGCACAATGGGGTGTATGGACCCAGCAATTGAAAAGACGGGAGGTGTGACCCACAAGTCGGACATCTACTCATTCGGTGTTGTTTTATTCCAAACATTGTGCGGGAGGAAAGCATTAATTCAGAATGAGGCTGATAGGTCTCTAGCTCAGATGGCCAAGTATGGTTATGAAAATGGTACATTGCATGATATAATCCATCCTCAACTTTTAAATCAAATATTGTCTCCGCAATCACTCCTCATATACTCGAAGGTAGCATATTCTTGCTTAAATAAGGATCGAGCAGACCGCCCAAATATGCACAATATTATGGCTAAACTTGAGAAAGCACTGGAACTTCAATTGCGTGGTGAAAATATTGTAAGACTTTTTTTCCTATATTATTATCTTTTTTTTGGTGTACATCATTCATGCATACTAATTTTCCTTTTGAATCTGTATTTTTATATCTTATTCTACTCAAAAGTACGTGAAAATAGGATGGTAAAAGAAATCTAAATGAATGAAAAAACATGAAACATTCAGGATGGGTAACACACTTTTATTTTTTGTAAGTTTGGGATATGTATGGTATTAGTTGATCCTGTCCAATTAACCGCATCAAAATATAATATATATGATTTTAAGACATATAGTAAATAGCATCTTTCAGTTACAAACTTGAAATTACCAAAAATACATAAAATTGTTAGAATTTTGTGTGATTTTTTGATACTTTAAGTCGGGTTTTGGTGAGTTTATGATTGGATTTTGGGTAATGGGTGTCCCAACGGGTAATTTTTTTACCACATATGACCATACGAGGTATACACGATACGTGCGGATATACCTTGTACGTAGCCGATGGATAATGAATATGTGTGTGAATATGTGTACAATACTAAATATTAGACACAATTTATAACCGGGTATGAAATTGAGATTACCAAAATCCGACACTTTAGCATTCATAGCAAATCAGGCGGACTGGTTGGGTTGACGCGTTGTTTATACACTTATTTGTATGTAAAGATGGAAATAATAAATTATACTTTGAAAATTAACTTTTTTATGTTTAGCTATTTTTGACTTACAACCTCTTTAGACATGCTATTTGTTAATTGCTTAATTTATTAAGAGTTTACTTACGTAATTATTAATCTTTTATTTTTATAGCACTTCTATTATTATTAGAGTAAACTACCAGGTTTGGTTAAATTTAGTTTTGGTCTTTTATATTTTATTTTTATAGTAAACTACCAGTACGATCAACTGTAGAAACGATACACATCCTAAGAAGACTAATGGAAAAGTATCGGAAAAAAGCGGGATTCGCGCATGGTGTTCGTTGATTGGCCTTGAAAAGGCATATGACAGTGTGCCACGTGAACTAATTTGGGATAATTTAGAGGGTAGGGGGTTCCTAGGAAGTATATAGAAATAATCAGGGATATGTATTTTATGTCTAAAGTTAATGTTCGTACGCAGTAGGGGATACCAGTTTTTTTCCCTGTGGAGGTAGGACTCCACCAAGGATCTGTGTTGAGTCCGTTTCTTTTTACAGTAGTGTTGGATTAGTTGTCTAGATCGATTCAGGAGACAGTACCATGGTGCATGCTTTTCGCAGATGATATTATATTAGTGGCGAAAACGAAACAGTGCTTGAATGAGAGATTAGAGGAGTGGCGAGCAGCTTTGGAAGGAAAGGGTTTAAGGATTAGTTGCTCTAAGACTAAGTATCTATACTATGATTTTAGTGAAGCAGGTGACGTAGACGATACTCAAATTACCATTGACGGTCAAATGGTTCCGCAGACAACTAAGTTCAAATATCTAGGATCGTTTGTACAAAGTGATGGGGAAATAGATAGTGATGTAGTTCATTGTATCCTAGCTGGATGGTGTAGATGGAGAGTATCCACTCGGGTGTTGTGTGACAAGAGGTTTCCAACTAAATTAAAGGGGAAATTCTATAGGATTGCAGTTAGACCTGCTATGTTGTATGGAATAGACTGTTGGGCCATCAAGAAGACACAGGCGCGTAAGATGGAAGTAGCAGAGATGAGGATGTTAAGATGGATGAGTGGGCATACAAGGTTGGATCGGATAAGAAATGAAGTTCTTACGGAAATGTTAGGAGTGGCTAGTATATCGGAGAAGATACAGGATGGGAGATTGAGATGGTTTGGACATGTCAAGAGGAGATAGTTGGCAGCACCAGTTAGAGCAGTGGAATCCTTGACTGTGGAGGGGAGGAGGAGTAGAGGTAGGCCCAAAATTACTTGGGATGAGCGTATTAGGCAGGATTTCGTAGAGTTGCACCTCTCTGAGGACATGGTACATGATAGGGGTCTATGGAGACGTAGGATTAAGGTTAAGGACTTTTGAGAGAGAGTGAGAGAGAGTGTGGGTCCTAATTTGATTGATTTGTAGGGGCTTAGAGTTCGTATTTGAATGTGATTATCTTTCTGTAGCTATGGCTATTTGTGGTCTTATGACTTCTCTATATGTTTCTACCTTATTATTTTGCCCATCCACAACCTTAGGTCTGTTATTTGGTCGTGTCTATTCTTGTTACTAGTGTCGGGGGTCTATCTGGAAGCGGCCTCTCTGTCCCTAGGGATGGAGGTAAGGTTTGCCTATATCCCACCCTTCCCAAACCCTACCATTAGCTTGCTATTTGGGGGATTTACTGGATATGGTTGTTGTTGTTGTTGTTGTTGTTGATGTCTTTTATATTTATACTTGGTCGTAACCCATTGAATGTTTATTTCTAGTATTATTATTTTTTAGTATGATTTCACCCTTTGTTTGAAAATAGAAAAACAAAAAAGAAATTATTTAAGGGTTTGGTGTTCTTCAAAAACCCATGTTGTACATGCACGTCTGTAGTCAGAGAAAAATCAATCATTGGTTTTTAAAGAACATCTGTATTTTTAAACATGCCCTACGTATCAAAGTTGGGTTGTTTAAGAAACACCCTATTCTTGAAAATCTAAGCAAATCAAACTTGGGTTTACCAAGAACACCATTTCTTATTATTATTTGAGAGGAGACAAAAACATACAGGCCAGTTGGTTGCGAGAGAGGGGTGAGGGGGATCAGGTTGTATTGACACAGGATTTGGATTCCATTTAGATTATCAAATTATGTGTTTGGGCCTTATGTACAAACTGGGTAACTATAAAAGTTTTCTGGGCTTGGGAAACGAGTTGGGCTCGACAATCTGTGAAGGCCCACCTGTGTATCTTAGATGGAAAACTAGGGCACACAATATATAGGGGAAAAAGGAACCAGTGGTTGGCACCATATTTGTTTTTTTGTTGAGGTTCCAAACAACATATATGAATTAGTATATGTCGATCAGAAGGCAAGGCTCGGGTCTTCTACAATTTAATCAGTTGGCAGTGAGGTGGAGATGGGTTGCTATGCTCTGTACAGAGCGGAACCCATTTACCTTGTATAATTGTAGATCGATTCAATGTAACCTATAGTTTTTCTAAAAGTTTAACAACACATTTTTTTCTCGATTTATGTCAGTTTTGTAACTCTCTTTTTTCCTTTGTCACATTTTTGCAGGAAAATAAGTTGGGACACTTGAAGATTCATCTCAATGATATTAAATCAGCAACAAATAATTTTTCTGAAGCATACAGAATTGTATCTTGGGATGACGATTATACTTTGTACAGAGCGGAACTCCACTGTTTTGATAAAGAAAATCTTTCATACCAGGAGGGGAAGGATGGAGGAGAACATCTGAAGGGGCAGAGCACTGTAGTTTTAAAAAGGTACCCTTCTGGACATGACTTGTATGGAGAAGAAGAGTTTTTTACAGAAATTGAAATACTTACGAGTGTTAAGCATCCAAACATTGTAAATCTACTTGGATTCTGTGTTGAGGATTCTGAGATGGTCCTTGTCACTGAGAATATCTCTAATGGATATCTTTTTCATTATTTGAGAAACATCAACCACATGCGTATTTTAACTTGGGAAAAACGTTTGAAAATTTGCATTGATGTTGCACATGCGTTGAATTACCTTCACTATGAGATGGAAGACCAAAAGATCATAATAAACCGTCAGATAAATAGCTACAGCATTGGGTTGGACGAGAACTGGGGGGCAAAGATTGTTGACTTTTGGTTCTCCGTATTCATGCCTCCAAATCAAGAAGATGAAGCTCTCTATCTCACCAATTGTGGCAGACCGTCCTACAAAGATCCACAATATGAGAAGACTGGTAGGTTAAAAAGAGAAACAGATGTTTATAGTTTTGGAGTTGTATTGTTTGAAATTCTATGTGGGAGGAGATCCGATGACCCAATTTACATGAAGGAGAATGTGAGAGGGTTGGGCCCTCTGGCAAGACAAAGCTTCTGCATGGGAATACTAGAGGACATGATAGATCCTATATTAAAGGAAGAAATCAGTGAAAACAATTTCATTCTAAGTAGGGGACCCAGCAAGGATTCTTTGCATACATTTATGAAAATTGCATATCAATGTGTGACGGAAACTCAAGACCAATGTCCTACAATGAAAGTCGTTGTCAAGGAACTTGAGAAAGCATTATCATTTCAAGTAAGTCAACGTTCCAAAACATTAATCTTTGTTATACACATGCAAAATGCTTGTCAATAGTAGACAAATTAATAAAGCACAAACCAATTTTCATATGTACCATAGTATTTGTACTCAAATCATTACATTTATATTAAAAAACACTCTTAAATTTTTAATTTCTAGTGTTCTGGTCCTAAGCCCTTTTTTAACTATTGATGAAGTTATTAAAGCTTCTTTTTTTAATCAAACTTACTCTTTTTCCTTAACTATTAATGAAGTTAGTAATGCCCTGATGTAGTATCCCCCGGGGGCTGCTACTCTCTGATCACAATGTTAATATTCATTTGGCTTTCTCATTGTCCCAGTTGAATTCTGATTATGTGGAGAAGAAGAGTCATGCTTCCATAATTGGGACACAAGTAGTTGAGCTTTCTAGTGAATTGAACAATATGAACATGACTGGAAAGTCTGAAGTTCGTAACAAGGAAAAGATGTTACTTGAGCAAACCGATGACCCAACTGAACTTGACTGTTGTAAGTTAGCTATGTTTTAAATATTTAAAATGGTTTATCAAGTGGAGTCTTAAGCTGGTGATATGTGGGTACAGGAAAGTCAGACTCTCAGGAAGGCTGCTAAACCTTCTTGGCCAAATGTCAGAAACAAATGCACAAATATGAAAAGGAGGCTAAGTTGCAGGTGCTTTTGGTTGTTGTATTAGGTGGGGTCAGCTGGATAATGGTTCGCGTTCAAACAGGTCATGTTTCATATAGGTTTAAACAGGCTGGGTGGACTGAGTTGAACTTTTTTTGCATATAACTTAATTTGTTTGTATAAATGAATGTCATGTTGATGCTTCTTTAGTTCTTTATTTACTTGTCTATGTTGATAATGAACATTCTTTTAGTTAAATGAGGCATCAAATTTAGATGCTGCAAGAAGTGACTGCACAAGTCGAAGACATTAAGAATAATAAGAAAAACAAATATATATACAGAAATATAGAAATCAAAGAATGCCTTCAAACAGAACTGAGCAGCGTATCCAAATGAAAGAAAAGTTAAGAGCATATCCAAAAGCAGTATATAAAATACTTCTCCTGCAAGCTTTTGGTTCACAGTGTGAACTTCACACTGAACAGATTAGCCAAGAGCCAGTAGGGTGCATGCATTCAATGCGCTCAAGTCACTGCATTCATGGGGCTGGATATGCTTGGGCTACCTTGAGGACATGTTTCCATCCAAATCAATGTGAGATGGTTACTTAATGATAGCATAAATAATTTATTATTGAAAAATTAGGGATGACCAACGGACAAATGAAAATCAATGGGTTATAAAGTGTTTTTTTACCTATGTTTTTCATTTGATCTTTGTGCTTCATGGGGGGATAGGTGGATGATACCTTGAAGGTGAACTAAAGATGCCACCTCTAGAATAAATAAATAAGTTATGCTTAAGAAATTGAAGATATACTTACCAACAATATCCGTCTGTTGGAATTAATCTTGATGTTATGGGTCGGTTCGGTTCAAGTTTGGATCGAGTACGGGTCAAGTTGGAAATCGATCATGGGTATGAATTAGTCTATGTTGACCGAGTATTGTGGAAGTGGAGCGGTCAGCTGAATAAGAGGAGGAATAGGAACGTTGGGTTAGTTCCTGCTTATAAGGAGCAGCATGTGATTAGTTTGTTTTATTATTATAAATAGGGTGTAGTAGTAGATATTTTTCTTGTACCGATATTCATTCGATAATATATTTCAAGCAGTGAGTTTGTGAGTGTTTAATTGTTTGATCTTTGGGCCTGATAACCAACATTTGGTATCAGAGCGGGTGAAGACCGGAGACGCCGTTTTGAGAGTCGGCAGCGAGAAGTGCGCACAGCCATAGGCTGTAGGGCTGAAGAGCGATAGAGAAAGGAAGAATGAACAACGGCTAATTGAAATCAGCAAAGAAAGAAGGAAAGTCGTGATCGGCGTGATAAAGAAAGAGCCGCCACCGATCAGAAAGTAAGAAAGAAGGAACGATGGTGAAAGAAAATGATGGTGCAAGAGAAAGATCTGTGTGATCGTAGGAGGGTTCAGTGTCCGAACATGATCCTGTGTGGATCCAAAGGAGGAACTGTTTACGGTTTCGATGTAGATATGCAAAGAATCTGTGTGATTCAATTTGAAGGGAAAAGAGAACGAAGAAAGGTGAGACGAAAGAAAGAGTTCGCAGACCGATGCCGGTGAGTAGAACAAAGCCATAATTGATCGGTGGCTTGAAAGAAAGACCGAAGAACTCGCCAGGAAGACCGTAGGCGTGAAGAAGACCGTTACCGGAGAAGAACCAATGCCGTGATAGACCGAACGACGGAGACCGAACCGGTTCTTCATCCGGAAAGAAAGATCGTGACCGCTGCCGGAAAGAGAATTCTGATGGGAGATAGGAAGACCGCTGTCGGAAAGCTTGTTCCGACGGGAGAAAGAAGAAAGAGACCGTGGCCGGATATTGATTTCTGGGGTAAGACCGAGAAGACCGACAAGCTGCAAAAGACCGGTGGCAGCTAGACCGAGACCGTGGGTGTGACAGTGACCGAAGGTTCGCACCAAGATAGACCGAGAAAGACCGTAGACCGAAAGAAGCTTTTAATGAAGAAAGCTTAGCCCGCAAGACCGAAATTGTGAACAAAGACCGTGAGTTCACATTAGACCGAGTCGTGAACCGAAGACCGAAAATGTTCACGTTAGAAAGAGCAAGACCGAACCTTTGTGGTTTGAATAGAAAGTTAGCAAGCATGAAGATTCGAAAGCAAGAAAGTTCGAATCAAGTAAGAAAGTAGCAAGTTTAGCAAGATAACTGTTTCGGTTAAGCAAGAAAAGAAAGAACAAGCGCAAGCAAGAACGAGCAAGTAAAAGAACCGACATCAAGATTAAGGGGGTGAATGTTGGAATTAATCTTGATGTTATGGGTCGGTTCGGTTCAAGTTTGGATCGAGTACGGGTAAAGTTGGAAATGGATCATGGGTATGAATTAGTCTATGTTGACCGAGTATTGTGGAAGTGGAGCGGTCAGCTGAATAAGAGGAGGAATAGAAACGTTGGGTTAGTTCCTGCTTATAAGGAGGAGCATGTGATTAGTTTGTTTTATTATTATAAATAGGGTGTAGTAGTAGATATTTTTCTTGTACCGATATTCATTCGATAATATATTTCAAGCAGTGAGTTTGTGAGTGTTTAATTGTTTGATCTTTGGGCCTGATAACCAACACCGTCATCGTTGTTACTTAAAAGTTCATGAGATCATCTTCAACCTTTTGGAAAGAAACGCTACAGGTCTTGGGTAAGTCCGATTCGTAGCTATATCTACAAGTAAAAACATGAAGGAACAAAGAAAAAGTGTAATCACTTTATAACAATACATCACAATATATAAAGCATACACAAACACTATCTTGTACAGTCACTATCACATTGTCACTTCGGTTCCACCACGGGAGTAAGCACTATCTTACACACCCAAACATCCCAAAACACTTTTTTTCATTGCGAAATCAACCGTGCCTATGATCAAGCACTCTATGTAAAACAGGTGATGCTTGATGATATAAAACGCAATTTTCTGCAAGCGGGTTATGTGTAAAAAACATCTACCAGGTAATGTTATCGATTTGTTTGTTTATTGAGAAGGAGAAACGTGTTGTTGATGAGCGACTGATTAAAGAGAATCAAAGTTGGAGTGTTGTTTTGATAGCAGATCTGTGTATGTGTATGGCAGATTGAAGAAGAAGGTGGGGTGGATGGAAGTGCAGGGGAGGATAAGAAAGAAGAAAGAGAGATGAAGGTGGGGTGGGATTGTTTTTTTTTTTTTTTTATAAATGAGTGGTCCCACATATAAATAAATCTATTAAATAGGTTAAGTTATTTTGTTTTTTAGTAAGGGTATTTTTGTCATTTCACACCATCTTAACTGAGAAAAGTAACTGATGTTAGGCCTAGGGACTATCCAGGAACGAAATTGCAAAAGTTAGGGACTATAGTTGTAATTTTAGAAAGTTAGAGACTAAAGGTGAAAAAAGGACAAACCACAGGGACTATCCGGGCATTTTTCTCATAAAATAAAGAAGAGTCACACAAAGAAGTTTTATCCAACACCAAAAAGTGAATGTGTATTGTATGCATGAAAACATGGAACCTTACTCCTTACCTTCATTATTTAAGTTGTGCAAAAACAAAGCCAATAATAAGATAATTGCAACATAAGTGGAAACTTACTAGTGTATAAATCGAGCACCATCAATCATCCAGGGTTGTATAAAAGATCCATTTGCCTGCATAGCCTTAACTCCAGATGTTATCAAGTCGATATCAATTTTAGAAAACAGAGTAATGATTGTTTGAAGAAAGAAGCATATATCCAGGTTTTCAACAATCACTGCTGTTCAGAAAGTCAAATTTGTTGAGGGAAATAAAAACTTAACTTTATAATGGTTACTTCAAAACAAATTAAGCTGATACTCTATATATAACTATAATCTCTACGACTATCCATCAAACAATAACATGCTGGCAACCTGAAACAGCAAAGTCAAGGCTATAATCCAACAATTGATATACATAAATTAGAATATATGAAATTTACTTGGAATGGCAAAGTTCTTCCATGCCTCCACATAAGAGTGGCATATCTGTTGTTGTACGCCTGTACAAATCAGCATCCCTGCGTCAGAAATCATAAGGACTGCAGCGTCCAGGTGGAACACAGATGGTGAACGATAATTTAGTCTGAACAGGGTAACTTGCTAATAAAAAAAAACCATAAAAACGATAACAACATGCTATATATACTCGGGCAACAGAAAGGTGTTTGCAATTGCAACTGAACAAAACAACTTAATTTAAGGTTTCTCCTGCAGGATTGAACACATGCTACGTAACAAACATATTCAATCAGGTTCATACCAGCTGCAAAAAACAAAAGAAAAAAAAGACACTTATTTACTATGATTTGACACTTGAAATTTTGACTTTTTATTACAAAAATTGTCCTCTTTGGTGTAATTTGTTTATTGATTTCCAAGATAATCATATTTTCATGTTATAGTCAGTCAGACACTCAAAACGTACACCTAATTAATTATGTTATCAAAACAACTTCAAACATGGAAGCAGATAGATCCCGATGCTGCAAGGAGTGACTGCACAAGTCGAAGACATTAAAAATACTAGAAAAGCAACTATACATACAGGAATATAGAAATCAAAGAATACCTTCAAACCGAACTGAGCAGCGTATCCGAATGAAAAAAGTTAAGAGCATATCCAAAAGCAATATATAGAATACTTAGCCTTCAAGCTTTTGGTTCTTACAGAACAGATTAGCTAAGAACCAGTTAGGGTGCATGCATTCATGTTTCCATCCAAATCAATGTGAAATGTGAGATGGTTAATTAAATATAAAGATGGCACCTCTAAAACAAATAAATAAGTTATGATTAAAGAAATTGAAGATGTACTTACAAACAGTATCCTTCATCATTGTTACTTCAAAGTTCATGAGATCATCTTTAGCATTTTCGAAAGAAACGCTACACATCTCGGGTAAGTCCGATTCATAGTTATATCTACAAGTAAAAACATAAAGGAACAAAGCAAAAGAGTAATCACTTTATAACAATATATCACAATATACAGTTATGTTACAACTTCAAACAGCAAAAGGATACACAAAACACTATCTTGTACAGTCACTATCACATTGTCACCTCGGTTCCACGGGAGTAAACACTATCTTGCATACATAAACATCCCACACATTTTAATATAAGAAACTGCAAAAACTACTGTTCCAATGAAACATAGAGCTAGGAATCAATGGGTGGAGGGTCAAAGTCAACAGCAGTTGGAATAGTCAAAATCATATTTCTGCTAGCCAACATCTGATCTATGTGGCAGGAAACCTTAATATTGATATGGTAAATTCAGGTTATAAGCAAAAGGGACCTAGGAAATCAAATTGGGCTTATTATTTGATTCACAAAATGCAAGGCATTGTGTCACCTGCCAGGTTGGCAATCCGGATTATAGGATGTTAATCCACCTCAGTGATCCATGTGATGCATTACGGTGGCGATCTATGTGCTGTTAAAGCAAAAAGAGTCATCTATCAGTCGTCATCGGTGCCACCACAGCAGTAGCCATGCCGCCAACACGACCATCGCCACTAACCTCCATAAAAACAAACATAGCATGCGAACCCGCTCTGACCCAACCTGTTTTGACCTGAACCATTTGACACGTTTTTCTAAGAGCTGCCCATTCAGAGACGAACCCAATTTGATACTTTACTCAACCCAACCCAACCTGTCCTGTTAGTTTTGACCTGTTACACAACCTGACCCAACCCACCATTTTCCAGTCATATTAATGACATTCTAAGACATGTAAAAATGAAATAGACCATTAAATACATATAAAATCAGTGCGAACAACTTGGAAATAGCATCCTCCAACTATATTCTTAGATAATCGACATGTGACAAATCATAAAATTACATAGAAACTATTTTCCTACATGGAAGAATGCAGTGAAGTTGTTCGACGTAATGCCCAACAAAAACATCATGTCTTGTCATTGGAGGGGTTGGATCAACCACGCAGCAAGGTGTTTGTTGCAGACGACTTGTGTTGACCCGTTTAGCTAAGCGTATTCACATAGTTAACACAAGACTAATGCGAACCCGTTTAGGCTTTAGACTAGTCACTAACCCGCATATTTTGTTGAAAAGGTGAAGAAGTTAGCAGCTAACTAGCCCAAAACTGAATGATTCAGTTCATTTCAAGTCAAAATGAGTGGCTGCGCTACCCTTCCATCTCCAGCCATATACCCCAACTACCACCACTCGCCATCACAACCCGCATTATAAAGCCCCAAAACCAAATCTCGATTATTCGTGCATTCCCTAATGTGTTAATATCAGATACAACATATATACTATGTTTACATACCATATGACTCCTCTCCTATAACATGTTAGAATCGTTCCCATAAAAATAATTGTTCAAACGTTGACCAAAACAACAATCATTAGTGTCTAACAATTAAACAAATCTACAACTTACATTAACCCATTCACTGAAGAGAAATACAAATACGAATTTTCTTTTGTTCTCAGATTTAAAGCAAACAAATAACACAAATTAAAATCAGTAAGATGGATCATCTAATATTCATCATCATCATCATCATCCTCCACATAGTATGCCTCCGGGTTAACCGGCTTGAACTTCTTTCCAACCATACTCACTCCGACATGCTCCTGTTGTTGATTATCATTATCCGCCTCAGCTTCATCGGATTCTCCCTTGTTGCTCTGATCTCGTTCAACAATGGGGGTGAATGTGGGCGCTTTTCCTTCACTAGCAACTTTGCTGGTGACTTCATTTGCAGACATGATATTGTGCACTTCACCTGAACGCCCCGGTGGTTGACCAAAACTGGTTGAGTTCAACCCACTGTCACTAAGTTGATTAGCTGACTTCATCGGTTGGCGTACATCTTCTTGTCCCGGAGGCATCGAGTGCTGACTAGTTGTGGTCAACTGAGGTTCGGAGTGTCCATTATGAACAGATGAGGCGGTCGGAGCTGTTGGCTCGGATACGTAGCTGACGTGCTTCATGGGATCGATGCTGGGCGAGCGTTCGAATGTAGCCGAGGGAGCTGGCGAGTAGCCGCTGTAACTCATTTTTAGCTGGAGAAGAAGGTTTTCCGGTGATGTAGGGTGTGATGAGTTTAGATAAGTATGTGTGTATATATGGGAGTAAAGTAACTATGAGAAGTCAAGGTAAACTTAACCTAAATTCTTTTTGTATTTGAACAATTGAAGTACTTCTTAGTGATGAGCTCGGTCCGGTTCGGTACCGAAAGAACCGGTACCGAAAATCCTCAAAAGTGGGTACCGGTACCGGTACCGAATATACCCGGTTCGGTACGGTTCGGTACCGGTACCGGTATTTGAGGGTAAAAACGAGCAAAATACCGGTACCGAACCGGTACCGTACCGGACCGGTACCGAACCGGTACCGAAAATGTCAAAAGGGGGTACCGAATCGGTACCGAAAAGGTACCCGGTTCGGTAAATTCGGTACCGGTACCGGTACCGGGTCCATTTTGCTCATCCCTACCAGTTCTTACAAGAAACTTCCTATATAGTGTAACGCGTATTCTTTTTTATATTTGAACACTCGAGTATTTATTACAAGAAACTTCCTAGTTGCTACATATTTATATAATCGTTTTATGATAAATAATAATAATAAGAGAAAACACGTTATAATTATAATTTGCATGAATATTTTACTTGGTATGTAGTGGATACATCCTATAATTTATAATATTTTCTTCATTATCTATATATGAACTTTAAATCAAAAAGTACCTCTATATACTTTTTTTAGAACCAAAAAACTCACTCACTAAATATACTCCTAATTTTTAGGCTAATATTCAACACTCCTTGATACCATTAAACTCACTCTTTTAACCAATGAAAATGATTTGGCATAGCACGGAATTAAATTTCAAAAACTTAAAAGTGTTTAAGAAAAATAAATAAGAACAATTAAATCTCTCAACCACTAATCCTACGTAACATGAAAGCTTCATGGAGCATTATCCCCACTTGAACAAAAGGAACCATAATCTCTTTTTATAAAAACCAACTAGAAATAAAGGATGATAATAATACAATGTTAATGGTCTATTTGTTAAATGAAAAATATGGATATAATTATAGTATACTAAGCCAGAGGGTATGGAGGGCGTCACCCTGCCATCTCACTGCCGATAGTGTCCCCCCGCGCCACCACCCATACCATGCAAAGTTAAACGGGGGCGCCATGGTTCCATCGCCACCATGATAACGAGGAAGAAGGTTATGTGCAGGTGGGGCCACATCATTTCATCCAATAATTTTTTTTTTAATTTTCTTTAATAAGAGGCGTTATCCCACACCCTGCAAGTTAAGGGGGAGGCCTTAAAGCCCCCTATCTGACGTGGACGTGACGTGGCGTGATAAAGCCCCTAGGGGCTTTATCCCACACCCTCCAGCCTTAACGCCACTACAAGAAATAAGAGTAACAGGAGCGACACTTTTAGACCGTGGGGTGTGGGTTTGGGCATGGATTTGGGGCGTGGGAAGCCAACAAACGCCGCTTTAGCCACACCGGGGCAGCTTGGGTAGCGGTGGTGCCCCTCTGGCATGGCTATGAAGCCTGGCGTGGGGCGGGTTGGGAAGATGATGTGGTTGGCTGGGATTGGCTAGGAAAATCAGGCCGTTACCCATAGCCGTTTGGGCTAGCCGTTGGCCATGGCGGTTACCGCTATGTAAATCAAATCTTAAAATTTTTTTACTATTTTTTACCTGTAAATACTCACCCCAAACATCAATATTTTTGACATCTACTTTCTTCAAACTCAAATCTTCATCCAAAACCAACCCAGAAAAACAAAAATGGTTCATTGGACCAAGAGGAGGAGCTAGCGCTAGTGGCGTCAATCGTTGACGCACAACGAACGCTACGTCGTGGTCAAACCGCCTACTCGACACGAGCGTTTCAAGAATACCAACAACATGTTGGAAACGCGTGTCACAACTTGAACGCGTGTCAACATAAGTGGCGAGAGCTAAAACAGCACCTGGATTGGTTTAAAGCATGCCTCGACCGTGTGTCTGCGGGCGACCTAAGCTACGACGATCGAGTGGAGATCGCCAAAATCGAGTATAGGCACGATGGGAACTCGGAATATCGTTTGGTTCCCCACTTTAATATTTATCGTAGTTTGTAATTTTTTTTAGAATTTATTATGAAGTTTTTTTTTGTTTTTTTAGGATTTATTAAGTTGTTTTTTTTAGGTTTTATTAAGTTGTTTTTTTAATTTATTTGAATTTTATGTAACTTTTTTTAAATTAATTTAGTGGTGTATTTTATTTTATAAATGTCAAAATATAATATATATATATATATATATATATATATATATAGAAAGTATAATGTACAAAAAGCCTTAAGGTACGTTAACGTACGCGACACAAACACAACTTGCGTGATAATATATACATAACATGCGTGATTACTTTTTGTTCAATTGAACGTGCGTGATTTTTGCTCTCATGCGTGATTAACTGCTCCCATGCATGATTAACTGCTCCTATGCGTGATTAACTGCTCCCATGCGTGATTAACTGATCCATGCGTGATTATAGCCCTGATCTGATGGTTACGCTTGTCGCGTACGTGAAGTATGATAAGGCTTTTTGTATGTTAACCTTTCTCTCTCTCTCTATATATATATATAAATTTTCACATGTCTACCCACGCTATATATATAAATTTTCACATGTCTACCCACGCCAGCTAGCCCACGCCACTCCACACCTTACTTTTTTTTTGGGTGGCCTGGTGGAGCCCATCTCCACCACATGTCAACCCAAGCCCCCAACCAAGTCTCACTCCCAACAGTCTTAGACCTCCCATAGTGGAGGGTTTTTGGCTGTTTTTTCCAAAATAAAAACGCCCAACAACACCCAAGGACCACCCCGGGGGCATTTTTTTTCAAAAAAATCCTCCAAGACGTGGTTTTATCGACGCCTCTCTTCAAATTGTTTGGCCAATGAAATCATTCCAAATCAAATATCATTAGTTTTAAACTAAAAAAAACAAGAAAATAATAATTGTGTAATTATTAATGGGGCATTATCCTACTACGTTCATTTGTAAAAAAACGTCCCAAAATGCCCTACTGAAATGACACATATTGAAAAATATCCATGAATAAAGTCTCTACGCAACATGTAGAAATTCTCCTCTAAAAATCTGATCCTAGCGTTCAAAAAAAAAAAAAAGTCTGATCCGTGTTATAACATATGAGTTGAGATTCTGTCCCTTGATCTACAAAACTATCCGACGGTTGGTGTTATGTGGGTGTTTGGGGTTCCTTTTTTTGAAGGGAAAAGGACTTTTGAGGGGAAAAAATGACTTTTGAGAGTGTTTGGCTTTCCTTTTAAGGCAAAAGTCCTTTGCAAAAAACCAAAAGTCAGGTTTTTCTGACTTATTTTTGTGAGAAGTCCTTTTGGAAAAGTCAGAAAAAAGGAACCCAAACATGCTCTATGTCTTGACATCTCTTTCCCCCCAATCGCACAACCCTGAGACGCCACCGCTGTTGCTGGGTCTAAGACGACCACCACCACCGCCGGAGCACTATGCTGCCGCCACCTGAGACCCCCAAATTCTCCCCTCCATCGAAATTCTGTGGTCAATAATGGAAGGTGAACAACACAACAGCAGAATTGGATGTTGGAACCACCAACGGACAGGCTCGTTCTCTTGTGCAGACCAAAAAATCGTAAGTTAGGGTTTCATTACGCGATTTCGTTTGGTGTTTTTCAGTTGTTACATTAAACATATGGATCTAGCTTTTGATTGCTTGATGTTGTTGATTTTGATTTGATATTTGTATTGTTTGCCATATGAAATGCATGTTAGGGTTTTTAAAAGTTAGAACCCCTCATAAACTAAATAAGAACCATTTTTATCTGTATAGTACACTGACTGCATGATATAGCTGTGAGGCATTATTTCTGCTAATTTAAACATATGATATAGCCTTTGTTAATGTTGTTTTGTTTATTATTTTAACCACATGAAGGAGCACTTGAAAGTTTTAAAGTCAGTTGCTTGTCAAAATCGATCAAAATTATAAGCTGTGCAGAAGAGGTTTTCCCCTAAATTACTGTCCAATTGAAGTGCATATCGAGTCAATCTTTAATTATTCATGATTCAGTTGCTAATGTATTTGTTCGTATTTAAAATCCGACGGGAGAGGAAATAGGAATCCCTCATAAACTAAACAAGAACCTAGAGGGAGAGGAGAATAGTAAAAGTTTATTCTGTTTTAGTACATTAACTTCATGACATAGTTGTGAAGCATGATTTTTGCTGATATAGCTATATGATTGTCATTGTTAATGTTGGTTTGTTTAATTTTTTAATCGGGTGAAGGAGTACTAATAAAGTTTTTGAGATGCCTTTTGACGGAGATAAAAAACATTGGATGTGTGGAAGGATGGATGAATAAAGTCAATTTTCTGAATTATTGTATTTATGCATGATTCTTCAATAATCTATGGTTGCCCTAACCCATGAAAAAAAATAAGAAATTAAATGTTTTTCAAGAAACTGTTATATGTTTCTAGTAATTCATGTGATACTGATCGTTGAAGCATGATATCTCAAACTTCCTTCAATTTATTTTCATGGAATCCAAACAACTATAAAGTTTTACTGATGTCTATTTTGTGGCGTACGCATCACTTGAAGTAAATTGGTTGTTGGATAATCTTGACTCGTAGATTTCAAAAACGAATAAGTCAGCCGGATAAAAAGCTCAAATAATATTTGCATGGTCAATGTGACCGTTAGAAGTCTATTTAGCATGTGTTAATTCTTAGCTGGGTCAAATGGTTTGGTTGATTAAGCTGATTCTTTAAGAGAATTTAGAGTCATTATTAATTTGAATGAGTCATTGTTTACCTTGCATGTAATTGCCTATATAAGGCTTGGTTTGGTTATGGAATAAACAAGCATTTTTCTCCATTTTTTCTTTCTGCAAGTTGGTAGTTTTGGTTATCACTTTTCAATAAATACAAAAGCAAAAGTCATTGGCTAGTATGCGGGTTACTACTGGGTCATCCTCAAAGTAGTGAGATTTGCTTTTACTAGCATTTTCAGACACATGTAAGGAACTGTTTTTGTATTCATATATATATAGATTTGCTTCACATGCTTTCGGTTCTCATACACATTTGATGCTTATTGACTTAGGGGGAGCAAAAACCAAACCATAACCGAAATCCGAACCGTCAAAAATTAACCAAAACCAACATAATCAATCGGTTTTGCTTAAGTAAATATGATGAACCGACCATTCGGTTATGGGTATGGTTGATGTATCTCCGTTAACAGACTTTAAGCGTTACCGAACCGAACCTTGTATGTTTGTGATTTTCTGGAATAATATATAGTTGTTGGCTGCTGTACGCAGCATATAATCATGTTGTTGCTACAGAGATATACGATATGTGTTTGCTTGCCAGTTAATCAGGAAGCAATAATTGTTGTGTAGAGGCTTCGCTACTATATGGGGATTTGTCCCAAAAGGATTTCCTGCATTTTGTGCATAAATGTCATGGGTTCTTCGACATTGATTATGTCAACGTGATAACCAGCTATGCACACCATCTGTTTGATGAAATGCTTCAATGAAGCCCACTTCTATGAGAAATGAAGCATGGTTTATATTGTTTTGAACCTGTTTAAAATCTGCAAAATGCCAATTAGGCAACATCGTAAAATAAGGTCTAGCATAACATGTATACCAGTCAAGAACGTCTGTTTATTCAATGTCTTACAGTCACATATGCTTTTGTTTGATGTAGGCGTTTGTGGATTATAGCAGCAGCTACTTAGGAGTTAGGACTTGTTTCTCCGCAAGGCGGCAAGTAAAGAAAATCTAGGACACTTGTAAATCGTCTGGTATCTTATATACAGCCTCTGTCTGCTTCTATGAACACATATTAGCATCATAATCACTCCATCAAACATCAGAATCAAACGAGTGGGTGTTAATTGAAGCCACTTTAGGGTTTTAAATACAAAATTTCTAGTGTTAGTGTGTTCTGTTTACCCAGATCAGTAGCAAACATACAGTAACAATCATCAAGTGTTTGTCAAATTGTAAATATTTGTACATGCTATATATTCTTGACAAAACTGTAAGGCATGCTAAATGATGGATATAACTCGTGAATTATATATGCCTAAACACGGGCCTGGTTATATGCACGCAGTGTTCAAACTTCAGAAGTATATATAATGTATACATCTAGTGACAATTGGAAACAGAGCTATGATATAGAATTCAAGTATATATAATGTATACATCTAGTGTCAAGATGGTTTTCATAATGTTTTGATAATTTGTGTGTTCATAAACTCTCCAGCTTATGCCAGCACATGTTTTTAAGCATGTATCGCAAGAGATTGACACTCAACTGGTTGAAGAGACTTTTGTTTCTGAAGTTTCACCATATCTGTTTGTTTAGAAATTTTGCTTTAGTTCCCTTGGAAGTATAGGGACAATCATTATGTAATGTAGCTACTGATGTAATTAATTTACTGTGTTGTTGTATAGGGCTGTTATTGGGAAGAGAGAGGTGTTAGGTTATCGGGAAGTGGCGTACCGGTGTGATTTGAGAGCTGTTGGGAGGCTGTATCGGGACAGCATCGGTGATGAAACAGTACCGTGGGATGTTGTATAGGGCTGCCAAAACGGGTTAATATGAAAACAACCAAGAGCAAGTTTGAAGCAAGTGACTAAGCAAGAGCAAGAAACAAGTCGGATCTTTGTGAACCGATCAAGAAAGAGAAGAAGCAAGAAAGAAAGTTATTTTTCACCAAGAAAGAAAGAAGAAACAGGTAAAGATTAAGGGAGGTGAGTGTAGGGTTAATCTTAACAGGTTCTAAGCAGGTCATGGATACGGGTCAAAAGTGGATATTGGTCAGCAGGAAGTTTGTTTATTAAGTCACATATTTATTAGTGATTTTAAGTAGTCGTGTGTAGGTTTAGTGGGTCAAGAAAACGCGGCATAAATGTATGAGTTTTAGGAGATAATGTGTTACATGGTTAGTTTGTTTAGAGTCTATTTAATGTAAATTTGCAATGAATGAAAGGTGTGGGTTTTGAAGCAGTAATAATTTCATTTTAGTGAGGTTTTGATTTCCAGTGTTTGAAGCTTGAGACCATCGAATATTGTTGCTGTTTGTGTGATGTTCTTACAAGGACCGTTCAACCTTTTGAAAACAGATCATTTATACTCGTGAGATGAACATTGTTGCTGTGTTAAATATTTTATTATTAAGTCAGTTCAAACTGATTTTGCAATGCACATTTTTGTGCTCTATAATATTCTGCATGACACTTGTGGATTCGTAATAGAAGAAGTCATAACTTGATAGAATTCATCATGTGTCAAGTTGATATCTTGTTTTGGCTTTCAAATTTGTAGTTGCTGTTTTGCACTTGGCGGAAGGTGCATCGTCTTTATTGCTTCTCTGGATTATATAAAAAACGTATGTGATCGTGGTTTCTACCTGGATTGTTATCAGGAAGCAATATTGGTGAAACAAAGTCATCTTTTATCACCACTTTCCTCATAAAGAGCACTTTACTGGATTCCTCTGTCAAATCACTATGTTTCTTAGATTCTTGTTGAATTTAGAGCAACAACCTGCTCCTCCATTGTGAGGCGTTCTCTCACATACATCAGAGTCTCGACGGAAAACACATGGGACCCTGGTAGGAAGTGAGGAAGATAACTGCTCTATCCAACTCAACTTTAATGTTTTCAAGATCAAGAATCATCGTATTGAAGTTGTTGAGCTGACGCCACCTGAAAGGGGTATAATTGCTTCTTGAGATATATTATACTGGCAAGAACTTGGCATTGTGCAAGCTTTCAAGCCTAAAATCATTCTTGTCATAAAATTTCTCCAAATCATTAGTTAGGTGTTTTTGTGCGAATGTGTTTTCATAATCTATGTGAACTTTATATCAAAAATACCTCTATATACTTTTTTAGAACAAAAATCCACCCACTAAATATACTCCTAAATTTTACACCAATATTCAACACTTCTTGATATCATTAAACTAGTGTTGATTGCTTTAACCGATAAAAATGATTTGGCATAACATGGAATTTAATTTCAAGAACTTAAAAGTGTTTAAGAAAATTAAATAAGACCAATTAAATCTCCCAACCACTAATCCATACGTAATATAATAATTATCTTTTTTAAAGACCAAAACAAACATACATATTTGAAAAAAGGACTTCATTGTGGGATGACCGGATCATTTTCCCAATTTGGACTTATTTATTCGAGTAAAGTACTACGTATAAAATAGTAAAAGCTAAACAAAATCAATCACGGCGATTTTGGCAATGGGTGAGATAGCGTGATTGGTGAGATCGAAGACTAAAATTATATTGGTTTCATACTTTATTTGTAGCTTTGTAGAAATGCTAAACTTGTTGATTAAAATTTCCTTCAACGAGTTATTTTCACTAAATTATATTGTTTTCATACTTTATTTTTAGTATTGTAGAATGGCTAAACTTGATGATTATAGTTTTCAACGAGTTATTTTCATTAAAGAGGAGTGCTCAATACACATTATATATTCTTTTGTTCCCCTTAATTTGTAACTGCTTTTAGATGCATATTAGCCCTTAGATCAAGTTGAACTGTTTGGGTTATATGGTTTGAACGTAATGTTTAATATTTAGCAATAGAAGATTTCCCATGTGTATCTTTTCATTTCAAATTTTCTATAATTCAAATTGTGTAAATTATAAATTTTAAATTATGTAAATTTAAAATTTATTTCAAAACTAATATGTTGTCTTTTAAATTTCAAAAAAAGAAATTGAAATTTTCCTGATTATGGGTTGCTTTAAGCAATTTTATGTCATATGCATATTTTTTTAGTTACCTGAGATATTTCGTTTATATAATTTATAGACTTAATTGCCCGGATGGTTCCTGTGGTTTGTCATTTTTCACCTTTAGTCCCCACCTTTTTAAAATAACATCTATGTTCCCCGTGGTTTACTCATTTGTTACTCGGTTAGTCCTTATACTGGATGGGCGTTAAATTATTAAGTTAAGTCTGTGTAAAAATACAAATATACCCTTACTAATAAAAACAAAAACTAAATGATAAAGTAGTCAACTGGGCCCACCAAACATATCTCAATCTTCAATAAACCAATCCTCACCAAAACCATCGCCGTCTGCTTCATCAGACATACACCACCACCACCACCACCCCTCTTAAACCTTCACCGCCGGATCTACCCCACACCAACCAATAACCATACCAATCTGCCTCACTCTCACCAAATCAACACCTCCAAACTCCCACCACACGCCCGGAATTATTCTCCCCCATGAACGAATCGGACGTTCCCTGAACAACAACCTACTCCTCCATTGTGAGGTGTTCTCTTACATACATCAGGGTCTCGACGGAAAACACATGGGACACTGGTAGGAAGTGAGGAAGATAACTGCTCTATCCAACTCAACTTTAATGTTTTCAAGATCAAGAATCATCTTATTGAACTTGTTGAGCTGACGCCGCCGGAAAGGGGTATAAATGCTTCTTGAGATATATTATACCGGAAAGAAACTTGGCATTGTGCAAGCTTTCAAGCTTTGCTCAATGTTCAAACACTGGTTGTAGTTTTCGCATTCATCATTTCTCTAAGACCTTAATCATCAAGACTAAGAATGATGGCGCTTTTTCCAAGATTTCTGACTTTCTCCATCAGGGAAGTTGTCAAATTAATTTAACCTAAAATTATTCTTGTCATAAAATTTCTCCAAATCATTAGTTAGGTGTTTTTGTGTGAATGTGTTTTCATAATCTATGTGAACTTTAAATCAAAAATACCTCATATACTTTTTTTAGAACAAAAAACCACCCACTAAATATACTCCTAAATTTTACACTCCTTGATACCATTAAACTAGTGTTGGTTGCTTTAACCGATAAAAATGATTTGGAAAAGCATGGAATTAAATTTCAAGAACTTAAAAGTTTTTAAGTCCAAACGTAATGGGCGTTTTTTGCCCCCAATCCCGCCCAAACACGTCGGGGAACCACTCCCCTGGGCGCGTTTGGCTGTTTTTTGTGTTTTGGCATGTTTAAAATCACGCTTGGAGCAAATTTGAAGGGCCAATCACATTTAATCTTCCTTTTTTTGGCCAATAGCTTTTTTTGTAGGTTTTTTTAATTTTTATTTAATCTCTACACCCTTTAACATAATGTCCACATCCCCACTACACCCCTTTTAGAAAAAAACGCCCAATAATGCCCCTTGCTGACTGTACTGCCACATGGTGAAAAACGCCCAAGGGTGTGGGCATTATTCACCCTTACCACTACGCATGGTCTAAGAAAATTAAATAAGACCAATTAAGTCTCTCAACCACTAATCCATACGTAATATAATATTTATTTATCTTTTTAAAGACCAAAACAAACGTATATATTTGAAAAAAGGACTTCATTGTGGGATGACTGGATCATTTTCCCATATTGGACTTATTTATTCGAGTAAAGTACTATGTATAAAATAGCAAAAGCGAAACAAAATCAATCACCGATTTTGGCAATGGGTGAGATAGCGTGATTGGTGAGATCGAAGACTAAAATTATATTGGTTTCATACTTTATTTGTAGTTTTGTAGAAAGGCTAAACTTGTTGATTAAAGTTTCCTTCAACGAGTTATTTTCACTAAAGAGGAGGGCTCAATACACATTATATATTCTTATGTTCCCCTTAATTTATAACTGATTTTAGATGTATATTAGCCCTTAGATCAAGTTGAACTATTTGGGTTATATGGTTTGAACGTAATGTTTAATATTTAGCAATAGTAGATTTTCCATGTGTATCTTTTCATTTCAAATTTTCTATAATTCAAATTGTGTAAATTATAAATTTCAAATTATGTAAATTTAAAATTTATTTCAAAATTAATATGTTAGTCTTTTAAATTTCAAAAAAAGAAATTGAAATTTTTCTGATTATGGGTTGCTTTAAGCAACTAGGAGTATACCCGTCCGGTGGACGGGGTTTTTAACGTTGACATAACAATTATTTCTTTGCATTCTAAACAAAAAAATATTATTTGTTTTAAAAAGAGCCAAAATGTGTGTTACCATACTCAATCAATAGGAAAAAGAATGTTTTTACCCACTCGGTGGCCCAGGTACTTTAATGTCATAATAGTATCACTATATATAATTGCATTTTAAACAAAACATATTTTGTTTAAGACCATACAATCCATATAAGGTCGAATTGAAGGAGACCCAATACCATTGAAGTTATATCACGAGCATGATTGAAAAAAGTAAAATTGGGAACTTTCTTGTAACAAACACTGAATACACAATAATGCATAACTTAAGTCTTGGACCATTCAAATAAACACTTACAGAAAATAAGAGACCATAATAAGCTGCAAACAGCAGTCCGGTTGAAAACAAACTAACTTGATCAGGTGCAAATTTCAACTTCCATCTTCATCTTCATCCTCATCCTCATCTTCCTTCCAGTTGAATATATCCCCACAACCATCCACAATAGCATCCTCCAATGTATACTCGTCACGACTATCCTTGGCCCACCTCACAGTCACCGTCCGACCATACAACTCGTGCACATTTTGTTCACAAAAATGGTCAGGTGAAAGTTTGCATTAATTCTTTTATCCGTTGTCATTACCAAGAAAGAGTATGACTGGCAATACAAAAACTGTGAATTGAAATTACCCACCCACTGATCCATGGTGTCGAGTGAAATCCAAGCAGAGCGATAGTTTGCAAATTCAACAAAGACATAACCTCTACATCTCCCACTTTTTCTATCCGTCACTGCTTTAGTGCAAGTTGTCACACAAGTTTAATTTAGAATAACAGAAAGAAAAACCATACTTCATATCTCCATACCTTCAATAATGACTTCACAGTTTACACTAAAAGCTTCTCGCAAAAGCGTACTATTTATTTCCGGTCCAAGTCCTGCAACCAGAAGCAATGTTATCACAAACACAACATGCATGATCCTACTGGACTGACTGGTTGGTTTTAGTTACCTCCTACAAACAGTTTCCAATTTGACGCGCATCGTATCATTGCCACTGACGACATGAACTCATTGTTGGTGACGGTCTGCCTTAGTATATTACCACCTCTCTTGAACAATGCCATCTAAATACAACAATTCAAGTTAAAAAAAACAACATGCCAGTTTACATATGCTGATCCGAAAACCTTAAATCTGGAATCTTTACCTTAAATTCCTTATACTGAATACACAATAATGCATAACTTAAGTCTTGGACCATTCAAATAAACACTTATAGAAAACCCCAGAAGCAAAATTGGGAACTTTCTTGTAACAAAACTGGTGTGGGTGAACTTGACCCGTTTGAAAAAAGCAAAATTGGGAACTTTCTTGTAACAAACAACCGAATTGAAGGAGACCCAATACCATACAATCCATATACAATAAAGGCACTAAAAGCTACTAACAACATATAAAGATACAAAGATTCATGATTGTTAACCGAAAAAAGGTAAATTAAAGGTAAAAACAGGACGATTACAACCCGTGAAGGGGTTCTAATCCAGAACAGCTTCACATAACTGATGTTTAACAGCTTTAAAGCCACTGATTTAGTGGCTAAAAGTGCTTCGGAAGATGAACAGCAACAAATTAAGATAAGAAGCTTACATTCTGACCGAATGCAGACTGACCAGAGTAAGGCTGCGAGTTTGACTATTGTTGTTGTCCAGATGCATTACTCCCTCTCTACGAACACACTTTTTCACACGAACAATAAATTCAAACACCTGCAATTTATTACAATTCCATAGATTGAAACCCTAACACATTAAAACGTAAATTACCCGAGCAGGCTTCCGAGCAGGCTTGTCAATAACGGGATCGACAATTTGATTTGAGAACAACAGAGCATATCGATTGCGATGGCCGCTGGCAATGGAACAGAATAAAAGCTCTCTGATTACGGATTCACGTGATTTGAAATCATCGATGGTTCAAGCGAGAGCGATGGTGGTGCAGCCGAGTTTAGGGTTCAGATGTGTCATAAAAGGGTAGTCGAGATTGGAATATAAAGAAAGAGCAGAAGCAGTTGAGTTGCTGAACGTGGGACCGAATAAAGTGATAACCGCCCAAAATAAGGAGAGAGAATGCTCAACCTCCAAGAACCGCTTGTTTCACAGTTTTTTTTCTGAGTTTAGATGGTTAGGATTTAATCTTTTGGAGATCTGACGGTGGTAATTTAATTTGATAGTGGTTACAAACTACGTTGTCCATATAATATATAATTTTATGTCATATGCATATTTTTTTAGTTACGTGAGATTTATATAATTTATAGACTTAATTGCTCGGATGGTCTCTGTGGTTTGCTATTTTTTCACCTTTAGTCCCCACCTTTTTAAAATAACATCTATGTTCCCTGTGGTTTGCTCACTTGTTACTCGGTTAGTCCTTATACTTGATGGGCGTTAAATTATTCAGTTAAGTCTATGTAAAAATACAAATATACCCTTGCTAATAAAAACAAAAATTAAATAATGAAGTACTCAACTGGCCCACCAAACATATCTCAATCTTCAATAAACCAATCCTCACCAAAACCATCGCCGTCTCCTTCATCAGACATACACCACCACCACCACCCCTCTTAAACCTTCACCGCCGGATCTACCCCACACCAACCAATAACCATACCAATCTGCCTCACTCTCAGCAAATCAACACCTCCAAACTCCCACCACACGCCCGGACTTATTCTCCCCAATGAACGAATCGGACGTTCCCTGAACCGTGACGTCAGCGCCGGAGTCGAACGAAAGCTCGAGCCACTGGCAGTCTCCAGAGCTTCTTGAGCGGCGAAGTTGTACTCATCCAGAATGTTCAATTTGAAGGTAATTGAACTCTAACTCACATTCCCTTCTTAAATTGGTGTTCTTATTTCATTAATTTGGATATGTTTGTTTGATGTTAAACTTCAGCAAGCTGGTGAAGAAGCATATCAAGATGAGTTTTCTTTGTCTTCAGTTATGCATTAAATTTGGTTTCAGATTAAGTTAAATCTTCATTAAATTGTGTTTTTAAAATTTAAACCTACTATCTGTTGTGTATGTGATCATGGTTATACTTATGGATGTAGAAATTCATGTATCAATAAATCTGTTTTTCCGGCGAGCGGATCTTGGCCGGCCGGAGGATAATTTTAGAGTTGTGGGAGAAACACACAAGGGGTGGAGATGGAAATCAAAGAGGTGGGCCTATGGGAGCTTTTTAAAGATTAATAATTAAGTTTTATATTGTTTAAATTGGTTTTTTAATTAGTAAGGGCAATTCTGTCATTTACATGGATTTAACTGAGAAAACTAACGGTCATCAACTCCAGGGACTTATTGCATGTTTAACGCACTATAATTAGTTTTCGGCATTTGGATAACCTGTTTCTTTGACCCGTAAATTGCCGCCATGATTTTCTGATGATCTGCTACTCTTTTTGCGTGGTTAATGATATTTTTTTTCACTTTTACATTCTACATTTTCATTATTATGATAATTTAATAACATCTTGTGCAGTTATTTGCGTAAGATACTATCAAGAAAAGGTTGACTCCTAAACTCAGAGAAAAGTCAAAGCTTCGTATACCTGAGTCATGAATTGCAGGTGTGTTGTGGCTGGAATGAGCTTCACCATATGTGCTAACCTGAGTCATACCTAAGTCAAAACCCGACTCACGGTCTAGGTAAAAAAGTTGACCTTTTTTATTTACAACTGAAATAACTTTCATCTAGAGGTGGAAATTAGACCGTTTACTCGCAAATTGGTGGTTTGAGTTGTGTTTTATCGGAAATTGGTGGCTTGAGTTGTGATTTATCGCAAATTGGTGGTTTGAACAGCCTGAAAGTCGGCCAAAAGTTTATTTTTTTTATATACAATCTTTTAATTCATTTCCTTAATAAATATTGATACTGTTATCATAATAATATCCTTTTTTTTTGTAATCACAACCAACTATAATGTAAGGGGCTTATGACCATTATGACAAAACCTATAGACTTCTGCTTAATTAGCACATAAGTCCCGCAATATTATTTATGCATGAGTAAATTCTTTAAACTTTAAATCTTAATTGCCCTAATAACTATACAAAAAGCGCTTTTTATTGTCCTGACTCGGCTATCTTGTCACCTTGTGTTTTTTTCAGAGGGGCATGTACAACAATCTTGTAGATGCTTTTTTAAAGATTGTAAAGGAAGAGGGGCCTGCAGAATTCTACTAGGGACTCACACCAAGTTTATTTTAGATCTCCTGTATGCTGCTACAAACTATTTGGCATACGATACATTTCGGAAGGCGTAAAAAAAGATAAAGTTGGCAATATTGCAACTTTGTTAATCGGTTCAGCAGGTAGAGCAATTTCACGTAGTGCCACTTTCACGCTTGAAGTGGTATGTGGTCAAAAACATATGCAATCAGGAGTTGTAAACGGGCGGGACTATGATAATATGCTTCATGCACTTTTGTCCATTCTTGAAAAAGAAGGGGTTATGGGTTAGTATGGTCGGTTGGGCCCGGATTTTATCAAAATAGTTCCGGCTGCTGGGATTTATTAAAAGACACCATTCTTCTCACTGAATTTCAATTTTACTGTGGAACATGACTCTGAAGACACTTTGGTAAATGTTCATCACGAATGCTGGTCCTGTTTACGATGCTCTGGAACATGGGTCAGTTATTTCTTGAACCTGAAGCAAAATCCAATATTCATCTAAGTTAACAATATCTTTTATGCATAATATTAACCTCATGTTACCATGGTTTTTCCCTTTAGTAGTTTGCATCCTCAGGTCATGGGAACCAAATATTAAAGCACATTGCTTGAAGTAATTGATGCCTAAGATTGGGTGTTAATGGTTATGCATTAACTGGATCTTGATAAGTCTTTTTAATGTGTCAGCGAGTTGTAGCCAGAATTAAAGGAATTGCTGCAATTGTGCAGATAAAGGAGGTTGCATGTGTTCTGATAAAGGACCTTGGTAAGAATTAAAGGAATTGCTGCAAAGTTGAAAAGTAGGTTGTTGGACTTTCATAGGTCAAACAGATTTGATTTGATTGACCATAGAAGCTAAGTTTAATACCCTTTAATCATACTAACTTTTGGTGTTTTGATTTCCAGATTTCGAGTATGAAGCAACAAATAATATCATAAGAGAGATAATCACCCCTTTAAGAATGCAATATATGTTTTATATGTTTGAAATCTTGTGCGCTATTGTTACGGCTAAACAGGTTTGTACCTAAAGTTATTTCATTAGACATGAGTTTTGCATACATAGCTTCACTATTTATAGCTCAACTATTGACTTATTTGGGTGTAAGTGGATTTCATTCTCACGTGTATGCAATTGTATACTGCAGCAGTAGTAGTATATTGCATCAGTAGGTTAAAATCAATTGGAAATTAATCAGTTAACGTTTGTAGTTGAGTCAGTATCTATTTTAGAAAGTCACTTGATATTATGGGTAGGTCTTTAGTGCTGTAATACCAGACTGATAAGTGACTTTGAAAGATAACAAAGTCACATATGTCACAGTTCCAGTTATTGTTCCAGTTAAGTTGCCAGACGGATATCATATGATTGTTGGGGGTCAAACCAGGTGAAATCTGAACGTGTTGACCAGAAGTTGGGTGGAGTTTGTACTGGTGCCACTTTGCTTCTATGGGAAGTCAAAAAAATAAGCAAAAGTCATTGGCTATTAAAGTGGGTGACCACTGGGTCATCCTGAAAGTAGTGAGATTTGCTTTCACTAGCTTTTTCAGACTCAAGGAACCCTTTTTGTATTCATATATAGTATATACATAGATTTGCTTCAGGTGCTTTTGATTCTCATAAACATTTGATGCTTGTTGACTTAGGCTGGACGGTATGGTGACGCGGGGGGGTGGGTTGGGGGGGGGGGGGGGGGGGTGACGGAGAGGACGTCGAGAAGAAAGAAAGGGGGCCCACCTGTTT
The DNA here is from genome assembly GCA_030545235.1 of Helianthus tuberosus. Classification (NCBI taxonomy): domain Eukaryota; kingdom Viridiplantae; phylum Streptophyta; class Magnoliopsida; order Asterales; family Asteraceae; genus Helianthus; species Helianthus tuberosus. Next base: position 650,047 of record JARYGA010046138.1, read on the forward strand.
GCTCCGTCGCAAACGTCTCAATTCGGACGATGGGGACGGGACGGAGGGGGGGGGCGGCGTGGTGTGCCGGGCGTCGCCGAGGGAGGACGGGGCTGAGGACGGACCATACCGTCCAGCCTTAGGGGTGAGCAAAAACCAAACCATAACCAAAATCCGAACCGTCAAAATTAACCAAATATTAACCGAAACCGATATAATCGACATAATCAATCGGTCATGGTTAAGTAAATATGATGAACTGACCATTCGGTTATGTTTATGGTTGATGTATCTCCGTTAACAGACTTTAGGCAATACCGAACCGAACCAAACCTTGTATGTTCGGGATTTTCTGCAATAATATATTGTTTGCTGCTGTACACACCATATAATCATGTTGCTGCCACAGCGATATACGATATGTGTTTGCTTGCCAGTTAATCAGGAAGCCGAAGCAATAATTGTTGTGTTAGAGGCTTAGCTACTATATGGGGATTTGTCCCAAAAGGATTTCCTGCATTTTGAACATAAATGTCATGGGTTCTTCGACACTGATTATGTCAACGTGATAACCAGCTATGCACACCATCTGTTTGATGAAATGCTTCAATGAAACCCACTGCTATGAGAAATGAAGTATGGTTTATATTGTTTTGAACCTGTTTAAAATCTGCAGAATGGCAATTAAGCAACAACATAAAATAAGGCCTCGCATAACATGTATATCAGTCAAGAACGCCTGTTTATTCAATGTCTTACAGTCACATATGCTTTTGTTTGACGTAGGGGTCGTTTGTCTATCCCTATATAATAATTTTTTCTATCCGGTTCAAGTCGGGTTTTCTAATACCAGGTATTATAATACCCTATTTACGGGTTCAGGTAGGGTCGGGTATGCCTCGGGTATTCATATTTTTTTGGATAAATCATAGAAATATAACATGCAAAACCTTTTTATTTCATAAAACATAGAAATACATGACACCTAAATAATCATTGAACCGGATCGAATAAGATGATGAACATAGATAGCTTCGAATAACTTGATCGTCTTTGTTTATTGTTCGTCATCAAAGACCCCTTTTATAGGGTATAGAGATACAATGTAAACCAAACAAATGATCATAATACACTTTCTAACGGCTATATAGCCGTTAGCAAGGTACAAAATTCGAAAAAACATAAAAAAATGAAAAAAACCTGAACAGGGTATTGGGAAACCCGGACCGGGTATTGAAAAAACCCGGTTCCGGGTTCGGGTTGAAACCGGGTACTCGTAAAACCGGGGTTGAAAACGGGTATAAAAAAACCCGGTTCCGGGTTCGGGTTTTATAACAGAAATGCATACCCAACCCCTACCCTATGGGTAGGGTCGGGGTCGGGTTCGGGTATAAAAAACCCGGGTTTTATAATACCCGGTTCCGGGTTTTATTTTCAGGTCCGGGTTCGGGTTTTTTGTGCACCACTATGTATGATGACAGTTATTGGCTCATAGATATGGGCTTTTACTTGCTCAAGTAAAAGAAATGCTATTATAAGCCCATCTGTAGAAAATAAATATCAAAAGTTCAACTTCAACCTCATCTGTTGTTTTTTCTTCACGTTCAAACCCCTAATAACCAGGCACCCTTGCAACTGCCAGAAAACAAAGTCCAATGATGTTATATTCACTCCATTCTCTTCATACACACAGGTCCTCCCCTATAAGGTTTGATAAGTTTAAGGGGTGCAATTACAAAATATCAAGGGGTGTGCGTGGGATTTTAGCGTATTTACAACACTAAATCCTTTTTTTCCAAGGAGGGCGGCCGCCCACCCTCCAATACAGGTAGGTTTGCCCTTGTTTGTGCTAATGTGTTTTGATAATCTATGTGAACTTTAAATCAAAAGTACCATTATATACTTTTTTTAGAACAAAAACTCACTCACTAAATATACTCCTAATTTTTACACTAATATTCAACACTCCTTTATACCATTAGAGTTGTTATTTTAACCGATGAAAATGATTTGGCATAGCATGGAATTAAATTTCAAGAACTTTAAAGTGTTTAAGAAAATTAAATAAGACCAATTAAATCTCTCAACCACTAATTCGTACTTAATATGGAAGCTCCATGGAGCATTTATCCCCACTTGAACAAAAGGAAACATAACCTCTTTTAATAAAACCAACTAGAAAGGATGATAATAATACAATGTTAATGATCTATTTGTTAAATGAAAAATATGAATATAATTATAGTCAGGGTCGGCCCAAGCCCAATTATTATGAAGCTAGGGCTTTAGGCCTCCAAAATTTAGGGCCTTTTTCTAAAAAAAAAATATACTAATAGTACACATATTATATTTACTAGATAGCTTGAATCATAAAAGTCTAAAGGTAGTTTGGTGTTAGTAAGCCTGTTTCTCTTCTCCATAGACATGGGTTCGAATTCCAGTAGTCTTACATATTTTTTTTAACTATCCTGCTATAAGCATTTGATCCGAGCAACCACATAAAAGAAAACGCATTGTTTTCTTTTCTATCTAATTAATTTTTAAGAATTAATTAATCAACTTTTCTATCTATTTATTTTTCAATAATTAATTCATCGATATTTAGTTAAAACATTGTTCCTCTACAAGTAAAAGCTGAATATATAAATCAGCGAATAATATAAAATCGGAGGATCGAATTTTTATTTTGCTTTGAGCCTCCATAATGGTTGAGCCGGCCCTGATTATAGTATACTTAACTTCAATAAATATAGACGTAGAAATCATTATTTACATAACTAAATTTAATGTATTAATTTATACTAGGTTTATCATCGTCACCGCGTTGCGGCGAACTTCTTTCGTTATTTAATCTGTGTTTACATGTGTTTTGAAATCTCTATGAGCGCGTTGCGCACAGAATCGCTGACAAGAATAAAAAAGAAAATGTAGAAAAAAACACTAAAAGATAACCGACAGAAAATCAACCAAAAAAGTTGTATGGTAATGATATTGTTCGTATGAAACACGTGGTCAGAGATGAGCAAATGGTAATGGGTACCGGTACCGAATTTCCCAAACTGAAATATCTTAAGTACCAATTCGGTACCAACTTTTGGCGCTCCTGGTACCGGTTCGCTACCGGTTTTTACCTTTATATACCGCCATACCAGAATCGTAACCAGTATTTTCGGTACCACTACCGATTCGGTATCGGTTGGCACCGAGCTCATCTCTACCCCTGAAACTAAAAAAAAAAGAAATCATTAAAAGTTGAAGAAAATCAACAAAAAAAAGTTGTACGCTACCGTTGTTGTTCGTACGGTACCGGTGATCAGAAATGAGCAAATGGTATCGGGTAGTATTTATCCCAACACGTGATTAAAAAAATCATTAAAGTTAAGAAAAATAATAAAGAAAATAATTATTGTTATAATATTTAAATAATATAGGTGTTAAAAATATATATATATATATATATATATATATATATATATTATTATAATAGTAAATTACTATTTGTTAGCATTGTTCATTGGTATATATATATATGGGAGTATTATTTTGAGAACACTAAATATTGGGAGAACCATGAGAATAAATGAGAAAACTAATTAAAAACAATTTTTTTAATACAAAACTCAATGTAATTAAAACATAATAACAAAAAAAGAATTTACAACATTAAATAATTCATTTTTACTCTCAAAATGACTCTTATTAAAATTTTTACACATGTGTAAATTTGTTAAATACAACAATTTTACACATGTGTAAATGAGAAAGCTTACACATGTATAAATTTTCAATATTTAGCAATATATGTAAATTTAAACGTGTAAATTTAATTTCTAATATTATATTCGAATAATAATGATAAGTGTAAAAAAAATTCGAATTTGAATTGTTTTTACCATGTTCTTGTGATTTTTCCATTCGTTTTCACGGTTCTCACAATATTTATCGTTCTGATTTAAACATTCCCCTATACATATAATTAAATGTCTCAACCACTAATCCATAAGTAATATAATATTCATCTTTTAAAAGACCAATACAAACATATATATTAAAAAAACCAGACTTCATTGTGGGATGACTCGATCGTTTTCCCTATTTAAACTTATTTATTCGAGTAAAGTACTACATATAAAATAGCAAAAGTGAAACAAAATCAATCACGACGATTTTGACAATGGGCGAGATAACGTGATTGGTGAGATCAAAGACAAATTATTTCGGTTTCATACTTAATTTCTTGTTTTGTAGAAAGACTAAACTTGATGATTAAAGTTTCCTTTTAACTAAAGAGGAGGGCTCAATATGCATATATAAATGCGATAACATCAAAACCTACATTTAATAATTTGATTACTGGCTTAACTTTATAGTGATTAATATGATCTTCGGCCACTGGTTTCATGGATTAGTGACACCAATTGTTTATCACCATTAAAATTACACTTTCAAAATAGATTTTAAGGGAGTGTGTGTTTGTCGTTAAAAATACTTTAATCATTAGTTAAAATTTAAAAGAAAACAAACAAATAAACTAAAAGTAACATAGATCTTTTATATAATTTATTCCATGACTACTAATCATAATTTTCTCCTCATCTCTCTAAAAATCTCACTTACTTAATAAGATTTCTTGGGTGATGATATTCTTATCTTCTACTTGTCTTCATCCTTAAATTTTGTAGCAGTTGCCGAACACGACGAGACAAGTTACTATATATTTTCTTTTTGAACTGCTTAAAGATTTCACCAATGGAATTTGAATCTGTGATATGAAAACGCAAAGCCTTATGCAACACCTTATACCATTAGGCCAAAGGCCTTTTGGTAGATGGCCATGGGTAAACATTTGTGGCCGGTGAGATAAACATATTAAACCATTCATTAGGTTTCTTTTAATCGCATTAGATAGTTATTAAATTCTATAAACAATCAACTTTTTTAAGATACTAATGGATTAAAAAACCAGGGAATGTTCTTACCGAGAAATGAGAATGGTGTTTTTGTGTGAATGTGTTTTCATAATCTATGTCAATATTGAATTAAAATTGCTTCTATAGTTCTATTTATTTTTTATTACAACATACACATACCCATTATACACCAATGTTCCCCATGGTTCTCGAACCATAATTATTATGGAAAACACCTTTCTATACTCCTTGTCACCACAAGACTATGGCTACTTTAACCCTTGAAGATAATTTGCCATAACAAAAAAATCAGAATTTAGGAAATTAAAAGTGTTCAAGACATAAGAAGTTGTTATAAGAATAATGAAAGGTGCGCATTCTTTAGTGGTTTTCTAGATTATAAAAAAAGAATAAGGGTAATCATGTGTTTAACTTGTTTATGACCGGGAAACAATATTGGTAAAAAAAAAAAATCATCTTTGTCAACGTGGCTTTTTATTTCTTTTGAATACATTAAGTTATTAACCGGTACAAAATTATTTTCAGCCCATTGAGCATGATCCCCACATGGCCACTTGTACCAAAGCAGCCATAATCTTTTTAATTATAGAACCAATTAATTCCCTTAACCACCGATCCATATGTGATATAATATTTATTCTTTTAAAGACAAAAACAAACATTCTGGCTGGCATGAGTACTCATTTTCCCACTTTGGAATTATTTATTCGACTAAAGTATTACATACAAAAATATAAAATAGCAAAAGAGAAAACTCATCACCATGATTTTGGCAATGGTGAGATAGCGTGTTTGGTGGTATTGAATACTAAAATTCTATTGGTTTCACACTTTTGTTTCTGGTTTTCAAGAAAGGTTTAATTTAAGAAAAGTTAAATTTGATGATTAAAGTCTCGTTCAACTAGTTATTTTAAAATTTTCACTAAAGAGGAGGATTCCTTACACATTATACACTACGACAAAATACGATACAACATCTCACGATACGATACGATACGTCACTATATAATACGATACGAAACGTCATGATAAAACCGTAAATAAAATAAGAATACAAAACGTCACGCTAAAATATAATAGAAAATACAAAACAAAACATGTAAAAACAATACTGAAAAAAAACAACCATAAACATAAACACAAACAATCACACCCAAACACCATTCTTTAAACTCTCAAAAATATTTGGTCTGTATATAACTCGTATAGTATAGAAAAGATAAGGTGTTCAAATAGATTTCGGATCAGTGTCCAACTTGTAAAGTGGGTTAGTAGTTTTTTTAGAGTAAAATGCCCGGTTAGTCCCTGTGGTTTGGTAAAATTTCATCATTAGTCCCCAACTTTTGGAAATTACACCCGTGCTCCCTGTGGTTTGACAGTTTGTTACTCGGATAGTCCCTGGAGTGGATGTCCGTTAGTTTCGTCGTTAAGTCCACTTGAAATGACTAAAATGCCCTTACTCAAGAAAAAAAATCTTTTTGTTTATTTGTGGGGCCCACATACCACCAGCTCATCCTTAACCTCCACCCATCAGCTTCCACCACCATTAACAACCATGCTCTCATCAGATCAAAATAGAGAGAGATAAATCACGAGAGAGAGAGAGAGAGAGAGAGAGAGAACTTACGAGAGAGAGAAGCCGGTGAACTTTAGATCAACGACCCCACTCCGGCATGTGCATCACCATGAGGCGTTCAACTGCTAAAGTGAGGAAAGGGATTCCATCGGAGATGTCAGACTCGTATCTGGTCGGATTAGGGTTTCGTTGTTTTATTGTGATCAGAGATAGCAATTATGGTTAATGTTCCAGCGATGGGGAGATATTGGTGATATTGCAGGTTGACAACTACGGCAGCGACCATTTGAAATTAGGTTTTTGTGGTGGGGGTCGACACCACCTTCCACCATCACCATTACAACCACCTCCTACCACAACTACCACCGTTTACCACATCCCCTTCTCCACCACCGTCATCCACCTCCCCTTCCCTACCATCGCCACCCACCTCCACTACCGTACAGAAGAGAAGAGATAAGTGGGGTGGAACCTAAACAATGCATCTTCATTGTCTTATCTTGTTGTGTGTCATCGTTAACTACCAGGTACCACCACCGCTTTGTTTGTAGCCCCAAATCGATTTGATTTTTAAAATTAGGGTTTCGTTGGTTTGATTTTATGGAAGGAAACAGGGATTCTTCATCCGTTTGATGGTGGTTGGTATTGTGGCGTTGGGGATGGTGACAGCTGGTGGTTGCATTGGTTATGGGGTTGGAGGCAGGTGGTGATGACAGTGTATGATGGAGGTGGTGGTGATGTGGGAAGCACAACTATTGGGTTTTATGTACAGACAAGAAATTTTTCAAAGGCTTTATTCATTATGTGTGTGTATAGGGGTAATTTTGTCATTTAACACAGATTTAACGGAAAAAACTAACGGACATCTACTCCAGGGACTATCAGCGTAACAAACTGTCAAACCACAGGGAGCACGAGTGTAATTTCCAAAAGTTGGGGACTAAGGGTGAAATTTTACCAAACCACAGGGACTATCCGTGCATTTTACTCTTTTTTTTAAAGATATTATATAGCATCCAACTTGTAATTGTTTTAAGTGGATGTCTTGCATATGCATCTGAAAACATGTGAAGCGCACCTTAACATTTTTTTGTTTTCCAAGAATAGCATGTGCTCAGCTTCAATATAAAATCATATCCTGAATTCGCATCCAATGTTTAGACCGTGGGGTATGGTGGGGCGTGGGTTGGGAGCATAGTGTGACACGTGGACTATGGCACACCCAAGACCAAAAGCCAATTTCAAAGGGGTATGGTGAGGCGTGGGTTGGGTGGCGTGGTGAAAAGGCCAATTTCAAAGGGCTAGTGCTCTTGGCCAATGAGGTTCCGCCATGTCATGTGGTAGCCCCGCCCCACGTCCGGCCTTAAACTCCCGCCCAATGGGTCACGTCCAAACCCACCCGGAGTGGTGGTTTAGGCGTTTCTCTCCAACCCACGCCCCAACCCCGCCCCATACCCATAGTCTTAACAAGGATCATGTGATATCTTCAAACTTTTACATTTTCAAGGCCTGACTTACTTTTCTTTGTATTTCCGGAGGTGACCCAATATAGATTTAATCAATAAATCATTTTTACGGTCCCAACAAAAAATTGGTTATATTTTAATAAAAACTAGTGTTTACAAGTTTTTTTATAAATTCATAAGATTTTTTTTTTCTAAGAGGGCGGTTGAAAATTTCAAGGGGTGCAGTTAAAAATTTTTAAAGTGTAAGATCAGGATTTTATACGAAATTTAACCCTAATTTTTTTAAGGATTGCAACCACCCACCTACACCAATAGGTTGGTACGATCCAAGTTGGATTATGACCAGAAATCAACATCGGTCAAAAAGTGTCAACTTTGTTGACGTGCCTTCTAATTTCCTTTTGTATATATTATAATTGTATGCATTAAGTTGAGTAGAAAATTCTTAAAACCACACTGATCATGGTCCCCACTTAAACAAAAGGAATCTTAATCTTTTTTTATAGAACTAATTATTTCCCTCGACCATTAATTGATACTTATAAGTTTTTTATTCAAGACAAAATTAACATATATTTATTTAGAAAATATCGCACTTGTAAAATTATGCCTTGATAAAAAAGACCAAACCGAAAATTGACTATAATCTAACCTGAAAAAACCAAACCGAAAATTATATAACTGAAACATTTTTCTTGATCCCTAAATTTTGTACCAGTTGCCAAACACAATCAGACAAGTGACTATACATTTTTTTCTTTTTGAACCGCTTAAATTTTGTCGCCAATGAGATTTGAACCCTCATCACATGAAAAGGTAAAGCCTTATCTAACACCTTAATACCACTAGGCTACATGGTATGGAATCAATGTCTTAAATACCGGTATGAATCGGCCGGTTATACCGGTTAAACCGGATATCGGACACGAGTCTTGTATGAAAAAGGCCGGCAAAACCCGAATACAGTATGTCTTATGTACCAGCGGTAAATCCGGTTCTACCGGTTCAAACCGTTGAACCGGATTGCATTATCTTAAGATTTGATTTCTTAATTTTAATAAAATACGATATTAAGGTAATATTGATCTTCCATATTTTCGGTAATTAACCTAGTGCCTTCTATTCCAATATTTCATTGTTGTTTAAACTATTACTCACTTCATACTATGCAATATTGTTTATAACTAATAAAAATATTCTTAAAATGCTTAATAGTTTACAATAAAAATAGTTGTTTTTAGATAAAACTATGATCAGTTACATAAATCCTAGTTGATATTGGATTGTTTTTTGAGATGAATTGGTATTTTATGGAATTTATAGGGTTAACAAGTAAGCGGTTCAAGGCTTCAAGCACCCGATACAACCCGGTTTAACCTGTTGAACCATTTTAGAGCCCAACCCGGTATGACTTAAAAACCGGTTTTTAAAACATTGTATGGAATGAAGCCCCTAAGGGCTCCATTGCGCCACCTCAGCGCCACGTATGCACCACCTCATCCAACATCAACCAATAACTCCCAAATTATCAAATAAGAAATGGGACAAAGCCCCCTAAACAACTAAGGGTGAAGGGAGTGGTGCGGTGAACAAAGCGGCAAAGGAGTTTGCCGCGCGGCAACACCGCCGCCGGCCTCCTTTGCCGCCCGGCAAACATGTGAAATCGGGGAGCACTTACCGATCGGGAAAAGGGAATGTTGATGATTGATGTGTGTGTTTGTGTGTGCAACAATTTATTTAACATATAATTTATAAAAAAAAAAAGTTTACCACTTTCAAGTGTTTAACCATTGCCAACATTTTTCACCAAAGTTTAAACTCTTCACACTTGCTGACATGGCACACTCTGATTGGTCCATTTTAAAGTTTGCCACTTTCACCTGTTTAACCACTCCCTTCACCCTAATAGCACCCACTTTTGTTAATATTAAATTTCTCTGGGCCCACATAACCTTCGTTATTTCTCGCTATTGCAATGACGGAGCATCAATAGTGCCCATACCGTGTAGCCTTAGGCCAAAGGCCCTTTGGTGTATGGGTTAACATTTGTGGCCGGTGAGCTAAATATATTAAACCATTCATTAGGTTTCTTTTAATCGCATTAGATAGTTATTAAATTCCATAAACCATCAACTTTTTTAAGATACAAATGGATTAAAAAAACTAGGGAATGTTACTATGTAATTTTTCTTACCGAGGTAGGTGTTTTTGTGTGCATGTGTTTTCATAATCTATGTCAATATTGAATTAAAATTGCTTCTATAGTTCTATTTATTTTTTATGACAACATACACATACACATTATACATCAATGTTCCTCATGATTCTCGAACAATAATTATTATAGAAAACACCTTACTATACTCTATGTCACCACAAGAGTATGGCTACTTTAACCCTTTAAAATAATTTGACATAACAAAAACATCAGAATTTAGGAAATTAAAAGTGTTCAAGACATAAGAAGTTGTTATAAGAATAATGAAAGGTGCACATTCTTTGGTACTTTAACCCGAGACAAAATTATTCACAGCCCCATTGAGCATGATTCCCACTTGACCACTTGTACTAAAGTATCCATAACCTCTTTAATTATAGAACCAATTAATTCCCTCAACCACTAATCCATGTGTGAAATAATATTTATCTTTTGAAAGACAAAAACAGACATATATTATTAAAAAAAAATAGACTTTAGTTTGTCATGAGTACTCATTTTCCCGCTTTGGAATTATTTATTCGACTAAAGTACTATCTATAGAAATATAAAATAGCAAAAGCGAAAAATGACCCCGATGATTTTGGCAATCGTGAGATAGCGTGTTTGATGAGATTGAAGACTAAAATTCTATTAGTTTCACATTTTTATTTCTGGTTTTCAAGTGTGTTTGGTGAGATTGAAGACTAAAATTCTATGTGTTTCTCTTTTTTATTTATGGTTTTCAAGAAAGGTTAAATTTGATTTTTTTTTTAATAAAAACTTCATTAAAACACACCTCCAAGAACAACACCCCTGACCCAAACGGACAAAGGGCAAATTACAACATATACATATGATATTTACACCACCCTTTCCAACTTATATTTTTACATGTTGTTCTATTTTTAACCCACCCAAATCCTGTGGACTTAATCTCTACCAAAATATCTTGCAGACTTCTCATGCTCTGCTTGAAAACCAACTCGTTCCTACATTTCCAAATGCACAAACACAAGATAATAACCAAACCAAGAATAATCTTTTTTCGCTTTCTTACCAATCTGAAGAGAATTATGAGTATCCAGTGAATCTTTGAATTCAAAAGAGAATATCGAGGGGATGTTGCACCACGCACTGACGGTCGCCCAAACCCGAATAGCCCCGAACATGCCGTGAATAAATGATCCGCAGATTCCTCATACTCATCATAGAAAGAGCACATAACCGTAGTAATATCCACGTTCCTTCTTCTTAAATTTACTCTAGTAGCAAACCTATCGAAGTTACCTCTCCAAGCCATAATATTACATTTGAGGTGTACCCATTTGCACCAATTAAAGTTGGGGAGTTGACTACTTCCCCTATCATAAATTAACACTGAGAACCCTTCCTGACAGTCATCATTCCACCTCCACAAATCTATATCATTGGACAATCTCACCTTGTTGATAACATCTTGACATTCCTTAATATCTGTATCAGTCTCTATTGTCTAATCCAATTCCACAAAAAGCCGCCATTTCCATGTCCCATGTTAATTCTATCCTTAACCCTGCAAGATTTACATATTTCCATGAAAGGGAGATAGCCAACCCAGGTGTCTATCCAAAAACGAATATCAACCCGGTTCCCAACCTTACCCATAATCATCTGATTTAAACCCTTCCCATTTAATTTTATTTTGGATATCACTTTAACAATGTTATTCCAGCAACCCGCGTACTTACTATTAAGAGGCATGAAGCTTCTTTGATTGTTTTTACTATGACAAGCTTCCACCACTTTCCTCCACATATTTTGGTTTTCGACCCTATATCTCCATCCCCACTTATAAAGGAGAGCCTCATTAACTTCCTTCAGTCTGTTTATACCCAACCCCCCTTTTTTTCTTAGGCCATGTGATCCAGTCCCACGCCACCCAATTCATTTTGTTATTTACGTTAGAGCACGCCCAAAGAAATTTTCTCATTTTACCTTCAGATTCTTAATTATACCAATCGGGGCTTTATATAAAGAGAAGTAATAAATAGGGAGACTCTCAAATACAGAGTTAATCAGAGTAAATTTGACGATTAAAGATCCGTTCAACTAGTTATTTTGATTTTTTCACTAAAGAGGAGGGCTCCTTACACATTATATAAGGCCCAGACTATTGGCAGACCAAGACTGCCAATTTGCACACTTAAGGTTTTAATACGCTGCGTATAGAGCTATAAGCAACGTATACGTTGCATGAAATTCAACGTCTGGCCCAACAATCATAGGCACAAACAACTAGGGTTTATATACACTGTGTATAGCTCTAAACGCAGCGTATATAACCTATCAGAATTTTGTTTAGTTATTTTGGTGTATTTTTGTTATAAATTCTCACCTGGTTCCAACGTTAAATCGCCTAAAATATATAACCATTAATGTTATACCGTTAATATTATATACCGTTAAATTTTTTTGAAAAACATATATACGGTTTGAATATATTATGTTGTTATCGTTTAAATTAAATTATAATACCACGTCTAGTGCGGTTCGAATACTATAAATGTTTAAATATCATACCGTTAATTATTTTTAAATACTCGTGTACGGTTCGAATATATTATACTGTTTAAATACTATACCGTTTAAATTAAGAGACTATACCAGGTATGGGTGCGGTTCGAATACTATAACGTTAAAATGTTATACCGTTAAATATTTTGAAATATCTGTGTATGGTTTGAATATATTATACCGTTTCAATACTATTCTGTTTAAATTAAATTATTTTACCAAGTCTCGGTGCGGTTCGAATATTATAACGTTTAAGATTTTTATACCGTTAATTTTATTAAATTAATCGGGTACATTTCAAATATATTCTACGTGTTTCCATACTGTACTGCTTAAATTAAAATATTATACAAGTTTTAAAATTTTATAACGTTAATTACTTTGGAATACACGGGTACGGTTCATTACACTGTTTACATACTATACCGTTTAAATTAAAATACTATATTGTTTCGATACGACTGAATATGATATATACATCATAAGTTTGATATATACAACATAAGTTTGAACATACATAACAAAAGATATATTATAACAAAATACTAAATACATCGTAGAAGATAAAATACCATGACATCGGATCCTACTGCTGCTGATGCCATGCTGCAGCCGGAATAAAGTGTCGTACGTAGAGGTAACCCTTCACGCTGTCGACGATCCTGTGCCTCCTCAACTAACCACTCCATCACATATGTCAGCCTTTCAACGTCTTGACGTAACTGCTTATACGACGCGTACGAGGGGGCAGGACCGAGCCCAACATGTCATTGGAACTGAGGCGCCCCGGGTGGTCCACGCGGCTGTGGTAGGTCTAGAACTGAGGCGCCCTGGGAGCCGTGAGCAGATACAAGTGGCACCGGTGTTTATTAAAATTATCGCAGCAGAAAACTTATCAGGGCCGGTTGTCAGGAAAAATATTAGAGTTTTCAAACCCCAAATTTTCATTTCATAAGTTTTAGGATAAAACCCGTATTTACATACAGGATTTTCCATGAGATAAACCCTTGATTATAAAACATGTTTATTCAGGTTTACATAGCCACTTAATTTAACTTGAGTGCTTCATAGCACTTTTTCTTTTTTTCACAGTAAATCACCTGAAACGTGTTTTAAAAACATTTGATTAGCGAAAAATACTAATGAGTTTATTTAATTTGTACAAAAAGACACATTGTTATTATAACAACCCTCCAAAATATTTTGACACCCTAATATATTTTAAAATATTCCTATGTGTTCTAAAATACACCCCGTATGTGAAAACCGAGCCCAAAATACGATCTAGCATTAAAAATAAAATAAAAACAAAATTCTGGTGTCGCTTGCGGGGCGCGTAGCCTTTGGCTACTGCTTACGCGGGCCGCGACAGCAAGGAGGCAAGGCGAAACCCTAGCGTGCCACCTGTCACGATCGTGTCGGAGCTAGTTGTGATGACCGGTCAAAGCTATGCCGTAGACCCCTACTACGCGGGCCGCGTAGACCTTGGTCTCACCTTTCGCGGGCCGCGAGAGACTCGAATTACAGCCCTATAAATTGAGGGCATCGGGCCTTCAGTCAGTTCGCTCATTTCCTTTCTTTCATACGAAATTCTGAATAGTAGGCACTATACTCGGGTGTAATATCCCCCTAATTAACGAAGTTCTGCCCCGATGTAAGTATCATAACCCCGGTTACGTATTAGATACGCTACCCGATCGATCCAGGGTTCCGTAACGGCTGTCAGGGTTTCGCCCGACGTAGTCGTTGGAATGCCGTCTCGGGGAGGGTATTACTAATATAAATATTAAGGGTTATTATACTAACGTGTGTGCATTGTGTAAATTATAGATAATCACCAGGAAACCTTAGAAGAAACCTAAGACAGCAATGTGAGTAATCTCCTTTTTGTAAATTGTTTTTACAAAACCTTAAATGTTTTACAATGTGGTTAAGCAGTGATTGAGTCTTTGTAATTCTTCAATTACTGCCGGTATTATGGGGTTTTGTATACATTACTTGATAACCTTCATAATTGGACAATGGGTTAGCCAATGTGTGATATGACCATAGCCACAGATACGGTCGAGTGGCAAGTACTGAATGAGTAATTGTGTAGATATAAACATTGTAATCGCTCTCAATACTGTATTAATCAATAAAACTCTTCTTGATTAAACTGGGATTCACTCATCAGTATTTCCCACTGACAAAATATTTTTAAACGCGTTTCCGGTAACAAAATGTGAAAGCCAACTAGAAGCCAGCTGGACAGCACTGAAGGCTTGGAAAAGTGGCTATAAAAGTTACCTAAATAAAAGAAGATGTTTTATTCAATAAAATAGGGATTTTCCCTATGAAAATGTTTGTAATGAAAACTTGGGTTTTATCCCAATATGTTTAATATTATAAAAGTGTGGTATTTACTCTGATAAACATTTCCTAACTACGGTCCTGATGAAATTTCCGCTGCCAAAATGATAAACAAAATGATACCACCAAAACTGGTCTCGCGGCCGCCCGTTCCCGGGACAGACAGGGGATGGGGGTTGCGACAGAAGGTGGTATCAGAGCTAAGCCACTGATTCAACCACATAAATGTTTTGCTGACACCAATATATTATTCAAATTGTTAGGAAATTAATTATGGAAATACGTGCATATCTGTATTTTACTCTTGTGTGTTATTTGACTATTTGTTAGTTTTTAGTATGAGTGAACAAGGACCCTCAGACGCGTATCGTCAATTGTCCAATTCACCTAGGGGTGAAGGTACCTCTTCACAACCTACCCTCTCTGGGTATGCTGCTGATAATGAAGAAGGGATGTTTGTTTTTAAGGCTCAGTCTGAAGAGCCATTCCCTCAGAAAAAGAGAGGATGGTTCAGTAAGGGAGCATTCGAGCGTAGGAAAAGAATGCGAAAGTTGTAACAGCAGAGAGTCCTAGCAGCCGCTAAGCGAGAGTCAGATGCCCATACACAGGATATGCTTAATAGAAGCCTAGCCAAATTTCATATCCTAGCAACAACAGCTGCCGACCCAAATCTGGAACAACTAGTAGCCCCATAACCCTTACCTTTGTTTCCCACTCAGCCGATGGAGATAGAATACAACCCCGAAAACCAAGTCCAAATGCATGATTTCAACCCTGAGGAGATACCTAGGATACCAGCCCCTGATCCCTTAGACCCGGATTATGATCCATGGTTCGATGATCATAGAGATTATGTGCCACGCTACCACCTAAATGATGAACCCATGCCGAATTTAGCAGCCTATCCAGGTCTGGACCCTCTAGATCCCTACTACGATAACGATGAATACATTAGGGAGATCTTAGAGAATCTGTACCCTCAGGAGAATCCCATGCCCCAGTACCCAGACCCAGTACCAGCACCTGCACCCCCAATGAGTGCAGAAAATGTGCACGAGCTCCGAACTTTCGGAGAAGAAATTTTAGAAAGTAGTGAGAGGATGAGGCAGGTAGGAGAGCGACTCGTCTGGAAGTACGACGAGCGCAATATGGATTACTGGATGAATCCAGATCAGTAAAGATGCTGGGGGAGTTGGTAATAATAATAATAATATAATAATATATAATATGTTTGTATGAATATATATATATATATATATATATATAATATGTTGTAGTATAGACCACTTCGTGGTTAACGATTCATAGTAGTGTTGTAATTTTAATTCCAGTCTTAGTGTGTATTTGACGCATACTATAATAGAAAAGAGTAAAGTCGCAATGCTCGACGCTTTTGACCAATATGTGTGTTGTGTGATTATTGCCTAAATTATTAATTATTTGGTGATATTAATAATTGGTAAATGTTTAAAATCCAGATGGACGACGAAGTAAACCAGGAAAACCAGAATAACGATAACCAGAGTAACAATAACTTGGATAATGAGAACCCGAACAACAAAAATAACGGAAACCAAGTGGATAACAGTGTCATGCAACATATAGTGGCACAAGGGATAATAGATGCAATGCCATATATTATCAAAACGGTTAGGGAAGCTGAAAATAAAAGTAAACATGATAGTAAACGACCATCTGAACCTGAAAACAACGTAAACAATGGACCCGTACTTCAAGTGCCCATTCCCAAAAGAAGAAGAACCGTGTCTTACGGTTGTTCTTATAAAGAATTCTGGTCTTGTAAACCAATGGAATTCTCGGACAATGAAGGGGCCGTTGTATCTCTACGCTGAATAGAAAAGACTGAGGCAGTCTTAAGAATAAGTAAATGTGCGGAAAATGATAAGATAATGTTTACTTCCAATCTGTTTAAAAAATCAGCACTAGAATGGTGGAACACTATCCTCCAGTCAAGGGGAAGTGATAGAACTTACAATATGGAATGGGAGGAATTTAAAAACATGGTAGAAAGGAAATTCTGCCCTCCTAATGAAAAGGAACAGATAGCAAACAAATTCCTAAACCTTAGGATGATTGGGGTAGATAGTAAGGGTTATACTACATTATTCTTTGAATATGCTAGAATAGTACCAACCCTTGCTTCACCTGAACCAGTTTTAATCTCCCGTTACATCTGGGGATTAATTGGAGAGATTAGACATGTAGTCAAGGCAGCTAGACCTCAAACCATAGAAGAAGCTGTAGAACTAGCCAACACCTTGACAGATGAATTAGTCCGTACACGAGAAGAGGATCAAAGGAGGAACCTAACCCAGAAGCTTACTCAAGAATTCCGTTCTGGAAATTCTAACCGTGGGAAAAATATAGGCTCTACCTCTGCACCCTACTGTAAGTATTGCAAAAGGAAGCATTCTGGAAGATGCTCCATATACTGTAACTTTTGCAAAATGTCGGGACACAAGGAAGAAGACTGCAGGAAGAAAAACAACAGGATATGCTACAACTGCGGAGAACAAGGTCATATCAAGCCTAACTGTCCAAAGTTAGCTCCGGCTGCGAATACCAAGAATACTAAAAATGCTAGAGCATTTTTTCTGACTGCAGAAGAAGCAAAGATGATCCCGGATGTGATCACTGGTACGTTTTTAGTTAATGATGTTTTTGCTAAAGTATTATTTGACTCTGGTGCGAACCAAAGTTTTATTAATACTTCATTTTGCAAACTTCTTAATCAATCATTAACTAAACTTCCACAAGAATGTCTAGTAGAGACAGCAAATGGGGAAACTATTAAGATTTATGAAATCTTACAGAGAACAAGAATAGAAATTTTAAATCAGAAATTTATTGCAAACCTTTACCCCATGAATCTAGCAGGATTTGACGTTGTGTTAGGAATGGATTGGTTAATAGCCAACAAAGCCAGTATTTTATAAGAAAAGGATCAAAAGTCAATTCAAATAAATTCACCAAGGGGTGAAAAGATCACAATTAAAGGAAATAAAATCTCTAAATCCACAAAATTCATCTCTGAGATGAAAACAGCACGTTATATAAGAAAAGGATCATTAGTATATTTGATTTTCATAATCACTAACACTAAAGGAAAAGAATTAAAGGATATTCTAGTAGTATCCCAGTTTTCAGATGTATTTCCAGAAGAGCTACCAGGGCAACCTGCAGACAAAGAAGTTGAATTCAGAATCCATTTAATACCGGGAACCGCACCAATTGCCAAAGCACCTTACCGATTGGCACCCGCAGAAATGCAAGAACTGATGAAACAATTAGACTAATTGTTGGAGAAAGGATTCATACAGCCAAGCTCATCGCCATGGGGAGCACCAATTTTATTCATTAAGAAGAAGGACGGATCAATGCGTATGTGCACTGACTACCGTGAATTGAACAAAGTCACGATTAAGAATCGGTATCCATTACCAAGAATCGATGATCTGTTTGATCAGTTGCAAGGAGCACGATTTTTCTCATAAATCGATTTAAGGTCAGGATATCATCAATTAAAGGTACAGGAAGAGGACATTCCTAAGACCGCTTTCAGAACAATGTATGGCCATTATAAATTTACTGTCATGCCATTTGGTTTAACCAATGCCCCAGCCGCATTTATGGACATGATGAACCGAATATGTAAGCCATATTTGGATAAATTCATAATTGTCTTTATAGATGATATTCTTATTTATTCTAAAAACAAGGAAGATCATGCAGCGCATCTGCACGCACCTCTAATTTTATTAAGAAAAGAAAAGCTTTATGCTAAGTTTTCGAAGTGTGAGTTTTGGTTAGAACAGGTACAATTTCTTGGACATTTAGTCAATTATGAAGGAATTCATGTAGATCCCACCAAGATTGAGGCAATTACCAAGTGGAAAACCCCTGAGTCACCAACTGAGGTTAGAAGTTTCTTAGGATTGGCCGGTTATTATAGAAGGTTTATTCGAGATTTTTCTAGAATAGCCATTCCCTTAACTAAGTTAACCTGTAAATCCGTTAAGTTTGAATGGGGACCAAAACAAGAAGAAGCCTTTAGAATTCTTAAGCAAAGATTAATCCATGCACCCATACTAGCATTACCAGAAGGAACTGAAGATTTCGTAATCTATTGGACGCTTCTAAGTTAGGTTATGGATGTGTGTTAATGCAACGTCAAAAGGTTATAGCTTACGCTTCTAGACAACTTAAGAATCAAGAAGAAAATTATTTAACCCATGATCTAGAATTAGGAGCTATAATTTTTGCCCTTAAAATTTGGAGACATTACCTATACGGTAGTAAGTTTACCATATACACCGACCATAAGAGCTTAAGGTATATTTTTGGGCAAAAAGAATTGAATATGAGGCAGAGACGCTGGATGGAGATACTTAGTGATTTTGATTGTGATATCCAGTATCACGCAGGAAAGGCAAACGTAGTAGCTGATGCTTTAAGTCCAAAGTATCACGAAAAGCCAAAAATAGTACGTTCTCTTAAGTTAAATATGCAAGTAGATTTAAATGAATAGATTAGAAAAGCACAAGAATCAGTAATCAATGATGATACTGAAAAGTTAAAAGGAATGATTAAGGAATTGGAACAAGGAACAGATGGAATTTGGAGATTCCATAAGAAAAGAATGTGGATACCTAAATTAGGAAACCTACGTCACCGTATATTAGAAGAAGCCCATAAGTCTAAGTATACGATGCATCCTGGAAATGATAAGATGTATTAGGATTTAAGAAAGAATTTTTGGTGGATAGGAATGAAAAAGGATATAGCAGCATATGTTGCAAAGTGTTTAACCTGTTCATAAATCAAAGCTGAACATTAGAAACCCTCAGGTTTATTGCAACAGTTAGAAATGCCTATTTGGAAATGGGAATTAATAACAATGGATTTTGTTACTAAATTACCCAAAACAAGAAAAGGTAATGATACAATCTGGGTGATTGTAGACAGGCTAACCAAGTCAGCTCATTTCCTACCAATGAAGGAAACTTTCAGTATGGAACAATTAGCTAAATTATATGTAAATGAAATAGTTTCATTACATGGAATTCCTCTATCAGTTGTTTCTGACAGAGATAGTCGTTTTACCTCTCATTTTTGGACAAGTTTCCAAAAAGCAATGGGAACCAAGTTGAATCTAAGCACCGCTTATCATCCTCAATGTCACGGCCCCCGACCCGGTTTGACCCGTTTCAGGAGCCGCGGAACAGAAATCCCGTGGTATTTATTTAACAGCAGAAGTTTTCTTTAGGATCTTTTTAAAAACTGTAATTTCCCGATTATTTTATTTCACAACTCGGGATAAAACCCGATAATTTACAATCATAAGATTTCACGGAGAAATATTTTATTTTACAAAACATGTTTCTTTTATTTTATATTGAGCCACTTCCTTAAGCTTGTAGTGCTTCTCGGCACTTTTCCTTGATCACAATAGATCACCTGAAACATGTTTGAAAAAGGTTTTGTCAGCGGGAAATACTGAGTGAATCATTCATTTTGCTAAAACGACTCATTTGTTATAATTTACAGTATTAAGAGAGATTACAATGTTTCAGATATCAACCAACTACCCACAGTATTTGTCATCAACTCGTTTCGTGGCTGTGGTCATATCACTATTGAGTCCTGTCACCCAATAGTGAAGAGTATCACTAATTAGGTTCGCCCACCTAAAGTGATAAAAATAATAGTAATGCGCACAATACCCCACATACCGGCTGTAACTTGGTGATTACATAAACTTAATCCCTGTAATTATAACCTTGAAAATAAACATGATTTTGAAAGTAATTTGATAAAAAGAGAATGACTCACATTGCAGATTTAACTTGAGCAGAGCCTAGCCTACTGATTAGCCTTTTAACCTAAATTAATAATAGGCACACAATTCGGTTAGTAACTTAATACAACATTTACGATAGCTCACGAGATTAAACCCTCACATCGAATGACAAAGTGCGATACTTAAACATCCATTGAATTAACAACGAATGACAAAGCATAAACCCTAATGTGGGCAACACTTAAACATCCATTGGATAGTTTAATCGATCGGACATTGAATCGTAGCAGCGATCGAGTTATTACCATGTATTGCGGAGACGATTAGTGATCCGTGTGTGTTTTTAGGACTGTTTCTACTATAACTCGGAGTATAATTTGAATTTGATTGTCGAACGAACGCACAATTGCATGTACCAGACTGTTCTATTTATACACAAAATTTACCAGGCTTACGGACCGTAAAAGGGACACGGAAATTTTATAGGGTAGCCACGTCCTTGACTAGCCTTACTGACTTGACTGTTTCTCAAAATTCGTTTTTGACAGCGAGATTTCAAGATAATCGTAACTAGGGTTTTACCCCCCTGAGTTTTAGGGGCCCTGATCCTGATTCTGATTGTTCTGAAATTTTTAGGGTTTGTGTAGAATCACTTGGGTGTCTCAATTAGGGTTTCCTATTGGACAATTAAAATAATAATTAAGGATTTTTTATAGGAGTTGTTACATTCTCCCCACCTTAATAAAAATCTCGTCCTCGAGATTTACTGGAATAATTGAAGATACTTTCGCTTCATTTCTGATTCCAACTCCCAAGTGTATTCGGGTCCTCGTTTCGAATCCCACTTGACTTTAACTAGCACTAGTCGCTTGTGTTTGAGAAACTTTATTTTTCTGTCTTCTATCTGAGGAGGTTTCTCTACAAATTTTAATTTTTCGTTTACCTCTATATCTTGGAGAGGTACTACCAAAGATTCGTCTGATAAACATTTCTTAAGGTTGGATACATGAAATACATCATGTACTCCAGCTAACTCTTCTGGTAGTTGTAAACGATAAGCAACTGGTCCAATACGTTGGATCACTGTAAATGGTCCTACGTACCTTGTAATTAGCTTTCCTTTCTTACCGAATCGAACAACTTCTTTCCAAGGAGAAACTTTCAAAAGTACTTTATCTCTGACTTGAAACTCGAGTGACTTTTGTCTATTAGCTGCATAACTCTTCTGGCAATCTCTGGCCGTCTTCAGCCTTTCCTTGATTTGTGTAATTTTGTCACTGGTTTCTTGTACTATTTCAGGACCTGATAATTGACTTTCTCCTATTTCTGCCCAACAAACTGGAGTTCGGCACTTTATTCCATACAGTGCCTCGAATGGGGCAGTTTCAATACTTGAATGATAACTATTGTTATAGGAGAATTCAATTAAAGGTAAATGATCGTCCCAATTTCCACCAAAATCTATCACACATGCTCGGAGCATGTCTTCTAGAGTTTGGATTGTCCTTTCACTTTGCCCGTCTGTTTGAGGATGATATGCAGTGCTTAAATTTAGTCGAGTCCCCATTGCTTCTTGGAAACTTTTCCAGAAATGAGAAGTGAAACGACTATCCCTATCTGATACAATGGAGAGTGGAACTCCATGTAGAGATACGACTTCATCTACATACAACTTTGCCAATCTTTCCATGCTAAAGGTTTCTTTCATTGGTAGAAAGTGAGCAGATTTGGTTAATTGATCCACAATTACCCAAATCGCATCATTACCTTTTCTGGTTTTGGGTAACTTAGTAACAAAATCCATTGTTATGAGTTCCCATTTCCATACAGGCATTTCTAGTTGTTGTAATAGACCTGAAGGTTTCTGGTGTTCTGCCTGAACTTGTGAACAAGTAAGACACTTAGAAACATATCTAGCTATATCCTTCTTCATGCCTATCCACCAAAAATTCTTTCTTAAATCTTGGTACATCTTATTGTTTCCTGGGTGCATGGTATACCTAGACTTATGGGCTTCTTCTAAAATCTTATTTCTTAATTCTCCCTGCTTAGGTACCCAAATTCTGCTTTTGTGGAATCTCCAAATTCCATCAGCTCCTTGTTCTAATTCTTTTATTTGTCCCTTCATTCCTTCAGCATCATCCTTTATTGCTGTTTCCTGAACACTCTTTATTTGTTCCATTAAATCTATCTGTAGATTTAATCTGAGAGCACGAACTCGCTTTTGCTTTTCATGATATTTACGACTTAAGGCATCTGCAACTACATTTGCCTTTCCTTCATGATATTGAATATCACAGTCGTAATCACTTAGGATTTCCATCCATCTTCTTTGCCTCATGTTTAACTCTTTTTGCCCAAATATATATCTTAGACTTTTATGATCTGTATAGATAGTAAACTTACTTCCGTACAGATAATGTCTCCAAATCTTAAGGGCAAAAATTACGGCTCCTAATTCTAAATCCTGAGTCGTATAGTTTTCTTCGTGCTTTTTCAATTGTCTTGAAGCATACGCAATTACCTTCTTGCGTTGCATCAGCACACATCCAAATCCTAATTTTGAAGCATCACAATATACTTCAAAATCTTCAGTTCCTTCTGGTAAGGCTAAGATTGGAGCATTAGTTAATTTCTGTTTCAAGATTCTAAAGGCTTCTTCTTGTTTAGGTCCCCATTCAAACTTAACTGCTTTACAGGTTAGCTTGGTTAATGGTACAGCTATCTTGGAAAAATCTTTAATAAACCGTCCATAATATCCAGCTAAACCTATAAAACTTCTAATTTCCATTGCGGATTGTGGAACCTTCCATTTGGTAATTGCCTCTATCTTAGCAGGATCTACATGAATGCCTTCGTGATTCACCATGTGTCCTAAGAATTGCACTTCTTTCAACCAAAATTCACACTTTGAGAATTTGGCATACAACTTTTCTTTTCTTAACAAAGTTAAGAGTGCATGCAAGTGCTGACAATGTTCTTCCTGATTTTTGGAATAAATAAGAATATCGTTGATGAAGACAATTACAAATTTATACAAATACGGTTTACCGATTCTATTCATCATGTCCATGAATGCTGCATGTGCATTCGTTAACCCGAAGGGCATGACTGTAAACTCGTAATGACCATACCTAGTTCTGAAAGCAGTTTTAGGTATGTCTTCTTCTTGTACCTTTAATTGATGATATCCCGAGCGTAAATCTATTTTAGAAAAATACCTAGCTCCTTGAAGTTGATCGAAAAGATCATCAATCCTAGGTAATGGGTATCGATTCTTAATTGTAACCTTATTCAATTCTCTATAATCAATACACATTCTCATCGAACCGTCCTTTTTCTTAACAAACAACACTGGTGCTCCCCAAGGGGATGAACTAGGTTGTATAAAACCTTTACTAAGTAATTCATCTAATTGCTTCTTTAGTTCTAACATTTCTGTGGGTGCTAACCGATAAGTTGCCTTAGCTATCGGTGTAGTTCATGGAATTAGATGAATCCTAAATTCTACCTTCTTATCAGGTGGTAATCCTGGTAACTAGGCCTGTAAACGAACCGAACAAACACGAACACATGCATGTTCGTGTTCGTTCATTTAACTTTAACCGAACATGAACACGAACACGAACATATAATCGAACACATTTTTTTGTTCGTGTTTGTTCATTAAGAAATCGAGCATGTTCGTGTTCGTTTATGTTCGTTCGTTTAAAGCCTAAACGAACAGTTCACAAACATTAACGAACATAAACAAAAAAATTTAAGTGAATGTATTTGAATAAACAGAAACAAACATAAATTAGCATGATTGAACTACAAGTCTAACATATTACAGTTCATTCGAAAACACATTTAAATTAGGGTTCATAGATATACTAATGAGTTATATTTATATAAGTAGTTAGAAAACCTAATATTTATATAAATATAACTATTTATATATTTACTAAAAAATAAACAAACATAAACAAACGTAAATAAGCGAACGTTCACAAACATAAATGAACGAATGTTCATGAACATAAATAAACAAACACAAGGCGTGTTCATGTTCGTTCATTTAATTAAACGAACAAACTCTTATGTTCGTGTTTGTTCATTTATAAAATAAACGAACATAAACGAACTTCCCGCCGAACAAGTTCATGAACAGTTCATGAACGTTCGGTTCGTTTACAAGCCTACTGGTAACTCTTCTGGGAATACATCTGGGTATTCCGAGACTACAGGAATCTCTTTAAGTTCTTTTCCCTTAGTACTAATGATTACTGAAATCATATATACTATGCCTTGCTTTCGTTCATAACTAGCAACTTTCATTACTGATATGAACTTCATGGGTTTTCGTGGTTTATCTCCTGTAATCGTGATTATTTCACCAGTAGGTGCTTGAATTTCTACAGAATTCTTATCACAAAGGATTCGAGCATGGTTGGCTACTAACCAATCCATTCCTAACACAACATCAAATTCGGCTAATTTCATAGGTAATAGGTTTGCAAAGAATTTATGACCTGAGAGTTCTATATTTTCTTTTTGCAAAACTTTATCCATGCTAACGGAATTTCCGTCTGCTGTTTCGATTGTAAAAATCTGCCTAAGGTTGGTTAAAGGTAAATTAAGAGCTTGGCAGAATGAAGTATTAATAAAACTTTGGTTTGCACCAGAGTCAAATAATACTTTTGCATACACGTTGTGAACTAGGAACGTACCAGCTATCACATCTGGAATGAGTTCTGCTTCTTGAGTGGTTAGCTGAAATGCTCTGACATTCTTTTTAGTAGCTCCATCAGCTGTCTTGGCTTTGTTGTCTGCTGGTTTGACCAATTTAGGACATTCTGTTTTGAAATGTCCTGCTTCACCACAGTTAAAGCAGACTATGGTTTTCCTTCTGTAGTTTTCTTCACGATGTCCTATGGTTTTGCAAAAATTGCAGGTTACATTACATCTTCCATAATGTTTCTTTTTGCAATTCTTGCAGAATGGCGAAGTTGAAGATTGCCATGTTCCTCTTCTCCTGAAACTACTGATATTACCCGTACGAATTCCTTGGGTAATTTTTTGAGCCAATTCCTTCTTCTTGTTTTCATCTCTCGTGCGTACCAATTCATCGGTTAGGGTATTAGCTAATTCCACAGCATCGTCAATAGTACGAGGTCTCGCAGCTTTAACGATGTTACGGATTTCACTAATCAGTCCCCAAATATAGCGAGAAATGAGTACCGGTTCTGGCGAAGCCAGTGTTGGTACCACTCTAGCATATTCAAAGAATGTCGAAGTATAACCGCGACAATCTACACCCATCATTCGATGGTTTAAGGATTTTCTTTCTACAAGACTTTTAAATTCCTCCCAGTTCATGGCATAGGCCCTATTTCTTCCTTTAGCTTGTAACACCGTGTTCCACCATTCTAGTGCTCCTTCTTTGAACAAATTTGACGCATACATGACCTTGTCGTCTTTTTTCACATTTGCTTATGGCAATTACTGCCTCGGTTTTCTCTAACCAACGCAGTGCCGCAGTTGCTCCTTCATTGCCTGCAAACTCAGCAGGTTTACAAGCAAGAAATTCTTTATAAGTGCAACCAGGTGTTGCAGCTTTCAGTTTCTTAGGGAGCGGAACCTGTCGTGAATCATTATCATGATTATGATTACTGCCTCCGTTTATGCTGTTACTGAAGTTATCTTCAGAAATACGTTTGCTAGGAACGATTGGTTGAGGTTTGATTGGATTTTTAACAGCAGCAACGATTGCTGGAATAGCATTGGCTATCCATTGAGCAACAATATTTTCTATATCCTGCCTAGTCATATATTGATCCCCAGGTTGTTGCTCGGACTGATTAACCTCATTAACTGGTTCATTATTAGCGTTTTCCATCTGATAATATATTTAATTTTATTAGTCTCAAATAATTAACAATTATACACAAAATAATCATACTAATTTCACAATACCCATATAGCCAAGACTATCGATTTCTCGATTTCCATTTATATTTAATAGTATGCATCAATACACACCATTAACAAAGTTTTATTTTAGGTTATTTCACACGATTATATTATTATTGCAAATTTACAACCACAGTCTCATAACCCCCTTATTCCTCGTCTGCTATATTTTAATAACGGCGCTCCCTCTCATCATACTTCCAGGAGATCTGTTCTCCTACTTCCCTGATCCTATTTCCCGCATCCATTAACTCCTCGCCAAAGTGACGAAGTTCAGCTAAATTCTCATTGCTCATAGGTGGATTAGGTATAGGTTCTGGGTCAAATTGTGGAAGAAAGGAATAAGGACTGTTGAGCAGGTTTTGGAATTGCCAATCATTCGTCCACCATTCGTCTATCCCTGGAGGCTGGGTGTGGATTATAGGTTCTGGAATTGCTGGTTCTAAGTTCATGGGTAATTGGGTTTCAGCAGGATAAGGGTATAGATTATTATTAATAGGCCTGACTACATCACAACTCACCAATGCCCGATCTATTTCCTCCTGAAAAGGTAACTCCTCTACCTGTCTAGAGCTTTCCCCAACTTCCCTCTCTATTTGCTTAGAATACTCTTCAAACTGTATTCCCATCTGCCTAGACTCTTCCCCGACTTCAATCCCTTTCCCTTTATCAAAAGGATTTTCTATTTTGGGAATCTTTCTAGTGACGGGTTTCCTCCTACATACACGCCTCCAACCCACGAATCTTCTCTTTTTCTTGGGCTTGGGTTTCTCTGGAGGTGGAGCATTGATACCTATAGGTTGTTCCACATCAGGAAAGTACCCAGTAAATTCTTTAGAAACTTCTATGTTTACAGGGTAGAGGTTGAGATTCTCTAGGGCTCCAGATAACTCATTCATGCTGTTTAACATAAATGTAAAAATAATAAGTTAAAATTTTATAACAATTATAAAAGATAACCTTCAAATATTATTGCATACTGTGTGACTACCAAACAACTAAAATTTAAAACACACTATGTTTTACAGTAAATTTATTTATTTACTGGAGAACGTTTCTGGCTTATAAGTAATAAGGGTGCTAAAAGTGAAACAAGTTATTTAAAGATTTTCATTTACTGCTACGGTGGCTAGCATATAAAGATCTGCCCATTTTTCATCTAACTTGTCTTCCCATGGTGATTTACTGGTTAATTCCTGGGTTTCCTGTTTAACTTTCTTTTCTCAGAATTTCTTTATTTTCTCTTTACTTTTCCTAATAATCAGACTTCTTTTACTAGGAGAAAATGGTTCCTCATATTGTGCCTTTCGCACAAATATTCCTTCTTCAGGAATTACAGAGTGCTTTGAGGATTTGGTTTGGGATGAACTTCCCTTCTCAGTGGATGACCTATCTAATTTAAGATAGATGTTTGACAACTTTTGCTTACCCATACTGTATACAAATATGAAAACATATAATCACAGAATGACAAGTAGAAAAATTAAGTATTTTCTAAATACTTAATAGGCTTAAATCAGTGGTTCTGATACCACCTTTTTCTGTCACGGCCCCCGACCCGGTTTGACCCGTTTCAGGAGCCGCGGGACAGAAATCCCGTGGTATTTATTTAACAGCGGAAGTTTTCTTCAGGATCTTTTTAAAAACTGTAATTTCCCGATTATTTTATTTCACAACTCGGGATAAAACCCGGTAATTTACAATCATAAGATTTCACGGAGAAATCTTTTATTTTACAAAACATGTTTCTTTTATTTTATATTGAGCCACTTCCTTAAGCTTGTAGTGCTTCTCAGCACTTTTCCTTGATCACAATAGATCACCTGAAACATGTTTGAAAAAGGTTTTGTCAGCGGGAAATACTGAGTGAATCATTCATTTTGCTAAAACGACTCATTTGTTATAATTTACAGTATTAAGAGAGATTACAATGTTTCAGATATCAACCAACTACCCACAGTATTTGTCATCGACTCGTTTCGTGACCGTGGTCATATCACTATTGAGTCCTGTCACCCAATAGTGAAGAGTATCACTAATTAGGTTCGCCTACCTAAAGTGATAAAAATAATAGTAACGTGCACAATACCCCACATACCGGCTGTAACTTGGTGATTACATAAACTTAATCCCTGTAATTATAACCTTGAAAATAAACATGATTTTGAAAGTAATTTGATAAAAAGAGAATGACTCACATTGCAGATTTAACTTGAGCAGAGCCTAGCCTACTGATTAGCCTTTTAACCTAAATTAATAATGTCACACCCCCAAAATCCACCTGCGGAATACCACCGCTTGGAGGCGTGACTGACCAGGATCCAGCCACCAATCATATAGAACAAGCATGAAAGTGATTATAAAATCCAACCAATACAATTGGTGTCCAAACAAAACATAGTTTAAGTTGTAAGCGGAAGCATAAAGTTTCAAAACCAAAACATAAGTTTAATTGTTTCAAGTTTAACATGGCACGCAGCTGTCCATGTCCCACAATGACTCTCTTCCATGCAAGCTCCAGCTAAGTACCTATAGTCCTGCAAAGCATGTAGTAACGAGTCAACAACAAGTTGAGTGAGTTCACAGTTGGGTGTTTGTTTTAAGTTGTTCTGAAAACGGTTTCCTTTATCTGGCGTCCTGCCGTGGGGGTTACCCCATAGTGAAAATGTGATTTGTTTACCCATTTATTCTAGCAATACAGCCATGGGGGCTACCCCATGTTAGTTATCTGGCATTTCGGCCGTGGGGGCTACCCCATGTATACACTAGACTCGTTACCATATCGACTGCTGACTGTAGTCATGTTTATGTGCCCTGAACTGTCAATGTCTATCATCATTGACGTGCCCAGATCCATTAGTTCATGCCCGTCCTCTGCGGCACGGTGTGAGGCTTGTCAGACCTAAATAGCGCTATCTAACTAATGACCCGCTCGCCATTGGCCCGGCGATTAAGTCGATATAAAAAGGAGGGACTTCGTGATAGAGTTTTGGTCTAGTACGAGTTATCTGTCCATGAGGACGAGGAATTGTATTCCTGAACCAATACTGTCCTACCCAAGAAAGGACGAGGAATCCATGTTCCTTAACCCCATTCCCAACCCCTGGGAATCCCATGCTTTGTAGAGGGTGTGAACTCACCTTGGTTTGCTCGGCAGATACACAGAAAGGTCAATCAAGTTGTAAGTGGTCAACTACCTCCTAACATAGATACCATTCAAGTCAGGTTCATATCCAAGTAGTGCACGTATGTTCTACACGTATTGTACACAGGTAATGATCATGGCATACATGTATAGCATGGCAGTTCAACACGTAACAAGTTCCACAGTAACATTCACGTAACAACCAAAGTATAAGTGTGCGGCCCAACTACTTAGGCCCATAACAGTGTGCAAGTCCAAATCAGCGAGTGTGTGTACGTGGTCTCGAGTCGAGACTAGAGATCTCGAGTCGAGACTGTGCGGTCTCGAGTTATGCATGTGCTAGTCGAGACTAGACGGTCTCGAGTCACAACCGGACCCGCAACCATGGTCTCGAGTCATGCTGTTTTCCTGCTGATGTGGTGTGGTCTCGAGTCGAGACTAGGGGTTCTCGACTCGCAACCGGTGTCGCAACCTTGGATCTCGAGTTGTCATCTTCATGGTCTCGAGTCGAGACTGGAGATCTCGACTGGAACATCTGCTGATAGCCGGCATTTGTACTAAACCAATAGGATTTCGATTTCATGCACAGTGTGTACTATCCATACAAACATGTTTTCTTGTCTAAAACCTCAATAAAATGGATCAAACATATCAATTTTCAAATATCCCTATCATATTCAACAAGTTCTTCATCATGTTCTTCATCTTGTACACTTGATTAATCAAAATAAGCGTAACTCATAATAGTTATACAACCTAGTCATCCATATCCGATCAATACGTGCATCTATAGGATTTATCATCAACATTCAATCATTTTTATGTTACCTAAAACACATCCTACATAACAAACATGAACATGAGCATTCCAAATCAAACAAACACCTTTATCAAACACCAACAATAGTCATAATGCATTCATCATGGATAACAACAATCTTAATATCGGCATTTCAAGAAAGATGTATAAAACTCAACAAGCAAATGCATATTATCATATAATCTCATCACACATCATCAACTGAAATAAAAGCACTTAGCATGAATCACTAACCGGTTGTGAAGAGGCACCGAGATAGTAAAGAAGACGAATAAAATAGAGTGTCCGAGTGATGATCCCGACCTCGATTCGAGAGTCCTAGTGTTGCCGGTTTGAATCCGAGAATGAGAGGAGAAGAATGTTGATCCTTAGGGTTTTAGTGAGAGAGAGGGAGAGTGTGTGTGAGAGTAAGTGTGAGTTGCCCAAAGAAATGGCAAGGTTGGTTATCATCAAGGATTATATACTAGTTCTAAGGTGGTGCACCCTAATGGGCTTTCGAGTGGGGTGAAGCCGTGAAGAGGAGCATGGCCCAACCGGCCCATCATTTACACTATTCACTCGAGACCGAGTGGTCTCGAGTTGGGTTCTTGTGTCTCGGGTTACACACGCATACATACAAGCACAACACATAATCACATTAATTCACTTATATCATTCATTAAACCAACAAGTTAACTAGTCACATAACGTTCAAGCATGTTACATCGAGATACAATGAAAGGTTCTAAATTTCGAGTTGTCACATCATCCCCAAGTTGAAAGAAATTTCGTCCCGAAATTTGGTGAGCACTCCCTGAGGAAGCTAGTTAAGTTGTATGGTTTTCACTGGTTTTCCTGGGGTGTCACATCCTCCCCCCGTTGATCTGGAATTTCGTCCCGAAATTCCGTAGCTTCAACCTCAGTAGTGGTTGTACCGTTTGCGAATAGTTGGGGATACTTTTGTTTCATCTGATCTTCGCGTTCCCAGGTGAACTCTGGGCCGCGACGTGAGTTCCAACGAACTCGAACGAGAGGTATTCTAGTGCTCTTGAGGACCTTAACATCCCGGTCCGTGATTTCAACTGGTTCCTCAACAAATCGTAACTGCTCGTCGATAGTGAGTTCCTTCAGAGGAACTATGTGGGTCTCATCTGACAGACACTTCTTCAGATTCGACACGTGGAAAACGTTGTGAACTGCACCGAGTTCTGCTGGTAAGTTCAGTCTGTAGGCCACCCTGCCTATTTTCTCGATGATTTCAAATGGTCCAACGTATCGTGGGTTAAGTTTGCCTCGTTTACCAAAACGAACCACACCCTTCCAGGGTGAAACTTTGAGTAGTACCCGTTCCCCAACCTGGAGCTCTAGTGGTTTCCTGCACTTATCAGTGTAGACTTTCTGACGGTCACGAGCTGCCGCCATGCGTTGTCGTATTTGAGCAATTCGTTCAATTGTGTCTACCACATGTTCTGGACCAGTGATCTGACTATCCCCCACCTCTGCCCAACAAAGAGGTGACCGGAATTTACATCCGTACAATGCCTCAAACGGAGCAGCTTTAATGCTGGTGTGGTAGCTGTTATTGTACAAAAATTCCACAAGTGGCAGATGCTTTTCCCAGCTGTTGCCAAAGTCGATTACACATGCACGAAGCATGTCTTCTAAGGTTTGAATAGTGCGCTCGGACTGCCCGTCCGTCTGAGGGTGATACGCTGTGCTCATGTCTAATCATGAGCCAAAGGATTTGTGCATTGCTTGCCACAGTTCTGAAGTGAAACGCGCATCTCGATCCGAGATAATAGAGGTGGGCACCCCGTGCCTCGAAACAACTTCCTTAAGGTATACGTCTGCTAGAGTGGAGAACTTATCCTTTTCCTTGATAGCCAAGAAGTGTGCAGACTTTGTGAGTCGATCCACGATCACCCAAATAGTATCGTTTATGCGCTGGGATCTAGGTAGGCCGGTAACAAAATCCATGGAAATTTGCTCCCATTTCCATTGCGGTATCTCTGGTTGCTGAAGTAGGCCTGAGGGTTTCTGGTATTCAGACTTGACTCTCGCACACGTCAAACACTTGCTGACGTAAGTTGCTATGTGGGCCTTCATGCTAGGCCACCAATACGTAGTTTTGATATCGTGGTACATCTTATCCGAACTAGGGTGTACCGAGTAGTGAGACTTGTGTGCTTCATCCATCACAAGCTCTCGTAGGTTGCCATAGAGTGGGACCCAAATACGTCCTGTTACGTAGTAAGCACCGTCTTCCTTCTGTTCTAAACGTTGCCGTGAGCCGCGTAGGGCTTCAGCCCTGACGTTTTCTGGTTTCAATGCTTCCATCTGTGCAGCTCGTATTTGGGAAGGAAGACTAGAATGTATCGTGAGTTGCAAAGCTCGCACGCGCTTAGGCGCGGTGTCCTTTCGACTGAGGGCGTCAGCCACAACATTGGCCTTGCCCGAGTGGTACCTGATCGAGCACTCGTAGTCATTCAGTAGTTCGACCCATCGTCGTTGTCGCATATTCAGTGACTTCTGCTTGAAGATATGCTCGAGGCTCCTGTGATCAGTGTAAATGGTGCACTTGGTACCGTACAGGTAATGTCGCCATATCTTAAGTGCAAAAACAACAGCTCCCAGCTCTAAATCATGTGTGGTGTAGTTCTTTTCATGAACGTTAAGTTGGCGTGAGGCGTAGGCTATAACCTTATCCCGTTGCATCAGTACACAACCAAGACCCTGAATTGATGCGTCATAGTAAACCACAAAGTCGTCTGTGCCTTCTAGCAATGAAAGTATAGGTGCGCTGCAAAGTCTATCCTTTAAATGCCGAAATGCTAATTCCTGCGCATTTCCCCAGTGATAAACAACGCCTTTCTACGTTAGTGAGGTGAGAGGCTGTGCAATCTTGGAAAAATCCTTAATGAATCTCCTGTAGTAACCTGCCAAACCCAAGAATTGGTGAATTTCCGTTGGTGTACGAGGTGCAGGCCAGTTCTTAATCGAGTCTACCTTGGATGGATCAACGTGAATCCCATCCTTGTTTACCACATGGCCTAGGAAATGGACTTCACGAAGCCAGAAGTCGCATTTCGAGAACTTTGCGTAAAGCTGTTCTGTTCGAAGTAGTTCCAACATAAGTCGTAGATGCTGCTCGTGTTCCTCCTGACTCTTAGAATAGATTAGGATGTCGTCGATGAAGACTATAACGAACTTGTCCAAGTAAGGCTTGCACACCCGATTCATCAAGTCCATGAAGATCGCAGGTGCGTTTGTCAGCCCAAAAGGCATGACCAAAAACGCATAGTGTCCATAACGGGTTCTAAAAGCCGTTTTGGAGACGTCCTCCTCCCGGACTCTCAGCTGGTGATATCCCGATCTCAAATCAATCTTTGAATAGTAGCTCGACCCTTGCAGCTGGTCGAACAAGTCGTCAATGCATGGTAGAGGATAACGATTCTTCACCGTCACCTTTTGAGTTCCCGGTAGTCGATGCACATTCTGAAGGTACCGTCTTTCTTCTTCACAAATAGCACTGGAGCTCCCCAGGGCGATGAGCTAGGATGAATAAAACCCTTATCCAAGAGTTCTTGTAGTTGCGTAGAGAGTTCTTCCAACTCTGATGGAGCTAGACGATACGGTGCATGAGCTATTGGCGCAGCTCCAGGAGCTAGTTCAATCTGGAATTCGACTTGGCGATGAGGCGGAAGACCAGGTAATTCCTCAGGAAATACCTCAGGATAGTCGCGTACAATTGGAAAATCTTCTATTTTCTTTTCTTTCTCCGAGGTGTCAGTAACGAGAGCCAAAATGGCAGTGTGGCCCTTTCGCAAGCACTTCTGGGCCTTAAGGAAAGAGATGACGTTCTCAACAACACCCTTCTTGTCGCCACGAATCATGAGAGGTTCACCACTGGAACCAGGAATACGAACAATCTTCTCGTTGCAAAGAATCTCTGCTCGGTGTTGGGATAACCAATCCATCCCAATGACAACATCGAAACTTCCCAAGACGATAGGGATGAGGTCGATAGAGAAGGTCTGGTTAGCAAGAACAAGTTTACAACCCTTGACTACGTGTGTGGCTTCTAAACTCTTACCATTTGCTAGCTCTACAGTGTGCTTGTTGTTCAAAGGTGTTGGAATACGCTTAAGCATTCGACTAACTCCTAGTGACATGTAACTAGTATCGGCACCCGAATCAAATAAAACTGTAACATAAAAGTCGTCGAGAAGGAACTTACCCGCCACAACATTGGGGTCGTTCCTTGCTTCGCCTTGGCCAATCACGAACGCCCGCCCCCTGGTGCCATTGTTGTTGTTGTTCCCGTTGTTACCATTCCCCTGATTGTTGTTATTGTTGTTGTTGTTGTTGTTCTGGTTCCTGTTCAGTTGGGGGCAATCCCTCTTAAAATGGCCTTCAGCTCCACACTGAAAGCACCCTTTGTTATTGACGTGATTGTCGTGGGTCACGCAAATTTAATCCCCAAACAACTGTAGTTAGTGGTAAAAGGGTATCGAACTCAGGGAGTATGTGGAAAATGTGTCGATTGTATAGCTTTGTATTTAAACTAATATTAAACTAAATTGCAGAAAATTAAAATTCAAGATTGTGAATTGTTGTTTTAGAAAACTAAATTAAGAACTAATTCAAATCAAAGTTGGTTGTAAACAATTAGGAGAGAACAATGATCACCCTAGGTTTCAGTTTCTTTAAACAGTTGTGTGTAATTTCACTAGAAAGAGTTACATAGACATAACTCGTGTATATGTGATTGAAGTGATAAAAGGGAACGAAGTACTCGGATTAGATAACGCGAGGTTGTTTCCCGATGACCTATTAACCAATAACCAACCCTAACCCTTCCCGTGATATCTCGGTTGCCAACGGCACCAAGAACGTACGATTAAGACTAGAAATTGCAATATTGATTAACACACTACAAACAATCAAACATACACCATGACATTCAAGCAACGCAAGATATCATTCTAGAAATGCAGAAATTAAACACACAAAAGTTTCAGAAACATTCACCTAGGATGATCACCGAAGAGTTTAGCCGGACATGGCTCGGTAAATCATCATCATAATCAAAACAATGTTCATACGAATCGAAAGTACAAACCGAATGATAAGAATTGTTCACCAAACAAGCAAGCAGCCAAAAATCGCCCCCAAGATGATCCAAAACCGTCCAATGATGAGTGACATCGAAAAGACACCCCAAAAACCAACTTAAATGTGGCAGTTACATGTTTCCTCGCAGCCGTCACCGTAATTTACGGCTCCACCGTAAATTACGGTGGACAAGATTCATTTACGGTACAAATAGTCTGTGTTACGGTGAGAAAGAATGCCAAATCATGTCCACCGTAAATTACGGTGGAACCGTAATTTACGGTGACAATTTCAATGTATGCTTTCCTGTTGATGTGATGATAATGTTTTATAGAAAATCCCAAATTCTTCCACTATGATGAATGATCACGTGATTGCTGCCTCTTGTCATAAGCTTCGGCCCAATCCAAATGGGTAAATGAATGATGATTATTATCGATGATAGAACAATTAATGTACACCCTCACATGAATATTGTTCTTGTTCTTTTCTGCCGCAAAGCTTGATGATGATCTGTTGACTTGTAACTTTGTACCTCAATATGTGGCGGCCCAATCAAACAAAGGCCCAGCCGCCCAAGATGATGATCAAATTGAGGTGATGTGGCTGCATTCCTATGTTTGCTATTGTTGACATGTGGCTGCCATAAAATCCAAAATGTGCCTCAAGCCTTCTTTCACATGACTATATGTGCCGCCCATTATCCACTCACCTCCAAATGTCTGCGGCCCAATTATAGGAGTCCATGTGCAGCCGCCCAAGAGAGTCCAATGCCAAGCCCACATGTCTTCTGCCTTTGAATGATAAATTAAATATGTTGGCAGCCCATGTGTTTTCATTTAATGTTGATGATGTGATGATATTGTTGCTAATGATGATGTCGTGATGCCCTTGTTCCTATGTTAGCCGCCAAAAACAAGACCCCCTTTCACGTGCCCTCCTTTTTCCTTATTAATAATCACATGATAATTATTATTATTATGCTGCTGATGTGATTCGATGACTTTTGTTCACATGGATAATGGCTGCCAAAGTTCCATTTGATGACTGAGCGTTCTAAATGCACCGAATTAAGTGATTTACCTGCAAATCACACAAACACTCGTAGTTACTAAGTTCAAGCAAATAACCAAGTAAAGCATGGAATTTTAATCTTTTTAACCCATTTAAGGGTTGTCCAACGGACCACCCGTCAGTTATCACCTTGCTGCTGCTGCTGGCGTTGGTTCTGTTGAGCTTGCTGACGATTCTGATTGACAGGATACAAGCTCCTGCAATCCTTTGCAGCGTGACCTGGCTTGTTGCATCGATGACAGTTGCCCCTGGTGCATGGCCCACTGTGGTGCAGGCTACAGCGATTGCATTTGGGGTGAATCCCCTTGTACCCACCATGACTTTGACCACCCGGTGATTGTTGATTAGGGCTCTTGTAGTCATCAGTCCTCCTCTGTTGAGACTGAGACTGAACAGAAGTCGAACCCTTACTTGAATCTCCATCCCATTTCCGCTTGTTGTCACTAGGGACACTTGAAGTAGTTGCAGCACCTACGCGCTTTGGTAACCTGTTCTGCTCCACCGCCTGGTCCGTGAGGCGGTGAGCCAACTGAACAACCTGCTGGTAGGTGGCGAGGTTTGCTGAAGTCACATGACTTTGGATTTCTGGCACAAAGCCCTTGAGATAAAGTTCAATACGCTTAATAGGAGGGTCCACCATAGTGGGACACAGTAATGCCAGCTCATTCGATCTCTTTGTAAATGCCTCAATTTCTGACCCTGTCATCTTGAGGTTGAAGAACTCGACTTCCAGCTTATGAATGTCATCACGACTGCAGTATTCCTCCTTGATCATCTCTTTAAAAGTTGCCCATGGGGTGGCGTTGGCAACAACCAACCCCAGCATTTGGACCTGAGCATTCCACCATGTGAGAGCTAAACCTTCAAGAGTACCTGTAATGACCAGAAATTTAAAATCATTATTCTAGAAATAAAAGAATAAAAATAATAATAAACTAAAAATTTATCTTATAATCCATCCTTCTGTATATCAAAACTATTATTATTATTTATAAATTATCCAATAGGAAACCCTAATTAAAACACCCAAGTAATTCTGTACAAACCCTAGAATTTTCAGAATCAGGATCAGGGCCCCTAAAACTCAAGGGGGGGGGGGGGCATTCCCTACTTGACGATTATCTACATAAAACGGTTTTAAACTTGAAAGTTACGAAACTACTGACTCAGCTAGGCTAGTCCCACGAGTGGCAACCCTATAGTGCTGTGGTGTCCCTTACGGACCGTAACATTATAAGGCTTACGGTCCGTAAGCACCCTTACGGACCGCAACATTTTAAGGCTTACGATCCGTAAGCAAAGTGAAATTTCAACTATAAATAGAGGACAGTGGGACTCGATTTCTGGTGTTCAAACGACGAAAAAATTTGTAATATACTTCGAGTTATCTTCGGTTTACTACAATTAACACACACGAATCACTAATTAGTATAGCGGGGTGCTGCAGAACAGGGTATTAACTCAATCGCTGATACGATTCAATGTCCGATTGATTGAAATCAATCCAATGGATGTTTAAGTGCTGCTCAAATTTGGGTTATGCTTTGTCATTAGTCGTGATTCCGATGGATGTTTAAGTAATTTCACTTTGTCATTAGTTGTGATTCCGATGGATGTTTAAGTGTTTACACTTTGTCATTCGTTGTGAATCCGATGGATGTTTAAGTGATTTCACTTTGTCATTAATTGTGAATCCAATGGATGTTTAAGTATCGCACTTTGTCATTCGTTGTGAGGATTTTAATCTCGTGAGTTATCGTAAATGCTGTATTAAGTTACTAACCTAGTTGTGTGCATGTTATTTAAATTAGGTTAAAAGACTAATCAGTAGTCCAAACTCTGCCCTTATAAATCTGAAATATTATCACAAGGTAGCATAACTTTGGAATTATTAAGGTACGGATCCTTACCCCACTCCTTATTGCTTCATATTGTTATAAACCCATTAAATTCATATATCTTTTAAAACTCCTCACGTCTTTGATTATCGATTCATTTGACAATCCGTTAGATTTCTATTCTAATCATAACCTTGGATTTAGCTTTCATGTCATGCGATAGTATTCGGTTAATTGTACTCATTATCGCATGTTCCAATATATGTTACGTCTTGTTATGAAAAATATTTTGATAAGTTATGTGAATAAGACCATTTGAACTTTGATACCTTGAGTATCGCTTCTCGTGGAGTGTCCCACGAGCATGTTGTTGTGGCATCGACATCATGTGCTCCATCCGTGACGGAGAGATCAGTTCACGGCGTCTCTTAAGTACAAGTGTGGTACATATAAGCTATTAGGAGGCGTACGGATCGATCCCAGGATTTAAGTATAAGGAGGTGGATAACGGGTATGCCAACTCGCCATCTCATGTGATAATTATGCAGGAGTAGCTACCTGTGTATTGTCACGTTTTAAGTTTGCTCATGGGTACATCCGTAAGATATGATTATGAAATTATGTTCTTGCATCGTATCATTTTCGCGATAAGTTCCATCCGGATAACATTTCATATAAAGCGTTATTTGTTATTTGAGCCTATTATTCCGTACTGAGCATTTGGCTCATTCCGTAAATTTTTGTATATACAGGTCAGCAGGTTACTTTGGGCGGGGAAAAGAGAGAAGAGTAAAGCCTAGGAATAAATCTGAAGATGTTAGTTAATTAAGTCGAATGTCTCCACTTGTATATAAATCTTAATTTTAGTTGTCGTTGTATCCTTGTCAAATAAATAAATGGAATTATGACTTTTGTTTATGATACTGTTATTGTGACACGTCAGCCCTTCCGGGTTGGGGTGTTACAGCTATGGTATCAGAGCAAAGGCTCTTTCCTGTAGAAAACTTGAAGATAGTAATTAAAACCTGTGAGGAATGGGTAAATATCTATGATAGGATTCAACTTGGTCTCTTATTTGGTTTAACTCCTATGTCTATTCTTTTAGATGCCTCCTCGTCATCCGCTACGTAGGAGTACTCGTACTAACCATGTGCGTAACAACACTTCTTCGAATGAGACTCCAGTTGATCCAAACGTAATTAATGCTATCAACCAGGCTGTTGCCGGGTTGCTTCCAAACCTTGTTGCTCAAACAGCTGAGGCCGTTATTCAACAAACTCGTCATCCAGAACGTAATAACACGAATCCAATCTCTGGTGAAGAAATTCGTGAGAATACCACGAACCATACTACCTATAGTATAGACATATGGATCGCTAAATTCCAAAAACAAAAGCCGAAATCCTTTAGTCACGCTACTAATCCAGTCGAAGCAAGAAACTGGATAGCTCATGTTGAAAAGATCTTCGGAGTTCTTGGAGTTCCGGAGCAATACAAAGTTAGATTGGCTACCTACAAACTTGAAGATGACGCACAAACTTGGTGGGAAGGATATAAGCAAGTCAAAGGAGGGGATGATTTTGACTCTAATCTTTCATGGGTCGATTTTCGTACCATCTTTTACGACAAGTATTTTTCTACCACTGATAAAGAAGCTTATATCAGGGAGTATGCAGTGATTCGACAGGGAAATGATGAACCAGCCTCTGAGTTCATTACTAGATTTGCAAGGTTGGCTAGTATTGTAGGAGACGTTGCAGGATCAGTAGAAGCCCTGGCAGAGAAATGCAAGTGGGCAGTCAATGATCGAATTCGGAAATCGATCATGTACATGAAATTTAAGGATATCACCGAAGTTGCTGATGCAATCAAAACTTTTGAGTTCGAGAGGAAAGAATTTTTATCTCGAACTGGGGATAATAAGAAGAGAAATAGGGAAGGAAAATTTAAGCAGGAAATCGGCCAATCATCCACTACGCCACAACATCAAGACCGCAAAGTGCAAGGAAATCAAAACTCTGGAAATCAGGCACGTCCATGGCAACCTAGACTGCAAAACCCAAGGCCTGCTCAAAACCAAATTCAGTTGTATACAGAACCTATTAGAGCGCAACCACTGAATCAACATGTCAACCCGAATCAGATTACATATCCTCTATGTAATACTTGTGGTAAGCGACATCAGGGCGTATGTCACCGAAGTACAGGGGCATGCTTTAGATGTGGCCAAACTGGACACATGATCAAGCAGTGTACAAAGAAAGACACTAAGAAGAATAACCGACCACACGTTGCACCACCCAATGTTGGAGGAAGAGTTTTCGCACTTTCTGCTACTGACGCTGCTAATGCCCCAGGTACTGTATCTGGAACCCTTCAGCCTGGTGAACGTAGTATCTATGTGTTATTCGATACAGGAGCGACCCATTCTTTAGTATCCCATTCGTTTACTAAGTACCTTCCGATAAGACCAACTCTCTTAAATCATACTTTAACCATTTCCACTCCCATGGAAAATTCATCCGTAATCACTTACGTATATAAAGATTGTCCGATCCGTATTGAATCTATTGTGTGTAAGGCAGACCTATTTCCAAAAGATATGTGTGACTTTGATGTTATTCTAGGAATAGATTGGTTGTCTCGACATCGCGTAACTATAGATTGTCATTCTCGCCGTGTTATTTTCGGTGATCTTCATCATCCTGATATTATATATCAGGGAACTCAAGCTCATAAATCTCTTAAAATTATATCTGCCCTCAAAGCTCGAAAATTCATATCAAATGGCTGTGCTGGATTCCTAGCATCGATTAAAGATACTTCTGCTAGTGTTAAGAGTATCGATAACCACTCCGTTGTTCGTGAATATCCTGATGTATTTCCGGATGAACTACCAGGATTACCACCCGACCGTCAGGTAGAATTCACCATCGACTTAATCCCTGGTGCCGAACCTATTTCTAAAGCTCCATACCGTATGGCTCCAATGGAACTGAAGGAGTTGAAGGAACAATTGCAAGAATTGTTAGATTTAGGATTCATAAGACCCAGTGTTTCACCTTAGGGTGCTCCGGTCTTATTTGTGAAGAAGAAAGACGGTAGTATGCGTTTATGTATTGACTACCGAGAGCTGAACAAGATTACTATTCGTAATCAGTATCCCCTGCCTCGCATTGATGATCTCTTTGATCAACTTCAGGGGGCTCAGTTCTTCTCAAAAATCGACTTGAGGTCCGGGTACCATCAGCTAAAGATCAAGAATGATGATGTTCCCAAGACCGCCTTTCGTACTCGATATGGTCATTACGAATTCTTGGTTATGCCCTTTGGGCTAACTAACGCACCCGCAGTCTTCATGGATTTGATGAATCGCGTATTTCACAAATTCTTAGACAAATTCGTTATTGTCTTTATCGATGACATTCTAGTGTATTCTAAGAGTCACGAAGAGCATGAAGCACATCTACATGCAGTACTTGGAACCTTGCGGCATGAGAAGTTGTACGCTAAGTTTTCCAAATGTGACTTTTGGCTTAGCCAAGTGGCATTTCTAGGTCATGTCATATCAGCAGAGGGAATTATGGTAGACCCAACAAAGGTTGAAGCTATTACAAAATGGCCAAGACCCACTTCTGTTACCGAAATACGAAGTTTCTTGGGTCTTGCTGGCTATTACCGAAGATTTTTTGAAAGATTTTCGGTCATTGCTTTACCACTCACAAAACTCCTAAGGAAAGGGGTGAAATACTCATGGAATGAGGAACAAGAGAAAAGCTTTGAAGAATTGAAGAAACGACTTGTATCCTCTCCGATACTCGCTCTCCCTTCTGGATCAGGAGGTTACCAAGTCTATAGTGATGCCTCAAAGAAAGGATTAGGTTGTGTGCTAATGCAACATGGGAAGGTTATCGCTTATGCCTCCCGTCAGTTAAAACCTTATGAAGTTAACTACCATACACATGATTTAGAACTAGCCGCAGTCGTCTTTGCACTTAAGATTTGGCGACATTATCTGTATGGTGAAAGTTGTGACATCTTTACCGACCACAAGAGCCTCAAGTACATATTTACGCAGAAGGAGCTAAATATGAGGCAAAGAAGGTGGTTAGAAATTTTAAAAGATTACGACGTAAATATTCAATACCATCCGGGCAAAGCCAATGTTGTAGCTGACGCGTTGAGCCGAAAGAATTCCGGGACTATATCTTGCTTACAAATTCAGCCTCATATTAGGAGGGATCTCGAAAGAATGAACATTTGGCTTCAGGTTAGTAAATCTGATGGATATCTAGCTAGAATGCAGATTGAACCTGACCTCATATCACGAATCAAAGATGCACAGAAGCAAGATGGAGAACTTTGGGCAATTGTGCAAAATCTTGAGGTGGGTAAGCAATCTGAATTTAGTATAGACCATCAGGGGGTGATTTGGTGCGGTAAAAGACTTTGTGTACCCGATGACTCCAC
Organism: Helianthus tuberosus; assembly: GCA_030545235.1. Taxonomy (NCBI): domain Eukaryota; kingdom Viridiplantae; phylum Streptophyta; class Magnoliopsida; order Asterales; family Asteraceae; genus Helianthus; species Helianthus tuberosus. The sequence continues at coordinate 693,321 of JARYGA010046138.1, forward strand.
CCTTCGTGAGTCATTGTTAGCCGAAGCTCACAGCTCACCATTTTCAATTCACCCAGGATCTACCAAGATGTATCGAGACTTAAGACAGAACTTCTGGTGGAATGGCATGAAGGAAGACGTTGCTCAATACGTAAGTAAATGCCTCACTTGCCAACAAGTGAAAATTGAACACAAACGAGCAAGCAGTCTGTTGCAGCCATTGGATATTCCCATATGGAAGTGGGATGAGATCACAATGGATTTTGTTACAGGTTTGCCTAAGACTTTTAAGAAGAATGATGTTGTATGGGTTGTTGTCGATAGATTGTCGAAGTCAGCACATTTTCTACCGATTCAACAAGGATTTTCGGTTAATAAGTTATCCGAGATATTTCTTCAAGAGATTATTCGACTCCATGGCACACCATCTTCCATTGTTTCCGATAGAGACCCACGTTTCACCTCACGGTTTTGGAAAGGTTTTCAGGCAGCTTGGGGGACACGACTGAAGTTTAGTACGGCTTTCCATCCACAAACAGATGGGCAGTCAGAACGTACGATCCAAACCTTGGAAGACATGCTCCGAGCATGTGCACTAGAATGGTCTGGAAACTGGGATGAATATCTATGCCTTGTTGAGTTCGCTTACAACAATAGTTGGCAAGCAAGTATTGGCATGGCACCTTTTGAGCTTTTGTACGGTCGGAAATGTCAAGCACCGATATGCTGGGATGAAGTTGGAGAAAAGATTATTGAAGGGCCAGAACTAGTTCAGATTACAAATGAAAAAGTCACTATGGCACGAGAAAAACTGAAAGAAGCTCAGAGCAGACAAAAGAGCTATGCAGATCAAGATAGATGACCACTCGAATTTAAAATTGGTGACCACGTATTCTTAAAGGTATCACCTTGGCGTGGCGTTCATAGATTTGGAATTAAAGGGAAGCTTAGTCCCCGTTTCATCGGTCCATTTGAAATCCTTGAAAGAATTGGAGAAGTATCATATCGACTGGCTTTACCACCTCAGCTCTCTCACGTTCATAACGTTTTTCATATCTCCTCGTTAAGAGGATATAATTATCATCCACTCCATGTCATTAGTTATCCGTTACTTACAATTCACGAAGATTTGTCCTACGAAGAGGAACCAGAAGCTATCTTAGATCGACAAGAAAGGGTTATGCGTAGGAAAGTAATTCTGTTTGTTAAAATCCTCTGGAAAAATCACTCTGAACGCGAAGCAACATGGGAATCTGAAGAATCAATTCGCTCTCTATACCCTAATCTATTCTAGTAATAGAATTTTAGTCGAAGTAACGGTAAATCTTGCTCTTTGATATAGGTTCAATTGTTCTGTTTACGGTCATTCATGCTTTACCTTATATGAATATATCTTAGCTATGATTAAGCATATCTATGTAGGAGATATCAGTACCAATAATCACTCTTGTTATCTGTAAGTCTATGTTGATTTTCTGCATGATTAAATAGGTTATTAAAATACGTAGTGGAAGAACAATTAGAACATGGTGGTAAGGTAATAGACAATTATGGTCATGAACGTAATTATGAATTTCAGATACACATGTGTGTTTAGGAGATTCTTGTTATATAAGTTAGTAACTCTGCTATGAAAGTTCCATTTCCGTTACTTATACGGTATGTTATATTCTTATTTGAAAAATTTCGAGGACGAAATTTCTTTTAAGGGGGTAATAGTTGTAATGACCAGAAATTTAAAATCATTATTCTAGAAATAAAAGAATAAAAATAATAATAAACTAAACATTTATCTTATAATCCATCCTTCTGTATATCAAAACTATTATTATTATTTATAAATTATCCAATAGGAAACCCTAATTAAAACACCCAAGTAATTCTGTACAAACCCTAGAATTTTCAGAATTTTCAGAATTAGGATCAGGGCCCCTAAAACTCTGGGGGGGGGGGGCATTCCCTACTTGACGATTATCTACATAAAACGGTTTTAAACTTGAAAGTTATGAAACTACTGACTCAGCTAGGCTAGTCCCACGAGTGGCAACCCTATAGTGCTGTGGTGTCCCTTACGGACCGTAACATTATAAGGCTTACGGTCCGTAAGCACCCTTACGGACCGCAACATTTTAAGGCTCACGGTCCGTAAGCAAAGTGAAATTTCAACTATAAATAGAGGACAGTGGGACTCGATTTCTGGTGTTCAAACGACGAAAAAATTCGTAATATACTTCGAGTTATCGTCGGTTTACTACAATTAACACACACGAATCACTAATTAGTATAGCGGGGTGCTGCAGAATAGGGTATTAACTCAATCGCTGATACGATTCAATGTCCGATTGATTGAAATCAATCCAATGGATGTTTAAGTGCTGCTCAAATTTGGGTTATGCTTTGTCATTAGTCGTGATTCCGATGGATGTTTAAGTAATTTCACTTTGTCATTAGTTGTGATTCCGATGGATGTTTAAGTGTTTACACTTTGTCATTCGTTGTGAATCCGATGGATGTTTAAGTGATTTCACTTTGTCATTAATTGTGAATCCAATGGATGTTTAAGTATCGCACTTTGTCATTCGTTGTGAGGATTTTAATCTCGTGAGTTATCGTAAATGCTGTATTAAGTTACTAACCTAGTTGTGTGCATGTTATTTAAATTAGGTTAAAAGACTAATCAGTAGTCCAAACTCTGCCCTTATAAATCTGAAATATTATCACAAGGTAGCATAACTTTGGAATTATTAAGGTACGGATCCTTACCCCACTCCTTATTGCTTCATATTGTTATAAACCCATTAAATCCATATATCTTTTAAAACTCCTCACGTCTTTGATTATCGATTCATTTGACAGTCCGTTAGATTTCTATTCTAATCATAACCTTGGATTTAGCTTTCATGTCATGCGATAGTATTCGGTTAATTGTACTCATTATCGCATGTTCCAATATATGTTACGTCTTGTTATGAAAAATATTTTGATAAGTTATGTGAATAAGACCATTTGAACTCTGATACCCTGAGTATCGCTTCTCGTGGAGTGTCCCACGAGCATGTTGTTGTGGCATCGACATCATGTGCTTCATCCATGACGGAGAGATCAGTTCACGGCGTCTCTTAAGTACAAGTGTGGTACATATAAGCTATTAGGAGGCGTATGGATCGATCCTAGGATTTAAGTATAAGGAGGTGGATAACGGGTATGCCAACTCGCCATCTCATGTGATAATTATGTAGGAGTAGCTACCTGTGTATTGTCACGTTTTAAGTTTGCTCATGGGTACATCCGTAAGATATGATTATGAAATTATGTTCTTGCATCGTATCATTTTCGCGATAAGTTCCATCCGGATAACATTTCATATAAAGCGTTATTTGTTATTTGAGCCTATTATTCCGTACTGAGCATTTGGCTCATTCCGTAAATTTTTGTATATACAGGTCAGCAGGTTACTTTGGGCGGGGAAAAGAGAGAAGAGTAAAGCCTAGGAATAAATCTGAAGATGTTAGTTAATTAAGTCGAATGTCTCCACTTGTATATAAATCTTAATTTTAGTTGTCGTTGTATCCTTGTCAAATAAATAAATGGAATTATGACTTTTGTTTATGATACTGTTATTGTGACACGTCAGCCCTTCCGGGTTGGGGTGTTACAGTACCGGTAGCATACTTCACCCTGCGCACCTCAGGGCATTCACACATTTCGAACACAGATTCTAGTTTCTCAAACCAGTGGAGGAGACCTACTGCTCCTTCAGTGCCGCTAAAAGTAGTGGGTCGGCAGTCCATAAAGGTTTTGAAGGTGCACACAGGTGGCTGAGCATGTTGACCTGTCGTAGGTGTAAGAAAGGACATAGTTTAACACAAAGGTTGGTTCACGAGAGTAGGATCCTAGAATGAGTTTGGACTGCAGGATATACCTCCTGCGTGTGCAGCTGCAAGTGCTGCAGCTACTCGTTCGTTAATCAGAGCCGTCAACTGGGCTTGGGTCATGTTAACGCGTCCATACATGATCTTCATATCAAAAGGAGCATGAGTGAGAGGGGTTCGCAAATACGCGATGACAGACGAGAGTAAGCACACACGTGTTCAAGTAACAGTAGTCATACTAACCAAGCATACCATGAATAATGTACTATATAACTATCAAGTAGGCAATATATACATAGATCATATCACCTAGAATGTCGAGCCTTGCATGTGGAGTGAAGCGTCGTTGTGGATCGTAGGGCACTGTACAGGTTATAGTCTGATTTTAATAAAACTTTTTCCCTTATTAAAACCAAGTTCACTATAACCAATGGCTCTGATACCAATCTGTCACACCCCCAAAATCCACCTGCGGAATACCACCGCTTGGAGGCGTGACTGACCAGGATCCAGCCACCAATCATATTGAACAAGCATGAAAGTGATTATAAAATCCAACCAATACAATTGGTGTCCAAACAAAACATAGTTTAAGTTGCAAGCGGAAGCATAAAGTTTCAAAACCAAAACATAAGTTTAATTGTTTCAAGTTTAACATGGCACGCAGCTGTCCATGTCCCACAACGACTCTCTTCCATGCAAGCTCCAGCTAAGTACCTATAGTCCTGCAAAGCATGTAGTAACGAGTCAACAACAAGTTGAGTGAGTTCACAGTTGGGTGTTTATTTTAAGTTGTTCTGAAAACAGTTTCCTTTATCTGGCGTCCTGCCGTGGGGGTTACCCCATAGTGAAAATGTGATTTGTTTACCCATTTATTCTGGCAATACAGCCGTGGGGGCTACCCCATGTTAGTTATCTGGCATTTCGGCCGTGGGGGCTACCCCATGTATACACTAGACTCGTTACCATATCGAATGCTGACTGTAGTCATGTTTATGTGCCCTGAACTGTCAATGTCTATCATCATTGACGTGCCCAGATCTATTAGTTCACGCCCGTCCTCTGCGGCACGGTGTGAGGCTTGTCAGACCTAAATAGCGCTATCTAACTAATGACCCGCTCGCCATTGGCCCGGCGATTAAGTCGATATAAAAAGGAGGGACTTCGTGATAGAGTTTTGGTCTAGTACGAGTTATCTGTCCATGAGGACGAGGAATTGTATTCCTGAACCAATACTGTCCTACCCAAGAAAGGACGAGGAATCCATGTTCCTTAACCCCATTCCCAACCCCTGGGAATCCCATGCTTTGTAGAGGGTGTGAACTCACCTTGGTTTACTCGGCAGATACACAGAAAGGTCAATCAAGTTGTAAGTGGTCAACTACGTCCTAACATAGATACCATTCAAGTCAGGTTCATATCCAAGTAGTGCACGTATGTTCTACACGTATTGTACACAAGTAATGATCATGGCATACATGTATAGCATGGCAGTTCAACACGTAACAAGTTCCACAGTAACATTCACATAACAACCAAAGTCTAAGTGTGTGGCCCAACTACTTAGGCCTATAACAGTGTGCAAGTCCAAATCAGCGAGTGTGTGTACGTGGTCTCGAGTCGAGACTAGAGATCTCGAGTCGAGACTGTGCGGTCTCGAGTTATGCATGTGCTAGTCGAGACTAGACGGTCTCGAGTCGCAACCGGACCCGCAACCATGGTCTCGAGTCATGATGTTTTCCTGCTGATGTGGTGTGGTCTCGAGTCGAGACTAGGGGTTCTCGACTCGCAACCGGTGTCGCAACCGTGGATCTCGAGTTGTCATCTTCATTGGATAGTTTAATCGATCGGACATTGAATCGTAGCAGCGATCGAGTTATTACCCTGTATTGCGGCGAGGATTAGTGATCCGTGTGTGTTTTTAAGACTGTTTCTACTATAACTCGGAGTATAATTTGAATTTGATTGTCGAACGAACGCACAATTGCATGTACCAGACTGTTCTATTTATACACAAAATTTACCAGGCTTACGGACCGTAAGCCTCATACCGTTACGGTCCGTAAGGGACACGAAAATTTTATAGGGTAGCCACGTCCTTGACTAGCCTTACTGACTTGACTGTTTCTCAAAATTCGTTTTTGACAACGAGATTTCAAGATAATCGTAACTAGGGTTTTACCCCCCCTGAATTTTAAGGGCCCTGATCCTGATTCTGATTGTTCTGAAATTTTTAGGGTTTGTGCAGAATCACTTGGGTGTCTCAATTAGGGTTTCCTATTGGACAATTAAAATAATAATTAATACTTTTTGATAGGAGTTGTTACACTCAAACTGACGGACAAAGCGAAAGGACAATTCAGACAATGTAGGACATCTTTAGAGCTTGTGTAATTGATTTCGGAGGAAATTGGGACGATCACTTACCATTGATAGAATTTTCTTATAATAACAGTTATCACACAAGTATCAATGCTGCACCATTCGAAGCACTTTATGGACGAAAGTGCCTAATGCCAGTCTGTTGGGCAGAAATTGGAGAAAAGCAACTATCTGGACCTGAAATAGTACAAGAAACAACAGACAAAATCATTCAAGTCAAGGAACGACTGAAAGCAGCACGTGATAGACAAAAGAGTTATGCTGATAACAGACGAAAGCCATTGGAATTTCAAGTAGGAGATAAGTTGTTATTAAAAGTCTCTCCTTGGAAAGGAGTGGTAAGATTCATCAAAAGAGGAAAGCTAAGCCCTAGGTATGTTGGACCTTTTAAGATTATTAGAAGAATGGGACCAGTAGCCTATCAGCTACAACTGCCAGAGGAAATGGCAGGAATACATGATGTATTTCATGTATCTAATCTCAAGAAATGCCTAGCTGATGAATCGCTAGTAGTGCCTCTTAAGGATATAGAGGTAAATGAACAGTTAAAGTTTGTAGAAAAGCCTCTACAGATTGAAGACAGGAAAGTTAAGAACCCCAAGCACAAGGGACTAGTTCTAGTTAAAGTGAAGTGGGACTCCAAAAGAGGACCAGAATACACATGGGAGCTTGAATCAGAAATGCAAAAGAAATATCCACACATGTTCCAGTAGACCTTGAGGACGAGCTCTAAAACAAGGTAGGGAGGATATAACAACCCTCCAAAATATTTTGACACCCTAATATATTTTAAAATATTCCTATATGTCCTAAAATACACCTCGAATGTGAAAACCGAGCCCAAAATACGATCTAGCATTAAAAATAAAATAAAAACAAAATTATGGTGTCGCTCACGGGGCGCGTAGCCTTTGGCTACTGCTTACACGGGCCGCGACAGCAAGGAGGCAGGGCGAAACCCTAGCGTGCCACGTGTCACGATCGTGTCAGAGCTAGTTGTGATGACCGGTCAAAGCTATGCCGTAGACCCCTACTACGCGGGCCACGTAGACCATGGTCTCACCTTACGCGGGCCGCGAGAGACTCGAATTACAGCCCTATAAATTGAGGGCATCGGGCCTTCAACCAGTTCGCTCATTTCTCTTCTTTCTTACGAAATTCTGAATAGTAGGCACTATACTCGGGTGTAATATCCCCCTAATTAACGAATTTCTGCCTCGATGTAAGTATCATAACCCCAGTTACGTATTAGATACGCTGCCCGATCGATCCAGGGTTCCGTAACGGCCGTCAGGGTTCTGTCCGACGTAGTCGTTGGAATGCCGTCTCGGGGAGGGTATTACTAATGTAAATATTAAGGGTTATTATACTAACGCGTGTGCATTGTGTAAATTATAGATAATCACCAGGAAACCTTAGAAGAAACCTAAGACAGCAATGTGAGTAATCTCCTTTTTGTAAATTGTTTTTACAAAACCTTAAATGTTTTACAATGTGGTTAAGCAGTGATTGAGTCTTTGTAATTATTCAATTACTGCCGGTATTATGGGGTTTTGTATACATTACTTGATAACCTTCACAATTGGACAACGGGTTAGCCAATGTGTAATATGACCATAGCCACAGATACGGTCGAGTGGCAAGTACTGAATGAGTAATTGTGTAGATATAAACAATGTAATCGCTCTCAATACTGTATTAATCAATAAAACTCTTCTTGATTAAACTGGGATTCACTCACCAGTATTTTCCACTGACAAAATATTTTTAAACGCGTTTCAGGTAACAAAATGTGAAAGCCAACTAGAAGCCAGCTGGAGAGCACTGAAGGCTTGGAAAAGTGGCTATAAAAGTTACCTAAATAAAAGAAGATGTTTTAATCAATAAAATAGGGATTTTCCATATGAAAATGTTTGTAATGAAAACTTTGGTTTTATCCCAATATGTTTAATATTATAAAAGTGTGGTATTTACTCTGATAAACATTTCCTAACTACGGTCATGATGAAATTTCAGCTGCTAAAATGATAAACAAAATGATACCACCAAAACTGGTCTCGCGGCCGCCCGTTCCCGGGACAGATAGGGGACGGGGGTTGCGACAGTTATAATTACAGCACTAAGAGTTTTTACATTTGTTTGTATCTTTCAATCACTCAAATCAGTATTTCTCACCAATCCAACTAGGTGGCTGTGGTCATATTACTATTGGCTAACTTTCATCCAATAGTAACGCTAGACTATAAAAAACCCCACATACCGACAATAATTTCAGAATACAAAGACTTAATCATTGTAAGTACAACTAGAAAACATTTAGGGTTTTGAAAGCATTTAATAAAATAGAATGACTTACATTGCAGATTTTGGGTTTCAGTATTAGCTTTCTAGTTTAAGTCTCGGTTTCCTAAGTAAGCACACAATGCACACGTATTAATGTATTAACTCAATTCAACTTTAACGATAATCATGAGATCAAAATTCACAACGTGATGACAAAGTATAACCTTATTCAGGCAACAATTAAACATCTGTTGGCTTGGTTTTAATCGATCGGACATGGTACCGTACTAGTGATTTGAGTTAGCACGCTGATTATGGGCAGAGATCTAGCTCTTCGGGTATAATATCAGTATTACACCAGAATACCGAGAGAGAAAGAAAAGAATTAAGCAAAGTTGAATGCCCGCTTCTCACTCAATTTATAGCTGATTTTAAGGTCTCTCGCGCCCCGCGATACATCAAGGCTTCTCCCTCGCGGCCCGCGAGGATATCAAGCTAGGGTATCGGTGGCATTACTCATGAGGTAGGTTTGACATGTGGCCTACGCATGTCTGTGGTGAATTTCATGACTCCCACGCCCCGCGGAGAACTCTTATGAGTCTGTCGCGGGCCGTGAGAAGCATAAAAATCTTTTCTTTTTGATTTTTCATGCTGGTTCCCGCATGTGCGTTTGGGTTTTCGATAACGAGTTGTTGTGGGACCTTTTTTAGGGTTGTTACAAATGACGTTTGTGTTCAGCTTGGGTTTTCGAGTAAATGAGAATGCCGTCAATGAATACAATTACAAAACAATCCAAATAGGGTTTACATACACGGTTCGTTAAGTCCATGAAGACTGCAGGTGCGTTGGTCAAGCCAAAAGGCATAACCACAAACCCGTAGTGACCATATCGAGTGCGAAACACAGTTTAAGGGATGTCTTCTTCGAGAACACGAAGTTGATGATAGCCTGAACGAAGATCGATCTTGGAAAATCACGTTGCGCCTTGGAGTTGGTTAAAGAGATCATCGATGCAAGGGAGAAGGTAAGGGTTTTTTACAGTGAGTTTGTTAAGCTCATGATGATCGATACACATTCAGAACGAACCATCCTTCTTCTTGATGAAAAGAACAGGAGCGCCCCAAGGAGAAGTACTTGGGCGTTTGAAGCCTTTATCAAGCAACTCTTAAAGTTGACTTGACAAATCTTGCATCTCAGAGGGTGCAAGATGATAAGGACCTTTAACAACAGGCGTCGAACCAGGGATGAGACCAATGCAAAAATCAACAGATCGAGATGGAGGAGGACTAGGTAGATCTTCAGGAAAGACGTCAGGAAAATCACGAACAATTGGAACATCACTTATGCTCTTTCCCTTGCCCTTTTTCTTCTACAACGTGGGCTAAAAAGGCAAAGTACTGTTTAAGTAAGTACTTGTTCGCTTGTGTGCATGACATAAGCTTCAGTCCTTTTGAAGGTCTATCTCCATAAACGTGTAAAGTATCGCCAGAGGGAAGAGGTAAACGAACATATTTCTCATGATAAGCGATTTCAGCATGGTTCTTATGAAGCTAATCCATGCCTACTATTATATCAAAGCTTCCCAATTGCATGGGTATGAGATCGATAGAAAAGACGTGGTCGTTGAGAGTGAGAAAACAATCGCGAAGAATAGAGTTAACAGTGATGGACTTGCCATTGTCAACTTCAACTGTGAATGACTTAGGGAGCTTAGAGCATGTACAATTTAGCATAGATTCAAATTCAACGAAGAAAAAACTTTTGTCCACGCCAGTATCAAATAGTATAGAAGCATAAATGTCATTAACAAGAAACGTACCATTCACGACTTCATAATCTTTTTGAGCTTGGTTTGCATTGATGTTGAAAGCTTGTCCACAAGGTGCTTGTTGCTGCTGTTCTTGATTCAATTGAGAACATTGTGGGCGGACATGAGTAGTGTCTCCACATTTGTAGCATGCACGAACATTGTTGGCTGGCTTTGGGTTTTGAGGAGCTTGCTGAACTTGGTTGCCTTGTGGTGTAGGACCACTGCGACAATAGGCGGATGTATGCCCAAACCGATTGCAGGTAGTGCAATGGCGGTAGGCGGTGTTAGCTGGGTGATGGTAGTGACAAGTATTGCACTTGGGATGCGTCCCAACGTAAGGCTTCTTTGTAGCTTCAGGTGTGGCAGGGTTTGGAGTAGTAGAAGGGATAATCACGTTGCAGCTTTGGTTTTGAAACTTTCGTTTCTTACCTTTGCTGTCACTCGACTGGGCTTTGGTTTCGGTGGTAACTTGGTTGGCCTACTTGGTATAGGTGGGTGTTCCAGTTTGTTTATCTCTGATGCGATTGTTGTTCAAGCTAGCTGTGAGGAGATAAACTGCCTTGATGTTTTCAGGCTGTGAGGCTTCGATCGTTTCACGCATGGCAGGGGGTAAGCCTTGGAGGTATTTCCTCATCATACGCTCAGGAGTAGAGATAAGGTGAAGTACAATAAAGTTTAATTGTTTGAATCGGGTGGCATAGACAAGGTTGTCGTCACCAATTTGTTTAAGAGCCCAAAATTCTTCTTCGAGTTTCTACGACTCGTGAGCAGGCAGAACTCGGTCATCATCAATTCCTTGACTTCAGACCATGGTAAGGCATATGCTTTTTAATTGGAGCGAATGTTTCGCTCATTCGTCCACCGCTGAAAGGCTCTAGCTTGAAAGACACCAGTAGCACTGCGGGTCTTAAGGTTTTCAGGGCATTCACTGTTGATGAATGTAACCTCAATGCTGTCAAACACTCGAGCATCGCAGTCACACCATCGTTTCCAGTGAAGGGTTTTGGGTTACAAGCTGAGAAGTGCTTGAAGTTGAAAGAAATAGGCTTAGGTTGCTCAATCTTAGAGTCGACTGAGGAGTTATGGGCAGAGGATGTGTTGATCTTGCTAACAATCTCAGGGATTACGTGAGCCATCTGAGTAGCCATGAATGCCAACATCTTCCTCTTGGAACCCGTCTTAGACCTCTTGGTCGAGTTTGAAAGACGGCTAGAAGACATCTAGAGATTCAAAAACATAGGAATGGATGAGACTTGAACACAATGTTTTGTTTAAAGCAATTTGTTTTCATGGATGCATCACATAGCACTTAATGTTCAAATAATTTCACATAACATACAAGAATTTCACCTAGTGTAACAAGGGAAAGCATTGGAAATTTAATTTGTTTAGAGAGATTATTATTGTTTTAGATTGCGACGATAGTGCGATTCGTGTCTCCAAGCTTGAAACGAAATAACATACAAATGTAAAGCACATTAAAATTAAGATAGCACAAAAGAGATTTAACGTAAAAATTGGATTGTCAAGGAATGTAACTATTGACTATTCCAAAGTAAATCGAAGTCCTTTCGAGTTAAGGAAACGTGCTTTGGCCTAATAGAAAAATACTCTCGTCGAGAAGTGACTAACGGTATTTGTCCTTCCAGTTACTACATGTCCCTAGTCGATTGGAAAATCGAAACTTTGGCGGGATTGAAAATCGACGAGTAGGACTAGTTATCAAGATGCGGGATTTACCCCTAGCTTGGTAATGTTGTACCCTAGTGTGGTTGGTACTTACCGAACGATAAGGGTCCACTAGAATATGAAATGGAAATTTCCATCAAGATACGGATATCACTCTAGACTTGATGGTAAATTTCGTGCAAAATTACAAGTATGGCGGAATGAAAGTCATCACCAAATGTGGGAATCACCCCAATTTTGGTGAGTCGTTTCGATCGTGATATAAGAGTGTCTTCATCATACCTTCAAGTGTGTATTTTGTTAGCCTTAGGAAATGCATGTATATTAATGTCACTCCCCAACCGATGGCGGAATCATCAGGATGTGGCATGATGCGAATATGTTGCTCGAGAGAATCCATAACGACTTATTATGACAACATTTAATAAGGTTCAATTTCCCATACAATCAAACAAATATTCTCACAAAAACCGAAACGAATTTCTGTATTTTCTTAAGCAACAAAACAAGACGTAACAAAACTTGCAATTAAATTTAGGCGGGTTTCTAGAATCCTAAACCATTTCCAGTAGTAATCCATCAACCTGTCACATACGTTAAAATAAAAGTCAACACAATAATGTAAAGGTGAGTACACAAGTGTAGCATAAATATAGTAATAAAGCGTATACACATAACCAGCATGTAACACGTAGAGAGGGGAATCAAGTAAGCTATCGACAATGATACAAGCTAACCAACATGACTGTGTGGTAGGGTATGCGCGATACGTGTTCACCGCAGTGAGCACACACGTAAGGTTAGTAAGAAATCCTTAACAACCCCTGACTAAACAGGTGCTGAGTCGAAACTATAGTACTGTCGTCGCTAAGGGTGGTAGGGCAAGTCATCACTGTGTAAACATAATAAACAACCATTCAGCAATTCACGTATAACATGCGAGAGTGGTTAGCGTTTTTTAAAAGAGTTTAAGCATTGTGTGCATCGTGTTTTGATAGAGAATGTAATTAACACCCAAAAGGTGCGTTAAGCGAAAAAAGGGTCGAGTATACTCACAATGCGTGCTTAATAGTTAAACAGGGCCTGGAAAGGAGTGGAGGGAGCGCCAGATCAGCCTGCGTACGGGAACAGAAGTGCATAAATCTTCTAAAGTGATGAAACGGTCAAGTTGGAGTGTCGAGTGGAAAATAGGTTCTTCGTACAAAGGGGCACTTCGTACGAAGGGGTGCTTCATACGAAGGGTGCCGGGTGCTTCATGCAAGTTTCTTTTTTCCGTGTCCTAAATTGAGTATTCTTCGCGTCTTTCTTCGGGAAATCGAGTGTTCATCCCTCCAGCCTTAAGCTACTAATTAAACTTTGAGCCGGAGAGGTCTTTTAAGCGATTTAATCACATGTGGGAACATGGGCTGGTTTGTACGAAGGGTGCCTCGTGCGAAGGGGTGCTTCGTACAAGCCAGTCCGGCTCGCACAGGTGGCTGTTTTTGTGTCTTCATGCATTTGGAACTATATTTTCGCCTGAATCGGATGTGTTTTCGAGTCCTTTTCATGACGATTTCGACACCGCTTCGTCCCACTATCAGTGAACGAAACATATGTTTGTTTTGGCCCGTTTTAGTGTAAAAATAGAGTTTAAAATTGTTTTCCTTGGATTAAACACTTGGTGAGTGAGAAATAATCTGATTTTTATCTTAGGAAGCCAAAGCTAAGCCCAATACACTCGTTTAGGTATAAATCCGTAGCAAAAATCAGAAGTTTTGATGAAGGTTTTCATAAATAGAGAAGTTTAGATGAAATCAGAGATAAACTCGTGAAAAATCGTTGTGGAAACAGTTTTGATACTTGTAAAAATAGTGATTCTTACTTGGGATGTAGAGAGAAGGCAGGTAGGGAGTGTTCTTGTGCGAGTGGCAGCAAGTTGTGAATGAGGGAGTGAGCTGGGTATTTATAGAGAGAAGAGGCTTGGGGTGAGTTGGTTTCTGGACGAAGGGTGCCTTCGTACGAAGCTAGTGCCTTCGTACGAAGGGTGCCTTCGTACGAAGCCAGTGCCTTCGTACGAAGGGGCCTGTTTCGTGTGATGGCTCCCGTTTCGCGTGTCGGATGTTCATTTGGTGAATTTGGTTGCGTTAGTTAGTTCGAGTACTTTAAGTGTTTTAGCGAGGTGATTAAGTGTTGTGTTACGTTGCGTTTTAGCGTGATAAATCGAGTCGTGTGAGTGAGCTATTGAGCTTTTTAAGCGAGTATCAAACACATATAACATATTTAACATTTAAACACACAAATAATATAAATAAATCCGCGTTTTAAGTTCTCGTTGAGTTTGCGTTGCGAAGAGTGTTTAAGCAATAGGCGTTTAAATGCGATAAATAAGTGATATAAAATGCGTTTAAAATGTAGTTAACCCTTGGTAATCATCGAATGTCAGAGTACAAGCGTTTACGAATGAATCAACGATAAGAATAGGAACAACCGAAAGTCGGGTTGTTACAGTCTCCCCTACTTTAGGGAATTTCGTCCCGAAATTAAGTAGTATACGTAATAAAGAGTTGTGGATATTTAGCTTTCATATCACTTTCGAGTTTCCAAGTGAACTCGGCGCCACCTTTACCTTCCCACCTAACCTTCACTATGGGAATGCAACTACGTCGAAGTTTCTTGGTTTCTCGATCCATGATTTCTACTGACTTCTCCACGAAGTGTAGTGTCTCGTTTATTTGCAAGTCTTCAAGAGGTATATGAAGATTTTCTTCAGCTAGACACTTCTTGAGGTTTGAGATGTGGAAAGTCCGGTGTACGTTGTTGAGTTCAACCGATAATTCGAGTCGGTAGGCCACTTTACCAATTCTTTCCAGAATCTTAAAGGCGCCCATGTAACGTGGCGCTAGTTTCCCTTTTTTGCTGAATCGGATCACCCCTTTCCAAGATGAAACCTTTAGGAGGACGTGATCTCCAACTTCAAACTCTAGGGGCTTGCGGCGTTTATCGGTGTAGCTCTTTTGACGACTCTGAGCTTTCAGGAGGTTGTCTCCTATTTGGAGAATCTTGTCTATCGTTTCTTGTTTTAACTAGGGATCGGTTTCTTGTGCATCTCCGATCTCGTGCCAAACAATAGGCGATCGACATTTTCTACCATATAGTGCCTCAAAGGGTGCCATTTGTATACTAGCATGATAACTGTTATTGTACGAAAATTCTATTAAGGGTAAATGCGAATCCCAACTAACAACAAAATCTATAACGCACGAACGAAGCATGTCTTCGAGGGTGCGGATCGTGCGCTCAATCTGACTGTCGGTATGGGGATGGAATGCGGTACTGAGATTGAGAGTCGTACCGAGAGCGGATTGGAATGTCTCCCAGAGACGTGAGGTAAAACGACCATCGCAGTCAGAGATGATATCACGAGGCGTCCCATGTCGACAAATGACTTCGTCGGTATAGATTCGTGCTAATCGTTCAACCTTAATGTCTTCTCGTATTGGAATGAAATGAGAAGATTTCATAAGATGATCAACGATAACCAAAATGCTATCGTGTCCAGAAGGCGTGCGAGGGAGTTTTGTAATAAAATCCATGGCTATACTTTCCCATTTCCACATTGGGATTTCGGGTTGTTCGAGTAAACCAGAGGGTCGTTGATGTTCGGCCTTAACCTTTGAGCAAGTTAGGCATTTCGAAACATACAGAGTGATATCCTTTTTCATACCCGACCAACAATACCTAGAACGGAGGTCCTGGTACATCTTGTCAGCACCGGGGTGAATGGAGTATCGAGATTTGTGAGCTTCAGTCATCAATATCTCCCGGAGGTTATTGCGACTAGGAATCCAAATACGGTCGAGATCATGAAAGATACCGTTTGATTTATTCACTAACTGATTTTCGGCACCACAGTTCATTTCCTCTTTCAAGATATTCTCAAGGAAGCATGTGTGCTGTGCGTCGCGAATTAGGGCTTCGAGATCGTTCTGGGCTTGAACATTACGAATACTATGCACATAACTTCGTCGAATGAGAGCATCGGCTATGACGTTTGCCTTGCCGGGATGGTAGCGTATCCCGCAATCATAGTCGTTGAGAAGTTCAACCCATCTGCGTTGGCGCATGTTCAGTTCCTTCTGGTTCAAGATATGTTGTAAGCTCTTATGGTTGGTGAAGACCGTATACTTTGTACCGTAAAGGTAGTGTCGCCATATCTTTAACGCAAAAACAACTGCACCGAGCTCGAGATCGTGGGTAGTGCAGTTCTTCTCGTGGGTCTTGAGTTGTCGAGACGCATACATGAAAACCTTGTCTCATTGCATAAGAACACAACCGAGACCTAGGTTAGTGGTATCGCAATAAACAACGAAATCGTCATTTCCGTCGGGATGTGCGAGGACAGGAGCATTGCAAAGCATACGCTTGAGGGTTTGAAAGGCGTCCTCTTGTTTAGAACTCCAAACAAAAGGTTTGTCCTTATGAGTTAAAGCGGTAAGAGTTACGGAAATTTTAGAAAAGTCAGCGATGAATGGACAGTAGTAACCCGCTAATCTGAGAAATGAACAGATTTCGGATGGAGTCTTTGGCGTAATCCAACTCTTTACAGCTTCTATCTTCACGGGATCGACGTGAATTCCTTGACTGTTGTGACATCTGTGCCTCCACGTCCATCAAACAAATACCAAATTAATGAAATATTGTGTTTCATACTTGGTATTTGTATAAATATGTGTATCATTTGCCCATATCAATTCTCGTTCGATTTCGAGCTCTAAATCGCTTTCTAGAAAGTTATACGCAAACTGATGCGTAAATGTAATCAGTTTAATGTGATAAACACTTCGGGACCGGGAAAAAGGCTTAACATACCTTAAATAACCTTTAAATAACTTATAAATAAGTTTTGGAAGGTTTGGTGTGTCGAAATCAAGTTTATTCGCTTACAGGGACTAATTTCGACAAACTGTGAAAGTATGCCAATTCGTACTGTAACGAACATTTCAGAACTTGATCATAAGTTAAACATGCCCTAAATATCCTTTACATAGCTTAGAAATAGGCTTTGAGGTGTTTGGTGTGCAAAAATAAACTTATTTGATCACCAGGGACTAAAAGCGTCAAAAAGTGCATAAGTTTGCATTTTCACGCATATCTTACGTTCTGAATATATCCGGACATCTAAAAATTTATGTAATCATTAAAATATTATATTTTAGTGATTGGAATGCAAAAATTCCTTTCGTCGTGTAATTTGGATTTTTTTTGCGTCCGTTCGAGTTTTCGTCGTAATTAACCGAACAACGCAACCGTACGACCAAACGAACCGACATCCGAGATGTTTTTGAGCATATTTCATGTTCCCTATGCTTAAACTTCATTTTTGAGCCTTGAAAATGGGTTAACAAGGTTTAAACGCGTCAAAAATGGCCTAAATGAGTTGTAGGGACCAAAAGTGACAATTTTCAAAAGTTTCTGGATCTGGCATATGGTGGCGTCACGCCACCACTATATGGTTTTGCCGTGGCGCGATGCCACGGCCTCATCTGGGCAGAAATATCCATTTTCAGCAACTTTCAGCAAACGACTTGAAGTTCAGGGCCCTTTTTGTAACATTTGCAATACCGTTTGATGGTTTTGGGACACCCCTAGTATTCCAAAACCATGTGCCTTATGTGTAAGGTCCAGATCGAAGCTCAATTATCGAGAAACGATCCTAACGGTTTTGAGAAATCTATAAATACCCACCATATTCATCACCTTCATTCACACATTTGTTCTCATTTTGCTCTAAGTTGAAGCTCTCAAGCTTCATACCTGAGTAAATTGAGTTCAAATCTTCAAGGCTTAGACCTTTTTGTAAGTATTCTTTCATCTTCAAGGCTGAGAGACAACAAGGCGCATTACCAAGCAATACTGAGTTCTCGTTGAGTGAGCTATTGAGCGTTTTAACCGAGTATCAAACACATATAGCATATTTAACATTTAAACCCACAAATAATATAAATAAATCCGCGTTTTGAGTTCTCGTTGAATTTGTGTTGCGATGAGCGTTTAAGCAATAAGCGTTTAAATGCGATAAATAAGTGATATAAAATGCGTTTAAAATGTAGTTAACCCTTGGTAATCATCGAATCTAGGAGTACAAGCGTTTACGAATGAATCAACGATTAGAATAGGAACAACCAAAAGTCGGGTTGTAACATTTAAAAACCAAAGAAATAGATAGGAAGCAAATAAGATAGAATGCAAGTAGTTTTAAGTCACAACAAGGATAATGTTCCTAAAATATAGACTAGGTAAAAACATTCCTACTTTTCCTAATTCCCTATAGTTATGGCTCTGATATCAATATGTCATACCCCAACCAATGGCGGAAACATCGGAGTGAGACGAAAACAAATTGCTCATAGCTTATAACACTAAAGTACGACAATAATTGTTAAATCTAATTTCATAAATGCTAAAAATATACATTATTCAATCAAAACAAATACATCAAAATTGTAGCAACGAAAACATGAATCAAAATATAGTTTATTTGTTTAAGCGTGTATCTAAGTCTACCCTAAACTTGTTCCTACGATCATCAACTATCAACCTGCAACATTTATTAAAATAAAGATCAACAAATATGTTGGCGAGTATACAAGTTTGAATATATATAGGATAATATGAAAAAAAATTTAAGTGTACTCATATCCAATATGACAAATGTATACAAGTTACTAACATGTTGTACGGGTGTAAGCTATATGTCAAACTAGAGTTTAACGCAATCGGGTTTACCCAACATCCCCGAAATGAAGAAGGTGTAATGTGTTTTACTTAACAATACCACAAGTATACGGGCGGGGCGTTAATCCTATAGCGCTATAATTGTTATGGTAGGCTTGCAAAGTTAATGAGCATATAGACACAATGTAAACAGAGCATATGAGATTAATAAGTATAACAAGTTTCATGTCTAAATATGGATAGAGTGTGATTTGGATAAATAAGTATCATAGTGTTGCGTGATTTTATATAATGTACATGTTGCACCCAAAGTGATTAAAATGAAAATGGGATCGAGTATACTCACAATTTTGCGTAGAGTTCCACGAAAACCGAGAGTGGAGTTGATGGAGTTCGGAACACTGAAGTCACCCTGAATTGAGTAAACAAAAATGTAAGTATTTTGATATGACAGAGGTTCGGAACAGATTGCAAAATACGAGAAAAGTACAAAACAAAACAAGTAACAGGCCCTTTCGTACGAATGGGCCTCTTGTACGAAAGGGCAAGGCCTTTTGTAGGAATAGGTGTCCCATTTCGAACGATCTAGACTGTTTAAAACGCGTAAAGCTTAGTCCTAAACTGATTTAAATGTAATCAGTAAAGTAGTTATTAAACAATTCGTAAGGAAGTAAAATGGTCAAACAGTCAAGTGAGGACAACTCAGGTGTGCCAACACGACATGGAAAGCGTGAGCTAAGTGTCGGGGGCTGGACGGGGTTAACCCACTTTGTCGCTAGTAAATTGTTTGGGGTTCATCATTGATGAACTGATGTAAAACAGAAATGAAATCGAAAACAGAATGTACGTATAATGTTCCTTTCGTACGAATGGGACATTCCCTTTCGTACGAATGTGACTGTTTGTCGAAACACATATGTCTGATCCATCCAAAACAGATCACTTCTTGGTGGAAATTAACCCTAGTGCAAACCCTTAATAATGAAAAGAGTTGAGGGTCTGATGTAACAACCCACACCTTTGTGCTTGTTACTCTCGCTACACTCGTTACGCCTAGCACCAGAGATTCGGATCATAATGTAACTTTATCGCTTACAACGCTATTTCGCTTATACTCACATATTTTCCCATATCATAATGCATACACTAACCATTTAAAATTAAACCTTTTTGAGAAAAAAAACTCTCTTGTAACGTTGGTTTAACAATCAACTCAGGTTAACATCACGTTATAAGAAACTTTCCGATAATTCAACAAAACCATTTCGACAGCGTCGTGTGAACATCGACTCAAGGTTCACCGCCGCACTGTACGAAAATTTCCCTAAAACGAACTTTTCTTTAAAATCTCGTCGCCATAAAACTCTTTCGAGAACTCAAAACACTTTTTGATCACTAATTATCACTCTTTAGTCAAACTACACGTCTTATTCACCGCTGTCCCCTTAGACAAACGAATCGCTTTACTTGTCGCTTTCTTCATGTTGCCAAGACGCACCCGTTAGTCAGTCCCCAATAGACCGCTCGTTCGCTCGTTGCTTATTTTAACGCCTTCGGCTTTTCGCTCATCGCCGCTCGCTTGTTCACTCTCCGCTTATCTCGCCCACTTTTATCGCAACTCCCACTTGCATCGATTTTCGTAGCCCTTCTTGTGGATTAATTTTGGGACGAAATTTCCTAAAGCAGGGGAGACTGTAACAACCCGCACCTTCGTGCTTGTTACTCTCGCTACACTCGTTACGCCTAGCACCAGAGATTCGGATCATAATGTAACTTTATCGCTTACAACGCTATTTCGCTTATACTCGCATATCACAACGCATAACGATGACATCGTGTGAATAGTTAAGTCGCTCCCATCGATCGTCGTGATTCAACGCAATCACGCAAACGACGACATCGCGTGAGTAACTTAACCGGTTCCCATCGATCGTCGTAAAGCGTCGCAACGCTAACGCAGACTCGAACGCAATTACTTATGCTATGACCTGTTATATAAATTAATAATAATAATAATAATAATAATAATAAAAGGTGTTGAAACTATCTAAACGCGCACTCGCAGGCACGCGCAACTCAATCTATCGCACTTAACACGACGCTATCAATATATCGCTAAAACGCTTAATATGCCCGCAATGCTTAATGCAACAAAACACGTCTAACAAAACGAAAGTCGGAAAAACCAACTCGCACAAGCCGCCGATCGAATGACCCTTCGATCGAATGGCCATCCGTCCGGATGATCATCCGATCGGATGGCCATCCGATCGAACGGCCATCCGACTCGTCGCCTTTGCACCGCCTTTCTCCCCTTTCACCTATAAATACCCCACTTGTCACATCAACAACAGTTGATGTGACAGCCACATCCGACCAGCACGCTCTCGAGCACTTTTCTCTCAATTTCTCGCGATTCTGTAAGTATTTCATCCTAAATCTCGTACTTCTAACATCAGCACACACTTTCTCATCATCTTCTCCATTAAATCATCCATTTTCACCATGAAATCACCTGATTTAGGGTGACGTCACCTCGGGTTCTTATGAACATTGAAGTGTGACCTCATCTCATCAAGAACGGTCCAGATCTAAAGGATTTCTACATGATTTTACACAAAACTAAGCTAGATCTGAACACTTTTCAACCGATTCAACTTTCTTTCAACTCTTTTACACTCTTCTATGCAAAACCGAAGGAATCTAAGCTCGTTCAGGCTCTCTACTCATTCTCTAGTGGAGAATCTGTCTGAGAATGGATTTCTATCGAAGAGATGACCAATTCACGGGTTGCATATGAAGCTCCGTCAAGAACATTGGTTCTGATCGAACGGGGTGATTCCCGTCTGATCGAATGACTTAGAATTGATGTGGTTTCTGTTGTTTAACATGTGTCACACCGCCTCGGTCAAACCGCAAACTTTCTAACTTAACTTAACGAACAGTTGCTCGATCGAATAGCTATCCTCTCGGATGACCATCCGATCAAACGGCTAATCGACCAGGTGACTAATAATTTCAACACTTAAACAATTTTTGCAAAACTTCAAGGAATATCAGTTTCCACCCGAATAGTCACCCGATCGGATAACCATCTGATCGAATGACTATCCGGACGGGGGACTTGATTCTTTGTAACTTTCCATTTAAACGAATTGCCATCCGATCAAACGGTCATCCGTCCGGATGACCATCCGATCGAATGACCTTACTTATACTACAACGAAAACTTCAAAAGTTCAACATTTCACAAACACACTCCTCCAATCGAATGACCATCCGACCTAGCGGTCATCTGTCTGGATGACCATCCGTCCGGATGAGTCGTTCAATCGAATCACCATCTGATCCAACATCACACTCAACGCACTGTTACACGCTGTTCAACGCTTACGCTATCGTTCTGTGATCAGGCTAACTCAGACGCACTCTCAATCAATCCAATCAAGTTGTGTTTACTTGTTAAACACCTACTGTGAGTATACTTCACCCCTTTTTAACGCTTTATACACACTTTGGGGTGTAACATACGTTCATATCTAAAACACACTTATTAAAACTATTATCACATGCGAATTACTGACGTACATATTTACACGTGATGCTTGATACATATGTGCTAGGACTCTTACTCGCGACGTCCCACCTTAACTAGCATCGAGTGACTTAGCTGGTAGTATTTGTTTGTAGTGTGTATGTTGTGTATCTTGTTTATGTATGTGGAAAATTTGCAGCACTTTTATCTAATTTTCTTACTATGTCAAACCTGTATACTCGCCAATACTTTTTGTATTGACATCGCTTTAACGTATGTTGCAGGATAATCGCATGCTATCTCAAAATCAAGCTAGGAAGTCTAGAAACTTACAATAAATCTAGGTTGTTGGATTTGTATTGTTTGAGAGAACATGAAGATCTGTATGACTGTTTATTGATGTATTGTTTGTTAGTATGGGATAATAAACGCTTAAATATTGTCACTAAATAGTTGTTATGGATACTCTTGAGCAATCTGATTCGCCTAGTGCCACGCCCCGATGATTCCGCCATCGATTGGGTGTGATATCTGATGGGTTCCAGATTCCATGAAGATCGTACAATAATCAAAATGAAAGTTTTGAAAAAGTTGTAAAAATGTTTAAAGTTTATGAATCTTGATTCAAATCACGTATATGTGATGCTCCAACAGCAGTTTGCCCAAGCAAACTAGTGGAAACCATCTCTAAGATGTGTTGAATCAAGAAGGTTTTGCAAATAGTGTTTTTAAGGGATCAAACGATGATGTAAAAATCATGCTAAAGCAATGGAAAAGATGACAGAATCCATACCAAAAGCTTCTGATCGCAAGCAAGAAAGTTTAGAGCGTTTGGAGGAGTTTGAGTGAAGTGAGCAAGGGAATGGAATGGATTAGTATACCTATTTATAGGTGTAGGGTGAAATTAGGGTTTCCGACAAATTCGGACGTGTGTGCGGGTTGGGACGAGTGTGCCCACTTTGTACGAATGGGCACTTCGTACGAGTGGGGGCTTTCCTTTTCCTTCGAGGTTCAAGCTTGATTAAATTATATGTTTTAACTGGTTTTACGTGTAACGAGAATAAATGTGTATTGTGCAATTTTGAAACATGTATAATATGGTGTTTAAAATGTCGATTATGAGTATAATCATGCACACGAGTTAAACATAAATAACATGAATATGAATAAAATATTTGCGTTTTCATTATGATCAGTTATCTCAGAGTACAAACTGAAACGAGATAGAATACAACATGAGTACAAGCGTCAACAAATAGAATGTACCACAATACTTGCTAAATTGGGAAAGTACAAATACGCGGAGCGTTACAAGCAGCGTCGGACTCCTAAGGAAACTCCAAGTACGGGTGACCCGGAAGAGGATACGTCGGCTGACGCTACTACTGTTGCTCCACCTGCTCCTTCTCCTGCAGCTCGAGTTGGTCATCCATGTCATTGTCCATTATCATCCTGAAAACCAAAAAATAATATAATTTTAGTCGGTTATAATATATATTTTGGACTCATTATGGTTTCGACGCTCGTTACGGACGACTTCGACTAAAAAATACAAATATTATATATGTAGAACTTGTTAAGGATTCGACGCGCGTTACGGACGTACGCACGCTCGTTACGGATTTTTTACTCGAGCGATAAAATAAAAATATTATATATTAACAGTTCGTTACGGATTCGACGCACCTTGCGGACGTTCTTTACGAACGACTTCTACTAAATAACAAAAGTTTTATACATTTACGACTAGTTACGTTTTGACGCTCGTTACGGACCTACGCTCGTTACGTAAGACTCGAACGATAAAATGAAAATATTATATATAATTACGGCTCGTTAAGGACTCGACGCTCGTTACGGACGACTTCGACTAAATAATAAAAATACTATATATTTACGACTAGTTACATTTCGACGTTCGTTACGGACGACACAAACGATAAAATAAAATATTTAATAATTACGGCTCGTTACGGATTTGACGCGCGTTACGGACCTACGCTCGTTACAAACGACATCGCCTAAATAATTAAATATTATATATTTACGACTAGTTACGTTTCGACGTTCGTTACGGGCCTACGCGTGTTATGAACGATTTCGAATAAAAAATAAAAATATTATATATTTAGAACTCGTTACGGATTCGACGCGCGTTACGGACCTACGCTCGTTACGAACGACTTCAACTAAATAATAAAAATATTATATATTTACGACTAGTTACGTTTCGACGCTCGTTACAGACATACGCTCGTTACGGACGACTCGAATGATAAACTTAAAATATTATATAATTACGGCTAGTTACAGATTCGACGCGCATTACAGACCTACGCTCGTTACGGACGACTTCGACTAGATAATAAAAATATTATATATTTACGACTAGTTATGTTTCGACGCTCGTTACGGGCCTACGCGCGTTACGGACGACTTAGACCAAATAACAAAACACTGTCATGCTTTTGCAAAAGAAAAAAAACTAAAATGAAGGAAAGACTATAATTTTAAACTGAGGTAAAATTGTAATTTATCAGGAAAAATGAGTGTGTGCTAAGCATCTGTCAGGCACGAATAAAAATTACATCGAATCAACCAAATTAAAACAAAACACTAGCATAGTTTTGTCAAAAAAAAAAAAAAACGATGGCATAACTGTAAATTTACATTGGTGGCAAATTTGTAATTTGATAGGGAAAAAAACAAAAACGATGACAAAATTGTAAATTTGAACCGAGGGAAAATCGTAATTTGGCTAGGAGGAAAAAACAAAACCAATTACAAAATTGTAAATTTAAACGGGGCAAAATCATAATTTGGCTGGACCAATTGGGAATGCCTGACACTATTACATCGAGCCAACCAATTAAAACAAAACACTACCATAGATTTGTAAAAACAAAATACTAAAATGATGGCATGACTATAATTTTAAACTTGGGGCAAATTCATAGTTTGACAGGAAAAAAAAAAACAATGACAAAACTATAAATTTTAGCCGAAGGCAAAACCATAATTTGGCTAGGAGAAGAGAAAAACAAAACCAATGGAAAAACTGTAAATTTAAAAGGGACAAATTCGTAATTTAGCTGGACTAATTCGGAAGTGTCATTCAGCTGTCTGACACTATTCCCCTTCATGTAAAGTGTATTATTAATAAATAAATAATTAATTTTAAATATTATAACTATGCAATATCATAACAATAACATAAAAAGAAAAGTTATTTGGTTTTTAAATCCGGTCTAATCGATCCAACTTATCGATATAAAGACGTTCATAATCAACATCTCGTCATAACGCGCGGATTGACGTCAACTCATTGAAATTGGATAATGCAACTTTAGTTTCATTGTCGGTTTATTAGTTTTATAACCTTGTTTGTTTTTTCTTAAATTTAATCAAATGTCATTTAATGAGCTTCTCCTTGATATAGTGATCGTTAGGATGTGAAGCCTTTCGCGCAGGGCCGACCCTGAGAATTTGTGTAACCTGTTCGAGCTCGAAAAAATGTGCCCTTAGGCTTTAACCAAATTAGATATTGGGCTCATTAAAGGTCTAAACCTAATGTTAATGGGCTAATAACTAATTTAAACCATAAGAATAGTTTTGTAAGTAGGCATATGTTGGTGTTTATATAGGTATACTCTATTAAAAAAATATATATACATATCAGGTTTTTTATAAGTAACGTGCCCTTCAAAATATCAGGCCTCGCCTGTGGTTCTCCCCGCCCACCTCCAGAGCCGCCTCTGCTTTCGCGAACAATCTATGGTTGCATTAACCCATGAGTATGATTTTTAGCCATAGCAAGAAATTAGAATTGTTTAAGGAGTCTTTATAAGAATAGCAAGCACAATCTTAAGTGCTTTTCTTGATAATACGATATATAGGGAATCATGGTCTTTTTTTTTTATTTGAACGGTTGACAAATAAAAGCTAGGCTACACATGGTAATCCAATGACAAAAGGCAACTTATATGCCATCGATCGCAAACAACGTTGGGTAGCCCAAGCCTACTATCTTCGGTTTTGGAAAAACCCGAGGCCCGAAGGCCCATAGCGGTAAAACTTGATTGGAATCTTATTCGAACTTGAGACTAGGCCTTCAACCTGAATCTTCACTTTCCTTCCAATGTCAGTTGAGCTAAAGCTCATTAGAATAATCATGGTCTTAACTTGGATTATGAGCAGAAAGCAATATTGGTCAAAAAGTGTCGACTTTGTCGACGTGCCTTCTAATTTCTTTTGTATATATTATAATTGTATGCATTAAATTGAGTAGAAAATTCTTAAAGCCACACTGATCATCCCCACTTGAACAAAAGGAACCATAATCTTTTTTTATATAACTAATTAACTCCCTCGACCACTAATTCATACTTATAAGCTTTATATTCAAGACAAAATGGAATATATTATATCGATATTAACACTCATGTTTACTATTCATTTTTTACAAGTTTTTATGCTCTATTTACTTCTCTTAGTTGCATATCCATCTGTCAATTTCTCTTCTACTTGTTTTTTTTTTTTTTTTTGGTTATTGGATTTTAATAATCCAAAGTTTCACCAGTTGGTCGATAATAATCATAACTTCAAAAATTCCTTCTGACAATCCCAACTTGCAAGATTTTGGCCCCCATTGATCCTTTTCTAATTGGGTTATAATCCAGTTAATTTTTGCTGACGTGGACCCTTATGTGACGTGACAGATGACTTGGTTGCTTATGTGGCACCATCACTACCTCCACCTCCACCACCACCAATCCCCACCACCACCATCCCCACCACTACCAACCCCCACAACCACCCACCACCATTAGCCACTACCATCCTTCAGCACACTGTCATCAACCACCTTCAACTCTATCACCACACCAACTAAAAATCAATTCGAATCACTCTCATTTGTCCCTCTGCAACTATTTCTAGGAAGAGAAAATGGTTTCTAGAGAGAGAAAGTGTGCAGAGGTTGTCGGAGAAGAAGACCGGACCTTCGTCGGAGTTCTAGAGGTCACCGGACATTTGAAACCTTACGTTCTATCATCAATCATCATTCGTACAATGTCCAATCATCTTCTCCGATCTTCTTCGCAAACCTCCGGTCATCTTCTCCGGCGACACGTGTTGAGTAACCGCCTCTGGTGCTTGTTGGGAAGCTTGTGGTAGGTAGCAACCTCCGGCGAACGTCTGGTCATATTCTCTAGTCATCTTCACACACAGATGGAGATGGCGGTGGTAAGTGGTGGTGGTTGTGGTTGTGGTGGTGGAGATGGCAGTGGTGGTGGGTGGAGAAGACAATGGTGGTGGGCGGTGTAGATGGCGGTAGTGGTGGTGATGGTGAGGGTGGGGTAGTGATGAGAGTGCCAAATCATTATCCACGTCAGCAAATAATAAAGTTGTGTGGCACGTCAGCGTCCAAGTCAGCGAAAACTAACTGGGTAACCCAGTTAGAAAAGGATCGACGAGGGCCAAAATCTTAAAAGTTGGGATTGTCAGAGGGAATTTTTGAAGTTGCGATTATTATCAGCCAACTGGTGAAACTTTGGATTATTACAATCTAATAACCCTTTTTTTAAAGTAACTAATAAAAAATAGAAATCTAATAGAAAATTAGGATTACGTGTATTTTTATATTAAGATAGGAGTGAAGTATTTGTTGTCATTCACAATGAATTCTTTATTTCTCTCTCATTTTCAGTTAAATAATATTTTTATACCTTTATCATTACATTTTCTCTTCCCTTTATTCAAAACCATTTTTAAATTTAAAAGCATTAATATATTTATAAGGTTTTCTTTCTCCAGATATCCTTTTTTCCATATATTTACTATTTACTGATAAACAGTAACATTCTCATATATTTTCTCTTTTCTCTACTCACAACCACTCAAAAACACTAACAATCATTCCTTATAATATAACTAACTCACTCACATATTTTCAGGGTCATCATCTTGAATACTCTAAAAGGGTAAAGGGGTGTACGTGTGATATGACGGGAAACATAGACACGGGTAATAACGTAACGTGTTATTTTTTTAATTTTAAATAAACTATATCAATAACATATTTAAATTAAAAATAATAAAATGTTTCGTTTTTATCATCTATTTTTTAAAAATATTAATGTATGAAAAAGTATGATTGTTTAAAAATCGTGTCATTAGCTTATTCAAAAGTCCACAATATGTTTTAAATAGGAATATTGGATTTTAATAATCCCAACTATTCGCCGTTGGCCGCTAACAGTCTCAACTTCAAAAATAACCATTGGCAGTCCCAACTATTGACATATTGGCCACCAATGGACCCTGACTAACAGAACCCTAACGTCGTTAGTCTCCGGTTGCCGAAAAGCCATTTTTGTCCAGAAAAAAGTTTCTAAAGGTCCGATCTAAGGTTACAAAGAGGTTTGGGACGAAAATGTTGAGTTTTCCGGCCAAAAAGTTGAGTTTTCCGGCAAAAAAGAAGTTTTCCGACGAAAAGGAGTTTTCATACGACTTTAATAATTGGGGCTTTTACTAGAAAAAGGTTCTCAAAGGTCCATAATAAGGTTACAAAGAGGTTCGGGACGAAAATGTTGAGTTTTCCGGCCAAAAATGAGTTTTCCGGCCAAAACACGTTTTTCCGGCGACCGGAGACTAACGATGTTAGGGTTCTGTTAGTCAGGGTCCATTGGAGGCCAATATGTTAAAAGTTAGGACTGCCACTGGTTATTTTTAAAGTTGGGACTGTTGGCGGCCAACGACGAATACTTGCCATTATTAAAATCTAATATTCCTTTTAAATACTATGTTGAGTAAATTGCCAAAATGGTTCCTGAGGTTTGGTTACTTTTTTCACTTTAGTCCAAAACTCAAACCTTTTGAATCTGGGTTCCTGTGGTTTCAATGTTATTGGCATTTTCATCCAAAATCAAAATCTCGTCAGATTTTTCAGTTAACATTCATCTTTTCTGTCTTTTCCTTCCTTTTAATGAAGGGTAAAATGGTTAGATTTTTTAATTTGTTATAATAAAACGTTAAAAGACCATTTTGCCCTTAATTAAAAGGAAGGAAAAGACAGAAAAGCTGAATGTTAACTGTAAAATCTGACCAGATTTTAATTTTGGATGAAAGTGTAACAAAATTGAAACCACATGGATACAAATTCAAAAGGTATGAGCTTTGGACTAAAGTGGTAAAAGTGACCAAAACTGATTGACCATTTTTGACAATTTACTCTAATACGTTTTAAAAATTGTGTATGAAATTGGGAAGCAAAAAAAAGCAGTAAAACTCCAGGTTGGCAAAAATAAATATAAATATAAATATAAATAATATTTCACAATAATACAAAATGAATTCCAGATATTCGTGAGACCCATTTGTATTTTTTTTTTTTATTTCTTTTCTTATTATACGCAACTGCTGATCTAAATCTAAACTATATAGTAAAGGAAACCACTTTAGGGATACTTGTCATCATATTAGGCCATCTCTTATAGATAATTATTATTTTAGTTTAATTTCTTCTAATTAATTATAGATAATCATCCTACTAAATATTATTTAGTTTAATATCTTATATTATAGTGGTTTCTTTTAGAGTAAAGTTCTTTTTGAGTCCATGTGGTTTGTGCATTTTAACAATTTGAATCCAAAAACCAAACTTGTCTTGATTTGAGTCCCTGTGGTTTCTAATTTTAACCATTTGAATCCAAAACCTAAACAACATTCAAATTAGAAACATTTGGTTTTTGGATTCGAATGGTTAAAATTAGAGACCACAGAGACTCAAATGGTTAAAATTAGAGAGCACAGGGACTCAAATCAATACAAGTTTGGTTTTTGGATTCAAATGGTTAAAATACACAAACCACAGGGACTCAAAAAGGACTTTATTCTTTCTTTTATTATATAGTATAGATTGATAATTATTATTTAGTTTAATCTCCTTCTCATTTATAATATTATTTATTTGAATTAATTATATTTGAACGTTTTGTTTAGTTTGGTATCAAATATATTTTACGAAACTTAAAATAAAATTAACTAAAATTATTTATCATTTATACATTTATGGAGTTTTAAATAAAGGGTTAAATTTATTGAGACTTCGTTAACATATTTTGCAACAACAGAATAATCTATTTTTATCACGAAAACCAAACTTTGTATTAATATATTAAATATTTTTATTTTCACTATACAAAATTACATTTACTCGACCCATGTAATACATTATGTTTTTTAAGATATAACTTTTTTTATTATTTGATATATAAAATTAGATTTATTTAATTCGTCAATACACGATATATTTTTTTTTATTATTTAGTACAGAAAATTACATTTATTCAAACCGTGTAATGCACATATTTTTAAAGATGTAATTTTTTTATTATTTGGTATATAAAATTACATTTATTCAACCCGTGTAATAAATGAGGTTTTTAAAGATGTATTATTTTATTATTTGGTAAACAATATTACATTTATTCAACCCGTGTAATACACGTGGTTTTAAAGATATAACTTTTTTATTTGGTATATAAAATTACATTTATTCAACCCGTAAAATATGGTTCTTATATATATAACTTTTTATTATTTAATATATAAAATTATATTTATTCAACCCGTACAATAAATAAGGTTTTTAAAGTTATATTGTTTTATTATTTAGTATATAAAATTTATTTATTCAACCCGTGTAATACACGGGGTTATAACCCAGTTAAGTTATATATAATAATTATCCACACCTTGCTTACTGTAATTAAAGTAATAAACATTAATATAATATAAAATACTTGTAAAAGTCTTCATACTTTCACGGAGAAAACTAGTATTTATTTAGAAAAGATCGCACTTGTAAAATTATGCCTTGATAAAAAAAGACCATACCGAAAATTGAATATAATCTAACCTGAAAAAACCAAACCGAAAATTATATAACCGGAACATTTTTTCTTGCTTATTCGGTTTTCTTGGTTCGGCTATTGGTCCTACAAATCTTGCTAAGATAAATTGCATAATCTGGTTTAATTGGATAGCCAAACTGAAGTTTAAACCGTTGAATACGGTTCAGTTATACATATTTCTAATTTGGATAAGTTCAGTTTCCAGTTAGAACAAAAAGATGATTAAAACTGCATAAACCGTTGATTTTGACAATCGATGTGTGTACACACACGATTATATAATAGAGGTCTCTTTCAAGTAAAATTCTTGAAAGAGTTAATTACACAGATAATACTTGTGGTTTATTGAAAATAACACTTTCGAGTACTAACTTATTTTTTAACAGGTTTAGTTTTTTAATAATTTTGATATAACTATTTTCAAAAAGAAATATGATAAATATAAAACTCATGCATATTATCTCAAATATAGTATACACATACAATTTTTCTCTTTTATTATATTTGGACCAACAATTTGTTATTACGATTATTGTGTTGTTTAGTTAATATTATATTATATAAATATTATGTTGTGTTATATTATGTCATGTTATACTATATATTATACTTTTTGGTTAGTTTAGGTAATATTACATTATATTATATTATGTGATGTCATGTCATGTCATGTTACCTAAACTAAACAAAAAATATAATATACGGTATAATTAATACGACATGCTATAATATAATATAACACAACATAATATAAATAACATAACACATAATATAATATTTATATGAGGGTGACGTCAGCTATAAGGTGACGTCAACTGATCTCATAACAGAGCTTTCGTACTTGTATAAATAGATCACACCTGTTTGTGATCTATTTATCACACACACTAACATTTACTCTTGTACGAACTGATTTGTTTGTGTGATCAACTGAGTGGGAGTTTGTAGAGTCAATCGAGTTGTAAAACATTTAAATCTTGATGATTAATGAAAAACAATCGTTGATGATAACTCTTAGTTTGTGAATATTATTGTGATAATCAATATTTAGTTTCTTACGTTCCAAATAATTCTTGTCTGTTCAAGACTTGAACCTTGTACCTCTCACTGACTTCAAGACCAGTTTTCATTATTGTGCCCAACTCTACTAGACCATCATTGGCACAAAGTTGGATGGTTAGGGGTAGGGATGAGCATTTGGTATCAAACATCGATCCCGATCCTGTCCCGTACCGATCTCAAAAATACCGTACCGAATTTTTTCGGTACCGAAAACGGTATCCATTTTTTGGCATTTTCGATATCGGTATTTTCGGGATCGGTATCGGTTCGGTACGGTACCGGTAAAATACTGAATTTTACCTTCAAATACCGCTGCCGTACAGACATATTTCAGTATCGGTATCGGTACCGGTACCGAGTTTTGGTGAAATTCGAGATCGTGACGGGATCGGGATTTGCTCATCCCTAGTTAGGGGTGGGTTAGGTTTGGTTACATTGTATATCATGGCCTCTGTTTTATATTATCAACCTAAAAGATGGTTATTATATTAGCACCAGATTATTTATGTCAAATAAACAAAAAGAGTGGTTACCAGCATATCAAGATTTGTAATAAAACATACATGTTAATATAAAATAAGACCATAGGTTTTACATTTGGTAAAGTAATAAAAAATACATGTTGATTTAAATAAGACCATAGGTTTTACATTTGGTAAAAAATGAATATAAAAGGTTTGTAAAAAAAAAAAGAATTCATACGGTATCAATTAAGTATGCGTTATGAATACTATACAAATAATATAAACAACATTGTTACCGTGGTTGGAACAAAGTTAGTTAAAAAGAGAGTTGTATTCGCAATTGAGGATTTTTTTGGTATGATAAATTATGTACTCATATATGATATAATAAATTATGTACTTATATAAGGACGTAATTTTTTTTTTTCGGTTTAACACATCTTCATAATTTTCGAAATGATAAAAACACTTATAATTAATTTGAAAAAACATAAAAGTTAATGGGACTTTGGATGGGCCATGTGACTTTTTATTATTGGACCGCTATTTAATTCTCTTTCTTTCTTTCTTTTATGTTTTTACAAAAAAAGTGTGTTTGAATATTTTTTTAATTGTTATAACAACAATAAGGTTGGGTGGTTAAGTGACTAACTTGTTTAACTTGCAACCAAGACACCTGCGACTTTGGTCTTTCACTTTTTTTTGGCCTTTTTTTCCTTTTTATTTTTTTTCCTTTTGGTTTTTTTTTTTATTCTTTTTTAAATTACGTTTATGAGTTAACACCGCAACGTATGACACATAATACTCTTTTTTATCTATATCTAACCATATTAATGTCATGATCTTAATGAACGTAATGAAGTCGTAAACGTGTCGTGCTGCGCGAGTGTAGTACATGTTAATGTCATCCGTGTAACGGTAAGAAATTGAGTCAAATATAATACTTTTTTATTCGACGCTATAAATTCGAGTACTACACGTTATGACGCCGCCCAACTCGCATTGATGGGAAAATAGCTAGTTTTAAAAACAGTTCCATATTGATAAATAATCAAAAATAAATAAATCAAAATTAAATTTAGAAAAATGGAGAACACAAAATGTAAATTCATAAATACAAATAGCTACCTACCCTTTCCCTTTCCCTGACAATAAGTCTGCAACACTCCCAAATAATTTCCACTGCTTTTTCATACTTTTGCCTTTTTCCCATCATTCCTTTCCCTCCAACATCCGCTCACATCCATCCGGCTCCCATTAAGATCACTTGTTTGCCACTGCTGTTGCTTGCATCCGGCTGTTGCTTGCTTTGCTGCTGCTACTATTATTATCTACATCTCTTTCACCCCGCTCGCTCGCTTCTACTCTTCAGATCACCAGGTTCGACCTTTCAACCCATTTTTACAAAATGTTTGTTGTTGAGGTGGTTTTGGTAAATCAACGAGACCAGAACCCACCCGGTTACAATACTTTTGAAATCTAGAAGAAAAGGACTTCATTTTTTAACAGCCTTTAAATTTTCATATATAGTCTGGTTGGTTGCTCATATGTATAAGTTACATTCTCTCATTCATTTGTAAGTTGTAACCCACTCACTGATTTTCACTCTTTTTTTTAATTTATAAACAGAAACATGACAACAACAATTCCCAAGTTTGCTCACTTACTAATCCCACTTGAAGACGTTGTAAAGGCCACCGACAACTTTCATCATGATAACATCATCGGACGCGGTGGATTGGGACATGTATACAAAGGACAACTCCAGCGGTCCGGGGAGTTGATCACGATTTCTGCGCTGAGGTTAGATCGTAAGCACGGTGGAGGAGTCGTCGAGTTCTGGACCGAAGTTTCAATGCTTTCTGATCTCAAGCATCCAAATATCGTCTCTATGGTCGGATTTTGTGATGAACAACATGAGAAGATCATTGTGACCACGTATGAGGCCAAAAATGGAAGTCTCAAGGAGCATCTAAGCAACCCGAACCTCACATGGACGCAAAGATTGAAGATATGTGTAGGCGTGGCTCGTGCGTTGAGTTACCTCCATTATGACCAGGGACGTGGCTATGGTGTTATACATCTTAACATCAACAGCTCCACAATTTTATTAGACGAGAACTGGGAACCCAAGTTATCCGGTTTTAAAGTTTCCATCAAACAATCACTTAACCGAATGGACCAGGTCGTCCTTTCTGAACCTATTGGCACAATAGGCTACGTGGACCCAGAAATTGAAAAATCCAAAGGGGTGACCTGCAGGTCAGATATCTACGCATTCGGTGTTGTTTTATTCGAGATATTATGTGGGAGGAGAGCATATATTAGGAACGATGCTAATAGGTTACTAGCTCCATTGGCCATGCAACATTATGAAAACGAAACGTTGCCGGATATAATCCATCCCGATCTAAAGAATCAAATGTCCGGATACCAAATATCTGTAAGATCACTCAGAACGTACTCAGAAACGGCATATTCTTGCTTAAAGGAAGAGCGATCACATCGCCCACATACGCTTAGTGTTGTTAATGAACTTGAGAAAGCATTGGAGAAAGCATTGAAGTTCAAACCCCCACCACCTGAAAAATTTGTAAGAACTTTTATTTTTGTTTTTCTCTATCCTTTAATTTTATTTCCCATCAATTTAATTTTGGTTACATTTAAGAATACCGCTTTAAGGAAAAAACTAAAATTACCATACAATATTTGTAAAAGTTTAACAAACTAACATATATAACTTTACTTTAAAATTCGTTGTTAGTTACAGATATTAGAAAATTTAAATAAAATTTATTTTAAAATTACTTTATAACAGTTGTTTATTAAATACAAACTGTCTTTATATTGTATTTTTAATTGCCCATGGATTTTTTTCTTTTAAATTTTACTTTAAAATTACTAGTAATACTCGCGCTTCACAGCCGAGGCCTTAAGTAGGCTGTCTATAGGTTTTGACATTTCACATGTGGAAATTATTAGGATTGAACACACACGAAACTGAACACACACACGAAAGCAATAAACGACACGGAGATTTAAAGTGGTTCGGTCAACTGACCTACCCCCACGTAGAGATAACTAGGGCCGGCTAAACTAAAACCCTAATTTTACTACCAAGTAAAGACGTGTGGGCCGACCCAAGGCTAGGGTCGGCCGGCCGCCCTCCCTTGACCGGGCCTCCACACCAATTCTCCCAACAATCGCCAAAATCACCCTCGCAACAAGCACCATCTCAAATGCCCCCATCACCAACAATCACACCAATACCATCCGTACAATTTTTGGATGCTTATGTCAAAGTGACATTAAATTAAACTCATTCCAGACCATCTCAGAATTTGAAGAGAAGTTTGGTGTCAACCACAAAGTCATTGCATATTTTAGCGACTCACAAAAGCATAGCACCAAATACATGGGTGTTATTTATGGTATTAATCTCATGTGTGTCATCAAAGAGCGCATTCGCGAATGGCGCCCACCGTGACGCTTGATGGAAACGCCTCCGAATGCTACCGTATGAGTCGAGTGGCATTCGGGGTGGTTTCCACTAAGTCATATTCGGATTTTCGCCTTGTGGTCAGGGCGAGTTCGAGTGGGGTGGATTGATACATGCCTAACCTTGGAGCAACATGCACATGTCTACATCATGGCATGTGACGTTTGTTACTATCTTTAGTTATGTATTTGTTATTTCCCTTCATTCACGTATATGGTTGTTTTGAGTCTTAAGTTTTCTAAGGGGACTGGGGGTGGTCCGTGATGACACCCTCATCACGCGTGGAACATCCTTGCACACCGCCGCCACCATGAAACATAACGCGTGATGCTTAAAACGCGTTGATAATATCACGGGTTGAAGATTGTTGAATGTATGTGTATGAGTTGTACATTGTGTATTAATACTTGTACATTGGAATCCCATCACTAGTGATGACCACCGCCACTAGAGAATGCTTGTGAGTGATAGAATAGTGGTTGCTGACATGACGGAACATGATTGGATGTTTGTGAATGATGGAATTTCATCACTAGTGACCACCCTCACTCCCCTAATTGTAGTGCTTAATCAAATATGGGTAGTTACCCATGTGTACATGTTTTAGCAGGTTTCGAGATTTAAGGGTTTTCTAGTTTCATGTAATCCTTTTAATTGGAGTTGGAATTTATGGATGAGATATGAATGAAAAATGATTATTTCAGTCTCTTAAATCTCAAATTCTATGAAGATTCTATCTATTTTCTTTGGATTAATTGGTTAACGACTCGGATCATAACAATTGGTATTAGAGCCCCCGTGATCCCCCTTCGGACCTATGGCTGCTCAAAAACTATCCATACCCGAGTTCTGTCAATGGAGGGAATCCTTTGCCAGACTCGAGTCCCGTTTTGAAACAATGTTTGCAGAGCTTCGATCGACCCAAACCGTGTTTGAAGCCTGCCACACCCCTACATCGCCATCACCAGTTACTGCTCCCGTCCCACCACCGGCTTCCGCCACAACACCACCACCAAAACAGGCATCATCCGCCCCAACAACTACTCCCGTACCGGTTCCTAAATCTGTACCTGTTGCTATACGGTCACCAACTTCAAAACAGAAACCGTCACCCACCCGTTTTTCACCGACGCCAACCCCAAAAGAAACACCATCATATGAAGTGTCCACACCAGTTTTGGTTCCTACAGGAACTCAACCTAATCGGCTAAACGCCTTCGTTGAGCAACCGGCAGAGGCTATTGTAAAACTAGTGAAGGAGATGAAAATGGGAAGTGCTAAGACCATTTCCCATCTTCCTGATTCAAGGCTAATCAAAGAGGTTATATGCGCCGTAAATGGGAAGACTGGATCAATGAAACCCATGGCCACTTCAAATGCAAAAGGCCAAAAGTCAACATTGTACAATCAACAAATGGTAATTTTAACAGTCGTAAGCTAAGTTATAATACAAATAAAATATCACCAAATCATTCCTTGTTGACATCATCATGGCTATCAAAGAGTGGTGCCCACTGTGGCGTCTTGCTAATACTTCTCCAAACGGAAACGGAAACGGAGGAACCAAGTGGTGGCCACCGTGATGCACCGCTAATGATCCGACTTCATCCTTGAGGACAAGGGCTGTTTTGAGCGGGAAGGAATGTTATGTGCCATTTCCTTATGCTAATGGGTCATCGCCACTAGGGGTGTTCAAAACCGGATATCCGAAAATTCGGATATCCGAAATTTTCAGATACCAGATTTCAATATCTGAATCCGTATCCGAAATATCGGATATCCGAATATCCAGTTTTGTATTTAATTTTTATTTTTTATTATTTTTTGATATTCGGAACTGGATATTTCGGATAGATCGGGTATCCGAACATAAGTTTTCGGATATTTTTCAGATATTTTCTTGACAGCCGCATACGCCTCTTCGGCTGATGGTAGAGGTTCCATTCGAAGGATCTCCCTTTTTATTGTATCATATTGTCGATCAATCACATTTAGGAACTGAAATAACTTCTGTTCGGTTCGAAGTTTGTTGTATGTGGCAATGTCAACTGGTGAGGTCATGGGGTTCGGATCTCTTCGATCTATCTCTCCCCAGATTCCTTGCATTATAATCCAAATTTCTTCGAGTAGAATCCCATTTTACTTAATTCCATTCGCCTTAACATGTAAGTCGAATGTTTGGAGTTTATCTTTACCACTACTGTATGTGGTCACGAGTGCATCCCACAGAGATTTAGTGGTGGGAAACTCGGTCAAGTTACTTGTAATATTGGGCTCAATGTTTTGTATTAACCACGAAAATACTACAAGGTCGTCTTGTCCCCATTGCTTGAACCCGACACCAGTCGGTTTGGGTGGTACTGGATTTCCTGACAAATGGCCAAGTAGTTGTTTCACTTTTTCACCGAGTGGCAGCCACTCGAATCATCGGAGCCCATAGCGCGTAATTCTGATTGTTAAGCTTGAGACTAATCTTCAAACTGTCTGAAAGGTTATGTTTGGAATTTGGTTTTGGGACTAGATCCCATTGAGGAGATTAGCTAACTGGATTGAAAGGTTATTGTTGTTTTGATTGCTGGAGTCGTTGTTACCAGCCATTGAGGAGATGATGAACTTGATTCTGATCCTTTTTATTTTATTTATTCTAACAGTGACCGGTAGTCGGTATTTTAGGGACAACAACGGTGACTTTCTGGAAACAGTCTGAATTCCCTAACAACCAATCGTAATTGTTAAGCACTAAGCAATATCCTTGGTGCAAGAAAACGTAAAAGAAAAGGGAATGTGAAGGAAGCGGCAATGGTGTAAGGAAAAAATTAAGGAATACGGTGGCAGCCTAGGGTAGGCTTGTAAACGAACTGAACGAACGTGAACGAGGCTTGCTCGTATTTGTTTATTAACGTCAACCAAACCAACGACAAATATGGACAATGAGACAAGCTGAATTTTCTTGTTTATGTTCATTAATTAAATAAATGAACGTGTTCGTGTTCGTTTGTGAATAGTATAAACGAACGATTCATGAATGTAAGGAATAAATATAATTAAACATAGATGAACGAATATAACCGAGCAGACCCCAAATAAAAATAATCGTGAGCATCAATACGTTGGGCTAAAAAGTTATTAAAACTAGACTAAATTGTAAGAGGTGATATTTTAATTTCATAAAACTAAACTAGATTGTAATAGACCTAATTAATTTAAATGAATATATATATAAACCAGAATGAACTTAAACAAACCTAATCAACAAACATAAGTGAACGTAAACAAACGAACATACACGAGCATGAGTGAGCAGGCATAAATGAATGGTCACAACATAAATGAATGAACTGGACGTGTGTTCATGCTTCTTTGTTTAACAAAATGAACAAAAAAAACATTTGTTTATGTATGTTCAATAAAGGAACATAAACGAACTTCCCGCCAAACAATTCACAAAAAGTTCACTAGATGTTTGGTTTGTTTAGAAGGCCCTAACCTAGGGGAATTGTAACAAAAAGTTATTTACAAAGATACTGAAAAGCAACAACCAATCCCAAAGAGTGAGTGTTTATGTATAGAGAATGGGTTTAAAATGTTTTTGTAACAATTCATTTACTTTTATTTAGTATATTTTCGTTTTATTATTAAAAAAGTGATTGAAAAGTAGAAAACAAACTTAACCGAAAACAAAACCTTGGAGCAAAATATATCTATGGAAAAAACAAGCCTGATATGGCGTTAGTTTGAAATGTAAAGCGAAAAAAAAATATTAACCACAAAAATTTGTTCTCGTGTTTCTAGCAAGTATATATATAATTTCATAATTTGTAATTCTTAGTTCCCCTTTATCACATGTTTGTAGGGAAATGATTTGGAACACTTCAAGATTCGTCTCGATGATATAAAGCTAGCCACCCATAATTTTTCAAACGCATACAAAACTAGTACTGGCGACTGGTATACTTGGTATGAAGCAGAGCTCAACCATTTTGATAAAGAAAACCCTTCCTTTGCAGAAGGGAAGAGTAAAAGTAAACAATCCAATAGACACACCCTTGTAGTTATAAAGCGCTTCCTTTCTAAAGATGACGAGCTCGGAGAAGAACTATTTTTTACAGAACTTGAAGTGCTTACTAGTATTAAGCATCACAACATAGTCACCCTAATAGGATTTTGTGTTGAAGATTTCGAGATGGTACTTGTCACCGAGAAATTTTCTAATCGTAACCTTTCGGTTTATTTGGGAAATGTCAATGACATGCGTATATTAACTTGGCAAAAACGTTTGAAAATCAGCATTGATATTGCACAGGCATTGATTTACCTCCACAATGAGATGGAAGACAAAAAAATGATAATACACGGTAATATAAATAGCGCCAGATTTGGGTTCGATGAGAATTGGGTGGCAAAGATTGAAGACTTTGAGTTCGCGGTATTCCTACCTCCAAATCAAAAAGACGAAGTTCTGTGTGAAAGGGCAAAATTTAAGTCAAAGTACTATTTAGATCCAGAATATGCGAAGACCGGTAAGCTAAAAAGAGAGTCGGATGTGTATAGCTTTGGAGTAGTATTGTTTGAAATTCTATGTGGAAGGGATGCTGATGACGAAATTTACCTTAACAAG
Organism: Helianthus tuberosus; assembly: GCA_030545235.1. Taxonomy (NCBI): domain Eukaryota; kingdom Viridiplantae; phylum Streptophyta; class Magnoliopsida; order Asterales; family Asteraceae; genus Helianthus; species Helianthus tuberosus. The sequence continues at coordinate 734,143 of JARYGA010046138.1, forward strand.
AGTGAGGAAGGGCTTGTTCATGTTGCAAGAGGAAACTTTTGCAATGGAACAATAGAGGACATGATAGATCCTACACTAAAGGAAGAAACCGGTAAAATGAGTTATATTTCAAATAGAGGAGCCAACAAGGATTCTTTGCACACATTTTTAAAAGTTGCAAACCAATGTGTGGCAAAGACTAATGATCAACGCCCAACTATGACAGTTGTTCTCAGTGAACTTGAGAAAGCATTCATCTTTCAAGTAAGCTAGTTGTCTTTATGTGTGTATATAACCATAGAGTGCATATTAGCTTAATGCACAACGAATACATACTACGCATATAAAATGCTACAAAATTTTTACTAATTTCTTATATTGAAAAGATCTTGAAAATGTCCACGTGAAGACACAATTGAAAGAAGAACCCTTCCACTTAAACACAAAACCTTTCAAAGATCAAAAGCCATGACCTATAGTAATGCTACTGCATGTGCATACTTTGTTAAAATAAAGGAAAATCTACTTTATAGGAAACCTAGTCTCCACCGCTTTCATTTGTAGAATAGCCCCGCGAGGCTGGCCCGTTGGTTAAAGCTTATGGGATTCAGATGGGGGACATCCTTTGATGAATCCCAGGCTCTTGTCGATTGGCCGCTCCCTCAATGTAAAAGTAGTGTTTTTTTGTTACTTGCTCGCCCATTCATTTCGATTCAAAATGTGTTCATATTCCATAACACTATATGCAATTTTATAGTACAAAAAACTAATCTTCATTTTACACCCATATCCTTGACAAATTCTCGTCACCATGGTGATCGTGTATAAAGGTTACAATGGAACGTCCAATTTCTTTGATAAAATGTATATGCATATTTCTTTTTAACCGGACTAAGTATATGGTATTGATTATATCTTCTGCTAATATCTTTTCTTATATTCATTACTTTGTTACCAAATGTGACCTGTAATTTATTGTTAAACTTATTTGATTGTTTTTAAGGTATCACCTTTAAACACCAAATTTCGTCAACATCTTATCATTTATTATATTTTTAATTATATCATGGTTTTATACTTTTGTAGATTTTCTTAGAAAATAGCTTTTTTTAACGGCAATTTTGTATCACTGACGGACCACTGAGTATAATCGTGCCACCATCGGAACCACCCGATCATATCCATCTCCACTAGGCATAATGCATATATACCAATTCAGGAGGAAACCCAATAAATATGGGAAAACCCCCTATGGGAATCGAACCCATGACCTATTGGTCCAAAGTCTTATCCCACCCACCAAGATACCACAAGGCTATAAAGTCATGCCATATTGTTGTTTTATCCCAAATTTACAGAATTGAGCATTGACTTTTTTCTCACATACTATTCCTGAAAGGAGGAGCAAGCACAGCAGCCGAATAAGGACCAAGTTGACGACACACTTCATATAGCAACTCATGAAATTCCTGTAAGACCTTCCTTTTCATCTTTTTTGTTAGTAAATTGTTTATAAATGAAATGAAATCTATAAACTAAATTAGAATTTAATGAAATTTGATAACAGATACATCGATTTTTTATCATATACAGATTAATAGGGTTAATATCTATCTATCTATACTAAATAATACAATAAACCTAACTATCTATACTAAATAATACAATAAACCTAATGGGGCACGTGTGACGTGTCATTCATTGAGGCCTTTTTTTTTTGGCTCATTCTATACACACCCCCCTTATTACTTTCTACACCCCCCCTTGTGAGAGGAAAACTGTCGGTCCCACGCAGGCCCCACCTGTAAGTATGTGAGAGGAGGGGGGTGTGTATAGTAGCACCCTTTTTTTTTCCTTTTCTCGTCTAAGAGATTGTTTAAATACAATTTATTAGTTATTGTTTTGTTTACAAATATTAATTTTTTGTTGAATTTTCTTTGAACAATACTTTAATATTCTGATTGCAACAATTTACGTTACTTCAATTAGTATTCTTGTGTAATACACAGCTGTAGGTATCTAACCTAGTTATTTTAAACTAGTGAGGAGCAACCCACACTCCGCTGGGGAAAATGTGAAAAATAGTACAGTATATTCAACATGTATTTTGTATCAGTCGAAAACCATAAAATTAAGAGTTAATTATACCGTTAGTCCCTGTAGTTTATGGAAAGTAACAAGATTAGGTATTAATAGTTTAAAATCACACTTTGAGGTTCTAACTTTTTATTTTGTAACAACATGAGCTATTAACACTAAATTTTGTTAACTTTTATGTTAAATTTGAGTGAAATTACAAAAAATACCCTTTTACAACTATCGGGACCACTTTTGTAATTAACTTTATTTTACTTTAGGGACCGTTTCTGTAATTACTCTACAATTATATATTATATATATAACCTGTTATATTTTTAGTATACCTCATCATCCTATTTGATATATGTAATCCATAAATCTTTCAACTTGATTTCTTTCCTTTTTCTTTACTATTTTACTTTGATATATCAAAATTATTGACCAATCCTCTGCACTTGTGGTTGAATGCCTCCTTTCTCAAGTACACCTTTAAGCACATGACTTTGGTTAGGTCTAGAAGTTGATCTCACATCTTTCTGTATCAATCTCTTATACCTATTATACCTACAGATTATGTGAACAAGGACATGGATGAACATACTATTGAGCAGACTAATAAAACCTTTCTTTGTAGGCAAGAAGCACCGATCACATGATCTGATATGTAATATGTTAACCACCAGTAATTTCCATCCCCCAAATAAAAAAAAAACCCAAATCGATTGAACGGCCCCGTCTACCCCAAATCGACAACCGCTGCTTCATCCAAACATCTCTTTGTCTCTAGATCTCCCTTTTCTGTTAAGAACCCTTAGATCGGTTCTCTATATTCAAGGGGGCTACATCAACCTTTCTCCTCGTAAACCCTAGAACCCAAATCGACATCTTGACTGTTCCCCTCGTCTGTGTTTTTTTACATATAAAAGAGTAAAATTAGTCCCATTAGTTTACATAGTGGTCCTTTCACTTTATAAAATAGTAAAATTAGCCCCTAGATATGAAAAGACTGAAATACCCATAAGCTTAACAAAAAAAACTTAACAAAAGCTAGTGTTGATACCCAAACATGTTACAAAATGAAAAGTTGGTACCTCAAAGTGTGACTTTAAACTATTGATACCTGATCTTATTACTTTCTATAAACCACAGAGACTAACGGTGTAATTAACTCTAAAAATAAACATCAATATTAATATGTTATAATACCTTTATTCGTTATAATAATGATGCCAAATATTACTTTCTGATGAATACAAACAAATGTAAATAAAAATAAAATAAAATGAAAGTTTGTTTGGCCTTATATATAAAAGTTTATAAAAAAAAAATATACAAAGTCAAAAAAAAAAAAAAAAATGAAAGTTAAGAAATATACATGTATACGAATATGATATAAATAATAATCAGGACTGTTCTAACGTTTTTGTAGACCCTAAGCGGACTATGAAGTGGAGACCCTTTTGCAAAAATATAAAGATTAATAGAAAAATTAGATGTTAAAGTTAACCTACGTCTAGTGATTAGCCCTAATTTTGCCCATGATTTCTCCTCCAATCCCTACAGACTCGGCGACATGAGTGGTTACTGATAGCCCTTTTAATTATTTTTTGTTTCTAAATGCTATTTTCTGTACGATTTCCATTTATACCTCTGTGGTTGGCTAGTTTTACTAAAAAGGTTTGTTTACTCATGGTATGACGTAAGAAGTTTCACATACAGGTAATTTATAGTTAGAATTTTGGCACTCATTTTATTTTCTTATCATCGCTTAAAGGAGGAGGAAGTACAATGCCCATATAGGGATGACGTTGAAAATAAGCTTTGGAAGCAATTGGAACTTCAGGTGACACATGAAATTATTGTAAGACCCTCCTTTTTGTTTTCCTTTCATTCTTCTCTCGTATTAATTTGACTTTTGGTTCTAAAAAGTGAAAAGCATGAGATAGTATGAGGGGTTTGCATCTTAAATGTGGTGAGGCGCTAGATGAGAGGCAAGAGCTCCACTTGCGCAGCGTGATGCAATTACGGAAGCAGTTAAATGGCTAAAAACGCTTAGTTAATCAAAGTCTCTAATTTGAACCAGGGGTAGCAAAATGGGTGGGTTGGGCAGGTTTGGGTAATGGGTTAGGATGAGTTTATTAAGAAATGAGTTAGGATGGGTTTAGGTCAATATGAGTTTTTGTCAAAATGAATTTGGGTATGATAGGCTAAAAATATAAATAAATAAAAAAATCAAAAAATTAAAAATTAAAAAAGTAAAAAAAAATAAAAAAAAAGTTCAGTGCTTTTTGAGGATTGTACGTAGATGTGGCAAAAAATCAGATTTTTTTAAATTAGATATTTGTACACGGCTTTAGCATCTTAATACAAGCAAATCAATCTAGATGACAGATTGACAGAAATATAAGCTTGTGAGGTAATACCAAAACTTTCCGGTTGTATACATACATAGATCATCCACAAGTGGAACTTGCACTCAGCTGAACCTGCCAAATATTATATTCACACACATGATTCATTTGCAATACTAAATTACAATCATTTAAAAATAGAAAGCCTCAATTTGTCATTTTAGGTTTATTTGAATATGATCTAATCATCAATTCACAAAACTAATGGTAATTGATGACGGGGGTAGCCCAAGACTAAATAAAATGACTAAATGTGTAAACGCTCAAATGGTTAAACGGTTCAATGGTTGAAAAGCTGTGATGTGGAAAAGCAACGCGGAAACAGTGGCCAGTCACATCTGGAGATCGCTTCACCAACTCACAGCCACAAAAGCAAAGCAGGTCTGCACAATGCACGCTATTATCCAGGGGTCAAAAGGCTTTAACCCCCGAAAGGGCAAGCCCTCCACTGCAAGCAAGGTTACTAGTCTAATACATTCTACTTCGGGAGATGTCTTCTCTTATAAATTGACACTTCATTTACTTCAGAAAACATCTCCTGACCAGCTCTGATTCTCTAATCTCTGGTCATTCACATTGAGTACTTGTTTCATACAAGTCACTCCCTTTCACATCCAACACACACATTCCCTTTGCTACCACTTCCGAATCTGAGTGCATTTCAGAGGAGGATCCATAGCAAAGAACAACAATAAACTAGTGAACCTCCTTCCACGTCTTGCAAACGTGGGGGGACCCCACGACCTGCGTTAGGCAAAGTTGAACCCTTCAACCCTTTTGCCTAGCCAGCCTAGCTACCACCGTTGGTCTTATATTTGTTGCATCAACAAGTTGGCGCCCACCGTGGGGCTACGCCGCTATTTCTTCTCAAAAAGACCTAGTAGTGTAGCTCTTTTCACTTAAAACCACCGTGTCTGAAAGTGGATCCCCGGAAGAAGTAAATCATATCCCAAACACTTCTACCCCGGGTAGTAGCCAAGCTCACGTGGCCATACCAACTTCTTTCTCAACTCCGGATAGCACACCCGAGTTCCTCAACTTCAACACACCAACTCCGTCCAGATCCGAAGTTCCATCTCCCAATATCGGTGTCTCCGACGCCCCAGCATGTGTTGAGCTCACCCCTGAAGGGGTTGCCAACAATTTCCTTGAGCTAAGGTCCCTTCTCAACCAGCATGTGAGTAAAGAAAGAGAAAAGGGAGTGAGGATTCGTTTAGACTATGATGAACCTGAACCAACGTTGTCTCCTGGGCCACCTCCCCCTCTTTTTGCAACAAGAAGTGAGGCTGGTCCCAGTAATCTTTCAAACCCTCACCCTTATCTGTCCACTATGACAAACCCTACGGTGCATCCTATCTTCTCTTCCCAACCAATTACTAGTGGTGCTCCTTTGGGACATGAGCTAACCCTTGATCAGCTCCTACAGTCCCCAATAACAAGCTATCCAGCATCTATCACAACCACATGGGAGCAAGCTCTGTCTGTGCTCCCTTTAGCACGAAGTGCTGTTATGAGTGCTCCCCTTGGGATAAACTGCTCCGTTGGCCCAGGAAGCCTTCAAGGCTTCAACCCCATGCCCAACATGATGACCCAGATGATGGCCAACTTCCCATGGCAACACTTCATCAATCAAGTGCTAGCCACTCAGGGAAATAACGGCAATAGCAATAATGTGGATGCAAGGGCTGAGGAAGACTTGGCTAAACCATACAAGCCAAGTAACCTTTCATGCTTTTCAAGGCAGATAGCCGATTATGATTTCCAATCAAAGATTAAGATGCCGTCCCACATCAGGACGTATGATGGGACTGAAGATCCTGAGGACCATCTTCAGATCTTCACCGGTGCAACCCGGATAGAGAAATGGTCAAACGCTGAATGTTGCCTAATGTTCATGCAAACTCTTGTTGGATCCGCCAAAATCTGGTTCAACGATCTACCTGCTCAAAGCGTTCGAAGCTTCGACGACCTTAGCAGGGGTTTCCTGGCCAATTTCTCCCAGCAAAGGCGGTATGTCAAAGACGCAACAGTAATCTTCCAGATAAAACAACGTGATGATGAAAGTCTTCGTGCGTTCATTAAACGATACAAGAAGGAAGGTTTGACTTATGTAGGGGCAGACGAGAAAATGAGAATGGCCGGTTTTATGAACGCCATCACCTCTAAATATCTCACAAGAGATTTCAAAAAATCCCTGCCCAAGACCCTGGAAGAGGCTCTCGAAAGGGCTGAAGCCCACATTCGGGGAGAGGAGGCAGTAGACATTAAAGAACAAAGAAAAAGAGGATCCGGCTGGCGAAGCAATAGCCCGGCTAGAAAGAGGGGGAACTTCAACTCCTATGACAGGCGGTCAAAGGGTTCAGACCCTCGAAGGTCTGAAGGTCGGAACCCTTCAAGCAGGGAAAAAGGCATAAGTTTCACACCCCTCACAAAGACCCCTCAAGAAATCCTTGCAACAGAAGAAGTTAAACAAAACTTTCGGCCTCCCAGACCTCTCCCCAAGAGCAGGAAGAACGAGAACTCCACCCAATACTGCGAGTTTCATGAAGAAAAAGGTCACCACACCAATGATTGCTTCCAACTCAAGAAAAGAATAGAGGAAGCTGTTAAGTCCGGAGAACTCGCTCATTTGGTAAAGGGAGTCCGGGACAAAATGGCTGAAGGAAAGGGTAAGGAAGTCAATATGGTGGATTTCGATGGAAGGGTTCCTCATAAAAGACAGCGGTTGGAAGCTTGGGAGCTCCAGTGTGTTTGCTTCCCCCCAACGGAGAAAGACCCTCTCTCTAACCCTCTTGTGGTAGAAGCTACCGTGGGAACATTACAAACATATAGGGCATACATAGACACGGGGGCAGCCACTGAAATCATGTTCGAAAAATTATTCAACCGTTTGAGCAGTGAAGAGCGTTCAAGGCTTCAACCCTCTGGAACCTCTATAAAAGGTATCGCCGACATACCACTCAAGCCTTTAGGGCAACTGACACTTAATGTTCGTTTCGGTGAAGGTTTAAAAGAAAGAACTCAACCACTCACCTTTGTGGTTATCAATATCCCCTCAAGCTATGACGTGATCATTGGAAGACCAGGACAGTGTGCGTTTTACATGGCCGTATCTGTTGGCCATGGCACAGTCAAGTTTCCTACTGAGAGGGGCATAGCAACCCTTCAACCCTCTCAGGAGGCCTACATGGTTGAAGGTGAAAGCTCAAACAGTGAAGAAGACAGGCAAAGGTTGGTCATAAACCCTAAGTACCCTGAACAAAGAATAAGGGTCAACCCAAACCTTTCTCAAGAGACTCTTTCATACCTTGAAAAGTTGCTAACACATTACAGCGATGTATTCGCTTGGTGTCCAGAAGATATGACCGGGATCCCTCGGGACATTGCCGAGCATGAGCTAAGAATACCACCGAATGTCAAGCCCGTGGTCCAAAAGAAAAGAAGCCTGGCACCCGAGAGGAGTCTGGCAGCCTGCCAAGAGGTTGAAAAGCTTGTGTCGGCCGGTATTCTCCGAGAAGTCAAGTACCAATCATGGGTTGGAAACCCGGTTATGGTCAAGAAACCAGACAACTCTTGGAGGATGTGCATAGACTTTAAGGATCTTAACAAAGCTTGTCCTAAGGATTGCTATCCACTACCGGAAATTGATCTCAAGGTTGACTCCCTCACAGGGTACTCGTTCAAATGCTTTCTTGACGCATATAAAGGTTATCACCAGATCCTCATGAAGAAAGAGGATGAGGAAAAGACAGCCTTTCACACGGACAAAGGGATCTTTTGTTATCAAAAGATGCCTTTCGGCCTCAAGAATGCCGAGGCAACCTATCAACGGCTCGTTGACAAAGCCTTCGAAAGCCAAATTGGCAAAAACATGGAGGCATATGTCGATGACTTGGTGATTAAAAGCAAGACGGAATATCAAATGCTCGATGATATCCAAGAAACTTTCAAGAACCTCAGAAAGGTTAACATGAAGCTTAACCCGGAAAAATGTTCATTTGGATTCGAGGAGGGAAAATTCTTGGGTCACATTGTTGGAAAACAAAGCATCAAAGCCAACCCTAACAAAGTGAAAGCCGTCCTTGAAACCAAGCCACCAAAGACCATGAAGGAGGTTGAAAGCTTGAACGGGAAGCTTGCAGCCTTGAAGCGTTTTACCTCAAAGTTGGCCGAAAGGTCTCTGCCCTTCTACAAAACGCTCAAGAACTGCTCAGATAAGAAGGATTTCAAATGGACTGAAGAAGCTGAAGAAGCTTTCAACCAGATGAAGCAACATCTAGCTTCCCCACCAGACATTGCGGCACCAAAAACCAGGGAGTTAATATCGGTGTACCTCTCAATCACGGACGAGGCCATCAGTGCAGTCCTCACCATTGAACGAGACAAGGCCCAGGTACCCGTTTATTTTTTCAGCAAAACTTTAAAATTAGCTGAAACGAAATATCCTCCCCTTGAAAAACTTGCCCTAGCCCTAGTTCAAACAGCTAGGAGGCTTCGAAGGTACTTCCAAGCACACCCCATGCAAGTGGTCACCGACCAACCTATTAAGAGTGTGCTTGAAAAACCAGAAAACTCGGGGCGATTAGCCAAATGGGCCATAGAACTGGGTGAACATAACATCACCTATGTCCCAAGAAAGGCTATCAAAGCCCAAGTATTGGCTGATTTCATTGTGGAAGTCCCAAACCAAAAAGCCACTGAAGTAAACACTACCACCACTGAACCCTCCAACCCTGAAGCCTGGAAGCTTTTTACCGACGGGGCTTCAAGCGTTGAAGGGTCAGGGGCTGGGTTAATTTTGATAAATCCAGAAGGGTTGGAATTCACATATGCTCTCCGTTTTGATTTCCAGACCACCAATAACGAGGCTGAATACGAAGCACTAATAGCCGGCCTAAGGCTGGCCAAAGAAATGAAGGTTGAAAAGCTTGAAGTGTTCACGGATTCGTTTCTGGTTTCAAGCCAAGTGAATGATAGCTACATAGCTAAAGAGCCCAACATGAAAAAATACAGAGAAAAATCCAAGGAACTGATGAGTACCTTCCAAGCGTGTAACATCAAACAGATCCCCAGATCTCAAAACAAAAAGGCCGATGCCCTAAGCAAACTTGCATCTCTCACTTTTGCCCACCTCACCAAGAAGGTACTGGTAGAAATGTTGAAGGCCCCATCCATTAATGAATTGGAGGTTCAAGACGTGGTTACCGAAGAAGATCCAAACTGGATGACTCCCATAAAAAAGTTCTTGAAAAATGGTGAATTACCCAATGATCAAGTGGAAGCTAAAAGGGTTGAAATCAAGGCAAGGCAATACATACTACAAGGAGAAACCCTTTACAAAAAGGGTTACCTCGCTCCCTTGCTAAGATGTGTCGGTCCCGAGCAAAGTAAGTATTTGATCAAGGAAATTCATGAAGGTGTATGTGGAGCTCACTTTGGAGCTAGGTCGGTAGTTGCAAAGCTCATGAACCTTGGATATTTCTGGCCTTCAATGCATCGCGATACAGCCGAAGAATTGAAGAAATGTGATGCTTGCCAGATTCATGCACCAATCCCAAAAAGTCCCAAGCATGACTTAGTCTCCATAACCTCGGCTTGGCCATTCTATAAATGGGGAATGGACATTGTTGGTCCATTTCCCCCAAGCAAAGGAGGGGTAAAATTCTTGTTGGTGGCAGTAGATTACTTCACCAAGTGGCCCGAGGTCAAACCACTTGCCAAAATCACGGGAAAACAGGTCATTGACTTTGTTTGGGAAAACATTATTTGCCGTTATGGATTGCCGGGAGTACTTGTCACTGATAACGGAAGACAATTTGCTGAGAAGCCTTTCAGCATTTGGTGCAAGGAATACAAAATCGATCAGGTTTTTAGCTCAGTGGCTTATCCGCAATCAAACGGCCAGGTTGAAAGAACAAATAGAAGCATAGTAGAAGGCATCAAGACAAGATTGGGAAGATACGAAAGCAACTGGCTTGAAGAATTGCCTAGTGTCCTATGGGCAATTAGAACAACCGAAAAAACAAGCCATAAGAAAACACCTTACAGCTTGGTATTTTGATCCGAAGCTGTGATCCCTGCCGAGATAGGAGTTGTAACCCAAAGAATTGTCAACATGGATCCCAAAACAAACCAAAAAGAGACCATGTTGAATTTACAACTCCTAGAGGAAGCAAGAGATCAAGCCGCAATTCAAGAGGCCAAATACAAGCAACAGATGGAGGCTTACTACAACAAAAAAGTCAAGAACGGACGTTTCAAGCCAGGGGACCTGGTCCTCAGAAACAACGAAGCCAGCAAGAAAGAAAATCAAGGAAAGCTTGGCCCAAAATGGGAGGGTCCATACACCATCCTTGAAGCACACAAGGGTGGATCCTACAAGTTGGCTGACTCAGAAGGCAAAAGGCTTCCAAGGCATTGGAACGGCAAAACCTTGAAAAGGTTCCACGTTTAAACAAGAAAGTTTGGTTTGTATCAAAATGTATGAATACCTTTTGTAAAAAGCAAGTATTGCTTAAATGAATGAAGTTGTTTTATCAAACTTGTCTTTCTATCCTAAGATCAGGTTGAGAACCTAGCAAAAAACTCCATGGCAAGGGCCATGTAAGGGGATGAGCTCCCAGGCCACATCGCTCAATAGGTTCAAGGGTTGAACGAGCCTATATAAGGGGTGAGTTCCTAAATCAATACAACTCCATGAGACTTGTCAAGAAAACATAAAATTGTCTCATAGACGGGTGTGAACAGCTCACACCAAATGTTCCCTAAGCCTTAAAAATATAATCCGCAAACAGGCTTGAAAAAGTCAAGCGAAAAACAAAGAAATAATAAAAAGGATAGGTGCTATCTCTTCTTGTTAAAAATGCCAAGGCTAAGTGTCTGCAGCACTGAACCCTTTTAGGTATAAAAAACATAAGGGTAGCACAAACCCAAAAAAGACAAAGTTACAAAAGAACAAAGCAAATCTAAAAGAACAAAGTCACTTAGACAAAAAGTTATAAAGATACAAGCCAAAAGGGTCACAAGACTAAGAAGCCTTCAAGGTCTCAAGCCACCCAGGTAGCAACTCGACACCTCAAAGGCTTCAACCTACCAACAGACAGCCAAAAGGCTTGGAAGGTTAAAGCCAAACAAACTGCCTTAATCAAAAAGGGCACAAGCATGAAAACACAATAACAAGGGAAATAGTTAAACATCATAGCATATAAAAGAAAGCCCTAAAAGACTTTCAAACACAAGTTAGAGCAAGTCCTAATAACTTGCAAGCTTAACTACTGCTCCAACGGCCATACAGGCCCTAAACACAACCAACAGGAACCTTAAGGGTTCCTAATAACCTAATATTGTTCAAGTTAACATTACAAAACATAAATTGTTTTCAGTGCTAAGAAAGCTACGAATCAAGCATCAACAGATTTGGAAACTCCAGAACCTTCGCCCTTGGCCTTCTTTGTTTTCTTCAACTTTTTAGTCTTCAAACCTCCATCACCACCAACCCCTGAAGCCTCCAAACTTGCATCCTTGGGAACATCCAGCTGACCTGAAAGGGTATCGTCACTATCCCCCGAATAGGATCTCTTCCTCGAAAGAGATCCCAAGATTTCAGCACAAACCTTCTCATTTAGGCCCTCCGGTTTCAAGTCCTGCAATACAGCAAGAGGCTTACCAAAACAACCAGAAACTTGATGGATGAAAGGATAGGACAGCTTCTCCATTTGCTCAACGGAGCCTTTGAAGACATCAGAAGCCTCGGGATGAAACAAAGGCGACTTCTCCAAAGGATGACCGGATTCATGGAGCTTATAACCTGCAATAAGACCTTGGTGTTTTCCTAAATTGAGTAGTTTAGTATAAACATCACCAAGAGCAGAGTTAAACTCTTTGGAGTGCAACAGATAGGTAACCACTTGATGGAAACCCTGCTCAATGAGCCATTGGTTATCCCCAGTAGCCTGGGCAACCAAAGCCTTCAACCCATCCTTCTCTTTAGCAAATGCCTTCTGTTGCACAGCCAAAGTCTCCCGGACAGCTTTCAACTTCAACAAGTTAGCCTCAAAACTCTTTTTCAAATCACCCATCTCAATCTCATGCATCCTCTTCAAGTCACTAACCTTCTTGTCCCACGCCGCTTCTTTCTCAGCAAAACTAGCTATCTCCTTTTTCATCCCAGCCATGGAGGATTTCATTTTATCCTTCTTCTTGGAGAATTTTTCATATTCCTGCATTCTTTGACGAAAACGGGCAATGCCTTGAGGAAGCATGGCAGCAAGGTTGCAAGTACTCAAAATCATACGGGACAACATCAGGTCATCATCCATCCCAGCAATGGTCTTGTGCACTGAAGGAGGAGCAATGTGACTCAGAGCATCCTCACAAACATCAGCATCTTTGAAACTATCATCATTCTTCACCGACCAAGTAGGCACATAAATCCCTTCCGGATCCAACCCTTCAACGTCCCTGCTTGAAGATTCCTGAACAGGAGTGGCAACAACCTTCTTGCCTGAAACCTTTTTACCATGAACAACCAATTCCTTATCCTTCTCAGCACCTGCTTCACCACCTTGATCTTCCGAAACTTCAATATCATCACTCAAGTCCACTGGTTCAGTAGAAGTGGATTGAAGACCAGCCTTCAACAACCGACGAGAAGATCGGCGGGTCGAAGACTTGGGAGCATTAGACTTAGAAAAACCCTTGGCAGTAGCAACACTAACATAACCTGAGCCCTCAAACCTTTGATCAACAGTTCTAACCACAACATTCTCACCAGGAACAGACGGAGCATCCTCAAAAACAACATCAGAAGTATCGTCGCTCTTAATAAAATCTAAAGCAGACATGACTGCAAAGAGCAACAGCACATAAGTCATAAGTTAAGAAAAACATAAAGAGGGCAAAAAAGGAAAATGCATACCCATGCCACTCCTCATAAGAACCGGATCCCGATCAACATTCCCCCAAATTTTACTAACCCCTAAAAGAACTAGTAAGTGTTCAGGAAAGGGACGAACCCTCGAAGGGCACTCCCGGATGGCTTTGAGAAAAACATCATTCAATTCAGACTCGGAAGGTTCCGGATCATTGAGAACGTCATCCGGTTGCCTCCACACCATCTTAAATGGGATAATAGCATCGGAAACCTAGAAAAAGCGATCCTTCCAAGCCCCAAGCGTAGTAACCATGGACGAAATAAGACAGGTATCAACTTTGGATGTTTCAAAAGTAAACCAATCGCCATTCTTAGCCAAACGAAAAAACCGACGAAAGAGTAAAAGGGAAGGATCATACCCAAGAGCACGGCACAAAACCTCAAAATGCAAAACCCTAGCCATCCCCTTCGGATGAACTTGCCCAAAAGAAACACGATAATACTCCAACAAGTTCAAAACAAAAAACGAAAAGGGATAACGAAGATTCGAGAACTCAAAATGACGACAATAAAGGGCAATCGAACCAGGGGTCGGTTTATCAACGGAAACATCACAAGCAGGAGCAGTTGGGTTAAACTTCCTATCAATACCATATTCCATACAAAATAAATCTACCTCCTCTTGTGTTAACCGGGAAAAAGATTTTGCTAAGTCCTTACGAGCACCCATTTTTGAAAACAGAAAATGAAGAATACAAGGTGTAAAGAAACCGAGACTAACCTTAGAGGAGGAAGGAAATGGCGAGAAACTTGGAAAAATTATGAAGAAAATGGATAAGAATTGCAAACATAAAATAAATATAAACCTACAATAGGGGTAATAATGGCAAACAGTAACTTCTGCAAAACCGCCACTCTATCAACTGCCATACATCAATCAAATCAATTGTCAGTTATTTAAAATTCAAATTCAAAATATTAACTGCCTTCAACTTTTCAAGCCTTCAAGAAACGAACCCTTGAAACCTTCAGGCCATAAAATATACGCACAAAAGTCAGAAGTCTTTGAGCTGACTACCCAAAAACCTCTGACTTGGGGGGCTGATGACGGGGGTAGCCCAAGACTAAATAAAATGACTAAATGTGTAAACGCTCAAATGGTTAAACGGTTCAATGGTTGAAAAGCTGTGATGTGGGAAAAGCAACGCAGAAACAGTGGCCAGTCACATCTGGAGATCGCTTCACCAACTCACAGCCACAAAAGCAAAGCAGGTCTGCACAATGCACGCTATTATCCAGGGGTCAAAAGGCTTTAACCCCCGAAAGGGCAAGCCCTCCACTGCAAGCAAGTTTACTAGTCTAATACATTCTACTTCGGGAGATGTCTTCTCTTATAAATTGACACTTCATTTACTTAAGAAAACATCTCCTGACCAGCTCTGATTCTCTAATCTCTGGTCATTCACATTGAGTATTTGTTTCATACAAGTCACTCCCTTTCACATCCAACACACACATTCCCTTTGCTACCACTTCCGAATCTGAGTACATTTCAGAGGAGGATCCATAGCAAAGAACAACAATAAACTAGTGAACCTCCTTCCACGTCTTGCAAACGTGGGGGGACCCCACGACCTGAGTTAGGCAAAGTTGAACCCTTCAACCCTTTTGCCTAGCCAGTCTAGCTACCACCGTTGGTCTTATATTTGTTGCATCAACAGTAATCATAACCCTAAAATTCAAAAAAATCCTTTTTCTTCACAAAACAAATCTCTAATTAATCAGGAGGTAGATCGAATAATAAAACAAACACAAATGATAAATCTACCTTGAGGAGATATTCTCTTGACAGCAGAAGTTATACATTTCTTTATCTTGAAGAAATCAAATATTTTGGTCTGCGTAAAACCTAAACCTAAAATTAAAATAAAATCAAAACTCTCAAACATTTCATGCAGACACACAATACGTAAACGGAAAACTCAATACTTTTAACCACCGGTGAGGATGATCGGAGCATTGAGGGCAGAACCAGGGGCCAATCGGAACACGAACAACGATAGGGTGGAGACACGTCATGTGAAACACTTTATCACATTTATCGCACAGCAGCAGCCCCGGTCACCGGAGCTGCATTCATCGCAAACGGTGTCGTTATAGTCGTTGTTGTGTTAAATGACAGAGGACATAGAGAGAGTACGGTGATTTAGGGTTGAATCCATGAAGTCTAATGCGTTTTTGGGTTAGAGAACTAAAAACCCATTCTGACCCATGTTAAAATTTAGATTGGTATTTTAAAACCTATCCTAACCCATCTTGACTAAATCCTCAGCCCATTCTAACTTATTTCCCTTTTTAAAGAGGCTCAAAATAACCCAAAATATCATGGTTGGGTTTTTGTTGCCACCCCTAATTTGAACCATAGGTTTCAAGAACAAAGTTGTATAATTCAAATTTAATAAAAAAAAATAATCAAAGTCTCTAATTTGAACCATAGGTTCCAAGAACAAAGTTCTATAATTCAAATTCAATAAAAAAAAAAACTAAGTGATAAACACTAAAAAATTAAAAGATAAAAATGAAACAATATAAAGAAAAGTTAATCTTCTATACTATATAATAAAAGAAACCAACTTTTAAACACATGTCATTCACTGAAGATATCCTCAAATGTATACTTATCTTATATTAACTAAATAAATAATAAATTAATATTAAATCTTATCATACTTTAATAAAATATTATCCTCAAATCTAAATTGTTAATTTAATATATTTTTGAAAGAGTTAATTACATAGTTAGTGCATGTGGTTTACACAAAGTAACAATTTAAGTACTAATAGTTTAAAATCACATCATGGGGTACTAACTTTTCATTTTTTAACATGTGAGGGTACTAATTACATAGTTAATTAGATAGTTAGCCCCTGTGATTTACACAAACTAACAATCTAAGGTACTAATAGTTAACAATAAATTAAGTTAATACCCTCAGATGTTAAAAATGAAAAGCTAGTACCCCATGATGTGATTTTAACCTATTAGTACCTTAAATTGTTATTTGTGTAAACCACAGGGACTAACTATGTAATTAACTCTTTTTAAAACAAATACCTCTCTTTCCTTTTAACATAAGATAGTTAGCCCCTGTGATTTAAAACAGAACACTAACGTCGTTACTCTCTGGTCGCCGGAAAACCGATTTTGTCCAGAAAAGGGTTTCTAAAGGTCCGATCTAAGGTTACAAAGAGGTTTGGTACGAAAAAGTTTCACAAAGGTCCAGAATAAGGTTACAAAGAAGTTCGGGACGAAAATATTGAGTTTTCCGGCCAAAAAAACATTTTTCCGGCGACCAGAGACTAACAGCGTTAGGGTTCCATTAGTCAGGGTCCATTAGAGGCCAATATGTTAAAAGTTAGGACTGTCAGTGGTTATTTTTAAAGCTGGGACTATTGGCGGTCAACAGTGAATAGTTGGGATTATTAAAATCCAATATTTCTAATGTTTATGCACACTCGCCACCATTATCGATTAAATTTGAAAATTTTTAGGAGATCCCAAGCTTTATGAAACTACCTCCACGTTTGGCATCCTTATGTTACGAACCTCCATAGGTGAATATACCATTGGATATTCTCATCCTTCAAGCCTTGCATCACAATCAGTATTGCCTTTGTCTTCTATTGACCCGACCTCTTGAACGGTAAGGGTATGTTTGGCAAATGTAGCTGTTGGCTGTTAGCTGGTAGCTAGTAGCTGTAGCTTTTTAGATATATTTGGTGTTTGGCAAAGCAGCTGGATCTTTTAATAAAATGTATAAAATGACCAAAATGGAAATAACTAAAAATTTAAAAAGCTTGTACATTAAAAAGTTCATTATCTTTAGAGGTTAAAGGGTATGTTTGGCATGGAGCTTTTAGGCGCTTTTAAGAGCTTCTAGCTTTAAGCTTTTAAGAAAAAGCTCATACTCAATAAAAAACCTTGTTTGGTTGAAGGAGCTTGAAGCTTTTAGGTTAGGAGCTTGAAGCTTTTGGTTGAACGCTCCCCACGCCCGTTATCCCCACCAAGCGCACCCACCCGTCGCAATGTTCGTGCCCCTCTTGTAGCAAATGTGACAGCATTGGTGCCCCCAATGGAACCCCATAACACATATTCTATGTATCTCTCTTCATACATGCCTAGTCTACCTTGAAAACAAACAAAAAAGGGTATATTAAACGAATCCGTAAGTTCTCTTATTCTTATTAAGTTGTCTTACAAAATTCTTGTTCCTATTCATTATCATCTAATTATTTATAACATCTAATTTTTCATTTGATTTATGAAACAAGCTAAATACGTTAAATAATTTCAAGTGTTACAACATATACTTCCTCAACTTCCCTTTTACAGTTTATTATTTAATTTTATTTAAATTACATAAAGATTAACATATATAATCCTCTTTCTTACCAACAATTAACTTAATTAGTTGGTCTAGTAACTTATTTCACTTCAATAACACTAAGACAATATAATTTTAGCAAATCTATTCTTAGGCCTATTATAGGCAACGAACAATTAATTTGATCAAGCTTAACCCAGAAGATTTATATTGGTCTCATATTATCACTCAATGTATGGGCCTTATTTACTTATTGAGCTAAGTATGAATGATTTGTGGGCTTGTAAAAACATGGTGGTCTGGACCATTGTAAGCCAACCAAATGTAAAACTAGGGCACATGAAACAGAAGCAAAGCAGGGGTCGTCTGGTTTCCAGAGTCGAGTGAGGGACGTGTGCTTACCTCAAATCTCGCTGGAACTTTCACTGTGGTGCGAAGAGGGTGGATTTAGATGGATCTTAACTTCATCTAAAGAGATATTAACTACTCAATTTCTTTCAGTTCCTTCTTGTTTTTCTATCTTAGCTGTAACTCCCTTGTCATGTATTTAATTTGCAGGTGGGGAAGAACTTGGAACACTTGAAGATTCCTCTCACTCATATTCAATCGGCAACCCATGATTTCTCAAAAAAATACAGAATTGGAGATTTCCCGAAAGAGGGCTATGCTTTCTACAGAGCAGAACTTGGGCATTATGATAAAGAGAATCCATCATCCAAGAGACACAACACTGTACTTATCAAACGCTACCCCCCTTCTGGAAATGAGTGGTATGGAGAAAAAGAGTTTCTCACAGAAATAGAAATTCTTTCCGGTGGAGTTAAGCATCCCAACATAGTCAATCTCCTTGGATTTTGTCTTGAAGCTTCTGAGATGATCCTTATCATTGAAGATTTTTCTAATGAATTCCTTTGTCATTATTTGGGAAACCTAAAAGACAAACGTGTTTTGACTTGGGAAAAACGTTTGAAAATATGCATTGATGTTGCACACGCATTAAGGTACATTCACTATGAGATGGAAGACCAGAAGATGATAATAAACTGTGATATATGCAGTTACAACATTGGGTTGGATGAGAATTTGGAGGCAAAGATTGTTAACTTTTGGTGGTCCCTATTCTTGCCTCCAAATCAAGAAGACGACAGCTGGATTGGCAGACCGTCCTACCGAGATCCAGAATTTGAGAAGACTCGTAAATTAAAAAGAGAATCAGATGTTTATGGTTTCGGAGTTGTCTTGTTGGAAATTCTATGCGGGAGGTTAGCCTTTGATCCAATTTTCCAGAAGGAGAGTGACAAAGGGCTGGCTTTTGTGGCGAGACGAAGCTTCAGCACAGGAACACTAGAAGAGTTGATAGATCCTCTAATAAAGGAAGAAATTGGTGAAAGCAAATTTGTTCTAAATAGAGGACCCAACAAGGATTCTTTGCACAAGTTTATTACAATTGCACACCAATGTGTGGCGGAAACTCAAGACCAACGCCCAACAATGAAAGTCGTAGTCAATGAACTTGAAAAAGCATTATTCTTTCAAGTAAGTTACTGTTCTAAATTCAGTTTATCAACGCCTAGAAGTAATCTGTATGATGGTTCCCTGTTATATAGAAAACAAAAATTAGAATGCTTTATGAGGTTGGGTTCAAATTATATTAAATTCATTGTTAAAGATCCTTTCCACTTTATAATATCTAGCATCAACCTATAAAGTTTACTTTTTAGACATTGTAGGAATTTATGGATCCTACCTTTTAGACTATCAAGTTATGACTTTGCTGGAATTGCTTATACGGAAGTATAATAATAAATAAAAGTTCAATCCAAAACCTTTAGAAAACACGGTAGGACTCAATTATTAATTTACTCATCATGTATAGTTTTTCATAATATTTAGAAAAAGATAATACCAATTTAGTTTTCTATTACCACTTTATTATAGTTATCAATATATTTATTTTATTTTGTGTGTCATGTTTGACAGAACAACAACAAGGATAACCCCAAAATGTCACTTGAAGACATAAAACGGGTGACACAAAACTTTCACGATGACAATTTCATCGGTGGAGGGGGATTTGGTAAAGTCTACAAAGGAAACCTTCAAGATGGAGATGGATTTAAAACCATTGTTGCAAAGCGATTGGATACAAGGTTTGGTCAAGGAGAACAACAATTCTTTAGTGAGCTCCAAATTCTTTTGGATTATAAACATGAGAATGTCATTTGTCTAGTAGGCTACTGTGATGAAACTGATGAAAAAGTCCTTATCTATGAGTATTTGTCCAAAGGAAGTCTTGATAGGTATTTGAATGATACTTCTCTTACATGGGTGAAACGACTTAATATATGCATTGATGTTGCAAGAGCGTTGGATTTCCTACACGGAGGAGTAGGAAAACAAGCAAAGGTGATACATAGGGACATCAAAACTGAAAACATCCTGTTAAACAATGATTGGAAAGCAAAACTGGCTGATTTTGGGCTTTCGCTAATATGTTCAATAAATCAGGAAACAGACTATATCATCGATCATGCGTGTGGCACAAAAGGATACGTGGACCCACTTTATAGACAATCGGGATTCCTAACCATAGAATCCGATATTTACTCGTTTGGTGTTGTTTTATTTGAGATTTTGTGCGGGAGATCAACGTTTGAAATCCAAAAACATGAGGGCCACTATCTACCAGATTTCATTGAAAAAAGTTTTAAAGAAGGAAAGCATGGTGAGGTGGTGTTCAAACAAATGAGGGAACAGATCATGCCCAAATCATTAATTACATTTCAAGAGATTGCCTACCAATGCCTACATCTTGATAGAGGAAAACGACCAACAACAAAAAAAGTTTTAATGCAACTCAAGAAAGCATTGGTATTTCAAGTAAGTTATCGCAAATTTATGAAAGCAGGGTTCCTTTAAGTGCATTAATACAAATTATGACTTTAACTTGTGTTCATCAAAAGGTTATTAATGGTATTTTTATAGATTAATCTTTTAACGACAAGAACAAACACACACACACATGTGTGTGTATATTAGAAACTGTATTCATTGTAGATGTTTTAGTGTAATGTTCTACGTTTTAATTATTTATATCTTTGTTGTAAAATACTTGAATTTTACCATTTTTTGTCATATTTGAATATCTATAAAATAATTGATAACCGAATAGAAAGAGTATGCAAATCCTTATGTACGTGTAAACTTAAGAGTTTATTATATTATGTGTACCTTTAAAGTCGTGACTACCTATAAATCATTATATTTATTTGATTTTTAAGCTTATTTAATTAATGGAATAGAAAGTCAGGGATTCAGGTTGCTCATATATCTTATTAGATCTTACCTTCTCTTTCATTTGTAACCTGTTGTTTTAACACTCCCTTCTGCTTGATAAACAGAACATGGCATCAACAATGAACCAGTTTGCTCACTTACAAATCCCACTTGAAGCTGTGGCGAAGGCCACCAACAACTTTCATCATGATAACATCATCGAACATGGTGGAGTTGGTATCGCATATACAGGACGACTCTTGTGGTCTGGGAGGTTGATGGAGATCGCTGCACGGAGATTTGATTGTAAGCATGGGGATGGAGACCTCGAGTTCTTGGCAGAAATTTCAGCGCTTTCTGATCTCAAGCATGAAAATCTGGTCTCTATTATTGGGTTTTGTGACGAGATAGATGAAAAGATCATTGTAACCACGTATGAGGCCAATGAAAGTCTAGGGCAGTATTTAAACTGCCTGAACCTCACATGGACGCAAAGATTGTGGATATGTCTAGGTGTGGCTCGTGCGTTGAGTTACCTACATTATGACAAGGGACGTGATTATGCTATTCTACATTGTAACATCAATAGCAACACAATTTTGTTAGACGATAACTGGGAAAGCAAGTTATCCGGTTTTGAATTTTCCATCAAACAATCACTAAACTATAAGGACCAGGTGTGCCCTTGTGAACACACGGGCACAATGGGGTCTATGGACCCAGCGATTGAAAAGACGGGAGGTGTGACCCACAAGTCGGACATCTACTCATTCGGTGTTGTTTTATTCGAAACATTGTGCGGGAGGAAAACATTAATTCAGAACGAGGCTGATAGGTCTCTAGCTCAGATGGCCAAGTATGGTTATGAAAATGGTACATTGCATGATATAATCGATCCTCATCTTTTAAATCAAATATTGTCTCCGCAATCACTCCTCATATACTCGAAGGTAGCATATTCTTGCTTAAATGAGGATCGAGCAGACCGCCCAAATATGCACTATATTATGGCTAAACTTGAGAAAGCACTGGAACTTCAATTGTGTGGTGAAAATATTGTAAGACTTTTTTTCCTATTTTATTATCCTTTTTTTTTGGTGTACATCATTCATGCATACTAATTTTCCTTTTGAATCTGTATTTTTATATCTTATTCTACTCAAAAGTATGTGAAAATAGGATGGTAAAAGAAATCTAAATGAATGAAAAAACACGAAACATCCAGGATGGGTAACACACATTTATTTTTTTGTAAGTTTGGGATATGTATGGTATTAGTTGATCCTGTCCAATTAACCGCATCAAAATATGATATATATGATTTTAAGACATATAGTAAATAGCATCTTTCAGTTACAAACTTGAAATTACTAAAAATACATAAAATTGTTAGAATTTTGTGTGAGTTTTTTGATACTTTAAGTCGGGTTTTGGTGAGTTTATGATTGGATTTTGGGTAATGGGTGTCCCAACGGGTAATTTTTTTCCACATATGACCATACGAGGTATACACGATACGTGAGGATATACCCTGTACGTAGCCGATGGATAATGAATACGTGTGTGAATATGTCTAGGATACTAAATATTAGACAAGTTATAACCGGGTATGAAATTGAGATTACCAAAATCCGACACTTTAGCATTCATAGTGAATCAAACGGACTGGTTGGGTTGACGCGTTGTTTATACACTTTTTTGTATGTAACCATGGAAATAATAATTTATACTTTGAACATTAACTTTTTTTATGTTTAGCTATTTTTGACTTACAACCTCTTTTGACATGCTATTTGTTAATTGCTTAATTTATTAACAGTTTACTTACGTAATTATTAATCTTTTATTTTTATAGCACTTCTATTATTATTAGAGTAAACTACCAGGTGTGGTTAAATTTTAATTTTGGTCTTTTATATTTATACTTGGTCGTAACCCATTGAATGTTTGTTTCTAGTATTATTATGATTTCACCCTTTGTTTGAAAATAGAAAAACAAAAAAGAAATTATTTAAGGGTTTGGCGTTCTTCAAAAACCCATGTTGTATATGGATGTCTGTTGTCATCAGAGAAAAACTCAATCATTGGTTTTTAAAGAACATATGTATTCTTAAACATGCTCCACTATCAAAATTGGGTTGTTTAAGAAACACCCTATCCTTGAAAATCTAAGCAAATCAAACTTGGGTTTATGAAGAACACCATTTCTTATTATTATTTGAGAGGCGACAAAAACATCGAGGCCAGTTGGTTGTGAGAGAGGGGTGAGAGGTCTTGCAAATTTATCACAGCTATTATTATTTGGATTCCATTCCTCCATTTAGATTATCAAATTATGTGTTTGGGCCTTATGTATAAACTGGGTAACTATAAAAGTTTTATGGGCTTGGGGAAACGAGTTGGGCTGGACAATCTGTGAAGGCCCAACTGTGTATCTTAGATGGAAGATTAGGGCACACAATATATAGGGGAAAAAGGGAACCAGTGGTTGGCACCATATTGGTATTTTTGTTGAGGTTCCAAACAACATATATGAATTAGTATATGTAGATCAGAAGGCAAGGCTCAGGTCTGCTACAATTTAATCAGTTGGCAGTGAGGTGGAGATGGGTTGCTATACTCTGTACAGAGCGGAACCCATTCGCCTTGTATAATTGTAGATCGATTCAATGTAATCTATAGTTTTTCTAAAAGTTTAAACAACGCATTTTTTTTCTCAATTTATGTCAGTTTTGTAACTCTCTTTTTTCCTTTGTAACATATTTGCAGGAAAATAAGTTGGGACACTTGAAGATTCATCTCAATGATATTAAATCAGCAACAAATAATTTTTCTGAAGCATACAGAATTGTATCTTGGGATGACGATTATACTTTGTACAGAGCGGAACTCCACTGTTTTGATAAAGAAAATCTTTCATACCAGGAGGGGAAGTATGAAGGAGAACATCTAAAGGGACAGAGCACTGTAGTTTTAAAAAGGTACACTTCTGGACATGACTTCATTGGAGAAGAAGAGTTTTTTACAGAAATTGAAATGCTTAGCGGTGTTAAGCATCCCAACATTGTAAATCTACTTGGATTCTGTGTTGAGGGTTCTGAGATGGTCCTTGTCACTGAGAATATCTCTAATGGATATCTTATTGATTATTTGGGAAATGTCAACCACATGCGTATTTTAACTTGGGAAAAACGTTTGAAAATTTGCATTGATGTTGCACATGCGTTGAATTACCTTCACTATGAGATGGAAGACCAAAAGATAATAATAAACCGTGAGATAAACAGCTTGAGCATTGGGTTGGCCGAGAACTGGGGGGCAAAGATAGTTAACTTTTGGTGGTCAGTATTCCTGCCTTCAAATCACGAAGCTCTCTATCTCACCAATTGTATTGGCAGACCGTCCTACAAAGATCCACAATATGAGAAGACTGGTAGGTTAAAAAGAGAAACAGATATTTATAGTTTTGGAGTTGTATTGTTTGAAATTCTATGTGGGAGGGGATCCGGTGACCCAATTTACAGGAAGGAGAATGTGAGAGGGTTGGGCCCTCTGGCAAGACAAAGCTTCTGCATGGGAACAATAGAGGACATGATAGATCCTATATTAAAGGAAGAAATCGGTGAAAACAATTTCATTCTAAGTAGAGGACCCAACAAGGATTCTTTGCACACATTTATGAAAATTGCATATGAGTGTGTGGCAGAAACTCAAGACCAACGTCCGACAATGAAAGTTGTTGTCAAGGAACTTGAGAAAGCATTATCATTTCAAGTAAGTCAATGTTCAAAAACATTTACCTTTCTTTTACATATGCAAAATGCTTGTTGAAATCAGATTAAACTAATAAAGCATAAACTGAGTTTCATATGTGCCATAGTATTTGTACCGAAACTATTACGGTTTGTATTAAAAAACCACTCTTCAATTTATAGCTTCTAATTCTTAAGTACTAAACCCTTTTTAACTATTGATGAAGTCACTTAAGCTTCTTTGTTTTTATCAAACTTACTCTCTTTTCAAGTCGATGAACATTGTTGACACTTGACATCTAGGTTCGGTTTAAAACTTTTAGAAAGCATAGTACAGTGGGCATTTATCATGAATATTAAAAGCATATTGTTCATTGTTGAAGTCTATGATAACACCAAGTTAGCATAGCTTCATTGTCATTCTAGAGTTTTTCTTTACCAAGCCACCACATCACTAACTTTTTGAACATTTTGTTGTCTTCAATTACTAAATGTATTTTAACAATTTATTGATTAGGTTAACGGAAATGCAAGAAAGAACAAGAAGGGTAGCGGGGGATTTGTAGTTGGGAAGAAAAAAGTGAAGACCAGGATACCCTTGGCTAAAAGCAGCTGAAGAAATGAAGTGGATTTTTGAGGTCAAATTCCCGTAGTTGAATCCAACAAGAATGAGTTGAGGTCAAAACCCTCTTGTTATCTACATTTGTTTGGTGGGTTGCCAGGCCCTATTTTATTTGGTATGTACTTCCCTTTCTTTATGCTTATAGATGATACCCATTTTGGTATGGTGTATGTTTGTTTTGATTACTAATTATTTTGCTGCCTTACTAAAGCCGATTGCATGTCGATTTCTGAGTTAATTCAGATTCTTCTGTTGAAAATAAATGTTAAATATTGTTATATATAACTCCCAAAAACTTGACCACTAACCACAAGCATTTGACTTCTAATTTATTTTTACCGTTAACTTCAGTTGACCTGCTAGGTTATTATTGTAATGGACCAGGACATTTAGCTGGTAATATGTAAAAATTGGGGAAGTAAAATCACCATATCAGATTATAAAAATATGTAAAATCTTGAAATACGTACAGATTTGAATAGTAGTATAGATACTATTAATAAACTAACACGTTAAATAACAAAAGACCATGCAACGTGAGTAAAGAACATCAAGTCAAAAGTAACTCCCACAAAATAGGAATATTACCCACGATACATTCCTAATATAACAATTTAATTAAGAGTAAACTGTCAAAATGGTCCCTGAGGTTTGATCACTTTTGATACTTTAGTCCGAAACTTAAATCTTTTGAATTTGGGTCCATGTGGTTTCAATTTTGTTGCCATTTTCATCCAAAATCAAAATTTGATCAAATTTTTCAGTTAACATCCAGCTTTTTTGTCTTTTTCCTCCCTTATAATGAAGGGAAAAATGGTCTTTTAGTGTTTTATTATAACAAATTAAAAAAAAATTTCCTTCATTAAAAGGGAGAAAAAAACAAAAAAAATTGGATATTAACTAAAAAATCTGACCAGATTTTGCTTTTGAATGAAAATGACATCAAAATTGAAACCATAAGGACCCAGATTCAAAAGGTTTGAGTTTTGGACTAAAGTGGCAAAAGTAACAAAACCTCAGGGACCATTTTGGCAGTTTACTCTTTAATTAAACTTCAAATCTTCCACAATAAGCTACTGATTTGACTTGTACCCGTGACCCGTCATTTGTAACCCGCTAACTCATGAATACCCAACAAGTCCTACCAATTGATCTGCACTCTTTAGTTTTATCTGATTAATCTTTTAGCCATAGATTGATTAACTAGTACTCCCTCCGTCCCATTAAAAGTGTCCTGTTTTGAATTTTCAAAGTCTTTATTTATAAACTTTGACCTTATATAATTTTGTTTGTGTTGAAAGTTATATGATTTGAGTGTGTTTTACAAGTGTTTTTATCGGGTTAATTTTCATCAAGTTTTATATAACATAAAAAATATATAATTAAACTCAAAGTTTATAAATAAAGACTTTGAAAATTCAAAATATGCACTTTTAATGGGACGGAGGTAGTAATTTATAGGAACATATGGATAGTAAGAGTGGTCATATCATAATATATCCAATTGACTTAATACGCATTTGGTTTTCATGAGCATTGGAACAACGTCTGCTCATTAGCAAGAGCCGAAACAATATATTGCTAAGACAAACAGGGCCTTACACATGGTTCACTACGTTTTTCATGGGAACCTGCATCAAAGTTAACTGCAATAGAATCGACCTAAGGTTGCTTCAAAAATAAATTTTAATATACAAACAAACAGATTTACTGTTTTCTTATCCTTAATTTCTCCAAGACAAGCCTTTGTATGAACAAAACCTGCAAATAGCCTCAAATCACCAATGAGGAACAAAAACATTGCTTGTGGTAACAATATTAATTCGTACGAACTCGTATTTTTCAACACGTTGTTAATGCACAAAATCAAATAAACTAAACTTACAAAGCAATCCTTTCACAAGAAAACACATCGTTTTCAATATTCCATATCAAATAGGGTTCTAATCGATCACCAGGCCGCTTTTGCTTCGATCAATACACATACACGATGTTTAATCACTTTGCTTCACCAGACATTTATTAAATCTGTGTCATGAAAGCAGTATTGAAGTTCATGTCGAATAGTCAAAGGCAAGTCTCATACATACATTTCATCAAGCAATTAGTGTGCATTTATTAATAACATTGTATACATGTCAAATCTGATTCAACTGAGCCCCAGAATCATGAAAATAAACATTAAATTGAAACACATACTTATTCTGCAGTAAAAGATTGACAATAATTTCACTCACACGTCCGGTTCTCTCATGGATGGGATTATAAAACAAATTGTTTACTGTGATCACCTTTCCCCCTTGATTTTGATTTTTCTTTTTTTATCTATATTAATTTTTATATTCCTCCGGTGGTAAATGCTACAAAAGCGTGTGGTAAGTGTTTGTATTTTATTTAAGTGATCTGAATGAAATAGTTGTCAGTGTCAGTTTATAGGCTAAAACTTTCATTAAACCGTAGTCAGTTGTATAATCCTGCACATAATCATCGACTTAATTTGGGACAGAAGAGAGGCGTATCTGTCACACCCCGAATTTCCACGTATTACCGGTGAGCCCGGTGGTGAGTATCGTGACGTAGTTGATATCATCATAGTCAAACAACACAATTTAAATGCACAGCGGAAGCAAAAGATGAATCACATTTTAAATCGAATAAAAAGTAATATCAAAGTATTACAAACGGACTGTAAAGGATCCACAGGCGGATCAAAAAGATAAAAAGATCATTGTTCAACAGACTTTAACATCTAGAGCTTGCAAGACTTGATTAATGATGCCAGGAGTAGCCAGCCTATTTCGTCTAGTACCTGCACTTAGCCTTTTTGGAAAATACGTCAGTTTACACTGGTAAATAAAATTAGCTGACTCATTTTGAAAAAGAGTTTAAGAAAATTAGTTTGAATGCACACGGCACAAAATATCTTTTATAACTTGGGACAATTATTTAAAAATAATCTTGTATACAGTTTTACTTATTTGTCGTCCGTCAGGGCCGGTTGGAAGAGCCGGACAAGATTAACTGACACGCCATAGGTATAATGCCCACAAGGTTAATTCCTTAAAGTGGGTTACCAGTTTTTACATATGCATCTGTCAGGTGTATGCCTACACACCGTGCTTAGGTCGTGGCCATTTCAATGAATGATGCCAAGGATATCCGGGACATGGTCATTAACCCCCCAAGGGCCATATACCAAATAAAACAGATTAAAACGGGTTATGTAAATATATTAATCACAATCCGATTTAAACAACTACATACCCGACCAAGTGGCATTATTATAATACAGTATCACAAGCCCGTATAAGGGAAAATAAGTTAAAAGTATATACCTGAGCAAATATTCAAATTTATCTCAACCGTACTCAATCAGCAAGTGCAGATAGCTTTTACTGGTCTCCTAATCTGGAAAGAAGGTTTTTAATAACCTATTAGATACCTAACGGGTCTTTAATTAAGCCTAGACTCAGACCGGTTAGTTTTAAAAGAAGATACGGTTCAGACGCACGATTAAGCGAAGACCGGAATAGAATGCGATTTAGACCCGACAAGTTTGAAGACTTGTATAATATGGGTAAACTAAACAAATTCTGGATTTTGAGACAAAAATGATAAGGTTTGACCCGTTTTGGTCAATTTATGCAAACTAGTTACATAAACTGAACCGAACGCGAAATATGCGTAACGGGTAACCATAAGAATCATATACAGGTTTCCTAAGTTTATATGCCTTAAATATGTTGTGATATCAGTAGGATACCTTCCATTATGCCCAAAATGGATTTAAATTCAAACTATGCCCCGTACGGGCATTTTGGTCATTTTAAAGCTTAAAAAGGGTTTAAACATAAATCTGAGCTTCAGGTCTGATATATTCAGTAAAAATACTTATTTTTATAAGTCATAACAGTAGGGTATGGTATATAGGTGAAATTTACCTTTTATAACTAAATTATGCACCGTAGGGGCATTTTGGTAATTTCACATAAGCTTTAAAGGTCAAAATTTGAAATCTGAGTTTAAAACTTTTGCTTACTGTTAAAATATAAAAGTTGCTTAAAACATCAGTAGGTATAAAGTCTCATATGAGAAAAATGGTTTTAATACATACTATGCGTTTAAAACGCGTAAAAAGACGGTTTTAAGCGATTCCCGGGTTTTATAAGAAAAGCTGATATTTTTATTATTCCAGAAGGCTAAAAATACTTTATTTATTATATAAGATCAGTAGAAAAAGGTTTGGTATCAAAATGATTTGTAAAACTCATTTTATAGGCCAAAAGGGCAAAACCGACAATTACCGAATCAAAGCTATAACCCTATGTTACGCTCAGCTTAAAAATAAATAAAAATCTTCAAAAATCCCAAAATATTATTTTACATCAGTAGGTAAAAAGTTTGGTATCAAAAGTTGGGTTTAGATAGGCTTCATGCTAATTATGCCGTTTAATTAATAAAAAGCTTTCTAATTACGCTATTGAGCATAACTCTTAATCTAGACCTCAAACTGATGTGAAAATTTAGGGACATGTTTATAAATCAGTAATAAAAATTATTGTCCTCTCACATTTTCAAAATTCGTGTTTTAAGGTCAAAAGGGCATATTGGTCAACATTTAGGCATCTAACGGAAACATGCATATGAATCGGATAACTAATGAACCAAGTTGTATAATCACAGAGGGTTATACTAACATGTAACCTGGTCCTAATAAAGCTCTAAGGCATTTCTAAAACATGCTACATTGGGTCAGAACTGAAAGTCAAAGCAAAAGTCTACTTTTGCGACTTTCGGTTCCGAACCGAGCTTAAACAGAAAATTGTCGGGTTGAACATGTTTAGACATGTTCTTACATTAATTACCAAGTTATATGAGTGATAAAACAGGTTCCATAGGTTCTACATTGTTAATTATGTGTTTATGCGAAAATTGTTTTCTGTTGACTTTTTATAATTAACTTTGACCCGACAATTGACCTAGTTAGAGTGGAAATCAGAGGGTGCCCTTTTAAGGGTTTATTACCCACCTAATTACCAACTCAAAGCTACTCTTAATTCGAGAATTGACTGGACCATTAGTGATTAATCACTAAGTCAAACCTTAATTACGACGGGTTTGACTTTGGGCCATTAAACTAATAAAACTAAATTAAGAGGGGTTAAGGACACTTACAAGGGTCCTAATTAAGAATTAGAAGTTGATGGAAGTCTGCTTGAAGTCCTAGGAGTTCCAGAGAAATGCTAGAATTGGTTTTGAAAATGAAGCAAGAAGTGTTGGAACTTCAAGTTCTATATATACCCAACTTGAACTCATAAGATCTCTCCACAATAGTCTAGGATTGATCCCAGATGCATCCATGTGTCCCTATACTGCCAAAAACCATTTGCAAAGCCCCTGAATTCGAATACCACCTTTCTATGGCGGTGTAACTTGTTATAACAGGCAACTGTCCAAAAATTTGCCCAGTTACAGGTCTTACGGACCGTAAGCCTTTGGCTTTGCGGTCCGTATCCGCTCTTCAGAATTTATCGCCCAGCTCTGCCACTTTACGGACCATAAGGTGGCTCCTTTGCGGTCCGTAAGCCTTCATCAGAGAACAAAATCTTTGTAATTTCTTAGGCCTTGACCATGAACTTTGCTAACCTCGAATCTTATGTCTTCTTTTCAGTAGAGGGACCATATAGACAGGCCTTGCATGTCCTTGCATGTGTTGCTATGCACATGTGGTTTCTTGGACCTTCCTAAGAAGGATTTTAAAATGAATTTTGTCGTAAATGCACCTAGAATCCCATCTTTTGCAAAAATTTGAATTATACATTATCAGGGATAACCGGATTTTAGCATATCAGATGTTTATAAAATAGATTAGGGTCTTGAGATTCATAACTAGGTCGCTCAGAGGTATTAATTAACATGTCAACACTTTTAAATCCTACCATACATCTTTAACTTGATCCGGGTTTATAACACGTTTGCCTTGCATGAAACGTGTCTTTATTTTATTGGGTATGATTTTACGAGGTGTTACATCCTCACCCCCTTAAAAGAAATCTCGACCTCGAGATTTACTTAAACAGATGAGGGTACTTTTCTTTCATTGTGGATTCTACCTCCAACGTATACTCGGGACCTCTCTGGGCATCCAATTTGACCTTTATAATTGGTACCTGCTTTCTTCGAAGCTTCTTAACCTGTCGATCCTCGATCGACAAGGGTTTTTCAACAAATTCAAGCTCTCATCTATATGCACATCCGTATGTGGTATGACTAGTGATTCATCAGCTAGACATTTCTTCAGATTGCAGATGTGGAATACATCATGAATACCACTGAGCTCTTCAGGCAGGTTTAACTTATAAGCCACTGTTCCGACACATTCGATGATCTCGAATGGTCCTATGTATCTTGGGCTTAACTTGCCTTTCTTGCCAAATCGCATTACCCCTTTCCAGGGTGATACTTTCAGTAACACTTTGTCACCAACCTCGAACTTTTGAGGTTTACGCCTTTTATCTGCGTAGCTTTTCTGCCTATCCCTGGCAGCTTTGAGACGATCTCTTATCTGTACAATCTTATCTGTCGTCTCCAGGACTATATTAGGTCCTGTTAGTTGGACATCTCCAACTTCTGCCCAACAAACGGGCGTTCTTCACTTTGTTCCATATAAAGCTTCAAAAGGTGCAGCTTGAATACTGGAATGATAGCTATTGTTGTATGAAAATTCAATTAATTGAAGATGATCATCCCAACTTCCACCCAGGTCAATAACACAAGCTCGTAGCATATCCTCGAGTGTCTGTATAGTACGTTCACTTTGACCATCCGTCTGAGGATGATATGCAGTGCTGAAATTTAATCGAGTGCCTAGGGATTGCTGAAAGCTTTTCCAGAAATGTGATGTATACCTTGTATCCCTATCAGAGATGATAGACACTGGCACTCCGTGGAGAGATACAATCTCATCCACGTACAGCTGAGCTAACTTATCTGAGCTGTGTGTTTCCTTAATCGGTAAGAAGTGGGCTGACTTAGTCAGTCTATCTACTATCACCCATATAGTATCATTTCCTCGCTTTGTCTTTGGTAACTTGGTGATAAAATCCATAGTCACCATTTCCCACTTCCAGGTGGGAAGTTCAGGCTGTTGTAGTAAACCTGACGGCTTTTGGTGCTCAGCTTTAACTTGTGCGCATGTCAAACATTTTGCTACATAGGTAGCTATAGACTTCTTCAAGCCTATCGACCAATAATTTGCCTTGAAATCCTGGTACATCTTGTCACTTCTAGGATGAACGAAATACTTAGAACTGTGGGCTTCTTGGAGGATAACATCCCGTAGTCCTCCATAGATTGGAACCCATATTCGTCCATTCAATCTTAGGATTCCGTCCTTGCCATAAGATAACTGCTCGGCAGTTACTCCCAACTTTTCATTAGGATAGTTAGCTTCTAATACGGCTTCCTTCTGAGCGGCTAACAATCTTTCATTTAATCTGTTCTTTAATTCAATGCTCTTGGCATTGATTCTTATGGGCTTAACTCTTTCCTTCCTACTTAAGGCATCGGCGACCACATTCGCCTTACCTGAATGGTATCTTATTTCACAATCATAATCATTCAGTGTCTCCATCCATCGTCGCTGCCTCATGTTCAGATCCTTATGACTAAATAGATGTTTAAGGCTCTTGTGATCAGAGTAGATCACACACTTGGTACCATATAAATAATGCCTCCAAAGTTTTAGTGCAAACAAAACGACACCCAACTCCAAATCGTGGGTGGTTTAATTCTTCTCATGCACTTTTAATTGTCGGGAAGCATATGCAATAACTTTACCCTTCTGCATCAGTACACATCCCATGCAGTGTGTGATGCGTCGCAGTAAACCACAAATTCTTCAATCCCTTTAGGAAATATCAACACAGGAGCATTGCTTAACTTCTGTTTAAGAATATCAAAGGATTCTTGTTGCTTAGGACCCCAATCAAACTTAATATTCTTTCTAGTCAACGAGGTTAGGGGTGCTGCAATCCTTGAAAATTTTTCAATAAAACGCCTGTAGTATCCTGCCAGGCCTAGGAAGTTACGAATCTCTGTTGGCATCTTCGACTCTTGCCAATTCATGATAGCTTCAATTTAGCGGGATCCACCTGGATACCACGCTCACTAACCATATGTCCAAGGAATTGGAGTTCACGAAGCCAAAACTCGCATTTAGAGAATTTAGCATAAAGCTTCTCTTGCTGAAGAAGTTTAAGAATACACCGAAGGTGCTTCTCATGGTCAGCCTGATTCTTTGAATAAATAAGAATGTCATCAATGAAGACAATGACAAACTTGTCCAAGTAGGGTTTGCAAACGCGATTCATGAGGTCCATGAATGCTCCTGGTGCATTAGTGAGCCCAAAAGGCATCACCAAGAACTCGTAGTAACCATAACAAGTTCTAAATGTAGTCTTGTGCACATCTTCATCTCTAACCTTCAGCTGATGGTAACCAGACCTTAAGTCAATCTTGGAGAAGTAACTTGCTCCTTGCAGTTGATCGAACAGATCGTCGATCCTGGGCAATGGATATCTGTTCTTAATTGTGACCTTGTTTAGCTCACGATAATCGATGCATAGACGTATCGATCCATCCTTCTTCTTTACAAACAGAATTGGTGCTCCCCAAGGAGATGAGCTAGGCCTAATAAATCCTTTTGCCAACAAATCATCCAACTGAGTTCTCAACTCCTTCATCTCAGTTGGGCTAACCGGTAAGGTGCTCTTGCAACAGGTGCTGCTCCAGGTATAATGTCAATTCTAAACTCTACTTGCCTATCTGGGGGTAAACCAGGTAGTTCTTTAGGAAAAACTTCTGGATATTCAGAGATGATAGGGATGTCTTCAATCTTGGGCTTTGGCTCATCAATAGTCACTTGTGCCATATAAATGACACAACCTTTCTTCATACACCTTGATGCCTTAAGCACAGACACTTGCTTAGGCAACCCATACTGAGTATCTCCTTGTATGGTAAGCGACTCACCATATGGAGTCTTGATCACCACTTGTTTCTTATCACAAACAATCTGGGCTTGGTTATGAGATAACCAATCCATGCCTATTACTATGTCGAAACCAGCTAATTTCAAAGGAAGTAAGGATAATGGAAAGGAGTGGTTCCTAATGGATATAAAACATCCATCTAGCACAATTGAGGCAGTTTCTAAGGTACCATCGGCCAACTCTACTTCATATTTCACGCTTAGGGTTTTAACAGGTAATTTCAACGACTTACATAACTTATCATCTACAAACGACTTATCCGCACCCGAATTAAATAATACCCTTGCATAAACATCATTGATGAGAAAGGTACCTGTGATCACATTATCATCTTGAACGGCTTCTCGTGCATCCATTCGAAAGGCCCTTGTATTGGTCTTTTTGACTTATTCAGGCTTTTTGGCATACTTAGGGCAGTTGGTCTTGATGTGCCCTTTTTCATTACAATTGTAGCACGTCGCATCCTTTATTTTCTTGCAGTCTAATGTCTTGTGTTCCTTGGATTTGCATAACCCACATGCAGATGGTTTTGACTGAGACTTGGATTCAAACCTGCATTTTCCAAAGTGACGTTTCTGGCAGGTTTTGCACTTTGGCTTTTCGTCTGCTTGCTGACTACTCTTGCCAGACCCAAACTTCTTCTTGTGGTCTGTGGTTCCCTTAAACTTCTTCTCAGACCGTCGTGAGTTATCGTCCTCACGTTTTCTCTTACCTTCCTTCGAGTTCTTATGCGATCTCAGCCTGACCGCATCCAAGGTAAGGGATAAAGATAGGTTAGCTGCTGACCTAAAAGTAGCAGGTCGTGATGCCTTGACACTGGCCTTGATCTCTGGGGCTAAACCCCCAATGAAACGAGCTATTCGCTTGGGCTCCGGTGTTACCAAATATGGAACCAATCGAGACATGGTATTAAAGCTAGTAAGGTAAGCCTGACAGTCTAGGTTTTTCATTACCAGAGATAAGAAGTCGGACTCAATCTTTTCGACCTCATGCTGAGGGCAGTAATTCTCTTTGATGAGTGTAACAAACTGATCCCAAGACAGATTGTACAATGGGATCTTCCCAGTAGCCTGGATTAGAGACCTCCACCAGGCTAGTGCTTCTCCTTTAAACGACTGAGACACATACTTCACAATATCCCTATCAGCGCAACCACTGATGTCAACCACAGTATCCATTTCGTCCAACCATGTCATGCAGTCCACTGCCCCTTTCTCCCTAGTGAAATCCCTGGGCTTGCAGGAGACGAAATATTTGTAGGTACAGGACTTACCACGTGGTTCTCGTTTGAGCTCAATCTTCTTCGACGGAACACTATGCTGATTTGAGGAGTGATGATCGTCATCCCTCCTTGATCCATTATGTTTAGAGGGTGGCTTACTATGAGCCTCAGAGTGAGTCTTAGGTTTAGAATGGGGTACTGATAAGGTCCTACTTCGAGTACCGCTTGACTCATTAAACTGCCTATCTATGGCCTTGGTAACAGCATTATCAATCAGTGCTTGAAGTTCCGCACCAGTTACGTTAATCCTGGTGGTATCATGATTCTCCCTTGGATGACTGTTGACTTCTTCAGACTCAGCCATGTAGCTTGATTGCTACATAAAATGATGACAATGACTTCTTAGAAGTTTATAATAGATTTGTCATCTTATTAATTTATTAACCATGGTATTAAAGAACCATATTGGCTAATTTATTAAGTATTTCATTCAGGATTTTTCATTAATAACCCTTAGTTATAATTAAATATAATAATGGCACAAAAGGCCAAGTCACAGGGACAAATTTAATTTATAAACCATGATTTCAGAGAATCGAGCTATTAAGGTTTGAATCATAGTTCATTACCTTTCTTGACAGGGAGTCGTAGACTTCAACTGTCTTTTGTCTTATATGACAATAATTATGGCTCGGAGGCCCTACATCACAAATGGATGTTTAAATAATAAAGAAGGATTCTGAATAATCTAATGTAAGGATGACACGTGTGATTTTATGAATCACGTTAGCCAGGAATGTTAACATGTTTTCAGATGTTAACAAGGATTTGAATCTCTTTTTAAACGAGTTTTACCATCATGGCTAGGTCTTATAATGACAGGCAGGCTAGGTTATACCCTTTAAGATTCTTATTTAATATTTAAAGGCAGACCTTGTAAAAAGGAATGACATATTTTGAATTTTATTTATTTATTTCATACATTTTTACATTTATGCATATAATGACAAAAATAAATTTAAATGATTAACATGCCATTAATAATTAAAAGTACATATTGCCCTAAACGGGACTTTAACTGAAGTAATTACCCACGCAGGGGCTAACAGGAAATACAAGTCCTCGCAGGGACTGATTACAGAAACAGATGTCCACGCAGGCACTGATTAAACATTAAAGAAATACAAATAAACAAATAAAGGATTTAATGATCCTTTTTGGTCTTCCCCTTGATTAAGCTCGCCAGACCCTTGAAAATTCCACGGTTTTGCCTACGCTCTTCCCGAACCTCCTGCTCCACCTGACTCAACCTTTGAAGAATCTCCTGCTGCTGCGGTGGCGAAATCAATGGCGGCTGCGGGGGCTGCTGATACTGCGGAGGTTGAGGAGGTGGCGGTTGTTGATACCCATAAGGTGGGTACCCATAGGGTGGATATCCAACTTGATATGGGATTCCAAAGGGACCCTCGGGATGAAGAGCATTGTAGTTTGCCGCCACGAGGTATGGGTCAACTTCAGCATAGTTGTAGTTGGTGTGGGCCGGCTTCTCAAATGGGTTGTATGCCGCTGAACCGGCGTATGTAGGAATTGGGTTGTTATAACCCACTGGTGGCGGTGCGACCGGAGCAGACTGCACTCCAGAAACAGGGTTCGAAGGCCCACCCATCTGTGGGTCTTCGTATAGTGGCGGATAATGACTGCCACTAGATGGTTGAGGAGTGCTGATTCGGACTCCCCCTCGCACGGACATCCGTGCGGTTGATCTCCTATGCCTCGGTGGCTCCGGAGGCTGTTGCTGCACTGGCGGTGGTGGCGGTGGAGTAACCGCTACAAAGCGCGAATCCTCCGAGGGATCCTGCTGCTGCAGCGGCGATGAGTGGTAACTGGAGTAAACACCCAGTCGATCTGGTTAAACCTCGCCTCGTAGCTGTCGGGACCATTATAAGGTGATCCAAGAAAGGGTGACCCATCCAAAATCTCGATGGGGTGAGTAGGCGTTGATGCGTGTGAAGTGTTATATATATTTAGATGTATATTTAAGCCCTTTAACACTTTTTAGCCAAGTTTTAAATTTATAAAACACGATATTTTACTAACACTAAACACACATATGGGCAAGTGCACCCATCGTGAGCGTAGTATAGTGTTGGCAAGATACCGAGGTCGTCCAAGGACACAAGAGCTTTTAGTACCGGTTTATCCTCAACGTCTAATCAAATCAAAAGTTTAGAAAAAGGTTTTAAACTAAGAAAATAAAAACTAACTAAAATGCTGAAAATAAAAATAAAAGAAAAACAGATAGACAAGATGAATCACTTGGCTCCGACTCGTGTTTAGTGTAACCTTTGATTATTTCCGTACTTTTGCACTATTTTAAGAGATTATCTTAGTTATTGTAGTAGGCTCCTCTTTTGGAGGTGACGTTACCCTCAACCCAGTAGTTTGAGTCAGCAAGGATACAATCCTAAAGGGTCGGATTATTGAAAGATAATTAATTAAGTTATTAATGCAAATTATGGTAGGCCCCTCTTTTGAAGGTGACGTTACCCTCGACTAAGTAGTCTGAGTCAGCAAGGATACAGTGCTAAGTAGCTGGGTTATAGCATTAATAGTAGTTAACTTATGAGGGGATCAAAGAGTTTGGACCCCCGCCATCCAATACCGTTAAGTATTGAAGGAGGTCCTACTAAATTTGACCCAGGTCCCTTGCAGGATCTCTAAACGCTGAACAACGGCAAGACTCTTACCAAACCATTCCCTTAACCCCCGACCAGGTAGCCAACATACCTCCATATAGACCGTGGAGATATGAATGGTGAAAATATTTTATTTTATATAGACAGTAAAATAATGCCAAGACACCACGGACAAACGATAAGGAAGAATCACCTTCAACATAAGCAACTAGTTACTAAAGTCATTATTACAAAACCAAGTAAAAAGTGCGAAAAGATTAGAAATAAAAAGTATTAAACTAGACACTTGTCTTCACCAAGTGATGTAAGAGACTTAGGCAAACATGGCCTTGATTGTCAAGAACTCTTACGATCAATCTTGGATCCCGAGACGACTCACACACTCTATGATGGACAATGGATGATGGTGGTGGATGATGGTGGTGGATGATGGTGTTATGGTGGTGGTGGGTGGTGGGTGAAGTGTGAGAGAGGTGGTGTGCCAAGGGATGGTTTGAGCTTGAGCCAAGCACTCCTATTTATAGGCTGAACAGAAGCTCGGGCACGGCCCCGTGTCCAGTGGGCATGGCCCCGTGTCCACATCCTTCTCTTTCTTCATTAATTGCTCTTGTCTTTATTAGTTGACCACGCCCCCGTGTCCGCTGAGCACGACCCCGTGTGCAGAAGAATCTTTGTACTATGAAGATTTTCCTGGATTGTGCGAATCTTATAGTTGACCACGGCCCCGTGTCCGCTGAGCACGGCCTCGTGGTGGGTAATAGAAGCTTCTACCACTTTGTCTTTTCTGCTGACACTTGGGCACGCCCCCGTGCTGGCTGAGCACGGGGCGTGTTCAGTCTTCTGTCTTCTTGTTTTGCTTGGGAAGATGCTGTCGTGGGGTCGGGCATGTCACGTCTGTTCCTTTTCTTGTATTTATGTTAGATTTTGCTGTCTTTTTGTTTCTTTTGTTAATTTGAGCTCATTTAATCCTGAAAATACAAAAGGAAGACAAAAGCACACTTTTTCCAACAATAGTACTAAAAAAGGGTTAGTTTTATGCCACAATTGATGTAATTTATATGTTGCATTTTGCACACATCAAATACCCCCACACTTGAATCTTTGCTTGTCCTCAAGCAAAACTCTTTATAATGTGGCTTTACACACCCAAATGGAATGGGTAGAAGAGAACGTTTTTGGGCTTGTCATAGAGTGTCGGGATTTCCAAGATTCTTTTATTAAGTTTCATTTTTATTTATTTACAATCTTATTCGTAATGATTTATTTAAAACTTTTCATAAGACAAATTACTTATTAGGGCATAACATGCCTCTATAAAATTTTCTTTATATACAAGTTCACATACCTCACAGGGGATCACTCAACACTCGGCCGAAGATGTATTTTAGTGAATCACTCGAGAGCGGCATGGAACTTACTCCTACCATAGGCTTGCCAAGCAATCAATCCTCCTCCTTTTTAACTATATACCTTTGTAAATATCAAGAGGACTTTTTGGGTGAAGGGTTAGGCTTGGGTTAAAGGTAGGTGGTTGGGTTAGTGGTTAGTAGAAAAGGGCGAAAAAGCGTAAAAAGCATCGGTTTTCGTAAGA
Organism: Helianthus tuberosus; assembly: GCA_030545235.1. NCBI lineage: Eukaryota > Viridiplantae > Streptophyta > Magnoliopsida > Asterales > Asteraceae > Helianthus > Helianthus tuberosus. The sequence continues at coordinate 774,081 of JARYGA010046138.1, forward strand.
CTTTCTATTTTTCAACTTTTATTTTGATGAAGCTTATTTATTCAAACAAAGTTATTTTTGATAAACTTGTTTGTTTATTTTCTTTTGCTTCATCATCAACATTTTTTTTTGAAAAGTCATACGAAAAACTGAGCTAGTTACTAAAACAAAGGGGTTAAAAATGAAAAAGGTTTTTGGTGGGTGAAAGGGTGTTTAGTTTGGGTTATGAAATGAAAAGGTTTAGGCTCAAAGGGGCTAACTAGGGGGATTTTGGGTAGGTGGTAAAAAAAATATAATGGTGTAGAAATAAAAAGGGTTAGTCCTAATGCCTCCATCATTTACTTACTCGGGTTTAAGTTGGTAAGGACCGGGAATGTATCGTCATGGCAAGTTCTAGAGTCGTAAGAACCAAGCGGCTATTCACACAAGAAACGAAAAATGAGCATTTAATTTAAAGATATGTATTTGTATGCTCAATAAAGGCTCAAAACTCACTTTTGTGGGAATTGGTTTTTTATGTGATCAAGTATATAATCAAATTTTAACTAAGTTTGTCATGCCTTTTCATAATTTTCTTATGTTGGTTCTTTTTATCACGACGCTATCGGTTGTAAATTTGTAAAAATATAACCTTTTTAGAACTTGAAATTCCCGAATTAAACCTAGACAAGTAAAAAAAAATGATAAAAAATTTGGGGTGATTAGCGGTTCCAATAGAGTTTTGTGTAAGGCTTGTATTTAGGACTTGCAAGATTCAAGGTTTTAGCATCCCCCCACACTTAAATTACACATTGTCCTCAATGTGTCCCAAAAATAAGTTTTTAGGTTGATTGAATGTGTAAAAGGTGTGAAAATGCAAACATTTTTATGTTACTGGGCGCTGGACACGGCCACGTGTTGTCCGGGCACGGCCCCGTGTTCAAGTGCCAGTAACAAAATTAAATCAAGAGAAACAGAAGTCTCGACACGGGGGCGTGTTGGTTGAACACGGCCCGTGTCCAGTTACCTGAACTGGGTATTTCTGCAGACTGTGCAGCACGGGGCCGTGTTGGGTGGACACGGCCCGTGCCGAACTTGCTGTTAACGATGAAAATCGTCGGACAGCTCTGTTTTCCTGCATGGGGTGCTGGTTCAAGTTTTCCCTTGTATCCTTTGCCATCTTGAGTGTGTTTTATTCATTTCAACACCATCCAAACACCAAATTAACTAAAACCATCATTCATTAAGTCATAGAGAGAATTACATAATAGTCCTAAAAAAAAGAAAATAAAAACAGAAATAAAAGTTAAAAATCCTAAATTGGATAGGTCAAGTGATACGTAAAATCATCCCTAGGAGCTCTACTTCTACTATAAGAACCAAAATTCCGGAAATAGTTTTCCGGTTTCTAAAAGTCTTGTAGAACTCCAAGCTGAGTGGTGTCCCTTAGATGTTGCTAGAGCCATTCTTCTATCTCCCTCGGGAGAAGGGAGGCGGCTTCATGTTCCTCAACATCTTGTGGAGGGGGAGCGACACCAATTGGAACCCCTTGTAGTATGTCCTGAGGAGGCTCCGGATGTAGGGCGTACCATTCGGCCGGAATGATGACTTCCGGTACCACATTCCATGCCCTTTGGGTGATAATTGGCACCAAAGGAGGAGAGGCGAGAATGTTCAACCTTTGGTGCAAAAGGTTGACCTCTCGAAGACATCCCTCTAGTCCCACCGTTAAATGATTAATACGGTCAACCAATGCCTCTTCCACACTTGTCACTTCATCAAGGGCCTCTCTTAAGGTGTAAACATAGTTTACAAGAGAATCTTCAACCGTTGATGATCTTCTCCCTTGCCGGTTGTTTCTGGAATGCGACGAGGAGTTTCCGCTTGTTCTGCTTGCCATTCTGAGAAAACAAACCGAAAAGAGTTCAATTCTCTGGGACCAGTACCTCGGACACGGCCCCGTGTTCAATGAACACGACCCCGTGTTCAGATATCTGCAAGATTTAGGAACAAGGAATCTTGGGGCTTTAAATTGTTTTCGTGATTTTTAATGCATTTTTGAACAGAAACAACTTAAAACATTGTTATAAAGCTTATTATTAACAAGATTCCATGTATAAAAATCTAACAAACATCTCAACAAAGCTTGAAATTATGGAAGTTTCAAGCTTTAATGGAGGCATAAGGAAAGAAAAATTGAAGAACATGATAGTGGATAAAAGAGGAAAGGACAAGAAGATAGTTGAGAAACTTCTTTTAGAAAATACCTAGGATGGTATGTGAGAATATTCCCCAAATCTCTGTCCTTGGAATGGTTCAAATGTGCAGGATTCTTGGCTGCATTTATAGAAAACGACAGTACGTTGCACACGGCCTCGTGTCGGCTGGACACGGCCCCGTGTGCAGAGGGAATCCTGACACATTTTTGTCCGTATTCTGATAAAATCAGAAGGGAATCTTTGGGTGGACACGGGGGCGTGCTGACCTGGACACGGCCCCGTGTCTAGAGGCTGTCTTAAGGAATTCGTCTATTTTCAAGGAACTTTTCCGGATCGGGTGGTTCCTTACTGGATGGAACAACCCCAAAGTGCCTAAGATACCTTAATTGCTCAAGATTAAGACGAGAACGCAAGAGGTTGTCGGTGAGGGTGATTCCTATGCTATATGTAGGTGGACAAGTCCAACCCTTTTCCGGGCTCTCGTTAAAGAAGGTGTATGTCGAATCGCTCAGGTCTATGTATGCATCGAATGAAGTCGATGGGGAGTCCTTCACGGCACAATCGACACAGGGACGACTATCGCTCATGTCCTCACTAGAGTTAGAAGTATCATCGGAAACAACGAAGTTGTTTGAATTTTAGCCCAACCCTTCTTCTTGGTTATTGTCTTGGGATAGATTATTGAAATCTTTCCTAAGTTCTTTTAACCAATTAAGAATTAGATCTTCTAATTGAAATAATTCATCGAGAAGCATTTCTCCTAGAAAATCCGGTTGAGAGCATTCGAGGGAGAGATAGGGATTATTTTTACTTTCGCCCCTCTTAAGGATACAAGGAAACGATGGGTCTATATAGTGGGGCTTATAATTTAGAAAATAACATTCTAATTCCTTATGGTTACCACCACATAATTGACACCACGTACCATAAGAGTGCCGAAAGTAAAAAGTATCAGTATCACTCATGTTTGTGTCAGAAATTACCAACCGTCGGGATCTTACGGTTCTGTTTTCAGTAACTGAATCTTGGGCACCGGGGCGTGTTGAGTGGGCACGGCCCCGTGTTCAGCTTACTGTCTGACTTAAAACAGGATTGCCAGTTCCAATGATTGGGCACGGGGCGTGTTCAGCGGGCACGACCCGTGCCGAGTTCAGCAGAAGTTGAAAACTAAAAAAAAAATCCTAAAAAAAATGAAAAATAAGAAAAATGATAGGACGTTGATTCCTAGCTTTCTTAAAATCCTTGTGTCCCCGGCAACAGCGCCAAAAACTTGATGCGTGTGAAGTGTTATATATATATTTAGGTGTATATTTTAAGCCCTTTAACACTTTTTAGCCAAGTTTTAAATTTATAAAACATGATATTTTACTAAAACTAAACACACATATGGGCAAGTGCACCCATCGTGAGCGTAGTATAGTGTTGGCAAGATACCGAGGTCGTCCAAGGACACAAGAGCTTTTAGTACCGGTTTATCCTCAACGTCTAATCAAATCAAAAGTTTAGAAAAAGGTTTTAAACTAAGAAAATAAAAACTAACTAAAATGCTGAAAATAAAAATAAAAGAAAAACAGATAGACAAGATGAATCACTTGGCTCCGACTCGTGTTTAGTGTAACCTTTGATTATTTCCGTACTTTTGCACTATTTTAAGAGATTATCTTAGTTATTGTAGTAGGCTCCTCTTTTGGAGGTGACGTTACCCTCAACCCAGTAGTTTGAGTTAGCAAGGATACAATCCTAAAGGTTCGGATTATTGAAAGATAATTAATTAAGTTATTAATGCAAATTATGGTAGGCCCCTCTTTTGAAGGTGATGTTACCCTCGACTAAGTAGTCTGAGTCAGCAAGGATACAGTCCTAAGTAGCGGGTTATAGTATTAATAGTAGTTAACTTATGAGGGGATCAAAGAGTTTGGACCCCCGCCATCCAATACCATTAAGTATTGAAGGAGGTCCTTCTAAATTTGACCCAGGTCCCTTGCAGGATCTCTAAACGCTGAACAACGGCAAGACTCTTACCAAACCATTCCCATAACCCCCGACCAGGTAGCCAACATACCTCCATATAGACCGTGGAGATATGAATGGTGAAAGTCTTTTATTTTATATAGACAGTAAAATAATGCCAAGATACCACGGACAAACGATAAGGAAGAATCACCTTCAACATAAGCAACTAGTTATTAAAGTCATTAATACAAAACCAAGTAAAAAGTGCGAAAAGATTAGAAATAAAAAGTATTACACTAGACACTTGTCTTCACCAAGTGATGTAAGAGACTTAGGCAAACATGGCCTTGATTGTCAAGAACTCTTACGATCAATTTTGGATCCCGAGACGACTCACACACTCTATGATGGACAATGGATGATGGTGGTGGATGATGGTGTTATAGTGGTGGTGGGTGAAGTGTGAGAGAGGTGGTGTGCCAAGGGATGGTTTGAGCTTGAGCCAAGCACTCCTATTTATAGGCTGAACAGAAGCTCCGGCACGGCCCCGTGTCCACATCCTTCTCTTTCTTCATTAATTGCTCTTGTCTTTATTAGTTGACCACGCCCCCGTGTCCGCTGAGCACGACCCCGTGTGCAGAAGAATCTTTGTACTATGAAGATTTGCCTGGATTGTGCGAATCTTATAGTTGACCACGGCCCCGTGTCCGCTGAGCACGGCCCCGTGGTGGGCAATAGAAGCTTCTACCACTTTGTCTTTTCTGCTGACACTTGGGCACGCCCCTGTGCTGGCTGAGCACGGGGCGTGTTCAGTCTTCTGTCTTCTTGTTTTGCTTGGGAAGATGATGTCGTGGGGTCGGGCATGTCACGTCTGTTCCTTTTCTTGTATTTATGTTAGATTTTGCAGTCTTTTTGCTTCTTTTGTTAATTTGAGCTCATTTAATCCTGAAAATACAAAAGGAAGACAAAAGCACACTTTTTCCAACATTAGTACTAAAAAGGGTTAGTTTTATGCCACAATTGATGTAATTTATATGTTGCATTTTGCACACATCAGCGTGCCGGTTGGCGGTTGGGCAGGTTCCGGATCTTCATCCATATCCATGGAGAAATGGTCCTCCGGTCCCAACGGGTTATAACCCATTGGTTGATTAATTAGGTTTGCCGGGTTGAACCGGCTTTGGAAGTAGGGTTTTGGGTCGTTGAAAGGTGAGTTGGGGTTTTGCAGGGGTATGAAAGAATGGTGTGAGTTATGGGGCTCATTCTCAGACTGTGGCCCAAAAGAATTTAGGTAAGAAGGTGAGGAGCTCAGCGAGACTGAACGCCTCGCGGTTTCTATATGGGTCCTCCAGTTTTCTTGAGGACTTCTGCTTAGAGAATCAGATGCTGTTCACCGGTGTGATGGCCCGGCCTCATGATCGTTGGGGGCGACGAGTGGCCCCTTGCCTCTACCTCTTCCACGAAATCTGGGTGGCATCTTGTTGAACCTGTCAAAACAAACAAAGGATACAACAAGAAAAATAAAGGACAAAATTAAAATAAAACAAATTTGGATCAGTCCTAAGTTCTTTGTCTAGACTCGGAAGTCGAGGAATGTGCAAACTGTGTCATTGAGATTAAACACAAAAGGATAGTGTTTAATTCACTCAACGTTGGCTCTGATACCAACCTGTCACACCCCGAATTTCAACGTATTACCGGTGGGCCCGGTGGGGAGTGTCGTGACGTAGTTGATATCATCATAGTCAAACAACACAATTTAAATGCACAGCGGAAGCAAAAGATGAATCACATTACAAACTAAATAAAAAGTAATATCAAAGTATTACAAACGGACTGTAAAGGATCCACAGGCGGATCAAAAAGATAAAAAGATCATTGTTCAACAAACTTTAACATCTAGAGCTTGCAAGACTTGATTAATGATGCCAGGAGTAGCCAGCCTATTTCGTCTAGTACCTGCACTTAGCCTTTTTGGAAAATACGTCAGTTTACACTAGTAAATACAATTAACTGACTCATTTTGAAAAAGAGTTTAAGAAAATTAGTTTGAATGCACACGGCACAAAATATCTTTTATAACTTGGGACAATTATTTAAAAATAATCTTGTATACAGTTTTACTTATTTGTCGTCCGTCAAGGCCGGTTAGAAGAGCCGCACAAGATTAACTGACACGCCACAGGTATAATGCCCACAAGGTTAATTCCTTAAAGTGGGTTACCAGTTTTTACATATGCATCTGTCAGGTGTATGCCTACACCCCGTGCTTAGGTCGTGGCCATTTCAATGAATGATGCCAAGGATATCCGGGACATGGTCATTAACCCCCCAAGGGCAATATACCAAATAAAACAGATTAAAACAGGTTATGTAAATATATTAATCACAATCCGATTTAAACAACTACATACCCGACCAAGCGGCATTATTATAATACCGTATCCCTAGCCCGTATTAGGGAAAATAAGTTAAAAGTATTTACCTGAGCAAATATTCAAATTTATCTCAACCGTACTCAATCAGCAAGTGCAGATAGCTTTTATTGGTCTCCTAATCTGGAACGAAGGTTTTTAATAACCTATTAGATACCTAACGGGTCTTTAATTAAGCCTAGACTCAGACCGGTTAGTTTTAAAAGAAGATACGGTTCAAACGCACGATTAAGCGAAGACCGGAATAGAATGCGATTTAGACCCGACAAGTTTGAAGACTTGTATAATATGGGTAAACTAAACACATTCTGGATTTTGAGACCAAAATGATAAGGTTTGACCCGTTTTGGTCAATTTATACAACCTAGTTACATAAACTGAACCCTACGCGAAATATGCGTAACGGGTAACCATAAGAGTCATATACAGGTTTTCTAAGTTAATATGCCTTAAATATGTTGTGATATCAGTAGGATACCTTCCATTATGCCCAAAATGGATTTAAATTCAAACTATGCCCCGTACGGGCATTTTGGTCATTTTAAAGCTTAAAAAGGGTTTAAACATAAATCTGAGCTTCAGGTCTGATATATTCAGTAAAAATACTTATTTTTATAAGTCATAATAGTAGGGTATGGTATATAGGTGAAATTTACCTTTTATAACTAAACTATGCACCGTAAGGGCATTTTGGTAATTTCACATAAGCTTTAAAGGTCAAAATTTGAAATCTAAGTTTAAAACTTTTGCTTACTGTTAAAATATAAAAAGTTGCTTAAAACATCAGTAGGTATAAAGTCTCATATGAGAAAAATGGTTTTAATACATACTATGCGTTTAAAACGAGTAAAAAGGCGGTTTTAAGCGATTCCCGGGTTTTATAAGAAAAGCTGATATTTTTATTATTCCAGAAGGCTAAAAATACTTTATTTATTATATAAGATCAGTAGAAAAAGGTTTGGTATCAAAATGATTTGTAAAACTCATTTTATAGGCCAAAAGGGCAAAACCGACAATTACCGAATCAAAGCTATAACCCTATGTTATGCTCAGCTTAAAAATAAATAAAAATCTTCAAAAATCCCAAAATATTATTTTACATCAGTAGGTAAAAAGTTTGGTATCAAAATTTGGGTTTAGATAGGCTTCATGCTAATTACGCCGTTTAATTAATAAAAAGCTTTCTAATTACGCTATTGAGCATAACTCTTAATCTAGACCTCAAACTGATGTGAAAATTTAGGGATATGTTTATAAATCAGTAATAAAAATTATTGTCCTCTCACATTTTCAAAATTCGTGTTTTAAGGTCAAAACGGCATATTGGTCAACATTTAGGCATATAACGGAAACATGCATATGAATCGGATAACTAATGAACCAAGTTGTATAATCACAGAGGGTTATACTAACATGTAACCTGGTCCTAATAAAGCTCTAAGGCATTTCTAAAACATGCTACATTGGGTCAGAACTGAAAGTCAAAGCAAAAGTCTACTTTTGCGACTTTCGGTTCCGAACCGAGCTTAAACAGAAAATTGTCGGGTTGAACATGTTTATACATGTTCTTACATTAATTACCAAGTTATATGAGTGATAAAACAGGTTCCATAGCTTCTACATTGTTAATTATGTGTTTATGAGAAAATTGCTTTCTGTTGACTTTTTATAATTAACTTTGACCCGACAATTGACCTAGTTAGAGTGGAAATCAGAGGGTGCCCTTTTAAGGGTTTATTACCCACCTAATTACCAACTCAAAGCTAATCTTAATTCGAGAATTGACTGGACCATTAGTGATTAATCACTAAGTCAAACCTTAATTACGACGGGTTTGACTTTGGGCCATTAAACTAATAAAACTGAATTAAGAGGGGTTAAGGACACTTACAAGGGTCCTAATTACGAATTAGAAGTTGATGGAAGTCTGCTTGAAGTCCCAGGAGTTCCAGAGAAAACCTAGAATTGGTTTTGAAAATGAAGCAATAAGTGTTGGAACTTCAAGTTCTATATATACCCAACTTGAACTCATAAGATCTCTCCACAATAGTCTAGGATTGATCCCAGATGCATCCATGTGTCCCTATACTGCCAAAAACCAGTTGCAAAGCCCCTGAATTCGAATACCACCTTTCTATGGCGGTGTAACTTGTTATAACAGGCAACTATCCAAAAATTTGCCCAGTTACAGGTCTTACGGACCGTAAGCCTTTGGATTTACGGTCCGTATCCGCTCTTCAGAATTTATCGCCCAGCTCTGCCACTTTACAGACCGTAAGGTGGCTCCTTTGCGGTCCGTAAGCCTTCATCAAAGAACAAAATCTTTGTAATTTCTTAGGCCTTGACCATGAACTTTGCTAACCTCGAATCTTATGTCTTCTTTTCAGTAGAGGGACCATATAGACAGGCCTTGCATGTCCTTGCATGCGTTGCTATGCACATGAGGTTTCTTGGACCTATCTAAGGAGGCTTTTAAAATGAATTTTGTCGTAAATGCACCTAGAATCCCATCTTATGCAAAAATTTGAATTATACATTATCAGGGATAACCGGATTTTAGCATATCAGATGTTTATAAAATAGATTAGGGTCTTGGGATTCATAACTAGGTCGCTCAGAGGTATTAATTAACATGTCGACACTTTTAAATCCTACCATACATCTTTAACTTGATCCGGGTTTATAACACGTTTGCCTTACATGACACGTGTCTTTATTTTATTGGGTATGATTTTACGAGGTGTTACAGTATCCGTATCTTATCATGACTATCAGTTTGAATAAATTTATTAGTCACTAATTCTTGACTTTGATTAATTTGTATCTGGCCTTTTCTTTTTCAGTTTGTTTATGATGCCGAAATTTAGTTGAATGTTGATTAAACTACCATTTTTGTTAGCGTTTCTTCGGTTTATACTTGCAATTGTGTAGCGTCTGCTGTTGATTTTGAAATCCAAAATAAGGGTTGTCGTGTCGATACATTATCAAGCAATGTTTTATATGGTTTCCCATTAGTTTACTCTGTAATGCTGAAGGTTTGTGTCACACCTCGATATTTCCACGTATTACCGGTGGGCCCGGTGGGGAGTATCGTGACGTAGTTGATATCATCATAGTCAATAATCACAGTTTAAATGCACAGCGGAAGTCTTAAAGTAATAATACAAACCAAATTGAAAGTATAATAAAATATTACACGACGGTTGTAAGTGGATCCACAGGCGGATCTAAAACAGAAAGGAAATATTATTCAACAGATTTAAAGTATTAAAAGCTTGCAAGACTCGTTATTTAATACTCGGAGTTTCCAGCCCATTACGCGTAGTACCTGCACTTAATATTTTTGAATAATACGTCAGTTTACACTGGTAAATACAATTAACTGACTCTTTTGAAAAGTGTTTATAAAATTGGTTTGGATGCACAAGGCATAAAAATCTTTTATAACTTGGGACAATTATTTATAAATAATCTTGTATACAGATTTATATGTTTGTCATCCATTCAGGGCTCGGTTAGTAGAGCCGAGACAAGATTAATAGACACGCCACAAGTATAGGCCCACAAGAGAGTGAGATACCGTTTATATATACACATCTGTCAGGTGTATGCCTACACACCGTGCTTAAGCCGTGGCTATTTCTAATGAATGAGCCGAGGATATCCAGGACATGGTCATTAACCCCCCAAAGGCATTGCATCAAACAAGACAGATTAAAACGGGTTATGTTATTTATTAATCACATTCTGATTAAATGATTTCATACCCGACCAAGCGGCATTATTATAATACCGTATCCAAGCCCGTATAAGGAAAATAAGTTAAAAGTATTTACCTGAGCTAAAATTACTTTAATCTCAGTCGTATTTCAAACAGCAAGTACAAGTAGCTTTTACTGGGCTCCTAAATCTGGAACGAAGGTTTTAATAACCTGTTAGATTCCTAACGGGTCTTATTTAAGTTTTAACTTAGACCGGTTAGTTTAAATAAAAGGTTTACGGTTCAAAACGCGAGATTAAGCGAAGACCGGATTAGAATGTGATTTAGACCCAACAAGTATGAAGACTTGTATAAAATGGGTAAACTAAACACATTCTGGATTTTGAAGTAAAAATGTCAAGGTTTGACCCGTTTCGGTTAATTTATGCAAACTAGTTAATAAACTGTACCGAACGTGAAAATGCATAACGGGTAACCAAAAGCGTCATGTACAAGTTCCACAAGTTAATATGCTTTAAATATGTTATGATATCAGTAGGATATCCTCCATTATGCCCAAAACGAATTTAAAACCAATTTAAGCCGCGAAAGGGTATTTTGGTCATTTTAAGGTTTATAAAAGAGGTTAAATAGTAATCTGAGGTTCTGGTCTAAAATAATCATTAAAAATATTTATTTTAATAAGTTACATCAGTAAGATGTCATACATATGTGAAATTTACCATTTATGGCCAAACTATGCACCGTAGGGGCATTTTGGTCATTTCACATATGCGTTAAACTCTACATTTTGTTTATGAAATTCCCGTATCCCCACACTTAAACTCTACATTGCCCTCAATGTAGAATTTAAACTGACTCAAAAATTAAAATAAATAAGAAATAAAAAGATAAAGGATAAATTGGAAAGGACTTAGCTGGTTATATGATGTATAAGTTCCAAACTTTTGTCCAATCCAGCTCGATCGTATAGCATTTTGGTCGCGATCGGCTTTGACTCTGACTAGCACACTTGGTAAATTACTTGAAATTGGCGTACAGCTCCGAAATCACCCGAATGGAGATTGAGTACGGGTGGTGCGATTCAAACCTGCATAAAAAAAACAAGCAACAACCCAAGCAGTACTGACTCGACACAAAACAAACGACTCAACAACACAAATTTTTACAAAACCTCCCTACACTTGAATTTAATCAGGAGGTTTTTCTTTTATCTGGACCTTATCTAACCCGTTCAATTCCACCCGGTCTTCAAAAATATTTAAAAATTTAACGGTGGAATAATATAATATTTTGAAATTTTGAAAGGGGTTAGACCACCAGAATTTAAACTTACCTGGGATTACCCGGATGCATGACCTACTCCGGTTTCCAGGTTCTTTCTTTCTTGCCCTCTCCCGTGTTCTTGTTGGTTTGTGTGGAAATCCAACTGTTAAATTTTCTACGGGTCGGCTATCAAGCTCCTCAGCCACTTTCTCTTTTTCTTCGTTTGGTATTTGTTTGATTTCCATGATCGGTTCACCTTCAAGTAATTTCTCTAAATAGGCAAGATCACCGATTGGGTCAAATTCTTCATTTTCATAAGTTGGCAAACCTACCAACTCATCACCAAACTCGTCTTCCCAAGATTGTTCATGATCTTTCACATCCTCCATCTTGTCAAGTGGCTTTTCTTCAACTTCTACTACCCCCTCATCGTCATTACTCCAAAAGTCATCACACCAATAGTTGGTATTAACAACTTGCTGAACCGGAGGTGGGATTTCAGTGTCCATTTTTGTCTCCGGTTTTCTATCTGACAATTCTGGATGACCGGGTAGTTCCTTTTTCATCTCTTCTTTTATTAGTCTCCTATATTCAGCCAACTTTGCATCTATCTCTGCATCATCACAAGAAAAATCAATTATGAATTTAACATTTTTCTTTTCCTGTTTTACCTTATTATCTTCACCAATTTCCTCAGCATCCTTCGGTCCAGCGCAGTTCCCACAAAATGGACTTCTGATTTGATCGTTGTTTTTCATCTTTTCTAACATTTGTTTTTGTAATTCGCAGTTTTTCTTCATTAAAGATGTTGTCTGAGCGATTAGATCGTCGCTTTTCATCTTTTGTAACATCTGTTCTAGTACTTCGCAGTTTTGCTTCAATGAAGAGTTTATCTGAGCGACTTGACATTCCACAAATGTCGGAAAATAAGGTGGGTACCTGTTCTCGTTGCATGGTTGATATGGTGAAGAATAACAGTCTTGGTATGGTTGTGGTTGTGAATATAAGTTAGAAGAGTAATCTGTGGAACACTCTGATGAATGTGGACAATATTTGGTATAATGATGTCCTCCACAGATCAAACACATTTAAAAAAAATTCACAAAACAAACAAACAAACAAACTTTAATCTAACAAGTAAAACAAAATAACTTAATAGACGACTCGGGTAGTTCTCTAAAGTTTGCCAGTGTCCCCGGCAGCGGCGCCAAAAACTTGATGTGCGGTCACAACCTGCTTTTTGTTTGAAAGACTTTAATGTTATATGTGAATCGTGTTGTTCAAAAGCCTTGGTATGTAAAAAGCTTGATGTGAGGTTGTTTATTCAGATGCTTAAAAGTTGGACATGCTTTGGCCTAATAGGTGTCGGTACTCTCATTGGGATTGTCCCCAGGTAGGCAACGGGTCCTTATATTTGGATTTGTACGAATGCCAGCCCAGACAGGAGTTCCCAATTTAACGGCACTTAACCCTTCCAGTTACTACATGTCCGAGCATATGATATTTCTTTTTATTTTCAAAACAAGTTTTAAATGGAATTGCTACTAAACCACACACAATCGGCAAGTGCACCGGTCGCGGTGTAGTGTAGATGGCAAGACTGGATATCAATCCGTGGACACTATATACAAACTTTAGATAATAAACCTCTATCGACTATAAAGTTAAATTTGGAAGTTTGATTTAAATTGATTTTTGATTTTTAAATAATAACTTACGTGAATGAAGAAAGCAAAACAAGAAAAGTAAAAACAAACAAACAAATACAGTGAAATAAATACAGACAAAGTATAATAATCACAGAAACAAAGTTTTACAAATATATACTGATAAACGGACTACCTGGGTTTAGAATCCCTAGAATCATGCAATGCTAATTTGATAATAATAACAGTTAAGTATCTTTATCAATTGATTAATCCCCCGTTAGAGATGCAACTTAAACAAAAGATTAAGACGAAATGTGAAGTGCTAGAACGAACCGGCTCGAGCTATCGATACCAAATCCTACATGAATCCAACCGTTGGAACCTCAGAGACTAAGTTGTGAGACGATCTTTTAAACACGCAAAGCAGAAGTATTATTGAAACATTGAAATCCTAGGAAACCTTAGACGCGAAAAAGTAAATGAATCCGAGTTATCGGTCACCCAATTTACCCAACAACGGCTAGCTAATAACCTAGCATACATGGAACTATTTCTAATTTCCAAGTAAGTTTGCATCTTTAATTGGTTTGATTTTAACACTTGATTAACTTGTTAATCGAAAGTTAATGTTTTTATCGAAAAGACAAGGCCCGAACTGATATTCAAAAGATTAACAATTCAGATTGAAATAGCAATATGGTTTAAAGTTACTAATTTCAATAATCAAGTTGTAAACAATTAAAGGACAGAATAAAGACAAGTTTAACAATACATCATGTAAATCACACCAAATAACTGAAATTACTTCAAATATACATTACAATTATCTAGTTCATCATAACCCAGGTAGTTTACAAATTTAAGCACACATATTATACAAATACAGAAAGTAAACACAATTACAAACACAAGGTAACATGGTAAAAAGTAAAAGATACGAGAACTTAACGTTTGTCGGACATTTGTCGGAACCGGGGCGCTTTTAACTCGAACCGAGAGCTTCCGAGACCTCCAAAGACCTCCAAAGGTGCTCCAATATCGATTACATTGCTCCAAACCCGAAGTTTTTGTGTGATAGAGGTGTAGTTTCGAGTTTGCAAGTGAAGGTCTTTTATAGGTGAGTTTTTTGGGTTTTGGGACTAGCTTACGGACCTCAACGTTGACAATGTTGAGGTCCGTAAGCCCACATATTGCGACAACAGCCAACTGCTCCATTTACCGACGAAAAAGTCGTTGCCGACACTACCTTACGGACCTCAACGTTGTGGAGGTTGAGGTCCGTAAGCTTCTTTACGGACCTCAACGTTGCCAAGGTTGAGGTCCGTAAGCTTGATGTCAGATTTCTTCCAAAATTGTTTTCTTCATAACTTCTTCGTTTTAGCTCCGTTTTACGCACCGTTTTCGCCCACGTCTTCGTAATTCAACCCTCTATCATGCCATCTTCTAATATCTTCATTTTCAATCCATTAACATTCCCCATATATTGTTTCCTTCGTCGATCCTTCACCGTTTTCTCGCAAAATCCTCGGTTATTTCACCGATTCCTGTAAATATAACATATAACTAAATAAGTACCAATATCGCGGGAAAACCATATTTAAACATATTAATTTGTAAGGAATTCGATGTATAAAATGTGTATAATTTTAGACACATCAAACATCCCCACACTTAACCTTTTGCTTGTCCCTAAGCAAAATCCTAAGCAACATTTCCCACTTAAACGCTTTACAAAAACGCAAGCCTTAACAAATTAAAATGCGAACTACAAAATTAAACACAGAGGTTTCCCAAGACTTACATCGTTCAAAAGGTTGACAATTCAAGAGAATGAAACCAGAAACCCAGCCTACCTAATCAAACTTTCTTACCTTCAAGTAATCAATTATGCAATATTAACATCCCTCACGAAATTCACTCATCTCTCGGTTAATATATATGTAATTTCAAGTGAACTCTCAAAAACCGAACAGTGAAGCATGACTATTATAAGCTTGTACGTCAATCAGATCTCCACCTATTTGTTAAAATTCAACATGGATCAAGAGGGCTTTATTATGGGTAGGAAAGGGTTTTAGGTAGGTTATTTATTTAGAAATGAGTGACTAACTACAGAGTTTCACAGTTAACTTATCTCGCAAAAACTGGCCATATAACAAGAAAGCACTGTAAGACTTAAACTAATAATGATAACATTTTTTTTTCATATATATATATATATATATATATATATATATATATATATATATATTTTTTTTTTATACCCTTTTTTTTCAAATTTTTTTTTTCAAACCACTTTCAACCTAGTGACTCTTTTAAGGTCAGATCGTCAAGACCAATTTTATCCAAGATGCTAATTAAGTCTTTCTCAATCCTGTAGTGAATATTTCTTCCAACTCTAATGAACCGTTCGGCATTGAGCCTAAAAGCTTTCATCCTCATTTAGAAGCGTGTATTCATGTTGGGATTCACTTTGACTTCTTTTACATCTTCTTGTGCAACTCATCCGTTTATAAAATCAACAATGGGAAACAAACGAATGGTTTTAGGCTCAAAGTGGTATCTAATGGTAATGGTGAAACAAAAATGGTAATCCTAATGCCTCTATCATATCCATTTCAAATCCTAACCGAAGGTCTTGAAATGTATCAAAACGTACAAGTTCTAAAGTAATGCAACAAGTTGGTAAACACACATGAAACGAAAGTAGTGTTTATGTAATAAACACATATAGGCTCAAAACTTACTATCATGTGGAAAAATAAGGGTTATCGATATTGACATTGCATAATCAATTAACTTTCCAGGTTGATTCATTATCTTAGGTATCCCGTAAAAATTTTATTTCAAGAAAAACTTGATTTAATCAACCTACTATCCCGCAACTTAAAGAAACATGTATTTTTGTTTTAGTAAGTTCGACATTTAAATCGTTTAGACTGTCGTTTTGAAAAGGTCTTTGTTTTCGATGTGCTAAAAGATCGGGACAAACGCGAAAAATTTCTTTAAAATTTTTAAATTGTTTATGAAATTCCCGTATCCCCACACTTAAACTCTACATTGCCCTCAATGTAGAATTTAAACTGACTCAAAAATTAAAATAAATAAGAAATAAAAAGATAAAGGATAAATTGGAAAGGACTTAGCTGGTTATATGATGTATAAGTTCCAAACTTTTGTCCAATCCAGCTCGATCGTATAGCATTTTGGTCGCGATCGGCTTTGACTCTGACTAGCACACTTGGTAAATTACTTGAAATTGGCGTACAGCTCCGAAATCACCCGAATGGAGATTGAGTACGGGTGGTGTGATTCAAACCTGCATAAAAAAAACAAGCAACAACCCAAGCAGTACTGACTCGACACAAAACAAACGACTCAACAACACAAATTTTTACAAAACCTCCCCACACTTGAATTTAATCAGGAGGTTTTTCTTTTATCTGGACCTTATCTAACCCGTTCAATTCCACCCGGTCTTCAAAAATATTTAAAAATTTAACAGTGGAATAATATAATATTTTGAAATTTTGAAAGGGGTTAGACCACCAGAATTTAAACTTACCTGGCATTAGCCGGATGCATGACCTACTCCGGTTTCCAGGTTCTTTCTTTCTTGCCCTCTCCCGTGTTCTTGTTGGTTTGTGTGGAAATCCAACTGTTAAATTTTTTACAGGTCGGCTATCAAGCTCCTCAGCCACTTTCTCTTTTTCTTCGTTTGGTATTTGTTTGATTTCCATGATCGGTTCACCTTCAAGTAATTTCTCTAAATAGGCAAGATCACCGATTGGGTCAAATTCTTCATTTTCATAAGTTGGCAAACCTACCAACTCATCACCAAACTCGTCTTCCCAAGATTGTTCATGATCTTTCACATCCTCCATCTTGTCAAGTGGCTTTTCTTCAACTTCTACTACCCCCTCATCGTCATTACTCCAAAAGTCATCACACCAATAGTTGGTATTAACAACTTGCTGAACCGGAGGTGGGATTTCAGTGTCCATTTTTGTCTCCGGTTTTCTATCTGACAATTCTGGATGACCGGGTAGTTCCTTTTTCATCTCTTCTTTTATTAGTCTCCTATATTCAGCCAACTTTGCATCTATCTCTGCATCATCACAAGAAAAATCAATTATGAATTTAACATTTTTCTTTTCCTGTTTTACATTATTATCTTCACCAATTTCCTCAGCATCCTTCGGTCCAGCGCAGTTCCCACAAAATGGACTTCTGATTTGATCGTTGTTTTTCATCTTTTCTAACATTTGTTTTTGTAATTCGCAGTTTTTCTTCATTAAAGATGTTGTCTGAGCGATTAGATCGTCGCTTTTCATCTTTTGTAACATCTGTTCTAGTACTTCGCAGTTTTGCTTCAATGAAGAGTTTATCTGAGCGACTTGACATTCCACAAATGTCGGAAAATAAGGTGGGTACCTGTTCTCGTTGCATGGTTGATATGGTGAAGAATAACAGTCTTGGTATGGTTGTGAATATAAGTTAGAAGAGTAATCTGTGGAACACTCTGATGAATGTGGACAATATTTGGTATAATGATGTCCTCCACAGATCAAACACATTTAAAAAAAAAATTCACAAAACAAACAAACAAACAAACTTTAATCTAACAAGTAAAACAAAATAACTTAATAGACGACTCGGGTAGTTCTCTAAAGTTTGCCAGTGTCCCCGGCAGCGGCGCCAAAAACTTGATGTGCGGTCACAACCTGTCTTTTGTTTTAAAGACTTTAATGTTATATGTGAATCGTGTTGTTCAAAAGCCTTGGTATGTAAAAAGCTTGATGTGAGGTTGTTTATTCAGATGCTTAAAAGTTGGACATGCTTTGGCCTAATAGGTGTCGGTACTCTCATTGGGATTGTCCCCAGGTAGGCAACGGGTCCTTATATTTGGATTTGTACGAATGCCAGCCTAGACAGGAGTTCCCAATTTAACGGCACTTAACCCTTCCAGTTACTACATGTCCGAGCATATGATATTTCTTTTTATTTTCAAAACAAGTTTTAAATGGAATTGCTACTAAACCACACACAATCGGCAAGTGCACCAGTCGCGGTGTAGTGTAGATGGCAAGACCGGATATCAATCCGTGGACACTATATACAAACTTTAGATAATAAACCTCTATCGACTATAAAGTTAAATTTGGAAGTTTGATTTAAATTGATTTTTGATTTTTAAATAATAACTTACGTGAATGAAGAAAGCAAAACAAGAAAAGTAAAAACAAACAAACAAATACAGTGAAATAAATACAGACAAAGTATAATAATCACAGAAACAAAGTTTTACAAATATATACTGATAAACGGACTACCTGGGTTTAGAATCCCTAGAATCATGCAATGCTAATTTGATAATAATAACAGTTAAGTATCTTTATCAATTGATTAATCCCCCGTTAGAGATGCAACTTAAACAAAAGATTAAGACGAAATGTGAAGTGCTAGAACGAACCGGCTCGAGCTATCGATACCAAATCCTACGTGAATCCAACCGTTGGAACCTCAGAGACTAAGTTGTGAGACGATCTTTTAAACACGCAAAGCAGAAGTATTATTGAAACATTGAAATCCTAGGAAACCTTAGACGCGAAAAAGTAAATGAATCCGAGTTATCGGTCACCCAATTTACCCAACAACGGCTAGCTAATAACCTAGCATACATGGAACTATTTCTAATTTCCAAGTAAGTTTGCATCTTTAATTGGTTTGATTTTAACACTTGATTAACTTGTTAATCGAAAGTTAATGTTTTTATCGAAAAGACAAGGCCCGAACTGATATTCAAAAGATTAACAATTCAGATTGAAATAACAATATGGTTTAAAGTTACTAATTTCTATAATCAAGTTGTAAACAATTAAAGGACAGAATAAAGACAAGTTTGACAATACATCATGTAAATCACACCAAATAACTGAAATTACTTCAAATATACATTACAATTATCTAGTTCATCATAACCCAGGTAGTTTACAAATTTAAGCACACATATTATACAAATACAGAAAGTAAACACAATTACAAACACAAGGTAACATGGTAAAAAGTAAAAGATACGAGAACTTAACGTTTGTCGGACATTTGTCGGAACCGGGGCGCTTTTAACTCGAACCGAGAGCTTCCGAGACCTCCAAAGACCTCCAAAGGTGCTCCAATATCGATTACATTGCTCCAAACCCGAAGTTTTTGTGTGATAGAGGTGTAGTTTCGAGTTTGCAAGTGAAGGTCTTTTATAGGTGAGTTTTTTGGGTTCTGGGACTAGCTTACAGACCTCAACGTTGACAATGTTGAGGTCCGTAAGCCCACATATTGCGACAACAGCCAACTGCTCCATTTACCGACGAAAAAGTCATTGCCGACACTACCTTACGGATCTCAACGTTGTGGAGGTTGAGGTCCGTAAGCTTCTTTACGGACCTCAACGTTGCCAAGGTTGAGGTCCGTAAGCTTGATGTCAGATTTCTTCCAAAATTGTTTTCTTCATAACTTCTTCGTTTTATCTCCGTTTTACGCACCGTTTTCGCCCACGTCTTCGTAATTCAACCCTCTATCATGCCATCTTCTAATATCTTCATTTTCAATCCATTAACATTCCCCATATATTGTTTCCTTCGTCGATCCTTCACCGTTTTCTCGCATAATCCTCGGTTATTTCACCGATTCCTGTAAATATAACATATAACTAAATAAGTACCAATATCGCGGGAAAACCATATTTAAACATATTAATTTGTAAGGAATTCGATGTATAAAATGTGTATAATTTTAGACACATCATTTATTTATAACATCAGTAGGTAACAAGTCTTAGGTGCTAAATATAGTTTTAAACCATACTATGCGCCTAAATCGCATAAAAGTCGGTATTTGACGATATTCCGGTTGTATAAGGAAATCTGAGATTTTGATCAGTCTCCACTGTTGAAAATATTTTATTTAATATATAAAATCAGTAGAAAAAGGTTTGACATGTAAATGATGTGTAGAACTCATTTTATTAGCGAAAAGGGAATTATCACCAATTATCGTGCCTATGCAAGAACTCCATGTTATGGCCAGTATAAAATTTGACAAAAATTTCTAAAAATCCCAAAATATTATATCATAACAGTGGGTAGAAATTTTGGTGCCAAAAATTGGGTTTAAATAGGATTTATGTCAAAAATGTCATTTAATTAATAAAAAGCTTTCGTTTTACGATATCGTGTATAACTCTTATTTCAGACCATAAACTGATGTCAAATTTTTAGGACATACTTAAATATCAGTAATAAAGGTTTTTGTCCTCTCACACTTTCAAAAATCTTGTTTTAATGGTAAAAGGGCATAATGGTCCATTTTAAGCATTTAACGGGAACATGCAAATGAATTAGATTTCTAAGGTAAGCTAAATCGGGTCAGAACTGAAAGTCAAAGCAAAAGTCTACTTTTGCGACTTTCGGTTGCGAACCGAGCCTAAACCTAGAATTGTCGGGTTGAGCATGCCTAACATGTTCTTATATTACTCACCAAGTTATTTAAGTGTTAAAACATGTTCCATAACTTCTGCATTATTAGTTATGAATTATTTTGTAAAAACTGACCTGTTTGACTTTTTTTTCATAAGTTTGACTCGATAATTAACTGAGATAATGTGATAATTAGAAGGTGCCCTTTTAAGGGTTTATTACCTACATAATTACCAACACATAGCCACTTTCAATTCGAATAATGGCTGGATCGTTGGTGATTAATCACTAAGTCAAAGCGTAATTACGCTAACTTTGACTTTCGGTCATTACACTAGTGAAAACTTAATTTCGGAGGCTAAGTACACTTACAAGAGTCCTTAGCACGAAGATTTAGACTATGAGAGCTTCTTAGAAGTCCAGGAGGCTCCAGAGAAGTGTTTGAGAGTAAAAATTCAAGTGTGCAAGTTCTAAGTGCAAATAATGTGGGTATATATAGGAGTTTGGTGGCCTTCAAGATCAATCCATATGTCCCTAGAGGTAATCCTGATGTTTACAAGTTTCCTTAGGGCAGTAAAACCAGTTGCACAGTCCCTAGTATCGAAATACTAGCATGCAATGGTGGTGGACAGGCTGCAACATGCAGCTGTCCACTTTTTCTGTCATTGGCACTTCTACGCGGCCCGCGTAGATTCCAGAGGAGGTCTACGCGCCCCGCGAGGCTCCCACTAAACCGGATTAAAACTTTCATTTATTGCATTTTCGGTCCCTGATCCATTTTTAGTTTAAATAAGTTTCATTTATTGCACTTTTGACCCCCATAGTTAACTTATTAAGGGTCTTGAGTCATAAATTCACTTCGTTAAGCTCCCGGTTAGTTGTAAGATCACCCGAAAAGTCTTGTTTTCATAGAAACTCCATGAGATTACTATCCAATATTCTTGAGAACAAAATATACAAATATTACAATGCTTTTGGGATTGTTGAAAGGTCACTCAGAGGTAACATTTAACATGTTGACACTTTTAACCCCTATGCTTTGTAAAATTCTCAATTTAAGCACAAACGACTTTCTATGTCTGACAATTTATCCATTAAAGAATACGGACGTCATGTGAGGTCAATCAGAGGCATAAGAACGACATGTTGACATTTTGGATCCTTTTACATACATATTTACATGGTTTGACAATTTTAGTCCCTCGGAATCAATTCATTACATGTTTAAAGTCCATGACACGTGTCTTTACTATATTGGACGTGATTTTACGAGGTGTTACAGTTTGATTTGTTATTCCTTTTGTTGTCGAATTTCTTAGACGTATTCACACGAGTATCTTGCGTCTTTTTTTCTTATTTCAGTCTTACACTGTGACTTGCGGTACTAAGATTGAGCTAAGTGGATTAATGGTGAATTCAAAAACATTCACTTTCAAATTGTAGGAGATTTAGGTGTTTTCTCAACTCTAAGAATAAATGATGTTTAAATATGTGAATCTGATCATATCTGATATGGATAATGATCCTATACGCTCTGTTTCTGAAGCATAAAATCAGTATTTTCGGATGTATTTTTAAGTACATTAGACATGTGTATACATGTAACTTCCATTATTAGACTGATTCACCATTTGTGTCTTTTCTGTAAACATCCATTACTGATCCACTTTGTCATCCTTGTGCTAGTATTGTCATTTGAGTTAGGCTGCATGACATATCTTGGTTGAGCAGTCTTTTATACATTTAAGAGTTTAAAACCATGAGTATTAAATTATACTTTCCTAACAAAACAGACCCTTCAAACATCAAAGGCAGATCACTACAGTCTGCTAATTACCATCACATGACCTTGCAATGTTCTTCTACAGGATTGATTCGTATAAGAGTTCTCTGGGTAACAATTACATATTGTTCTATAATAATATGATATGTTCGCGAATTCTGTAAATATCTTTTGGTAGTCGGAGGATGCTTTCTCGTCATCATAGATGTTAGACAAGTTGGTAATGCTGAAAATGGGAATAGATGTTAGACAAGTTGGACGGGAGGGCGATTGACATTTGGAGTTTATACTTTATACCTTATCTTATAAAATGTTGTTATCCCTGAACAATATCTTATATCAAACTAGTAGGCCAATTTCCAGTTAGTTCATGGCGCAGGTTTTTATTATATATCATGATAAAAAAAAACATTCTATCATGTGGAAGGACAGGGAACGGTAGAATTCATTGAAAGGAATAATATTCAATTTTTAGTGACTTTTAGTTGTGTCAGAATAAAAAAAATGTTGTTATATTTGGCTCCTAAATATGGGAAGAAGTTATAAAATGGTGCCAGGTTTGTTTGATGGTTAAAGGTAACAAAGTACATGTAACTGATTCTATTCTCCGACATCAAAATAGTACTATTATCACCAATGATAATAACAGAGAGATTTTGGGTCATGTTATTCTTCTTGACTTGCAAAAGTCGAGTTTGACCACAAGGTGTTTGATGAAATGCCTGAACGATGTTAGAAGTGAAATAAGTGCTGGTGTGGGTGATGATGATTCAACGAACGAGGAAAAAGTAGTTGTTGATGGATATAACTTCAATAGCATAATTATAATTGCATCTTAAACTGTTGTTGACTGTAAGTCCAGTGACTCACATAATCAGGTGGTTGAGGTGGATGTTATGGTTGAAGAGAAACTGTTGAAATCTGAACTTTAAGCTATGCGTGATTGTAATACTTCACCTGCGCACATTGGATTCTGACTACTGTTTTTATTTGGGCTCAGCTTGGATTCTGACACATTCGATGATCTCGAATGGTCCTATATATCTTGGGCTCAGCTTGCCCTTTTTGCCATAACGCATCACCCCTTTCCACGGTGATACCTTGAGTAACACTTTATCACCAACTTCAAACTTTAGAGGTTTACGCCTCTTTTCCGCGTAGCTCTTTTGTCTATCCCTTGCGGCTTTCAGACGATCACGGATCTGAACAATCTTATCCGTCGTCTCCAGTACTATGTCAGGTCCTGACAGTTGGACATCTCCAACTTCCGCCCAATAAACGGGCGTTCTACACTTCCTTCCATACAAAGCTTCGAAAGGTGCGGCTTGAATACTCGAATGATAACTATTATTGTACGAAAATTCAATCAAAGGAAGATGGTCATCCCAACTTCCTCCCAAGTCAATAACACAAGCCCTAAGCATATCCTCAAGCGTTTGAATCGTACGCTCGCTTTGGCCATCTGTCTGAGGATGATAAGCAGTGCTGAAGTTTAAACGAGTGCCTAAGGATTGCTGAAATCTTTTCCAATAATGGGACGTGTATCTAGTATCCCCATTGGAGATAATAGATATCGGCACTCCGTGGAGAGATATAATCTCATCCACGTACAGCTGGGCTAGCTTATCGAAGCTGTGCGTTTCTTTGATAGGTAAGAAGTGAGCTGACTTGGTCAACCTGTCGACTATAACCCAAATCGTATCATTCCCACGCTTCGTCTTTGGCAACTTAGTAATAAAATCCATAGTTACCATTTCCCACTTCCAGGTGGGAAGTTCAGGCTGTTGCAGTAAACCTGACGGCTTTTGATGTTCAGCTTTAACATGTGCGCACGTCAGACATTTAGCCACATATGTGGCTATAGATTTCTTCAAACCTATCCACCGATAATTTGCCTTTAGATCCTGGTACATCTTGTCACTGCCTGGATGGACTGAATATTTTGAACTATGGGCTTCTTGGAGAATCACATCTCTAAGCCCTCCATGGATTGGAACCCAAATTCTGCCATTTAATCTAAGGATTCCATCCTTGCCATAAGACAATTGATCAGCAGTGACACCTAACTTCTCATTCGGATAGTTAGTTTCCAAAACAACTTCCTTCTGAGCAGCTAACAGCTTTTCATTCAAGCTATTCTTCAGTTCAATGCTTTTAGCATTGATCCTAATGGGCTTAACTCTTTCTTTCCTGCTCAGAGCGTCAGCTACAACATTTGCTTTGCCTGGATGGTAGCGGATTTCGCAATCATAATCATCAATGTGTCCATCCAGCGACGTTGTCTCATGTTAAGATCCTTCTGGTTAAACAAGTGTTGAAGACTCTTATGATCAGAATAAATTGTACACTTGGTTCCATAAAGATAATGCCTCCACAGTTTCAGTGCAAATACAACAGCACCTGTTGATGCAACAAATAAGAGACCAAGGATGGTAGCTGGGCTGGTTAGGCAAAAGGGTTGAAGGGTTCAACTTTGCCTAACGCAGGTCGTGGGGTCCCCTCACGTTTGCAAGACGTGGAAGGGGGTTAACTAGTTTATTGTTGTTGTTTGCTGAAGTTCCTCCTCTGAAGTTTATTCAGATTAGGATATGGAAGCAAACGGAATGTGTGTGTTGGAGGTGAAAGTGAGTGACTCGCAAAAAGCCAGTACTCAATGTGAATGACCAGAGTTTAAGGAAACAAGCCTGGCCAAGAATGTCCCAACTCAGTAAATGAAGTGTCACTTATATAGGAGAAGATATCTCCCAAAGAGACATTCATTTGACTAGCGACCTAGCTTGCAGCGAGGGGCTTGCCCTTTCGGGGGTTGAAGCCTTTTGACCCCTGGATAATAGCGTGTGCTCTGCAGACCTGCATTGCTTTTGCGGCTGTGGGTTGGTGAAGCAATCCCTGGATGTGACTGGCCACTGTTTCCGCATTGCTTTTCCCCACCTCACAGCTTTTCAACCATTGAACCATTTAACCCTTTGAGCGTTTTCATATTTAGTCATTTTATTTAGTCTTGGGCTACCCCCGTCATCAGCCCCCCAAGTCAGAGGTTTTTGGGGAATGAGCTCAAAGACGTCTGACTTTTATACGTGTATTTTTTTGCCTAAAGGCTTTAAGGGTTCGATGCTTGAAGGTTTGAAGGGTTGTAGGCAGTTAATATTTGAATTTTAAATAACTGACAATTGATTTGATTGATGTGTGGCAGTTGATAGGGTGGCAGTTTTACAGAAGTTACTGTTTGCCATTATTACCCCTATTTTAGGTTATTTTTGTTTTATATTTGCATATCATATTCATTTTCTACACAATTCCTTCAAGTTCTTCTCCTGCGTTTTCTTTCCTCTTTCAAGGTTAGTTTCGATTTACTTTGCATTTTCCTTACATTCTTCATATTTCAAAAAATGGGTGCACGTAAGGATTTAGCAAAATCCTTTTCCCGATTAACACAAGAGGAGGTAGACTTGTTTTGTGTGGAAAGTGGAATATGGTATTGATAAGAAGTTTAACCCAACTGCTCCTGCTTGTGATGTTTCTGTTGATAAACCGACCCCTGGTTCCATTGCTCTTTACTGCCGTCATTTTGAGTTTTCGAATCTTCGTTATCCCTTTTCTTTCTTTGTTTTGAATTTGTTGGAATATTATCGGGTTTCTTTTGGGCAAGTTCATCCGAAGGGTACGGCTAGGGTTTTGCATTTTGAGGTTTTATGCCGTGCCCTTGGATATGATCCCTCATTGTTGCTTTTTCGCCGGTTTTTTCATTTGGCTAAGAATGGCGATTGGTTCACCTTTGAAACATCCAAGGTTGATTCCTGCCTTATTTCGTCTATGGTTACAACGCTTGGGACTTGGAAGGATCGCTTTTTCTGGGTTTCCAATGCTATTGTCCCATTCAAGATGGTGTGGAGGCAACCGGATGCCGTTCTTAATGATCCGGAGCCTTCCGAATCTGAATTGAATGATGTTTTTCTTAAAGCCATCCGGGAATGCCCTTCGAGGGTTCGTCCCTTTCCTGAACATTTACTAGTTCTTTTAGGGGTTAGTAAAATTTGGGGGAATGTTGATCGGGATCCGGTTCTTATGAGGAGTGGCATGGGTATGCATTCTCCTTTTTTGCCCTTTTTGCATTTTTCTTGACTTATGACTTATGTGCTTTTGTTTTGTTTTTTGCAGTCATGTCTGCTTTGGATTTTATTAAGAGTGACGATACTTCTGATGTTGTGTTTGGGGATGTTCCATCTGTTCCTGGTGAGAATGTTGTGGTTAGGACTGTTGAGCAAAGGTTTGAGGGCTCGGGTTATGTTAGTACTGCCAATGTCAAAGGTTTTTCTAAGTCCCATGCTCCCAAGTCTTCAACCCGTCGATCTTCCCGTCGGTTGTTGAAAGCTGGTCCTCAATCCACTTCTACTGAACCAGTGGATTTGAGCGATGATATTGAAGTTTCGGAAGACCAAGGTGGTGAAGCGGGTGTTGAGAAGGAGAAAGAATTGGTTGTTCATGGTAAAAAGGTTTTAGGAAAAAAGGTTGTTACTACCCCTGTTCAGGGTTCTTCGAGCAGAGACGTTGAAGGGTTTGATCCGGAAGAGGTTTATGTGCCTAATTGGTCGGTGAAGAATGATGACAGCTTTAAAGATGCCGCTATTTGTGAAGATGCTCTAAGTCACATTGCTCCTCCTTCAGTTCACAAGACCATTGCTGGGATGGATGATGACTTGATTTTGTCCCGTATGATTTTGAGCACTTGCAACCTCGCTGCTATGCTTCCTCAAGGGGTTGCTCGTTTTCGTCAGAGGATGCAAGAATATGAAGATTTTTCCAAGAAGAAGGATAAGATGAAATCTTCAATTGCTGTGATGAAAAAGGAAATAGCTGGGTTTGCTGAGAAGGAATCAGCGTGGGACAAGAAGGTTAGTGATTTGAAAGAGATGCATGAGATTGAGATGAGTGATTTAAAAAAGAGCTTTGAGGCTGATCGGTTGAAGCTTAAGGCTGATCGGGAAGCTTTATTTGTTCAACAGCAGGCTTTTGGTAAGGAGAAGGAGGGGTTGAAAGCTTCAGTTGCTCGTTCTACCGCCGACAATCAGTGGTTAATTGAACAAGGTTTCCAGCAGGTTGTTACTTACCTTCTACATTCCAAGGAGTTCAATTCTGCCCTTGGTGAAGTTTACACTAAGCTGCTCAACCTGGGGAAACACCAAGGCCTTATTGCTGGTTATAAGCTTCATGAATCCGGCCATCCTTTGGAGGAGTCACCTCTGTTTCGTCCCGGGGCTTCTGATGTTTTCAAAGGCTCCGTTGAGCAAATGGAAAAGCTAACCTATCCTTACATCCATCAAGTTTCTGGTTGTTTTGGTAAGCCTCTTGCTGTGTTGCAGGATTTGAAGCCGGAGGACCTAAATGAAAAGGTCTGTGCTGAAATCTTGGGTTCTCTTTCAAGGAAGAGATCCTACTCGGGAGATAGTGATGACACCCTTTCTGGTCAACCGGATGCTCCAAAGGATGCAAGCTTGGAGGCTTCAGCGGTAGGTGGTGATGGAGGTGATGGAGGTGTGAAGGCTAAGAAGCAGAAGAAAGCAAAAAAGGCCAAAGGTGAAGGTTCCGGGGTTTCCAAATCCTCTGCTGATGCTTAATTCGTAGCTTTCTTAGCACTAAAAACAATTTGTGGTTTGTAATGTTAATTTGAACAATATTAGGTTTTCAGGAACCCTTAAGGTTCCTGCTGGTTGTGTTTAAGGCCTGTATGGCCGTTTGAACAATAGTTAAGCTTGCAAGTTACAAGGACTTGTCCTAACTTGTGTTTGAAAGTCTTTTAGGGCTTTCTTTGATATGGTCTGATGTTTAACTATTTTCCTTGTGTTATGTTTTTATACTTGTGCCTTCTTTGTTAAGGCAGTTTGTTTGGCTTTAACCTGTCAAGCTTTTTGACTATCAGTTAGTAGGTTGAAGCCTTGGAGGCTTTGAGTTGTTAACCGGGTTGCTTGAAGCCTTGAAGGCTTCTTACTCTTGTTGTCTGACTTGGTTTGTACCTTTATAACTTTTGTCTAAGTTGCATTGTTCCTTTAGATTTTCTTTGTCTTTTTGTAACTTTGTCTTTGCCGAGTTTGTGTTGCCCTTATGTTTTTTATACCTTGAAGGGTTCAGTGTTGCAGACACTTAGCCTTGGTATTTTTAACAAGAAGACATGGCACCTATCCTTTTTATCATTTCATTGTACTTGATTTTATAAGCCTGTTTGTTGATTATATTTTAAGGCTTAGGTAACATTTGGTGTAGGCTGTTCAAACCTGTCTATGAGACAATTTTACTTTTTTTTCTTGACAAGTCTCATGGAGTTGTATTGATTTAGGAACTCACCCCTTATATAGGTTCATTCAACCCTTGAACCTATTGAGCGATGTGGCCTGGGAGCTCATCCCCTTACATGGCCCTTGCCATGGAGTTTTTTGCTAGGGTCTCAACCTGATATTAGGATAGAAAGACAAGTTTGATAAAACAACTTCATTCATTCAAGCAATACTTGCTTTTTACAAAAGGTATTCATAGTGTTGTTCGAAATACGTTTTGATACAAACCAAACTTTGTCTAAACATGGAACCTTTTCAGGGTTTTGCCATTCCAATGCCTTGGAAGCCTTTTGCCTTCTGAATCTGCTAGCTTGTAGGATCCACCCTTGTGTGCTTCGAGGATGGTGTATGGACCCTCCCATTTTGGGCCAAGCTTTCCTTGATTTTCCTTTTTGCTAGCTTCATTGTTTCTCAGGACCAGGTCTCCTGGCTTGAATCGTTCATTCTTGACTTTCTTGTTGTAGTAGGCTTCCATTTGTTGCTTGTATTTGGCTTCTTGGATTGCAGCTTGATCTCGTGCTTCCTCTAGGAGTTGTAAATTCAACATGGTCTCTTTTTGATTTGTTTCGGGATCCATGTTGACTATTCGCTGGGTTACAACTCCTATCTCAGCGGGGATCACAACCTCGGACCCAAATACCAAGCTATAGGGTGTTTTCTTATGGCTTGTTTTTTCGGTTGTTCTAATTGCCCATAGGACACTAGGCAATTCTTCAAGCCAGTTGCTTTCGTATCTTCCCAATCTTGTCTTGATACCTTCCACTATGCTTCTATTCGTCCTTTCAACCTGACCGTTTGATTGCGGATAAGCTACTGAGCTAAAAACCTGGTTGATTTTGTATTCCTTGCACCAAACGCTGAAAGGCTTCTCAGCAAATTGCCTTCCGTTATCAGTGACAAGTACTCCCGGCAATCCATAACGGCAAATGATATTCTCCCAAACAAAGTCAATGACCTTCTTTCCCGTGATCTTAGCAAGTGGTTTGACCTTGGGCCACTTAGTGAAATAATCTATTGCTACCAACAAGAATTTCACTCCTCCTTTGCTTGGGGGAAATGGGCCAACAATGTCCATTCCCCATTTATGGAATGGCCATGCCGAGGTTATTGGGACCAAGTCATGCTTGGGACTTTTTGGGATTGGTGCATGAATCTGGCAAGCATCACATTTCTTTAACTGTTCAGCTGTATCACGATGCATTGAGGGCCAGAAATACCCAAGGTTCATGAGCTTTGCAACCACCGACCTAGATCCAAAGTGAGCTCCGCATATGCCTTCGTGAATTTCTTTGATCAAATACTTACTTTGCTCAGGACCGACACATCTTAGCAAGGGAGCAAGGTAACCCTTTTTGTAAAGGGTTTCCCCTTGTAGTATGTATTGTCTTGCCTTGATCTCAACCCTTTTAGCTTCTACTTGATCATTGGGCAATTCACCATTTTTAAGGAACTTTTTGATGGGAGTCATCCAGTTTGGATCTTCTTCGGTAACTACATCTTGAACTTCCAATTCATCGATTGATGGGGTCTTCAATACTTCTACCAGAACCTTCTTGGTAAGGTGGGCGAAAGTAAGAGATGCAAGCTTACTTAGGGCATCAGCCTTTTTGTTTTGAGATCTGGGGATCTGTTTGATGTTGCATGCTTGGAAGGTACTCATCAGTTCCTTGGATTTTTCTCTGTATTTTTTCATGTTGGGTTCTTTAGCTATGTAGCTATCATTCACTTGGCTTGAGACCAGCAGCGAATCTGTAAACACTTCAAGCTTTTCAACCTTCATTTCTTTAGCCAGCCTTAAGCCAGCTATTAGTGCCTCGTATTCAGCCTCGTTATTGGTGGTCTGAAAATCAAAACGGAGAGCATACGTGAATTCCAACCCTTCTGGGTTGATCAAAATTAGTCCTGCCCCTGACCCTTCAACGCTTGAAGCCCCATCGGTAAAAAGCTTCCAGGCTTCAGGGTTGGAAGGTTCAGTGGTGGTAGTGTTTACTTCAGTGATTGCTTGGTTCGGGATTTCCACGATGAAATCGGCCAAGACTTGGGCTTTGATAGCTTTTCGTGGGACGTAGGTGATGTTATGTTCACCTAGTTCCACCGCCTATTTGGCCAGTCTTCCCGAATTCTCTGGTTTTTCAAGCACATTCTTAATAGGTTGGTCAGTGACCACTTGTATAGGATGTGCTTGGAAATACCTTCGAAGCCTTCTAGCTGTTTGAACTAGGGCTAAGGCGAGCTTTTCAAGGGGAGGGTATTTGGTTTCGGCCAATTTTAGAGTTTTACTGAAGAAATAGACGGGTACCTGGGCATTGTCCCGTTCTATGATGAGGACTGCACTTATGGCTTCATCAGCAATTGATAAATAGACTGAAATTGGTTCCCCCGTTTCAGGAGCTGTGATGTCTGGTAAGGAAGCGAGATGTTGTTTCATCTGGTTGAAGGTTTCTTCAGCCTCATCGGTCCATATGAAGTTCTTCTTATCAGAGCAATTCTTGAGCGTTTTGTAGAAGGGTAGAGACCTTTCAGCCAGCTTGGAGGTAAAACGCTTTAAGGCTGCAAGCTTCCCGTTTAAACTTTCGACTTCTTTCCTGGTCTTTGGTGGTTTGGTTTCGAGGACAGCTTTCACTTTGTTTGGGTTGGCTTTGATGCTTTGTTTCCCAATAATGTGACCCAAGAACTTTCCTTCTTCAAATCCAAATGAGCATTTTTCTGGGTTAAGCTTCATGTTAACCTTTCTGAGATTCTTGAAAGTTTCTTGAATGTCGTCGAGCATTTGATACTCCGTCTTGCTTTTAATTACCAAGTCATCGACATATCCCTCCATGTTCTTACCAATTTGGCTTGCAAAGGCTTTGTCCACGAGACGTTGGTAGGTTGCACCGGCATTCCTGAGGCCAAAAGGCATCTTTTGATAACAAAAGATCCCTTTGTCCGTGTGAAAAGCTGTTTTTTCCTCATCATCTTCCTTCATGAGGATTTGGTGGTAACCTTTGTATGCATCAAGAAAGCATTTGAACGAGTAACCGGTGAGGGAGTCAACCTTGAGATCAATTTCCGGTAGTGGATAGCAATCCTTAGGACAAGCCTTGTTAAGATCCTTGAAATCTATGCACATCCTCCAAGAGTTGTCAGGTTTCTTGACCATAACCGGGTTTGCAACCCATGATTGGTACTTGACTTTTCAGAGAATGCCGGCTGATACAAGCTTTTCAACCTCTTGGCAGGCTTCCTGACTCCTCTCGGGTGCCAGGCTTCTTTTCTTTTGGACCACAGGCTTGACATCCGGTGGTATTCTTAACTCGTGCTCGGCAATGTCCCGAGGGATCCCTGTCATATCTTCTGGACACCAAGCGAAGACATCGCTGTAATGTGTTAGCAGCTTTTCGAGATACGAGAGGGTTTCTTGTGAAAGGCTTGGATTGACCCTTATTCTTTGTTCCGGGTACTTAGGATTTATGATTAGCCTTTGCTTGTCTTCTTCACTTTTGGAACTTTCACCTTCAACTAGGTATGCTTCTTGAGAGGGTTGAAGGGTTGCTATACCCCTCTCGGTGGGAAATTTAACCGTGCCATGGCCAACAGACACGGCCATGTAGAATGTACATTGCCCTGGCCTCCCAATGATTATATCATAGTTTGAAGGTATGTTGATAACCACAAAGGTGAGTGGTGGGATTCTTTCCTTCTGACCTTCGCTGAAACGAACACCAAGTGTCAGTTGCCCTAAAGGCTTGAGGGGTATATCGGCAATACCTTTTATGGAGGTCCCAGAGGGTTGAAGCCTTGAACGTTCTTCATTACTCAGACGGTTGAAGAATTTTTCGAACATGATTTCAGTAGCTGCCCCAGTGTCTATGTATGCCCTGTGTGTTTGCAACGTTCCTACAGTAGCTTCTACCACGAGAGGGCTAGAGAGAGGGTCTTTCTCCGTTGGGGGGAAACAGACACACTGAAGCTCCCAAGCTTCCAACCGCTGTCTTTTATGAGGAACCCTTCCATCAAAATCCACCATATTGACTTCCTTACCTTTTCCTTCAGCCATTTTGTCTCGGACTCCCTTTACCAAATGAGCGAGTTCTCCGGACTTAACAGCTTCTTCGATTCTTTTCTTGAGCTAGAAGCAATCATTGGTGTGGTGACCTTTTTCTTCATGAAACTCACAATATTGTGTGGAGTTCTCATTTTTTCTGCTTTTGGGGAGAGGTCTAGGAGGCCGAAAGTGTTGCTTGACTTCTTCCGTTGCGAGGATTTCTTGAGGGGTCTTCGTGAGGGGTGTGAAACTTATGCCTTTCTTCCTGCTTGAAGGGTTCCGGCCTTCAGACCTTCGAGGGTCTGAACCCTTTGACCGCCTGTCATAGGAGTTGAAGTTTCCCTTTTTTCTAGCCGGACTATTGCTTCGCCAGCTGGATCCTCTTTTCCTTTGTTCTTTAATGTCTACCGCCTCCTCTCCCCGGATGTGGGCTTCAGCCCTTTCGAGAGCTTCTTCCAAGGTCTTGGGCAGGGACTTGTTGAAATCTCTTGTGAGATATTTAGAGGTGATGGCATTCATGAAACCTGCCACTCTCATTTTCTCATCTGCCCCTACATAAGTCAGACCTTCCTTTTTGTATCGTTCAATGAACGCTCGAAGGCTTTCATCATCACGTTGTTTTATCTGGAAGATTACTGTTGCGTCTTTAACATATCGCCTTTGTTGGGAGAAATTGGCCAGAAAACCCCTGCTGAGGTCGTCAAAGCTTCGAACGCTTCGAGCAGGTAAGTCGTTGAACCAGATTCTGGCTGATCCAACAAGGGTTTGCATGAACATTAGGCAACATTCAGCGTTTGACCATTTCTCTATCCTTGCTGCACCGGTAAAGATCTGAAGATGGTCCTCAGGATCTTCAGTCCCATCGTAAGTTTTGATGTGAGGAGGCATCTTGATCTTTGCTTGAAAATCATAATCAGCTATTTGCTGTGAAAAGTATGAAAGGTTACTTGGCTTATATGGTTTGGCCAAGTCTTCTTCAGCCCCTGCACCCACATTATTGCCGTTATTTCCCTGAGTGGCTAGCACCTGATTAATAAAGTGTTGCCATGGGAAGTTGGCCATTATCTGGGTCATCATGTTGGGTGTGAGGTTGAAGCCTTGAAGGCTTCCTGGTGCAACTGAGCAGTTTATTCCAAGAGGAGTGCTCATAACAGCACTTCATGACAAAGGGAGCACGGACAGAGCTTGCTCCCACGTGGTTGTTGTAGATGCCGGAAAGCTTGTTACTGAGGACTGTAGGAGCTGGTCAAGGGTTAGCTCATGTCCCAAAGGAGCACCACTAGTAATCGGTTGGGAAGAAAAGATGGGATGCACTGTGGGATTTGTCATTGTGGACAGATATGGGTGAGGGTTTGAAGAATTACTGGGACCAGCCTCATTTCTGGTCGTAAAAGGAAGGGGGGTGGTCCAGGAGACAATGTTGGTTCTGGCTCATCATAATCTAGACGGATTCTCACCCCCTTTTCTCTTTCTCTATTCACATACCTCAATTCCAGGAAATTGTTGGCAACCCCCTCGGGGGTAAGTTCAACACGCGCCGGGGTGTCAGAGATATCGACATTGGGAGAAGGAACTCCGAATCTGGACGGAGTTGGTGTGTTGAAGGTGAGGAACTCGGGTGTGCTCCCCAGAGTTGAGAAAGAAGTTGGTATAGCCACATGAGCTTGGCTACTACCCGGGATAGAGGTGTTTGGAATCTGATTTACTTCACCCGGGGATCCACTTTCAGACATGGTGATTTTAAGTGAAGAGAGCTACACTACTAGGTCTTTTTGAGGAGAAATAGCGGCGTAGCCCCACGGTGGGTGCCAACTTGTTGATGCAACAAATAAGAGACCAAGGATGGTAGCTGGGCTGGTTAGGCAAAAGGGTTGAAGGGTTCAACTTTGCCTAACGTAGGTCGTGGGGTCCCCCCACGTTTGCAAGACGTGGAAGGAGGTTCACTAGTTTATTGTTGTTGTTTGCTGAAGTTCCTCCTCTGAAGTTTATTCAGATTAGGATATGGGAGCAAACGGAATGTGTGTGTTGGATATGAAAGTGAGTGACTCGCAAAAAGCCAGTACTCAATGTGAATGACCAGAGTTTAAGGAAACAGGCCTGGCCAAGAATGTCCCAACTCAGTAAATGAAGTGTCACTTATATAGGAGAAGACATCTCCCAAAGAGGCATTCATTTGACTAGCGACCTAGCTTGCAGCGAGGGGCTTGCCCTTTCAGGGGTTGAAGCCTTTTGACCCCTGGATAATAGCGTGTGCTCTACAGACCTGCATTGCTTTTGCGGCTGTGGGTTGGTGAAGCAATCCCTGGATGTGACTGGCCACTGTTTCCGCATTGCTTTTCCCCACCTCACAGCTTTTCAACCATTGAACCATTTAACCCTTTGAGCGTTTTCATATTTAGTCATTTTATTTAGTCTTGGGCTACCCCCGTCATCAGCACCCAATTCCAAGTCATGGGTAGTGTAGTTCTTTTTGTGTACCTTTAATTGACGTGAAGCATAGGCAATAACTTTGCCTCATTGCACAAGCACACAACCCATACCTGTGTGCGATGCATCGCAGTAAACAACAAACTCTTCAATCCCTTCTGGCAACGTCAACACAGGAGCATTGCTTAATCTCTGCTTCAGAATCTCAAAAGATCTTGTTGCTTGGGACCCCAGTCAAACTTGACATTCTTGCGAGTTAATGATGTTAGAGGTGCAGCAATCCTAGAAAAGTTTTCAATGAAGCATCTGTAGTATCCTGCTAGACCCAAGAAGCTACGAATCTCTGTAGGTGTTTTTGGTGCTTGCCAGTTCATGATCGCCTCAATTTTAGCGGGATCCACCTAGATACCACGCTCACTCACCACATGTCCAGGAAATTGGACTTCACGGAGCCAAAACTCACATTTGGAAAACTTGGCGTAGAGCTTTTCTCGTTGTAGAAGTATGAGTATACATCGGAGGTGTTTTTCGTGATCAGCTTGACTCTTTGAATAAATAAGTATGTCATCAATAAAGACAATGACAAACTTGTCTAGATAAGTGTCACACCCTGATATTTCCACGTATTACCAGTGGGCCCGGTGGGGAGTATCGTGACGTAGTTGATATCATCATAGTCAAATAATCACAGTTTAAATGCATAGCGGAAGTCTAAAGTATTAATAATACAAACCGAATCGACAGTATAATAAAATATTACACAACGGTTGTATATGGATCCACAGGCGGATCTTAAAACAGAAAAATAAACATTGTTCAACAGACTTTAGACGTTTAGAACTTGCAAGATTAACTATTAACGCCCTGAGCTCCCAGCCAATTACGTACAGTACCTGTCACTTAATCTTTTTGGAAAATACGTCAGTTTTCACTGGTAAATACATTTAACTGACTCTTTTGAAAAGTGTTTATGAAAAATTGATTTAAATGCACAAGGCACAAATATTCTTTTATAACTTGGGACAATTATATTAATAACAATCTTATATCAGATTTACATGTTTGTCCAACATTTAGGGCCGGTGTTTAAACAAACCGATCAAGGTTAATCCACACACCACAAATATAAACTCACAAGAAGTTACCTCACGAGTGAGTATATCTTTTACATACGCAACAGACAGATGTATGCCTACACCCTGTGCTTAAGTTGTGGCCATTTACGCTTTTTAAATGAGCCAAGGATATCCAAGACACGTCATTAACCCCCAATGTTATTTGTTATCAAGCAATTCTGATTAAAACGGGATTATGTAATTTAATCATCTCCGATTAAAAGGTTTCTACACCCGACCAAGCGATATTGTTATAATACCGTATCCCAAGCCCGTATAACGGAAAATAAGTTAAAAGTATTTACCTGAGCTAAAATGTAATTTTATTCTCAGCCGTATATTCAATCAGCAAGCACAAGTACCTCTACTGGGGCTCTCAATCTGGAACGAAGGATTTATTAACCTATTAGATTCCTAACGGGTCTTATTTAAGTTGTAACTTAGACCGGTTAGTTTTAAGGAAATGATTACGGTTCGAAATCGCAAGATTAAGCGAAGACCGGATTAGAATGTGATTTAGACCCGAAAAGTATGAAGACTTGTATAATATGGGTAAACTAAACACATTCTGGATTTTGAAGTAAAAATGATAAGGCTTGACCAGCTTCGGTTAATTTATGCAAACTTGTCACATAAACCGTTCCGAACGCGAAAAATGCATAACGGGTAACCAAATGAGTCATGAACATGTTTCACAAGTTAATATGCCTTAAATATGTTGTGATATCAGTAGGATACCTTCATTATGCCCAAAACGGATTTAAAATCAATTTAAGCCCCATAGGGGTATTTTGGTCATTTTGAAAATTATAAAAGAGGTTAAATAATAATCTGAGGTTCCGGTCAAAAATGATCAGTAAAAATATTTATTTTAGTAAGTTATATCAATAAGATGTCTTACATATGTGAAATTTATCAATTATGGCCAAACTTTACGCCGTAGGGGCATTTTGGTCATTTCACATAAGCTTTAAGGGTCAAATTTGGAAATCTGGTTTCAAAACTTTTACTTACTCTTAGAGTATAAAAATTTATTCATAACATCAGTAGGTAACAAGCCTTAGGTGCCAAATATGGTTTTAAACCATACTATGCGCCTAAATCGCATAAAAGTCGGTATTTGACGATATTGGGGTTGATTAAGGAAATCTGAGATTTTGATCAGCCTTTACTGTTTAAAATAACTTATTTATTATATAAAATCAGTATAAAAAGGTTTGGTATGTAAAGGATGTGTAAAACTCATTTTATTAGCGAAAAGGGCATTATCGTCAATTACCGAGTCTATGCAAGAACTCTATGTTATGATCAGTTTAAAATTTAATAAAAATTTCCAAAAATCTCTAAATATTATATTACATCAGTGGGTAGAAAGTTTGGTGTCAAAATTTGGGTTTAAATAGGCTTTATGCCGAAAATGTCATTTAATTAATAAAAAGCTTTCCATTTACGATATCGAGCATAACCCTTAATTTAGACCTCAAACTGATGTCAAGTTTTTAGGACATGTTTATAAATCAGTCATAAAGATTTTTGTCCTCTCACATTTTCAAAAATCTCGTTTTTATATCAAAAGGGCATAATGGTCAACAATTTAAGCAATTAACGGAAACATGCATAAGAATCAGATTTAATAGGAACCATATAGTATAATCTCAGAGGGTTATACTATTATGAAGTATGGTCCTAAAGGAACCCTAAGGCATATCTAAGCTAAGCTAAATCGGGTTAGAACTGAAAGTCAAAGCAAAAGTCTATTTCTGCGACTTTCGGTTCCGAACCGAGCCTAAACTCGGAATTGTCGGGTTGAACATGCCTAGACATGTTCAATTAATATTTACCAAGTTATTAAAGTGACAAAACTGATTCTTTTGCCTTTACATCATTAGTTATGAATTTTATTTAAAAACCGACTCGTTTACTTTTATTTTAATTACTTTGACTCGACAATTAACTAAGCAAGCGTGGTAATTAGGAGGTACCCTTTTGAGAGTTTAATACCTACCTAATTACGATCACGTAGCCATGTTCGTTGTGAACAATGGCTCGACCGTTTAAAAGTCAAAGTGTTTATCGCGAACGCTTGACTTTTCGGCTTTAAGAGCCAAACAACTTAACTAAGCACGAAAGGAACACTTACGAGTGGTCCTTAGGATTGAAGGAGATTCCCAAGTTGGTCAGGATCCTCTTAAAATCAGAGAGCAAGAGCAGATTGAATGAAGTGTGAAATGAGAGCAAAAACATGTGGGTATTTATAGGATTTCAAGAACTGTTAGGATCGTTCCTCGATAATTGAACTTCGATCTGGACCTTACACATAAGGTACATGGTTTTGGAATACTAGTGGTGCCCAAAACCATCACACGGTATTGAGAAAAGTTACACTTAGGCCCCTGAAATTCAACCTGGGTGCCAAAATGAAGTTTCTGACCAGATGAGGCCGTGGCATCGCGCCATGGCAAAACCATATAGTGGTGGCGCAGCGCCACCACCTACCAGTGACCAGAAACTTTGCTAAATTGTCAGGTTTGGTCCCTGCAACACTTTTGAGCCATTTTCGATGTGTTTAACCCCCGTTAACTCCATTTCAAGGTTCTAAAATGAAGTTAAAGTATAGGGAACATAAAACATGCTCAAAAACATCTCGGATGTCGGTTCGTTTGGCCGTATGGTTGCGTTGTTTGTTTAATTACGATGAAACTCGAACGGACGCGAAAAACGATCCAAATTACACGACGAATGGAAATTTATCATTCCAATCACTAAAATAAACTATTTTAATGATTATATAAATTTTTGGATGTCCGGATATATTCAGAACGTAATATATGCACGAAAATGCAAACTTATGCACTTTTTGACGCTTTTAGTCCCTATTGATCAAATAAGTTTATTTTTGCGCACCAAACACCTCTAAGCCTATCTTTAAGCTATGTAAAGGACATTTAGGGCATGTTAGCCTTATTATCATATTCCGGAAGGTTCGATACCATACGAATCGGCAGACTTTTGCAGTTTGACGCAAATAGTCCCTCTAATGCGCAAACTTGCGCATTTCATCGTTTAATAGCATCGAAGCCTTATCTAATCCATATTAGGTATTCTTGAGAGTATTATTAAACATCACGATGCTTCGGGTTCGTAAAAAGGTCATTCAGAGGTATAATTAAACATATTGA
The DNA here is from genome assembly GCA_030545235.1 of Helianthus tuberosus. Classification (NCBI taxonomy): domain Eukaryota; kingdom Viridiplantae; phylum Streptophyta; class Magnoliopsida; order Asterales; family Asteraceae; genus Helianthus; species Helianthus tuberosus. The sequence goes on from JARYGA010046138.1 coordinate 813,611, forward strand.
CGCTTTTAACCCCCTTAAACTTGCAAAGTTGCGCGTAACGTCACTTAAAGGCATAAAAGCCTTAGACGGCCAATATTTGGCATTCCCGAGAGTATAATCATACATCATGAAGCTCTCGGTTTGTTAACAGGTCAATCAGAGGTAAGAATTAACATGTTGACTCTTTTAACCCTTCGTCGCACAAACTTTCAATTAATTACGAAAACGGCTACTCTCGATCAACGAGCTGCTCAAAAATGAATATGAATACCGTAAGAGGTTATTTAGAAACTTATTTTAAGCATGTTAACACTTCCAGTCCTTCCATAATCAAAGTTTTTGATTTTTCACAAATTAGTCCCTCATAGTCAACATTTGACTTTATTAAGGTTTAGTACACGTGTCAACATATCATTGGACGTGATTTTACGAGGTGTTACATCCTCGCCCTCTTAAAAGAAATCTCAACCTCGAGATTTGCTTAAATAATGGAAGTACTTTCTGTCTTACAATGGACTTGATCTTCCACAGCATACCTGGGGCCCCTACAGGCACCCTAGATGACCTTTATAATAGGTACATGTATTCTTTTGGAGCTTCTAATCCTGTCGATACTTAATCGATGCTGATTCACCACAAACTATAAGTTTTTATTAATCCGCACATCATTATGTGACAATGCTCTTGACCTATTGTTTAGCCATATCTTTAAATCACAAGTGTGGAACACATTGCGAGTTCCACCAAACTCCTTAAATAGGTTTTAGCTTATAAGCTACTGATCTTGACGTATTCGATTTTCTCGAATGGTACTATTTATTCAGTGTTTAATTCGCCTGCTACATCAAAATGTAGTACACCTCTCTAGGGTGTTACTTTCTGTTGAATCTTATCCCTTGTTAAGAACTTAAGAGGTTTGTGATTCTCATCAATCATTGATTTTCCACCGATTACTGGTAGCTTCCAGATGATCATAAATTTATATGATCCTATCCGTCGTTTCCAGGTAACTCTCAGATCCTGATAATTCGAACTTACCAAAGTCCCGTCCATTAAACGGATGTTCGACATTTCATCAATACAAGGTCTCCAAAGGAGCAGCCTTTGATACTTATATAACAACTATTATAGAAAAGCTTATTTAAGGTGAGATGGTTATTCCAACTACTGCTTAAAACCAATCTTAAGGAATAGCTAATTCTCACAGTTAGTCGAACAAATCGACAATCCTAGGCAGCTGATGGCGATTCTTAATTGTTGCCTAAGTAGGGTTGCGGTAAACAATGCATAAGCAAAATGAACCGTCTTTCTTAATTAATAATATCGGAACTCTCAGAATTTGAATTAGGCTTTAAGAACCTTTATCTTAAAATTCATCTAATCAGGGTTTCAATTCTTCCAATAATGATGGTACTAATCGTCATGGAGATTTAACAATAATGCAGCCCTATGTGGGATGTATATCTTAACTCTACTTGCCTTTTAGGAGGTAAACAGGGTAGTCTTTGGAGAAGATAATCAAGACACAATGAGATTACAGATATTTTCCAAATCGCAGGCTCTGGTTCATCTATCATTGCCTGTGTCAGATAAGTGACACATTTACTTTACAAATCCATGGATACCTTATTCGGTGACACTTATTTGGACATTTCCCTTCTGGATATCTTCTTTGAATACTATTAGCTGCCTTTAGCACAACATGACCATTGGGATATCTTAGTGGTTCCATGCATTAAACCTCCATACTGATCATGTATGGAAGCAATCTATGGAACATATTAAGATACACCAATCCTCATATGGCACTTTCATCATACAGTCTGGTATTCGCAATTGATAGAAATCAAAGAGATATCAAACTAACATATACTGACATACTCCATCTGGAGAGATAGTACTCTAGAGCTTTACGAATGAAGATTTCTGACAGGAACAGAAGAAACGGTTCCTGCGATTTTCGTCTGTAAGTTTTACCTTACACTTAATCTCTAGGGTTCTTATGGAAGATTTTAAAAGTTTGCTATACTTACAATTTATGAAGGATTTGTTGGTACCCGAATCAAAACAGAACTCTTAGCATTAATTTTACTGATAAATGATAAGGAATGTACCTGATGTCATTATTGATGTGAACTGCCTCAGGCATTTATCGGGAGAGTTTAAGCGCTTTCATTCTTAGGCTTTCTATCCTTAGCCGCACTTCCCTTGACAGATTTAGGGCATGTAGTCTTGATGTGGCCTTTCTCGTTACAGCCGAAGCAGACTGCATCCTTTATATCCTTGCAATCCAACATTTTATGCTCACTTGATTTGCAGATCCCACAAGCCCTAGGCCGCGATTGGGTTTTGATTCGAACCTGCACCTCCCTAGATGGCGCTTCTTGCAGGTCTTGCATACAGGTTTCTTGTTGGACTTTTGTTTGTTCTCATTAGGCTCAAGCTTACCCTTTTCTTGGAAGTATGGGAGTTATCTTTCTCCCTTTTCCTTTTTGGTTCATTCTTTGCATCCGAGGCATGAACAAGATCCTTCTCGTGAGTAAGGAAGTGTGGTTTTAAATGGGATTTGGAGCAAGTAGCATTGGGCTCTTTGAACTTTTTCACGACCTTTCTCACAGCCTTTCCAACAGCTGCGTCAATCATAGCTTGGAGAATATCTTTGTTAATTTTGAGGTTTGAAATTGTAGCATCATTAGCATGTCTCGCATCATCAATGACGCGATCGACAGTTGTCTTATCCGAGTTTGTCATACTCGAGACTTGGTCTCTGTTATGATGTTATCATTCTGTACTGCCTCCTGGTGTTCATCTGAAAGACTCACGTGTTTGTTTTCTTGGCCTCTTCAGGCTTCCTTGCAAGCTTTGGGCAGTTGGTTTTGATGTGCCCTTCCTCATTACAGTTGTAACAAGTCGCGTTCTTCAACTCCTTGCATTCTAAAGTCTTGTGACCCTTGGTCTTACAAATTCCACATAGTTTAGCACGTGGGTCGATCGTACATTTCCAGAATGACGCTTTCTGCAGTTACTGCATTTGGGTCTGCTATTAGACTGACTTGAGTTTTTCTTGAACTCAGAATCTCTCATGTGTTCAGAATTTCCCTTCTTCTTCTTGTTAGACTGATGAGAGTTTTCCTCTTCTCCTTTCCTTTTTCCCTTGCCAGAAGTCTTAACAGACTTATTCCTGATTGCATCTAAAGTGAGAGATAAGGATAATTCTACCATGGACCTATATGTGGTAGGCATAGATGCTTTAACATTTCCCTTAATTTCTGGTGCTAGGCCTCCAATAAAACGTGCAATGCGTTTAGGTTCAGGGGTGACTAAATAGGGAACCAGGTGGGACATGGTATTAAAACTTGTCACATATGCCTGACAATCTAAACTCTTCATGACCAGAGTCAACAAGTCTATTTCTATCCTTTCTACCTCATGCCGAGGACATAAGTTTTCCTTGATCAGTGCAACAAATTGCTTCCAAGACAAGCTATAAAGTGGGATCTTCCCAGTGGCTTGGATTAGAGACCTCCACCAAGCCAAAGCTTCTCCTTTGAATGATTGTGAAACAAATTTCACAATATCCTGCTCGGCATAACCACGGATGTCTACTACAGTATCCATCTCATCAAGTCATGTCATACAATCGATGGCTCCTTTTTCTCCTGTAAAGTCCCTTGGTTTGCAAGAGATAAAGTATTTATAAGAGCAGGTCTTAACACGTGGCTCCTGATTGAGCACAATTTGTTTGGATGGGACACTCCTCTGATTCGACGAATGATGAGAATCATCCTTATGGGATGTATGAGTCTTAGAAGGTGGCTCCGTAAGAGGTGCAGACTGTGTCCTGGTGCGAGTGTCGCTTGACTCTTTAAATTGCCTGTCAATGGCTCGAGTGACAGCATTATCTATCATTGTCTGTAATTCTGCAGCCGTTACATTCATCCTCGTATTGTCATTCCTCATATTGGAATGACTGCTAACCTCATCTGATTCAGGCATGCTGAAGCTTGTTTTCAATAAAACAATTGCCAATAATTTTGCTTAGGAGTCTATTTTGGAATCATCATCTCCGATGATTCATTAACCATGGTATAAATAGACCATATTTGGTTAATTTGATAATTAGGTTTATTTAAACTTTTCATTATAATTAATCCTGTTATAAGCTATTAAGGATATTGAAATGGCACACAAGGCCTTGTCACGAGGACAGTTTTGAATGATCTTATAGGATCGAGGCATTAAGGTTTGAACACAGTTCATTACCTTTCTTGACAGAGAGTCAAAGACTACAACTGTCTTTTGTCTTTTAGGACAATAGATATAACCCGTAGGCATTTCATCACTAAGGGATGTTTATGATATGATCATCTTTATTTGATGATTTGAGCCATGATTTCTAAATCACTAGGCTAGATAAGAAATTGGAAGAATCCAATATAAGGATGACTATTGTGATTTTTCTCGAACCACATTTTTCAAGAGTGCTAACACGTTCTTAGGTGTTAACAAGGATCTATTATCTTAAAAAGGCTTTACCATTATAACCATGTCTAAAATGACACATAGGCTAGGTTATACCTTTAAGATTTTTTTTTTTTTTTGAGATATAATGGCAGAGCAATCATAAATTGAAATGATGTTCTGATTTAAGACATAATACATATGTATATTGTTTAATACCAAAGTAAATTCAAAAAGGAAACTTTTCATAGAAAGCCCTAAAGAATCACAATAATTGCCCTATACGGGTCTTTAAACAAGGAAATTTGCCCACGCAGGGACTTAAAAGATATATATGCCCTTATAGGGACTACTATAGAAATGAAATATAACAAGGAAGTTCCTTCTTCATTCTATTTCTGAAAGTTTTCTCCTTGGTTCCCTGAGTGCGGTACGGGTATTGAAGGTTTTTGTGGGTAGTCGAAATCTTCTATATTAGAAATCTTTGCAAAAGTGGAATCCAAGGATTCTATGGTTAATGAATAATATGAATCATGAATAAGGTCAGGACAGGTATAATCCAAGTTTGGGATTCCAAGACTTGGAGGTAAGAAATATGAGTCCTTTGGGTCCATAGGTATTATCCTTGGAGCGGGAGTTTCAGGGACAGCTGGTATGAACTCCTCCGATGTTGGCTTCTCACTTGAAGTTTCAAAAGTCTTGGGTACAGAATTTGAAATATGGTTAATGGGTTCAAAAGGTCCTTTCACCATACTGGTCGTATGCTAATTCGAGCTGTAGTACGAAGCTTTACATTCTTAGACTTCGGATTTGGAGAGCTTCCACCAATGGCAGCTTTGCTCGGCGACACGATCCTGAGATGCAATAATATCGAAAACAATGTATACTTATAACAGGGATGAGATTATTCCTAGTTCATATCTAGACTCGGAAGTTAAGGAATGTGCTATTGTGTCGTTGAGATTAAACACAAAAGGCTAGTGTTTAATTCACTCAATGTTGGTTCTGATACTAACCTGTCACACCCCGATATTTCCACGTATTACCGGTGGGCCCGGTGGGGAGTATCGTGACGTAGTTAATATCATCATAGTCAAATAATCACAGTTTAAATGCACAGCGGAAGTCTAAAGTATTAATAATACAAACTGATTCGACAGTATAATAAAATATTACACAACAGTTTTATATGGATCCACAGGCGGATCTTAAAACAGAAAAATAAACGTTGTTCAACAAACTTTAGACGTTTAGAACTTGCAAGATTACCTATTAACGCCCTGAGCTCCCAACCAATTACGTACAGTACCTGTCACTTAATTTTTTTTGGAAAATACGTCATTTTGCACTGGTAAATACAATTAACTGACTCTTTTGAAAAGTGTTTATGAAAAATTGATTTAAATGCACAAGGCACAGATATTCTTTTATAACTTGGGACAATTATATTAATAACAATCTTGTATCAGATTTACATGTTTGACCAACATTTAGGGCTGGTGTTTAAACAAACCGATCAAGATTAATCGACACACCACAAATATAAACTCACAAGAAGTTACCTCAATAGTGAGTATATCTTTTACATACGCAACAGACAGATGTATGCCTACACCCTGTGCTTAAGTTGTGGCCATTTACGCTTTTTAAATGAGCCAAGGATATCCAAGACACGTCATTAACCCCCAATGTTATTTGTTATCAAGCAATACTGATTAAAACGGGATTATGCAATTTAATCATCTCCGATTAAAAGGTTTCTACACCAGACCAAGCGGTATTATTATAATACCGTATCCCAAGCCCGTATAACGGAAAATAAGCTAAAAGTATTTACCTGAGCTAAAATGTAATTTTATTCTCAGCCGTATATTCAAATCAGCAAGCACAAGTACCTCTACTGGGGCTCTCAATCTGGAACGAAGGTTTTATTAACCTATTAGATTCCAAATGGGTCTTATTTAAGTTGTAACTTAGACCGGTTAGTTTTAAGGAAAGGATTACGGTTCGAAATCGCAAGATTAAGCGAAGACCGGATTAGAATGTGATTTAGACCCGACAAGTATGAAGACTTGTATAATATGGGTAAACTAAACACATTCTGGATTTTGAAGTAAAAATGATAAGGCTTGACCCGCTTCGGTTAATTTATGCAAACTAGTCACATAAACCGTCCCGAACGCGAAAAATGCATAACGGGTAACCAAATGAGTCATGAACATGTTTCACAAGTTAATGTGCCTTAAATATGTTGTGATATCAGTAGGATACCTTTCATTATGCCCAAAACGGATTTAAAATCAATTTAAGCCCCATAGGGGTATTTTGGTCATTTTGAAAATTAAAAAAGAGGTTAAATAATAATCTGAGGTTCCGGTCTAAAATGACCAGTAAAAATATTTATTTTAGTAAGTTATATCAGTAAGATGTCTTAGATATGTGAAATTTATCAATTATGGCCAAACTATGCGCCGTAGGGGCATTTTGGTCATTTCACATAAGCTTTAAGGGTCAAATTTGGAAATCTGGGTTCAAAAATTTTTCTTACTGTTAGAGTATAAAAATTTATTCATAACATCAGTAGGTAACAAGCCTTAGGTGCCAAATATGGTTTTAAACCATACTATGCGCCTAAATCGCATAAAAGTCGGTATTTGACGATATTGGGGTTGATTAAGGAAATCTGAGATTTTGATCGGCCTTTACTGTTTAAAATAACTTATTTAATATACAAAATCAGTAGAAAAAGGTTTGGTATGTAAAGGATGTGTAAAACTTATTTTATTAGCGAAAAGGGCATTATCGTCTATATTATGATCAGTTTAAAATTTAATAAAAATTTCCAAAAATCCCTAAATATTATATTACATCAGTGGGTAGAAAGTTTGGTGTCAAAATTTGGGTTTAAATAGGCTTTATGCCGAAAATGCCGTTTAATTAATAAAAAAACTTTCCATTTACAATATCGAGTATAACCCTTAATTTAGACCTCAAACTGATGTCAAGTTTTTAGGACATGTTTATAAATCAGTAATAAAGGTTTTTGTCCTCTCACATTTTCAAAAATCTCGTTTTTATATCAAAAGGGCATAATGGTCAACAATTTAAGCAATTAACGAAAACATGCATATGAATCAGATTTAATAGGAACCATATAGTATAATCTCAGAGTATTATACTATCATGAAGTATGGTCCTAAAGGAACCCTAAGACATATCTAAGCTAAGCTAAATCGGGTCACAACTGAAAGTCAAAGCAAAAGTTTACTTCTTCGACTCTCGGTTCCGAACTGAGCCTAAACTCGGAATTGTCGGGTTGAACATGCCTACAACAACAACAACAACCATACCCAGTAAATCCCACAAATAGCAGAGCTATTTATAGGGCCTGGGGAGGGTGGGATGTAGACAGACCTTGCCTCTTTCCATAGGGATAGAGAGACTGCTTCCAGAGAGACCCTCGGCTCGAGAACGAATAGCAAACCAACACACCAAGTCAAAGAATATATAAAGAATTAGAAAAAAGAAGTCGCCCATACCAAGAAAGTGATAAGAGTGGCACAATATAATGTGAATCATGTATAATGGCATACAACATCATTAGGGCGTAAACACAATGGAAATCATGTATAATAGCATACAACATCATTAGGGCATAACCACAAGAAGGCAATCACCGGAAAAGTCCCTTAAAGAATAGGAAAAGCCTACGTCCCTGAAAAACACCTAAGACCTTACTGCAATATCCTCTAGAAGTCCATAACCCTAATCCTACGCCTCCACGAAGTCCTATCGTGGACCATGTCCTCAGAAAGATGCAACTCTAGTAAATCATGCCTAATTTGCTCATCCCATGTCAGTTTGGGTCTGCCTCTTCCTCTCCTCCCCTCCACAGTAAGAGTTTCCACTACTCTAACTGGTGCCGTCGCTTCCCTCCGCTTCACATGCCCAAACCATCTCAATCTCCCCTCCTTAATCTTCTCCGCTATACTAGCCACTCCTAGCCTTTCCCTAAAATCCTCATTTCTTATCCGATCTAACCTCGTATGTCCACACATCCACCTCAGCATCCTCATCTCTGCTACCTCCATCTTGCGCGCTTGTGTCTTCTTGACCAAGTTATTAAAGTGACAAAACTGATTCTTTTTCCTTTACATCATTAGTTATGAATTTTATTTAAAAACCGACTCGTTTGACTTTTATTTTAATTACTTTGACCCGATAATTAACTAAGCAAACGTGGTAATTAGGAGGTACCCTTTTGAGGGTTTAATACCTACCTAATTACGATCACGTACCCATGTTCGTTGCGAACAATGGCTCGACCGTTTAAAAGTCCAAGCATTTATCGCGAATGCTTGACTTTTCGGCTTTAAGAGCCAAACAACTTAACTAAGCACGAAAGGAACACTTACGAGTGGTCCTTAGGACTGAAGGAGGTTCCCAAGTTGGTCAGGATCCTCTTAAAATCAGAGAGCAAGAGCAGATTGAATGAAGTGTGAAATGAGAGCAAAAACAAGTGGGTATTTATAGGATTTCAAGAACATTTAGGATCGTTCCTACATAATTGAGCTTCGATCTGGACCTTACACATAAGGCACATGGTTTTGGAATACTAGGGGTGCCCAACACCATCACACGGTATTGAGAAAAGTTACACTTAGGCCCCTGAAATTCAACCTGGGTGCCAAAATGAAGTTTCTGCCAGATGAGACTGTGGCGTCACGCCACGTCAAAACCATATAGTGGTGGCGCAGCGCCACCACCTACCAGTGACCAGAAACTTTGCTAAATTGTCAGGTTTGGTCCCTGCAACACTTTTGAGCCATTTTCGATGCGTTTAAACCCCGTTAACCCCATTTCAAGGTTCTAAAATGAAGTTAAAGTATAAGGAACATAAAACATGCTCAAAAACATCTCAGATGTTGGTTCGTTTGGCCGTACGGTTGCTTTGTTTGTTTAATTACGACGAAACTCGAACGGACGCGAAAAACGATCCAAATTACACGACGAATGGAAATCTAGCATGCCAATCACTAAAATAAACTATTTTAATGATTACATAAAGTTTTAGATGTCTGGATATATTCAGAACGTAAGATAAGCACGAAAATGCAAACTTATGCACTTTTTGACGCTTTTAGTCCCTATTGATCAAATAAGTTTATTTTTGCGCACCAAACACCTCTAAGCCTATTTTTAAGCTATGTAAAGGATATTTAGGGCATTTTTAACTTATGATCATATTCCGGAAGGTTCGATACCATACGAATCGGCAGACTTTTGCAATTTGACGCAAATAGTCCCTCTAATGCGCAAACTTGCGCATATCATCGTTTAATAGCATCGAAGCCTTATCTAATCCATATTAGGCATTCTTGAGAGTATTATTAAACATAATGATGCTTTGGGTTTGTAAAAAGGTCATTCAGAGGTATAATTAAACATATTGACGCTTTTAACCACCTTAAACTTGCAAAGTTGCGCGTAACGTCACTTAAAGGCATAAAAGCCTTAGACGGACAATATTTGGCATTCCCGAGAGTATAATCATACATCATGAAGCTCCTGGTTTGTTAACAGGTCACTCAAAGGTAAGAATTAACATGTTGACGCTTTTAACCCTTCGTCGCACAAACTTTCAATTAATTACGAAAACGGCTACTCTCGATCAACGAGCGGCTAAATTGTGAATATGAATACTGTAAGAGGTTATTTAGAAACTTATTTAAGCATGTTGACACTTCCACTCCTTCCATAATCAATTTTTTTGATTTTTCACAAATTAGTCCCTCATTGTCAACATTTGACTTTATTAAGGTTTAGTACACGTGTCAACATATCATTGGACGTGATTTTATGAGGTGTTACAATAAGGCTTGCAAACGCGATTCATGAGATCCATGAATGCTGCAGGTGCATTAGTGAGCCTAAAAGGCATCACTAAGAACTCGTAGTGGCCATATCGAGTTCTGAATGCAGTCTTATGCACATCTTCAGTCCTGACCTTCAGCTGATGGTATCCCGATCTCAAGTCGATTTTCGAAAAGTAACTTGCCCCTTGAAGTTGATCGAATAGATCATCGATCCTGGGCAATGGATATCTATTTTTGATTGTAACTTTATTCAGCTCACGATAATCAATGCATAGACGCATTGATCCATCCTTCTTCTTTACAAATAGAATCGGCGCTCCCCAATGGGATGAGCTAGGTCGAATAAAACCCTTCCCTAACAAATCCTCCAACTGTGTTCTTAATTCTTTCATTTCAGTAGGTGCCAACCGGTAAGGTGCTCTTGCAACTGGTGCTGCTCCAGGAATGATATCGATCCTGAATTCCACTTGCCTATCTGGGGGTAAACCAGGTAGCTCCTCAGGAAACACGTATGGATATTCAGAAATAACAGGGATATCTTCGATCTTTGGCTTTGGTTCATCAAGAGTCACCTGTGCCATGTAGATGACACAACCTTTCTTCAAATACTTCGATGCCTTAAGCATAGACACTTGTTTAGGCAACCCATACTGAGTATCTCCTTGTATTGTAAGTAGTTCACCATAGGGAGTTTTAATAACCACTTGCTTTTTGTCGCATACAATCTGGGCTTGGTTTAAAGATAACCAATCCATGCCTATCACTATATCAAATCCTGCTAGTTTCAACGGAAGCAAGGACAACGGAAAAGAATGATTCCTAATGGATATAAAACATCCATCTAAGATTGTTGAAGCAGTCTCTATGGTTCCATCAGCCAATTCTACTTCATATTTTATGCTTAGAGCTTTAACAAGCAGATTTAATAATTTAAAAAACTTATTGTCTACAAAAGACTTGTCTGCACCAGAATCAAACAATACTCTAGCATAAACATCATTGATAAGAAAAGTACCTGTTATCACGTTGTCATTCTGTACCGCTTCATGTGAATTCATTTGAAAGACCCGAGCATTGGTCTTCTTAGCCTCTTCAGGCTTCTTTTGATTCTTAGGGCAATTGGCCTTAATGTGCCCTTTTTCGTTACAACCATAACAAGTTGCATCTTTTAATTTCTTGCAATCCAAAGTCTTATGCTCTTTGGACTTGCAGATCCTACATCCAATAGACTTTGACTGCGACTGCGATTGTGATTTCGACTCAAACCTACATTTTCCAAAATGATGTTTCTGGCAGGTCTTACATTTGGGTTTCTCACTCGACTGCTGGTTGTCCTTTCTAAACCCGGAACTCTTCCTATGATCCGAGTTCCCTTTTCATTTCTTGTCAGAGCGATGAGAACTCTCATCCTCCCGCTTTCGCTTTCCTTCATCAGAAATTTTGACAGACTTGTTCCTGATAGCATCAAGTGTGAGAGATAGAGACAGATCTACCAATGACCTGAATGCGATAGGTCTGGATGCTTTCACATTTCCTTTGATTTCTGGAGCTACACTTCCAATAAAATGAGCTATGCGCTTCGGTTACGGTGTGCCAAGTATGGAACCAATCGGGACATGGTGTTGAAGCTTGTAAGATACGCCTGACAATCTAAATTCTTCATGACCAATGTCAAGAAGTCAGTCTCGATTTTCTCAACCTCGTGTTGGGGACATAAATTTTCCTTAATCAATGCTACAAACTGATCCCAAGACAAGTTATACAATGGGATCTTTCCTGTGGCTTGGATTAGTGACCTCCACCAAGCCAAAGCTTCACCTTTAAACGATTGTGAAACAAATTTCACAATATCTTGTTCCGCACAACCACTAATGTCAACAACGGTGTCCATCTCATCGAGCCAGGTCATACAATCGATGGCTCCTTTTCTCCTGTAAAGTCCCCTGGCTTACAAGAGACGAAGTACTTGTAGGAGCAGGTCTTAACACGTGGTTCCTGATTGAACACAATTCGTTTAGATGGAATACTCTTCTGGTTCGACGAATGGTGAGATTCGTCCTTATGAGCGGTGTGTGTCTTGGAAGGTGGTTTTGTATGAGGTACAGATTGGGTCCTGCTATGAGTACCACTTGATTCTTTGAACTGTCTATCCATGGCTCGTGTGACAACATTATCTATCATTGCTTGCAGTTCTGCAGCCCCTACATTCATTCTTGTATTGTCATTCCCCATATTGGGATGACTGTTGACTTCATCTGATTCAGGCATACTGAAAACAGTTTGACAATAATTTTGTTTAGAAGTCTATTATGGAATCATCATTTTTGATGATTCATTAACCATGGTAACAGAGACCATATTTGGTTAATTTGATAATTCCAGTTTTATTTTAATTTCATTGTTATAATCCATCCCAGTTATAAACTATTGAGGATATTAAAATGGCACAAAAGCCTAGTCACAAGGACAATCTAAATTATAAGCCATGATCTTATAAGATCGGGGTATTAAGGCTTGAACATAGTTCATCACCTTTTCTGACAGGGAGTCATAGACTACAACTGTCTTTTGTCTTATAAGACAATGAGTATGGTCTATAGGCACTTCATCACTAATGGATGTTTAATTTATCAGGTAAGGATAAGGAATTGGAAAAATCCAATATAAGGATGACTAGTGTGATTTTATCGAATCAGATCTGCCAGGAGTGCTAACATGTTTTCAGATGTTAACAAGGATTTGAATCTTAAAAAGGTTTTATCATCATGGCCATGTCTAAAATGACATGTGGCTAGGTTATACCCTTAAGAATTTTCTTGAAATATGTAATGGCAAATCAATTAAAATGGAATAATATTTTTGAGTTGTTTTATATAATATAGTCATACATATAATGACAAATGAAATTTTAAATTAAGACATTCCATAAATTTGAAAGGAGTACATAACTGCCCTAAACGGGACTTTTAAAATAAATAATTTGCCCACGCAGGAGCTAAAATAAAGAAAATACAAGTCCTCGCAAGGACCAAGTACATAAATTAAATGTCCACGTAGGGACTTAATAGAAATAAATAACAATACAAATAAATAAGGATTATAATAATCCCTCTTCTTCTTCCCATTTATTAGGTCTGCCAAACCCTTCAGTAGACCGCGGCGGCTCCTACGCTCCTCGTCTACCTGTCGTTCCACCTGATTCAACCTCTGAAGGATTTCTTGTTGTTGTGGTGGTTGAATCTGTGGGGGCTGTGGCGGCTGCTGCTACGGAGGTTGAGGAGGTGGCGAGTATTGATACCCATATGCTGGGTACCCAGTTGGGTACGTAGCCGGAAAGGGTCCGGGGTAGAGAGCAATGTAGTTTGCCGCTTCGAGATACGGGTCATCGACAGGGGCATTGTTATAATTGTAGCCAGAATAAGCTGGCGGCTCAAAAGGGTTATACCCAACTACACCTGGGTATGAAAGAATTGGGTTATCATAACCCATCTTTGGTGCTGGATTGACTGGTGCAGAGTCGATCTCAGAAACCGGGTGTGAAGGCCCACCCATTTGTGGGTCTTCGTACAACAACGGGTAGTTGCTGTTGCTGCTGTGTTGGGGGGTGCTGAAGTGGAAACCCCCTCGCACGGACATCCGTGCACCTGATATTCTTCGCCTCGGTAGTTCTGGAGGCAGTTGTTGTTCTGGCTGTGGCGGTGGCGTGACCGCCTGGAAACGCGAATCCTCAGAGGGACCCTGCTGCTGTTGTGGAGGTGGGTTGAAAGGGGGAGCGTACTCCCAGTTGTATCTGGCCCATCTTTTAGCAAAACTGTCAAGGCCCCTGTAAGGCGAACCATGGAAGCATGATCTGTCTGAAATCTCGATGGGATGCGTTGGCGTCCCAGATGGTGGCTCGGCAGGATCTGGATCTTCGTCCATATCCATGTCTTGGTTGCCGGAAAAATGATCTTCTGGTCCTAATGGGTTATAACCCATTGGTTCTTCGATCTGGTTCATCGGATTGAACCGGCTTTGAAAATATGGGGTCGGGTCCTGGAAGGCACGGTGCGAACCCGATCGCTACAAAGGTATGAAGGAATGGTGCGAATCGCTATGCTCCTCTTCTTGATGAGGTCCGAACGAGTGATGATAAGACGTGGATGAACTGAGCGAGACAGAGCGTCTCGCAGGCTCTAAATAAGTTCTCCAATCCTCATGAGGACTAGTGCTAAGGTTCGCTGATGGTGTTCGTCGGTGGGAAGGCCCGGCTTCATGATCATTTCTTGTTAAAATTGGGGCTTTTCCCCTTCCACCTCGGCCTCTAACACGTGGCGGCATAATGTCTTTGAACCTGTCAAAACAAACAAAAAAAAACGATTAAGATTAGGATTAGTCCTGTGTCATTTGCCTAGACTCGGAAGTCAAGGAATGTGCAAACTGTGTCATTGAGATTAAACACAAAAGGCTAGTGTTTAATTCACTCAATGTTGGCTCTGATACCAACCTGTCACACCCCGATATTTCAACGTATTACCGGTGTGTCCGGTGGAGAGTATCGTGACGTAGTTGATATCATCATAGTCAATAATCACAGTTTAAATGCACAGCGGAAGTCTTAAAGTAATAATACAAACCGAATTGAAAGTATAATAAAATATTACACGACGGTTGTAAGTGGATCCACAGGCGGATCTAAAACAGAAAGGAAATATTGGTCAACAGATTTAAAGTATTAAAAGCTTGCAAGACTCTTTATTTAATACTCGGAGTTTCCAGCCCATTACGCGTAGTACCTGCACTTAATCTTTTTGAAAAATACGTCAGTTTACACTGGTAAATACATTTAACTGACTCTTTTGAAAAGTGTTTATAAAATTGGTTTGGATGCACAAGGCATAAAAATCTTTTATAACTTGGGACAATTATTTATAAATAATCTTGTATACAGATTTATATGTGTGTCGTCCGTTCAGGGCTCGGTTAGAAGAGCCGAGACAAGATTAATAGACACGCCACAAGTATAGGCCCACAAGAGAGTGAGATACCGTTTATACATACGCAACTGTCAGGTGTATGCCTAGACCCCATGCTTAAGCCGTGGCCATTTCTAATGAATGAGCCAAGGATATCCAGGACATGGTCATTAACCCCCCAAAGGCATTGCATCAAACAAGACAGATTAAAACGGGTTATGCTATTTATTAATCACATTCCGATTAAATGATTTCATACCCGACCAAGCGGCATTATTATAATACCGTATCACAAGCCCGTATAAGGAAAATAAGTTAAAAGTATTTACCTGAGCTAAAATTACTTTAATCTCATTCGTATTTCAAAGAGCAAGTACAAGTAGCATTTACTAGGCTCCTAAATCTGGAACGAAGATTTTAATAACCTATTAGATTCCTAACGGGTCTTATTTAAGTTTTAACTTAGACCGGTTAGTTTAAATGAAATGCTTACGGTTCAAAATGTGAGATTAAGCGAAGACCGGATTAGAATGTGATTTAGACCCAACAAGTATGAAGACTTGTATAAAATGGGTAAACTAAACACATTCTGGATTTTGAAGTAAAAATGGTTTGACCTGTTTCGGTTAATTTATGCAAACTAGTTACATAAACCGTACCGAACGCGAAAATGCATAACGGGTAACCAAAAGAGTCATGTACAAGTTCCACAAGTTAATATGCTTTAAATATGTTATGATATCAGTAGGATATCCTCCATTATGCCCAAAATGGATTTAAAACCAATTTAAACCCCGAAAGGGTATTTTGGTCATTTTAAGGTTTATAAAAGAGGTTAAATAGTAATCTGAGGTTCTGGTCTAAAATAATCAGTAAAAATATTTATTTTAATAAGTTACATCAGTAAGATATCACACATATGTGAAATTTATCATTTATGGCCAAACTATGCAACGTAGGGGCATTTTGGTCATTTCACATATGCTTTAAAGGTCAAATTTGGAAATCTGAGTTCATGACTTAAACTTACTGTTAGAGTGTAGAAATTTATTTATAACATCAGTAGGTAACAAGTCTTAGGTGCTAAGTATAGTTTTAAACCATACTATGCGCCTAAATCACATAAAAGTCGGTATTTGATGATATTCGGGTTGTATAAGGAAATCTGAGATTTTGATCAGTCTCAACTGTTGAAAATATTTTATTTAATATATAAAATCAGTAGAAAAAGATTTGACATGTAAATGATGTGTAGAACTCATTTTATTAGCGAAAAGGACATAATCGTTAATTACCGAGCCTATGCAAGAACTCCATGTTATGGTCAGTATAAAATTTGAAAAAGAATTCTAAAAATCCCAAAATATTATATCATAACAGTGGGTAGAAAGTTTGGTGCCAAAAATTGGGTTTAAATAGGATTTATGTAAAAAATGTCATTTAATTAATAAAAAGCTTTCGTTTTACGATATCGTGTATAACTCTTATTTCAGACCATAAACTGATGTCAAATTTTTAGGACATACTTAAATATCAATAATAAAGGTTTTTGTCCTCTCACATTTTCAAAAATTTTGTTTTAATGGTAAAAGGGCATAATGGTTCATTTTAAGCATTTAACGGGAACATGCAAATGAATTAGATTTCTAAGGAACCATGTAGTATAATCTCAGAGGGTTATACTAACATGTAATGTGGTCCCAAAGGAACCCTAAGGCATAACTAAACTAAGTTAAATCGGGTCAGAACTGAAAGTCAAAGCAAAAGTCTACTTTTGCGACTTTCGGTTGCGAACCGAGCCTAAACCCAGAACTGAAGGTCACTTAGAGGTAACATTTAACATGTTGACACTTTTAACCCCTATGTTTTGTAAAATTCTCAATTTAAGCACAAACGACTTTCTATGTCCGACAATTTATCCATTAAAGAATACGGACGTCGTGTGAGGTCAATCAGAGGCATAAGAATGGCATGTTGACATTTTGGATCCTTTTACATACATATTTACATTGTTTGACAATTTTAGTCCCTCGGAATCAATTCATTACACGTTTAAAGTCCATGACACGTGTCTTTACTATATTGGACGTGATTTTACGAGGTGTTACAGTTTGATTTGTTATTCCTTTTGTTGTCGAATTTCTTAGACGTATTCACACGAGTATCTTGCGTCTTTTTTCTTATTACAGTCTTACACTGTGACTTGCGGTACTAAGATTGAGCTGAGTGGATTAATGGTGAATTCAAAAACATTCACTTTCAAATTGTAGAAGATTTGGGTGTTTGTCTCAACTTTAAGAACAAATGATGTTTAAATATGTGAATCTGCTCATATCTGATATGGATAATGATCCAATACGCTCTGTTTCTGAAGCATAAAATCAGTATTTTCGGATGTATTTTTAAGTACATTAGACATGTGTTTACATGTAACTTCCATTATTAGACTGATTCACCATTTGTGTCTTATCTGTAAACATCCATTACTGATCCACTTTGTCATCCTTGTGCTAGTATTGTCATTTGAGTTAGGCTGCATGACATATCTTGGTTAAGCAGTCTTTTATACATTTAAGAGTTTAAAAGGATGAGTATTAAATTATACTTTCTTAACAAAACAGACCCTTCAAACATCAAAGGCGGATCACTACAGTCTGCTAATTACCATCACATGACCTTGCAATTTTCTTCTGCAGGATTGATTCGTATAAGAGTTCTCTGGGTAACAGTTACATATTGTTCTATAATAATATGATATGTAAGTGAATTCTGTAAATATCTTTTGGTAGTCGGAGGATGCTTTCTCGTCATCATAGATGTTAGACAAGTTGGTAATGCTGCAAATGGGAATAGATGTTAGACAAGTTGGACGGGAGGGCGATTGACATTTGGAGTTTATACTTTATACCTTATCATATAAAACGTTGTTATCCCTGAACAATATCTTATATCAAACTAGTAGGCCAATTTCCAGTTAGTTCATGGCACAGGTTTTTATTATATATCATGATAAAAAAACGTTCTATCATGTGGAAGGACATGGAACGGTAGAATTCGTTGAAAGGAAATAATATTCAATTTTTAGTGACTTTTAGTTGTGTCAGAATAAAAATAAAAAGTGTTGTTATATTTGGCTCCTGAATATGGGAAGAAGTTATAAAATGGTGCCAGGTTTGTTTGATGGTTAAAGGTAACAAAGTACATGTAACTGATTTTGTTCTCCGCAGGGGCGGATCTATGTGGGAGCAAGGGGTAGCCCGGGATACCCCTCAACTTTCTTGGTGAAGTGTAATTTTCTTTTTCATTTCCGTTTTATTTATTAGGGATACTCCTGAGCATATGTTAGGATACCCCTGACTATAGGTAAAGATGAGATGATATTATATTTTTCTAGATGTCGGAAACGAAAATTCCGATCGACCAAACTTGCAGCAGCAACTTTGAAGAAGATGAAGTTAATAGATATATTATATTAATATATACGTGCATTGTGCATTGGGAAGTGAACAAAAAAGCAACAAGAACTGTACATTATATTATTAAATGAACTTTGACTATCTTAGTTTTGAAAATTAAGCCATGTGTTATTTTTTTATATATTAACTTTGGTTTTCTGTGGACTAATTTAAAGAAATAAAATAATGATCATGATTTTTTTATTAAATCCAACATGAGAATTTCAACTTACATGTTTATCATGAACTTTAACTAGCTTTATTTCATACTTAAAATGTTTACACTATAAAAAAATTCAACATGCGACGTTTATATATTTATAAAAATAATCACAATCATAATTTTTTGGGTTTATATATCAATACTTAAGTACGTTTCTATTATATTTTGTTAAAAATCGACGGACTAAATATCCGGTTACGTTTTCTTAGAGCGCGGTTGTAACCCACTGGTATGCATTGAATAGTCAAACTTCATTGATATAAGTATTATCTGTAAAACTTCTAAATAAGTTTTAACGTTCTATACAAAAAAAGTACTTAATAACATTCTCGTGTGTGTGGTGCACCCATTAATAAAAAAATGATAATCAACGTATGCTTTAAAATGTAAAAAATAAAATTCATTCTCTCATTTTATCAGAGTGTGACGGTATATTATAAAATATGGATTAATAAAGGTTGATTAACAATGTATCACAACACATGTATCTATACCTGATTAATACGTAATTTCACCTTATCTCAAAATATCATATTGTAATTTCTAAATCTTATTACTAATTGTTTAATATTTTTTATTCAACTCGTGGGTCTATAACCTAGTAATTATATATTTACTAGCCACACAGTAATGACCAGGCAAAAGAAAATTTTAAGGGCCTATTTTTACTAGTCACACAAGGCCCCTAAGTGCTCTAGAATTCTCATGTATGACCCAAGGTAAAAAAAAAAAAAAAAAAAAAGGATACCCCTGAATTTATCTTCTAGTTCCGCCACTGGTTTTCCGACATCAAAATAGTACTATTATCACCAATGATAATAACAGAGAGATTTTGGGTCATGTTATTCTTCTTGACTTGCAAAAGTCGAGTTTGACCACAAGGTGTTTGATGAAATGCCTGAACGATGTTAGAAGTGAAATAAGTGCTGGTGTGGGTGATGATGATTCAACGAACGAGGAAAAAGTAGTTGTTGATGGATATAACTTCAATAGCATAATTATAATTGCATCTTAAACTGTTGTTGACTGTAAGTCCAGTGAATCACACAATTAGGTGGTTGAGGTGGATGTTATGGTTGAAGAGAAACTGTTGAAATCTGAACTTTAAGCTATGCGTGATTGTAATACTTAATCTGCGCACATTGGATTCTGACTTCTGTTTTTATTTGACTCCAACTGCAATGAATTGAGCAAACAGCTGCTATTATATTCGTTAATTTTGTGAGTTTATGCGTGACCTGTTTGATGAAAGGTCCAAGAAGTTGTCAACGGAAATTACGACATGAGTGTAATGGGAACTCTGATTAGGGTGTTGTGCGGAAGATAAGGATGCAAGACCAACCATGAGCCATGTGCTGCTGCATGTAGAAGAAGATGATTAATAAGGTAACTGTTTTAGTTATGATTATGTTATTGTCTTTAAACTGAGGACTAATATTGGCGATCTACTTAATTAACGTCAGCTACAGCAGCATCCCTTTGTTCACAACTTCATCATTGTTTCTTCATCACCTGCTATACAAGAAATTTCAGTTGTCACGTGTGATACTGTTACATTATAAATATAAATTTTATTTGTTAAATTTATGTTGGTGACTAGTTGGACAGAAACTACAATTGAGCTATTAAGACAAATTAGGACTTACTAACGGGTCAAGCTTATGGGTTGTGCAATGAAACAAAGATGATATGCTATGACTCTATGCCTTGATCAGGGTCCTTCATCCCTTGTCCATTGTCCGTTTTTTACTTTCAGATAACTCATTAACCTTCTTCTCCTTTTACCATTTTTGTAGCAAACTTTAACTCAATAACTCCCATAAACATGACCATTGTCCACAAGAATTTGACTTCTATCTTTTGACCGTTGAGTTGAGTTGAGCTGCTTAAGTAAGCGAATCTCAAACATAGAACAGCATATAGCAATCAGCAAGAACTCTAATTCCACATAAGGCAACCGAGAGACTGATAGCATCCCTTTTACCTGTACAATACCTGCACCATGACAATTTTTAAATAATAATAAAAAACCTGCACAGGAAAATCATGTATGAGCAAGAAGGGTAACCTCCACCGCTGCCACCATCGCCACTAACCGCCATAAAACAAATATAGCACACGAACCTGTTCTGACCCAACCCGTTTTGACCAGAACCTAATTCATTTCACATTTTTTTTCAATAAAAGCTGCCTATTTTGACTCGAACCCAATTTGACCCTTTACACAACCAAACCAAACCCAACCCAACCAGCCCGATACCATCAGTCATGATAATGACATTCTAAGACATGAGAAAAATGAATTTAAACCATCACATACATAACCCAACCCAACCCGCCCACTTTGACTGTCTAGGATAGTTGTAGATTTAAGACTCACCTTTTAAGAAGGGGAATATGCGTTCTCTCCAGGGCCGGCCCAAGCCCAAGTATTTTGAGGCTTGGGCTTTAGGCCTCTAAATTAATAGGGCCTCCAGTTATTTAAAAAAAAAAGAGTAAAATGCCCGGATAGTCCATGTGGTTTTGTAAAATAACACCTTTAGTCCCCAACTTTTGGAAATTACACCGGTGCTCCTTGTGGTTTGACGAGTTGTTACTCGGATAGTCCCTGGAGTGGATGTCCGTTAGTTTTCTCCATTAGGTCAATCTGAAATTACTTATTTACCCCTCCCTTTAAAAAAAATACAAAATAAAAACAAATTTGTTTTTCTTTCCCAAAATTGACCATTTCCTGCAACAAAGGCGTAACTCCCAACCCACTTCAACCCGTCTCGACTTCCCTCTCACCCAACTCTTCCAATTCATTTTTCTTTCCCAAAATTGACTATCCCATTTTGTTCTCCACCTAATTCGATACTATAGCAACTGGAATTATCAAATATTCATCTCGAATTTGAATTTGAAGTTTCTAGGACTCCTAACTTCGTTTGATCAATTCTCCATTGTTTCCAAAGCACCTCCATTACTCCTCCAGCACAGCACCGCCATTAATTCTCATCTATAGTACTGGCATTGTTGTATAGTTAACTTTTGCTCAGAATTTTAGTATAAAAATGAAGTTGTCTGTTACATGATGTGCTTGATAACATTATTGAATTGTATGCCTGTTATATATTTGATATTTGATATACTGGCTGTCATTAAAATTTATTCTATTCAGCTGGTACATCGCCGGAACGGGATGCTCGTCGGCCGAAGACGGGTGCGGTAAGGTGTCGTGGAGGTGGGGTTTCAGGTTTGGGTGGTGCTTGATGGAGAAAATGGTGATGGTAGAGGGTTGGGTGATTGAGGTTGAAGATGAAGTTGGGGGTGAGTGGTGGGTCCCACACTTTTAATAATTCATATTTGTTTTTTTTTTTTTTTTTTTTTAAAGGGATGGGTAAATAAGTAATTTCAGATGGACTTAACGGAGAAAACTAACAGAGATTCACTTCAGGGACTATCCGAGTAACAACTCGTCAAACCATAGGGAGCACCAGTGTAATTTCCAAAAGTTAGGGACTATAGGTGTTATTTTACAAAATCACAGGGACTATCCGGGTATTTTACTCTAAAAAAAATTATAATAATATTTGGGCTCTGAACTTATCTTTACACACACAAAAAATATATAAAAATACAAAAAAAAATCGCCAACAATAAACCTTTTAGTTTATTTTGTCGGTCCCAAGCCCGGGTAAAGAATGGTTTTTTTTTTTTTCTCAAATAGTTTTTTTTTTTGGAAAAAGTCCTCGAGTTTTTAATTTGCTTTAGGCCACCAAAATGGTTGAGCCGGCCCTGGTTCTCTCATAAACATACCTGACCAACTTTGAAGACGTCATCTAGTCATTCTATATTAACATGTCCATTTTACAATTAATCATACATATACATGTTGAAGGCTGCAAAAAAAAAGAAAAGAACAGTCACACAAAGAGGTTTTATCCAACACCAAAAAGTGAATGTGTATTGTATGCATGAAAACATGGAACCTTACTCCTTACCTTCATTATTTAAGTTGTGCAAAAACAAAATCAATAATAAGATATTTGCAACATAAGTGGAAACTTACCCGCGTATAAATCGAGCAACATCAATCATCCAGGGTTGTCTAAAAGATCCATTTGCCTGCACAGCCTTAACTCCAGATGTTATCAAGTCGATATCAATTTTGGAAAACAGAGTAATGTTTGTTTCAAGAAAGAAGCATATATCCAGGTTTTCAACAATCACTGCTGTTCAGAAAGTCAAATTTGTTGAGGGAAATAATCAAATAAAAACTTAACTTTATAATGGTTACTTCAAAACAAATTAAGCTGATACTCTATATATAACTATAATCTCTAAGACTATCCATCAAACAACAATCAAATAACAACATGCTGGCAACCAGAAACAGTAAAGTCAAGGCTATAATCCAACAATTGATATACATAAATTAGAATATATGAAATTTACTTGGAACGGCAAAGTTCTTCCATGCTTCCACACAAGAGTGGCATATCTGTTGCTGTACGCCTGTACACATCAGCATCCCTCCGTCAGATGGACACATGCTACATAACAAACATATTCAATCAGGTTCATACCAACTGCAAAAAAAAAAAAAAAAAAAAAAACCAAACTACACTTGTTTACTATGATTTGACATTTGAAATGTTGACTTTTTATTACAAAAATTGTCCTTTTCATGTTCAGACACTCAAAACGTTCACCTAATTAATTATGTTATCAAAACAACTTCAAACATGGACGCAGATAGAGAATATTTGTTCTAAATCCAGTCGTACCTCTACTGTTGTTAGTAAATAGTACATAATTAATCCTATTGATAACAAACACCCCTCTATATATAATAGGTACTAGTACTAGTTTAATAAATATTTGAGGAAACATAAAAGCACAACTTTGGTAAAGGTAACTTTGGAGAAAAACTTGCGTTAGCAAGATAAAAGGTATGAATGTTAGTGAAGTTACTTTGAACTAATATATATTGAGATAAACATGCTGCAGATTCTATAACATACTTAACAGCCACTGTTTTGTGCATGTGCTATGTTTGACACAAATCAGACAGATCCCGATGCTGCAAGAAGTGACTGCACAAGTCGAAGACATTAAAAATAATAAGAACGCAACTATACATACAGAAATATAGAAATCAAAGAATGCCTTCAAACCGAACTGAGCAGCGTATCCGAATGGAAAAAGTTAAAGTGCATATCCAAAAGCAAAATATAGAATACTTAGCCTGCAAGCTTTTGGTTCTTACAGAACAGATTAGCTAAGAACCAGTTAGGGTGCATGCATTCAATGCGCACAAGTCAATGCATTCATGTTTCCATCCAAATCAATGTGAAATGTGAGATGGTTAATTAAATATAAAGATGACACCTCTAAAACAAATAAATAAGTTATGATTAAGAAATTGAAGATGTACTTACAAACAGTATCCGTCATCATTGTTACTAACCTCCATAAAAACAAAAATAGCATGCGAACCCGCTCTGACCCAACCTGTTCTGACCCGAATCCATTTGACACGTTTTTCTAAGAGCTGCCCATTCAGAGACGAACCCAATTTGATACTTTACCCAACCCAACCCAACCCAACCCAACCCAACCCAACCCAACCCAACCCAACCTGTCCTGTTAGTTTTGACCTGTTACACATCCTGATCCAACCCACCATTTTCTAGTCATATTAATGACATTCTAAGACATGTAAAAATGAAATAGACCATTAAATACATATAAATCAGTGCGAACAACTTGGAAATAGCAACCTCCAACTATTTTCTTAGATAATCGACATGTGACAAATCATAAAATTACATAGAAACTATTTTCTTACATGGAAGAATACAGTGAAGTTGTTTGACGTAATGCCCAACAAAAATAACATCATGTCTTGTCATTGGCGGGTTTATGCAAACTGGGGAATTGGACCAACCACGCAGCAAGGTGTTTGTTGCAGACGACTGGGTCAACACAACCTTGTGTTGACCCCTTTGGCTAAACGTATTCACATGGTTTACACAAGACTAACGTGAACCCGTTTAGGCTTTAGACTAGTCACTAACCCGCATATTTTGTAATGGATTCGTATTGTGTTGTGTCAACAAATTGCCGGTCCTCATCTCAAAAACTAAAATGCAAATTTTGTTGAAAAAAGTGAACCGGAGTTAGCAACTAACTAAAGGTGCCTTATTTCTCTCTCCCACTATATCTAGGGATGTTCATTGATTCGGATATCAGTTTATTGGGTTTAGAAACTTTTTCGGGCCTAACTGATAACGAATCGGAACTAGAAATGTGTCCAACCGAACCGAATTCACTTTCCACCGATTAAACCGGTTATTATTTGTTTTACTCGATTGGACAAGCAAGATTTGTGGAGCTAATAAGCAAACCAAAAACCGAATAAGCAATTCGGCTACGGTTAGGATCCAAACCGAATAAACCAAGAAGATTTCGGTTAGCTTTTTTAGATACGGTTTCGGATTTAGGTGCTTTTCAATTACGGATAATTTTGCACGCCCCTACAGAGTAAGCTATGAGCTTCAATGTCTTTGTAATGCATAAGTTATGAGCTTCGATTGCAGTAACAAAAATATCCACCAGCCAGCATCTACCCTTCCATCTCCAACCATATACCCCAACCTGTCAGAACTCTAAGATTAATGCGAAAAGTAACTTTATACCGAAAGTTTTACAAAGCGAACAACTACGAAACTGATCAATCATCAAAGATTGACAGATATACTAGACGAACAAGATCATCAACACGATGATCTTTTACAGAAAGATCAAAACCCTAACTCACGAATCAGACTTATGAGAGAGAGAGAACAATAATGCGTAAAAGATAAGCCAAGAGAAATCTGGAATCTGCCTTAAATCAGACATCAGCAGCAATAAAAAAGGACCCAGCCACAGCCCAGCAGCAATCCGGAAGCCCAGCAATCCAATAAAGCCCAGCAGCAACCCGGATGCCCAGCAATTGATATAAGACCAAATCTCGCAAAATAAAAGGCAGATTATAAGTAAGTAAAAGGGGCAGATTATAAGTAAATAAAAGGAAAAAATATAAAAAACATTTTAACTGAAATATTACTTATTTTAGCATTCCCCTCACTTTAAATGTTTAAACAAGTTTGTAAGTCCTAAAGACTTACACATTTCATCATGACTTCTTGGTAATAAACCTTTGGTAAACACGTTTGCAAGCTGAGATTCAGATTTAATTCCAACTGTTTTAATAACACCCGATGCAATTTTTTCTTGCAAGAAAAACAAATCAACCTCGAAATGCTTTGTTTTATCATGGAACACAGGATTTGCAGCTATAGCAATAGCTGCACTATTATCACATTTTAGAGTAACAGGAAGTTCTATCTTAACTTCCAACTCTCTTAAAATATTTACCAACCACAACACTTCACAAGAAGCACTGCACATAGACCGGTACTCTGCCTCAGCAGATGATCGCGAAACTACACTTTGTTTCTTGCTTTTCCAAGAAACTAATGAGTTTCCAAGGAAAACACAAAACCCCGTGACAGACCTCCTACTGTCAACACACTTTGCCCAGTCAGAATCAGCATATGCTGTTTTAAACATGATACCAGATCCAGGGGCACCTTTCAAATACCTGAGTAATCTAAAAGCTATCTGAGTATGAGCCTCAGTTGGCTTATGCATATACTGAGATAGATAATGAACTAAGTACGCAATATCTGGTCGGGTATGAGATAGGTAAATAAGTTTACCGACCAGTTTTTGATATTCAGTAACACTAACACTCTTTAAATTTCATTTTTACTTAAACACGTTAATACATAATTCTGTTCAATAGGGCAGCTAACAGGTTTAGAACCACTAATACCATACTCATTTAACAAATCCATACAATATTTCCTTTGTGAAAGACAAACCCCATCATCAGTTTTAATGACTTCAATACCAAGAAAATATTTCAAAAAACCAAGATCTTTGATCAAAAATTCCTTTTTTAATAGAGACTTTACTTTATCAATTTCAAGAGAACTATTTCCAGCCAACACTATATCATCCACATAAACTAACAATACCACAAACACAGATTCAACAGACTTTACAAACATAGAATGATCACATTTTGATTGCACAAAACCAATCTTAACAAGAACATTTACGAGTTTCTCATTCCACATACGAGGAGCTTGTTTTAAACCATATAATGACCTTTTTAGTTTACACACTCTATTTTTATCATCAACATTCAAACCATCAGACAAATTCATATATACTTCCTCTCTAAGATTACCATAGAGGAAAGCATTATTCACATCAAGCTGATAAATAGGCCAGTTATTCTGCACCGATAAACTAATAACACACCTTACAGTGACCATCTTAACGACCGGAGAAAAAGTTTCCTCAAAATCTATACCCTCAACTTGATTAAAACCTTTGGCAACAAGTCTAGCTTTAAACCTATCTACTTCGCCACTTGATTTATACTTTACTTTGTATACGCATTAACATCCAATCGGTTTCTTCCCTAGAGGAAGATCAACTATGTCCCATGTGTCATTTCTATATAAGGCAAATAATTCATCATTCATAGCATCTATCCATCGTTTATCTTTACAAGCCTCTTTATAAAAAAACAGGTTCAACTATTTTATTTAGAGTAACAGCAAAGCACATATTTTTACTAGACAGATTAGCATAACTAACGACTTTATCATAACTATATTTAACATTACCAACAACGAAATCATTGAACCTTTTAGGAACCGAAACATGTCTAGTAGATTTTCTAACATTTGGAATACCCTCAGACAGGTGTGATTCATCATTTCCACTACTAGTTTTAGCCTCCACAAGACCAGTATCTAAATCATCCAACTGTTGGTTACTAGCCATATCACTTGAATCAAGTGATTGCTGAGTATCATTAACAGTTGCTGATTCAGCAGTGTCACTGTGCTGCTGAGACACAGCAGTTGAATTATTTTCTACCTTCTCTTCATCATCGGGATTTACATCATTTGAGAAATCAAAGGTGTTGAAAAAATTTAAATGATCCAAAGACTGAGAAGGTGCTAAATCAGAAAAAGTGTGTGCATTAGACTTAAAAGGAAAAACATTTTCATGAAAACTAACATCTCTTGAAAACACAAACTTCTTCTGATCTAAACTCCAGACTTTATAGCCCTTTTTAAAATTGGAATAACCCATAAAAACACACCTTTCAGCCCTTTCTTCCAGTTTATCAGAATTATTTAAAATCGTAAAATAACACAAACACCCAAAAACTCTCAAATGACTAAGAGAAGGTTTAAACCCAAAAAGCATTTCACATGGAGAACAACCACGAAGAACAGATGAAGGGGTCCTGTTAATCAAGTATGAAGCAGTAAGCACACATTCGGACCAAAAACTTAAAGGAACCTTTGACTGAAACAATAAAGCTTTCGCAACATTTAGCAAATGCCTGTGTTTTCTTTCAACAATACCATTTTGTTGGGGTGTATAAGTGCATGAAGTTTGATGAATTATACCATTTGTTTTAACAAAACTAGACATTTGAGAATTAATAAACTCCGACCCATTATCACTTCTAAAAATCTTAACATTCACCTCAAACTGAGTTTAAAGAAGATTATAAAAACTAAGAATATTGTCAAAAACTTCAGACTTGGACTTCATCAAATATACCCAAACAGACCTAGTGTAGTCATCAACTACAGTTAAAAAAAACTTGTAACCTTCAAGACTAGAAACCCTATAGGGTCCCCATACATCAAGATGTACAAGGTCACCAACTTTAGTGGACTTATGTTCACTAAGTGGGAAAGGAACCCTATGTTGTTTGGCCTTATGACAAATGTCACAAGGTTCAGTCTTGTTAGTTTCAGCATTTATATTTAAAACACTTAACACTTGGTCTACAGGATGTCCAAGTCTGGAATGCCAGAGCTTTATACTTTCAGTTTTGTTAAAACATGCAACAACTGACCTAAAAGAATTACCACAAAAGTATAGACTGTGACAACCCGTGATTTACGGATCTTAATTACGTGATTAACAGATA
This sequence comes from Helianthus tuberosus, assembly GCA_030545235.1. Taxonomy (NCBI): domain Eukaryota; kingdom Viridiplantae; phylum Streptophyta; class Magnoliopsida; order Asterales; family Asteraceae; genus Helianthus; species Helianthus tuberosus. The sequence goes on from JARYGA010046138.1 coordinate 842,623, forward strand.
ATTAACGCGATAATAAATAGTGTTTACAACGCGAATTAACTTAATTAGGCATTTGGAGTGCCTAGGAACGTTTATCCGACTTTACAATGCGCGAACGGTGGTTTACAGAGAAGCCGGTGAAACGTTAAACGGCAACGGATTGATACCGTACAAGATACTGACAACGCCGACAAACATTAAATTTTTACGATATATTTTAGCTACGTAATTAAATTTTATTGACTACAGTCGAAACCGGATCGAAAAACGGATTAAAGACGGCAACGATATAATTTTACGCAATTTTTACCGTTATCAACGCACGAGCGCGGCTACGACGGATACTGACATTATTTTTTTTACACGTTATTAACTCTGAAATATTATTTTACTAGGTTACGGTGATTTCGGTTTTGACAAAGGGCCTCGTAGGAAGTACGGACCACTTGCACATACGATGGACTTGTGGGCCTTGGGCCCAAGCCCAACACCCACAAGCCTAAACCTACACATAGAGATTTTTTTTACTATCAAAATCTTATAGAATCCTATAAAAATCTCAATACAATCTCTCTAAAATCCTGGTAAAATCTATACAAGATCTGCAAATCCACACAAGATCTATGCAAGATCTCATCAATCTCTATAAAATACCCTTTTTCTCCATAATTCAAACCACTCAACAAAATAAAACAGCAGATATCTTCACCTCCTCTCTCAAGCTCAACTAACAACTCATATACCCCCTCCCCTCCCTCTCGATCCCTCTCCGGTGAAGACCACAGCCAGACCGACGACCCCTCCGGTCGTCATTATTGCCGGCGACAAGCACCCACAACACTCTCACAGTTAAACACCCCCTTTTCCTCGATAACAACCACCACCACCATCATCGGGTGGTGGTGAGCGATGGTGCGGCGGCTACAAACAGGGAGAGAGAGAGACTCGGGATGAGGAGAGAGAAACCGAGTGAAGAGAGAGAAACCGAGTGAAGAGAGAGAGAGAGAGCGATGGAGATGAGCGGCGCCGCCGCTCACGGCGGCGGCAGTGGTGGCGGTGCTTTTGTTCCGACAATCGATGATGATGGAGATGATGGCGTCGTGGCCGACGACGACACTGGCCGTCGGAGCCACACCGGCGGCGACAACCATGATGGTGGTGATGTTCCGTTAGATAATGTTCAACATCAGATGATGGTTCGAGTTTTGATGCAGATTGGGTTCAGCTTCATGTTTGGGTCAGTGGGGTTCAGGAGTTCGGTTCGAGTCGGGTCTGTTTCGGGTTTCACGGTAACTCGGTTCGGGTCCAGGTCAAACAGTCAACAGTTTGGTTCGAGTTGTTTTGGAGCGGCTCGGTTTCGGGTCAGACTGGTTCGAGTTAGTTTTGGTTCAGGCTTGGTTCGGTCCAACCCGGTCAAAAACAGCAGCCTCGGGTTTTGCTCGGTTCAGTTGACTCGTCAAACCGAGTCGACTCAGTGTTCGGGTCAGCAGGTTCAGGTCAACAGTTGGTTCGATGTCAGTCAGTTCGGGTCAGATTTTGAAGCGGTTCGAGTCAACTCGGTCCAACTCGGTCAACTCAGTTGACTCAGTCAACTCAGTGAGTTGACTCGGTCAGCTCGGTTTTCGACACGAGAAGATGGTAAAGATTTTACGGCACAATTCATTTCGTTATTCTTATACTTCTATTTATTTTCGCGTGAAAAACGAGCTCGAACCGATAGTGTTTAGTTTATAATTTGTTGTCTTATGAAAACTATATATATTGATGATTGAATATTGTTGAATTTTTGAAAAACGACGACAACTTGTGTTGTCGGGAACGTCCAAAAACAGAGGAAACTCTGCCCATTTTTCAAGAAAACCCGTAAAAATAACACGCGTCTTATTATATAACGAAAACAAACCGGATTCAAACGACTTTGTTTTTACTAATGCATGTTATTTCGACGACACTTACAACTTACGAGAACAACGATACGGAAATTATTTTGACAACAAAAATAAATATAGTTATTATTATATTTATTTCAAACAAACTCGAATCCTTTATAAATAAATATAGTGTATATATTTATTTCAAATATCACGCGACACGATTTCGCCTTATAAAATAAATATAGTTTTTATATTTATTTCAGATATCGTACGACACGAGTTCTTTTATAAAAAAAAATAAATACAGTTATATATTTATTTTCAAACACGACAATCCGACGATTCTTTCATGAATATGATTTTTTTATATTCACGTCAAACGCCTAAATGGCATAGACATACACTTTGATAAATATCATACGAGACGTATATACGATACGAATTGGTTATACGTTATTTTCATACAAACTTTTGAACATACACGTACGATTTCTCGAGACAACTAACGCGATTATAACAATATATTTATATACTTTTATATAAATATTCATATATTTTAAATCTCTCGAGAACTAAGTCTTTACAAGACTTATTAAACTATTACCGACATTAGGCGAAACCTAACGAGTATAACTTAATCGTTACTATTAAGTTATCAATTTACCGTTGAATCGTTCGGTTAACGATTCGGTAGAGCTCAGACACGTAGTTTAGCTACGTTTATTTTAGAAACTTATTAGATATTCCGTGTTAGGAATATTGTAGAATGCACGCTAGCGAGTCTCATTTTGGAAACGACATCACGGAGTCGTAATTAGCTAGCTTTGCACATGGAAATTCAGGTGAGTTCATAACCCCACTTTTTACGGCTTTACATTTTTATAAATGTTTTCGGGGTGGAAAGACATGCACGTTTTGCAAAAACATACAAAGTTTAGAACAAACGCAAAACTCGTATTTCTAAATCATATTACGAAGGGATTTCGAGGAACACAAATGAATTACGAAAGGTTTATACTAAACATACCGGTTTTGACAAAAATAAATGCTTATTTTCGAAATGTGAATGATATTCGGCCAGGGTGACCAGGAATTTGGTCAGGGTGACCAGGGATTTGGTCAGGGTGACCAGGGATTCGGTCAGGGTGACCAGGGATTTATTTTATACATGGTATGATTAGCGTAAGGAGGGTTACTACTTAGATCATGTGAGTGGGTAGGCGGGAACTGGAGGCCATTAATCCTCATTGTAGGACCGAGGGACGTAAGCGGTAGATCTATCTGGGTGTAGCGAGCCCAACCCCAGGCCCAGCAGAACGGACCTTGGGGTGACTTTGTGCCCAACGCGAAATCTGCTAGGTTTGAGTCTTCCTACTTGCACTTCACACATATCAATGGCCTTGCAAACCATTGGTGATCTCTTTTTCCTTATCTGCTACATATCAGGGATTTTATACTTACGGAAACTTCTTGTTCATACAAATTAACTACCATGTTTTATACAAATTCAAAGCATTATGCGGGTATGGAGTCAAAGTCAGGGTGGGCATTGACGGTTATGCGAACATTACAAATACAAGGCTTTACAAATACATGGTTTTATGAACATAACGTGTTACAAACACAACGTTTCCATATAACTTGGCAAGAAAATGATTTTTAAATTCGTTTTCTCAATACTATTTCAAAAACCGGTTATTCCAAAGATTTATTTCAAATCTTTCACAACTCAAAAGATTTATTTCAAATCTTTTACAAACAAACTATGGACTCGCTCAACTTTATGTTGACTTTTTTTTTTGCATGTTTCTTTCTCAGGTTACTTTTCTAAGACAAGGCACGGTTGGAATAGGAGGACCATCGAGAATTCGAGTACTTAGCAGACGTTCAGTTTCTAGAAGTCTTTGCTTATTTTGCTTTCGCTGTGCAATGACGATACGAGTTCAGTCACGCCAATGCTCTGATATTTCGGGGTGTGACATAGACCATCAGTTTGACTACCAGTCACCAGGGTTTTCTTTAAGCATAAATCCTAACTATAACAATTTTCCTCATCAAATACAACTCTAAGTTTATTATCCTTTGCTAACTTATGAACAGATATAAGATTAACACAATATACAGGAACGACAAAAACATCTTTAAGAACTACAGAATCAGACAACTTATAACACCCTATTTTTGTTACTTTAGCATTTGTACCATTAGGATGTTTCACGGTGATGTTGTAATCAGAAACATTAACAAGATTAAACATGTTTTCACTTGTCATAACCATATGCTGGTTTGCACCAGAGTCAACAATCCAGCTCATACCATACTTAGACAGCACACCAGTATTAAAACAATACATATTTTTATACCACCCTAATGAAGAAAACGCACTAAAACATTTACCTCCAACATTGGAACTAGAAGGATCATTCACCTTATTCTCACCCAACAAACCTAACAACTTGGCAAACTGATCAGAAGTCAAAGAATTCAATGAAGTACCAATAGATTTGTCACTCACAGAATTATTCACAGAATTATTAGATTTAGACCACTGATTATTGGTTTGACTAGGTTTAGACCTATAATTGGGGGGATATACATGAAGCTCAAAACACTTATCAATAACATGACCAATCTTATTGCAATGAGTGCATTTCAAGTTGGGATTAGGACCTTTGTTAAATTTTTTCTTGTTATCGCTAAACTGATCTGCTTTATCAACAAAACCAACATTAGGTACTTTAGAACCACTGTTTGAACTCCTATGTGACTCTTCCCTAAATATAATCGAAAAAGCTGTTTTGACAGAAGGAAGAGGATCCCTGGTTAGTAGATTAGTTCTAATGGTAAACATCATCTAATCCCATCAAGAATTGCATAAGTTTTATTAACTGACTAAACTCATTGAATTTGGTAGAAGCATTACAAGTGCAAGATGGTAACTGTAACATAGCATCGAATTGTTTCCACATAGTATTAATCCTATGATAATATTCAGACACACTAGACCCATTTTGACTAACAGAATTAATTTTCTGATATAACCCAAATACCACAGAACCATCAACCTTATCATATGTCTCCTTCAAATCATTCCAAACTTCAGAAGCAAGTTTGGAATAAACTTGACCAACATACAACTCATCAGAAACAGAATTCAGAATCCAGGTTAAAACAATAGAGTTGCATCTTTCCCATTGACTTGCCAAGACATCATTAGACTCAGATTTAACACATGTTCCATCAACAAATCCTAATTTGTTCTTAGCCATCAAAGCAAGTTTCATAGCATTTGACCAAACCACATAATTCTCAGTGCTTTTTAACTTGATATTAACAATAGACAGATTACTAGAATCACTAGCATGCAAATACAAAGGATCACTAGCATCTAATTTACTTATTAAAGTAACAGACGACTCAGTTTTGTCAGTCATGGTCAAAACAGAAACAAACAAACATGGAACAGAATCAGGCAAAAACAGAATTAATCAAACAACCAAAATCACTCAACAAGTAATCAGATATCAACTCAAGATCACTTAACAGATAACCAACAAACAAAACCAAACAAGAGTCACGAATTAAAACCAGCAAATAATGAATGAATACTCACGGCGAAACTACACCAGTGTTCCAGATCGTTGGTTCATCACTCAAGGTGCCAACGCAGGTCTTAGTGTAGAAGCCACCTAAATTTATTGACACAAAAAAGAACAATCTCACCGAGAGGGGTTCCCAAGTTAGGGTTCGCCGAATAAAATCACAGCCTATAACCTTCACTTAGGGTTATATGACTGTGAGCAAGAATATCCAGAAACAGAACTCTTGATGAACAAACCCAGTCCTTAAGCAAGATCTGAATCAAGACCCACAAGAGCCTTAGTCGAAGACACCGGTTCGAAAACACCAAACCCTAGATCCAAGCCACCAAAGCACAAGAATCAAGAAGTCACCGATTCGAAGATACCAAACCCTAGATTCGGCTGCGAAACCCTAGATCTGAACCAGATCTAGCAGATTAACGAAGCCTGTTAATCACGACTCCTGTAATACACAGCGGAAGATAATCGGAGCACCAAATCAACCTTGGAGCTCTGATACCATGTCAGAACTCTAAGATTAATGCGAAAGGTAACTTTATACCGAAAGTTTTACAAAGCGAACAACTACGAAACTGATCAATCATCAAAGATTGACAGATATACTAGACGAACAAGATCATCAACACGATGATCTTTTACAGAAAGATCAAAACCCTAACTCACGAATCAGACTTATGAGAGAGAGAGAACAATAATGCGTAAAAGATAAGCCAAGAGAAATCTGGAATCTGCCTTAAATCAGACATCAGCAACAATAAAAAAGGACCCCGCCACAGCCCAGCAGCAATCCGGAAGCCCAGCAATCCAATAAAGCCCAGCAGCAACCCGGAAGCCCAGCAATTGATATAAGACCAAATCTCGCAAAATAAAAGGCAGATTATAAGTAAATAAAAGGGGCAGATTATAAGTAAATAAAAGGAAAAAAATATAAAAAAGATTTAAACTGAAATATTACTTATTTTAACACAACCACCACCCGTCATCACAACCCGCATTATAAAGCCCCAAAACCAAATCTCGATTATTCGTCCATCCCCTTATGTGTTAATATCAGATACAACATATATACTGCGTTTACATACCATATGACTCCTATAACATGTCAGAATCGTTCCCATAAAAATAATTGTTCAAACGTTGACCAAAACAACAATCATCACTTCAGTGTCTAACAATTAAACAAATTGTAAGGACCTTCAAAAATATCCCAAAATGACCCGTAAGTGCAAACCCGGACCCCTGAAACCCTAATGTGCATGAAAAACCAAGAAAACAAGGTTTTTGGTTTTCACGTGGGCCGCGTAAAACATAAGAAGACCCTTACGTAGGCCGCGTCAAACTCAAGTTGATCGGATAAGCGATAAAGGCCACGTGGCGGACCTACCTGTGACACGGATGCCCTAGTCGTAGACTAGGTGGCCCTCGCGGGCCGCGTAAGTTCTAATAAGGGTTTACGCGGGCCGTGTAAAACCCATATTTCAGCTATAAATTGTTCAATTCATGAGCAGTTCTTCTGTGTCGAAAATTTCATTCAAAAACGAAGTATACTGCCTAAATTCGAAGTTTTAAGGTATCAAGGCGCTGCTACGATACAGGGTATTAACTCGATCGCTGCTACGATTCAATGTCCGATCGATTGAAACCAATCCGATGGATGTTTAAGTATTGCACTTTGTCATTCGTTGTGAGGGTTTTGATCTCGTGAGTTATCGTAAATGTTGTATTAAGTTACTGACCTAGTTCGTATGCATTGTTATTTAATCTAGGTTACAAGGCTTATCAGTAGGCTAAAACTCTGCCCGTTAAACTTGCAATGTGAGTCATTCTCTTTTTATCAACAATGTTTTACTATACTTAAATTGTTTTCAAAAAGTTATAATTACAGGGATTAAGTCTTGGTTATCTTGAATCACTAGCAAGTGGGGTATTGTGCACATTACTAATTTCTCACGGTTAGGTTCATCAACCTAACAGTGATAATCATCACTACTTGGGTGAAAGGACCCAATAATGGTATGACCATCGTCACAAGGCTGTGACATGGCGCCAGATAAAAATAAGATAGTAGCCATTGTAATCGCTCTTATGCTGTAATTTATAACTATGTGTCGTTTTATCAAATTTGAGTGACTCGCCAGTATTTCCCCGCTGATAAAATATTTTTAAAATATATTTCAGGTGACTACTGTGAACCAAGGAAAAGTGCTACGGAGCACTGATAAAGCTTGAAGTGGTGGCTTAGTAAAATAAATAAACATGTTTTGTAAACCAGGGAAATTCTTTGTGAATTTCCTCTTTTGTAAATCATGGGGTTTGTCCCAAATTATGAAATAAAATAATTGAGCATTTTCAAATTTCAAAGATCCTGTTAAAACTTCCGCTGTCAACTCAGTTAATAAATACCATTGGTTTCTGTCCTGCGGCTCCTGGACCGGGTAACACCGGGACGAGGGCCGTGACAGAAAAAGGTGGTACCAGAGCCACTGATTTAAGCCAATTAAGTATTTAGAAATACTTAATTTCTCTGATTGCCCTTCTGTGATTTTATTAAAATTTAGGTTACAAAATTTTAACTTAGAATTTTGTGTGTTTCTTCATGTATGCTAACAGCATGAATGAATTATCAGAAGCACTTCAAAATTTTACTATCCATACTACAGATATGGATACCACCGGTACCTTCACTGGTTACCAGGCTGATACGGAAGAACCAATGGTATTCCAAGCCCAGCCTCAAGAGAAACCAAAACCGAAAAAGAGAAGAAGACTTGTAGGCTGGAGGCGTGTGCCTAGGAAGAAACCAGCAACACAGAAAGTTATAAAGACTGAGGACCTCAAGGATAAAGGCAAAGGAATAGAGATCGGAGAAAGTTCAGGACAAGCCCAGGAAATGCAACCCTGGGAGGAGCTGGACCGCCAACTGGCAAATAGCGACCTCATCGGACCTGCCGATGAGTATCTCTTCAAATACCCAGCTAAAGCCCAACTTCCAGTCAATCTGGGACCAGCTATTCCAGATCCCATTGTTAACCCCCGACCTCTAGGAGAGCTGGAAGAATGGTGGACCACTGACTGGCAATTTAAGAACCTCCTGAATAACCCTAATACCTTTTTCCCTCAGTTCGACCCTGAGCCTCCACTACACCCACCTATGAGCTCAGAAAACTTGGCTGAACTCCGTCACTACGGCGAGGAGCTGATCGACGCAGGAAACCGAATTAGGGATGTGGCAGAAAGAATCTCATGGAAATACGACGAGAGGGAACGTCGTTTCTGAGATGCCAGCTGACTGGGGTTGTGTGGTTGTGGGAGTATGTGTTTAATAATAATATAATCATATAAAATAACTTAAAATAAAACTTTTGTAATATATTTAGTGTGTACGGATGCATACTATAATATATAAAAATGGACGTCGCAAAGTCGACAATTTTGGTTATATGTGTTGACGTGATTATGTGCGTTTATTTTATTGTGTTTGGTTGTTATTTATTTTATGCTAATCACTTATATATATTAATTACCATATGGAACCCGCTGATAATGAACCAGTTAATGAAGTTAACCAATCTGAGCAAAACCATGAAAATCAATTTTTAAATAGGCAAGATATAGAGAATATCGTTACCCAGGGAATAGCTAATGCTATTCCAGCAATCCTTGCTGCTGCCCGAAATCCAGTTGAACCTCAACCAATTATTCCTAGCAAACGTACTCACGACGATAATTTCAGTAATAGCGTAAATGGAGGTGGCAACATTAATAATAATGATAATGATGTAATGCAAGCCCCAATTCTTAAGAGAATGAAAGCTGCAACGCCTGATTGCACTTACAAGGAATTTCTTGCCTGTAAACCAGTTGAATTTGCAGGCAACGAAGGGGCGACTGCTGCACTGCGTTGGTTGGAGAAAACTGAAGCAGTAATTAAAATAAGTAAATGTGCCGAGGATGACAAGGTCATGTACGCGTCGAATCTTTTTAAAGAAGGGGCACTTGAATGGTGGAATACGGTACTACAATCCAAGGGAAGCGATGTGGCCTATGCCATGAATTGGGAAGAATTCAAAAGTCTAGTGGAAAGAAAATTCTGTCCCGAATATGAAAAAGAGCAAATGGCAAATAAATTCTTGAACCACCGGATGGTGGATGTAGACTATCGAGGGTATACTTCGACATTCTTCGAGTATACTAGAGTTGTACCAACCCTGGCTTCGCCAGAACCGTTAAAGCTGCGAGACCTCGCACAATTGACGATGCAGTGGAATTAGCCAACACTTTGACGGACGGACTGGTGCGTACGCGAGAAGAAAATAGGAAGAAGGAAGTGGCCCAAAAGATTACCCAAGGATTCCGTGTGGGTAATAGTAGCAACTTCAAGAAAAAGGGAACCGGGCCATCTCCTACTGCTCCATTTTGCAATACCTGCAAAAGAAAGCATTTTGGAAGATGCAAAGGGTATTGCAATTTCTGCAAAATTCTAGGGCATCAAGAAGAAGACAGCAGAAGGAAGAAATCCACAATTTGCTTCAACTGTGGAGAAGCTGGACATTTTAGGCCAGACTGCCCGAAATTGGTCAAACCAACTGACAACAAGGCCAAACCTGCAGAAGGAGCTACCAAGAAGAACGCAAGAGCCTTCCTGTTGACTACTCAGGAAGCAGAGCTAATCCCTGATGTGATAGCTGGTACGTTCTTAGTTCATGACGTCTATGCAAAAGTATTATTTGACTCTGGTGCAAACCAAAGTTTTATAAATACTTCATTCTGCCGAAATCTTAACCTACCTTTAACCAAACTTAGGCAGATTTTTACGGTTGAAACGCCAGAAGGGAATTATGTTCACATAGATAAGGTTTTGCATGAAGGAAAGATAGAACTCTTAGGTCATAAATTTTCTGCAAACTTATTACCTATGGATTTAGCGGGATTTGATGTTGTGTTAGGAATGGATTGGTTAGTAGCCAACCATGCTCGAATCCTATGTGATAAGAATTCCATAGAAATACATACACCCACAGGAGAAGTAGTGGTGATTACAGGAGAAAAGCCACATAAGCCAATGAAATTCATTTCAGTAATGAAGGTGGCCAGTTATTCAAGAAAACAAGGAATAGTGTATATGATTTCAGTAGTCATTAACACGAAAGGTAAGGAACTTAAAGAAATTCTGGTAGTATCAGAATACCCGGATGTATTCCCAGAAGAACTACCTGGATTACCACCCAATAGGGAAGTAGAATTTAGAATTCATCTAATCCCTGGAACTACACCGATAGCCAAGGCACTTTATCGGTTAGCACCCACCGAAATGTTAGAACTGAAAAAGCAGTTAGATGAATTACTAAGCAAAGGATTTATACAACCTAGTTCATCCCCGTGGGGAGCACTAGTGTTGTTTGTGAAAAAGAAAGATGGGTCGATGCGAATGTGTATCGATTATAGGGAATTGAATAAGGTTACAATTAAAAATCGTTACCCATTACCTAGGATTGATGATCTTTTTGATCAACTTCAGGGAGCTAGATATTTTTCTAAGATAGACTTACGCTCCGGATACCATCAATTGAAGGTACAAGAAGAAGACATACCTAAAACTGCTTTTAGAACTAGGTATGGTCATTACGAGTTTACAGTCATGCCCTTTGGATTAACAAATGCTCCTGCAGCATTTATGGACATGATGAATAGAATCTGTAAACCGTACTTGGATAAATTTGTAATCGTCTTCATCGACGACATACTCATTTATTCCAAAAGTCAAGACGAGCATTGTAAACACTTGCATGTACTCTTAACTTTGTTAAGAAAAGAGAAACTTTATGCCAAATTCTCGAAGTGTGAATTTTGGCTACAAGAGGTGAAATTATTAGGGCACATTGTGAATCACGAAGGTATTCACGTAGATCCCTCCAAAATAGAAGCGATCACCAAATGGAAGGTCCCGCAATCAGCCATGGAAGTTAGAAGTTTTATAGGATTAGCCGGATACTATAGACGGTTTATTAAAGATTTTTCCAAAATAGCTGTTCCATTAACTAAGCTAACCTGCAAATCAGTTAAGTTTGAATGGGGACCTAAGCAAGAAGAAGCTTTTAAGATCTTAAAGCAAAGATTAACAAACGCCCCAATTCTTGCCTTACCAGAAGGAACAGAAGATTTTGAAGTTTATTGTGATGCTTCTAAGCTAGGATTAGGGTGTGTGCTAATGCAACGCAAGAAGGTAATTGGGTACGCCTCAAGGCAATTGAAAAAGCACGAGGAAAACTATACGACGCATGACTTAGAATTAGGATCGATAATTTTTGCCCTTAAGATTTGGAGACACTATCTGTATCGAAGTAAGTTTACTATTTATACAGATCATAAAAGTTTAAGGTACATACTTGGGCAAAAAGAATTAAACATGATGCAAAGAAGATGGATGGAAATCCTAAGTGACTACGACTGTGATATCCAATATCACGAAGGAAAGGCAAACGTAGTTGTTGATGCCTTAAGTCGTAAGTATCATGAGAAACAACGACGAGTTCGTGCTCTTAGATTAAATGTACAATTAGATTTAATGGAACAACTGAAAAACATTCAAGAAACAGCAATCAAGGATGATGCTGAAGGAATGAAAGGATGAATAAGGGAATTAGAGCAAGGAAGCGATGGAATTTAGAGATTCCACAAGAAAAGGATTTGGGTACCTAAGCAGGGAGAGTTAAGAAATAAGATTTTAGAGGAAGCCCATAAATCTAGATATACCATGCATCCTGGTAATAATAAGATGTACCAAGATTTAAGAAATAACTTCTGGTGGATAGGAATGAAAAAGGACATAGCTAGATATGTATCTAATTGCCTTACTTGTTCACAAGTCAAGGCAGAACACCAGAAACCCTCAGGTCTACTACAACAATTAGAAATGCCTGTATGGAAATGGGAACTAATAACTATGGATTTTGTTACTAAGTTACCCAAAACCCGAAAAGGTAATGATGGAATTTGGGTAATTGTGGATCGATTAACCAAATCAGCTCATTTTCTACCCATGAAAGAAACCTTTAGCATGGAAAGGTTAGCAAAATTATACGTAGACGAGGTAGTATCCTTACATGGAGTTCTACTCTCCATTGTATCAGATAGGGATAGTCGTTTCACTTCCCATTTCTGGACTAGTTTCCAGGAAGCCATGGGGACGCGACTAAATTTAAGTACTGCATACCATCCTCAGACAGACGGACAAAGTGAAAGGGCGATCCAAACCCTGGAAGACATGCTAAGGGCATGTGTGATAGATTTTGGAGGAAACTGGGATAACCATTTACCTTTAATTGAATTCTCCTATAACAATAGTTATCATTCAAGCATCGAAGCTGTCCCGTTCGAAGCACTATATGGACGTAAGTGTAGAACTCCAGTTTGCTGGGCAGAAATAGGAGAAAACCAGTTATCAGGTCCCGAGATTGTGCAAGAAACTACCGACAAGATCACTCAAATCAAGGAAAGGCTGAAAACGGCTCGAGATCGTCAGAAGAGTTATGAAGACAATCGACGTAAGCCGTTAGAATTTCAAGTTGGAGATAAGGTACTACTAAAAGTTTCTTCTTGGAAAGGAGTGGTTCGGTTCGGTAAGAAAGGAAAGCTAAGTCCAAGATACGTAGGACCCTTCCCAATAATCCAACGCATAGGACCAGTTGCCTATCGCTTACAACTACCAGAAGAATTAGCCGGGGTACATAACGTATTTCATATATCCAACCTTAAGAAATGTTTATCTGACGAATCCCTGGTAGTCCCTCTTCAAGACATACAAGTGAATGAAAAGTTGAAGCTCGTGGAGAAACCGCTTCAAATAGAAGACAGAAAGATTAAGTTTCTCAAACACAAAAGATTGGTACTGGTCAAAGTCAAGTGGGATTCAAAAAGAGGACCCAAATACACCTGGGAGCTGGAATCGGAGATGAAACGAAAATATCCTCACTTATTTCAATAAATCTCGAGGACGTGATTTTAAATAAGGTGGGGAGGATGTAAGGACCTTAAAAAATATCCCAAAACGACCCGTAAGTGCAAACCCGGACCCCTGAAACCCTAATGTGCATGAAAAACCAAGAAAACAAGGTTTTTGGTTTTCACGTGGGCCGCGTAAAACATAAGAAGACCCTTACGCGGGCCGCGTCAAACTTAAGTTGACCGGATAAGCGATACAGGCCACATGGCGGACCTACCTGTGACACGGATGCCCTAGTCGTAGACTAGGTGGCCCTCGCGGGCCGCGTAAGTTCTTATAAGGGTTTATGCGGGCCGCGTAAAACCCATATTTCAACTATAAATTGTTCAGTTCATGAGCAGTTCGTCTGTGTCAAAAATTTCATTCAAAAACGAAGTATACTGCCTAAATTCGAAGTTTTAAGGTATCAAGGCACTGCTACGATATAGGGTATTAACTCGATCGCTGCTACGATTCAATGTCCGATCGATTGAAACCAATCCGATGGATGTTTAAGTGCTGCCCACATTAGGGCTATACTTTGTCATTCGTCGTGAATTCGATGGATGTTTAAGTATTGCACTTTGTCATTCGTTGTGAGGGTTTTGATCTCGTGAGTTATCGTAAATGTTGTATTAAGTTGCTGACCTAGTTCGTATGCATTGTTATTTAATCTAGGTTACAAGGCTTATCAGTAGGCTAAAACTCTGCCCATTCTCTTTTTATCAACAATGTTTTACTATACTTAAATTGTTTTCAAAAAGTTATAATTACAGGGATTAAGTCTTGGTTATCTTGAATCACTGGCAAGTGGGGTACTGTGCACATTACTAATTTCTCACAGTTAGGTTCATCAACCTAACAGTGATAATCATCACTACTTGGGTGAAAGGACCCAATAGTGGTATGACCATCGTCACAAGGCTGTGACACGGCACCAAATAAAAATAAGATAGTAGCCATTGTAATCGCTCTTATGCTGTAATTTATAACTATGTGTCGTTTTATCAAATTTGAGTGACTCGCCAGTATTTCCCCGCTGATAAAATATTTTTAAAATATGTTTCAGGTGACTACTGTGAACCAAGGAAAAGTGCTACGGAGCACTGATAAAGCTTGAAGTGGTGGCTCAGTAAAATAAATAAACATGTTTTGTAAACCAGGGAAATTCTTTGTGAATTTCCTCTATTGTAAATCACGGGGTTTGTCCCAAATTATGAAATAAAATAATTGAGCATTTTCAAATTTCAAAGATCCTGTTAAAACTTTCGCTGTTAACTCAATTAATAAATACCACGGGTTTCTGTCCCGCGGCTCCTGGACCGGGTAACACCAGGACGAGGGTCGTGACACAAATCTAGAACTTACATTAACCCATTCACTGAAGAGAAATACAAATACGAATTTTCTTTTGATCTCAGATTTAAAGCAAACATTTAACACAAATTAAAATTAGTAAGATGGATCATCTAATATTCATCATCATCCTCCACATAGTATGCCTCCGGGTTAACCGGCTTGAACTTCTTTCCAACCATACTCACTCCGACAAGCTCCTGTTGTTGATTATCATTATCCGCCTCAGCTTCATCGGATTCTCCCTTGTTGCTCTGATCTCGTTCAACAATGGGGGTGAATGTGGGCGCTTTTGCTTCACTAGCAACTTCTCCGGTGACTTCATTTGCAGACATCATATTGTGCACTTCACCTGAACGCCCCGGTGGTTGACCAAAACTGGTTGAATTCAACCCACTGTCACTAAGTTGATTAGCTGACTTCATCGGTTGGCATACATCTTCTTGTCCCGGAGGCACCAAGCTCTGACTAGTTGCGGTCAACTGAGGTTCGGAGCGTCCATTATGAACAGATGAGGCAGTCGGAGCTGTTGGCTCGGATGCGTAGCTGACGTGCTTCGTGGGATCGATGCTGGGCGAGCGTTCGAATGTATCCGAGGGAGGTGGCGAGTAGCCGCTGGAATTCATTTATAGCCGGAGAAGAAGGATTTCCAGTGGGGTGGGGTGTGATGAGTTTAGATGGTATGTGTATATGTATCGGAGTTTACTATGAGAGTCATTTTATATTTGAAAAATTGAAGTATTTGTTACAAGAAATTTCCTATATAGGGTATGTTTGGCATGAAGCTTTTAGGAGGTTTTAGGAACTTCTAGCTTTAAGCTTTTAAGAAAAAACTCTTACTCAATAAAAAGTCTTGATTGGTTGAAGGAGCTTGAAGCTTTTGGTTTAGGAGCTTAAAGCTTTTGGTTGAACGCTCATACTAGTAGCGTTTAGAGGGAGCTACAAGCTTTTAGAGAAAAAATGACTATTTTAACCTCTAAAAATAATAAACTTTTTAATACACAAACATTTTAAATTTTTAGTTATCCATTTTGGTCATTTTATATATTTTATTAAAAACTTCACCTACTCTGCCAAACACCAAATATATCTAAAAAGCTATAGCTACTAGCTACAACTATCAGCTAACAGCTAACTATCAGCTAGCAGCTAACTATCAGCTAGCAGCTAACTATCAGCTAACAGCTAACAGCTTCCAGCCACCAGCTATCAGCTTTCAGCCATCAGCCACCAGCTACTTTTGTCAAACATACCCATAGTGTAAATAGTCTTTTTTATATTTGAACGCTTGAAGCATTTGTTACAATTATCTAATCGTTTTATAGTAAATAATAAGAGAAAAATGCCCGGATAGTCCCTGTGGTTTCACCTTTTTTCACCTATAGTCCCTATCTTTCTAAAACTACTTGAATAGTCCCTGTGGTTTTCCGTTTTGTTCTCGGATAGTCCCTGGGTCTAACTTCAGTTACTTTTCTCTGTTAAGTGGGTGTTGAAATGACCAAAATGCCCTTTCCTTAAAAGGCCAAACCATAGGGACTATCCGAGCATCTTCTTCATTTTTATTTATACCACCACCACCGTCACCTTCACTGCTGCCATCACCACTCCCCACCACCGCCATCCCCTTCCTCCACCACACCTCCGCCTTCTAAACCCATACCCGCCTCCACCATCAAATGTCCTGCATCAAAAATTGAAACTTTTAACTATAGGTCAACACATCCTGCATTTGCCCTAACCCACTTAAACTTCACATCTGAACCGTCATCAAAAATTGATGTTTTAGATGATTTAAATTGGTTAGTTTAGGGAATGGAGATGAGTTAAATGCACAGAAACAATGGAATTATATAGATTTGCAGATGATGACTAAAACCACCATGAGGATAACAAAATGTTTGTTGCAGCCGCTGAAGCAAATGGGTTTTACTGCTCTATTCTTCTTCTTTATCTTTCCGGTGATGTTTACCGGCGAGTAAAACCCATACCCGCCTCCACCATCAAATGTCCTGCATCAAATGTGCCGGAGCCGTTGCCGGTGAGGAGGAGGTCGGCCCTCCTTTCTCTCTCAACGGTCTCTCTCTCTCTCTTTCTCTCTAGATTAGAGGTGTGGGTGGGGCTGTTCATCCGTAAAGAATCCGCCGGCGGCAGCCTGCCGGAGTGGTTCCGACGACCGGTTTCGGGAGAGAACGAGAGGGAATTGGGTTGTGGTGAACTCCGGTCCGGTCCGACAATGGTGGAGGGTTTGAATTTTAGGAAGAAGATTTTGGGGATTTAGAGATTAGGGTTTGAATTTGGGGATGGGTGGTTGATGGTGGAGGCGGGTATGGGTTTAGAAGGCGGATGTGTGGTGGTGGAAGGGGATGGCGGTGGTGAGGAGTGGTGATGGCAGCAGGGGATGGCGGTGGTGGGGAGTGGTGATGGCAGCAGTGAAGGTGACTGAAGGGGATGACTGAAGGTGACTGAGGTGTGGTGGTATAAATAAAAATGAGAGAGAAATGCCCGGGTAGTCCCTGTGGTTTGGCCTTTTAAGAAAGGGTATTTTTGTCATTTCACACCCCTCTTAACAGAGAAAAGTAACTGAAGTTAGACCCAGGGACTATCCGAGAACAAAACGGTAAACCACAGGGACTATTCAAGTAGTTTTAGAAAGATAGGGACTATAACTGAAAAAAGGTGAAACCACATGGACTATCCGGGCATTTCTCTCAAATAATAATAAGAGAAAACACGTTATAATTATAATTTGCATGAATATTTTACTTGGTATGTAGTGGATACATCCTATAATTTATAATATTTTCTTCATTCTCTCAAGACCCCTTAATTTTGTTTTTCCTTTCTCTCTAAATAAGATTTTTTTACAATGTGTTTGATTTGTTTCAAATTAACATTGTTTGGTTTGATTTTTGATGAATGTGTGATTTCGGTTTTAGTATATAAATTAAAACGATAAATGTGAGGGAAAGTGGGTTTGATGTGAAAGGAAGAGGGGAGATCAACATTAACATTAACACAAAAATAAAACAATAAAGGAAGAGGGGAGATCAACATTAACATTAACACAAAAATAAAACAATAATAATATTATTTGATCAATGTGTGAAAAGAAGAGAAAACTCCATGTATGATGTTACTTGTAATTAACAACTAAAATTGATGGATAAATATATTAAGTTACTGCTTTCATTTTCTAAGATGAATTTAAATTACTTATTCAACAAACCAAACACGGTTCACATTCATTCACTTAAAACAAGGTGTATGCTACAAAATCCTTATATCATAAGTTCCTGTTGATATTCTATGCAGGTAACACCTAATGGAGTTTACTCGACTATAGAAATGTGTCTAAACGAACCGAATTCAACGAACTAAACCGATAAACAATTGAACGATTAAAAAACTTATAATTCCGTGTATTCGATTGAATTTGGGTCGCTTATCTAGGTAAGCAAGATTTGTGGTACTGATACCTGAACCAAAAAGCGAATAACACTTAGATACGGTTTGGAACCGAACCGATTATTCGAAAAAACATTTCAGGACATTTTTTGGTTGTGAATACGGTTTGGAGTTAGGTTGTTTTTGGTTATGGGTAATTTTGCACACCCTTAACCATATCCATGTTTCCGCACTTAAAATGTATGTGCATGCCCTAAAGAGTAAGTTACGAGCTTCTTATGCTTCATTGTCATTGTAATGCATAAGTTAAAAGTAGAAAGATAATCATAACACGATTTAAAGAAATATAAACCCTTAAATCTTCGGTTCATATATAAAAACAATGTCTTAAACCTTAACATCGATTGAGAATCTACCTATAAGAAAATAATAGTACAACAAACACCGTTGGGGTTACTCGTGCTAACAAAAACTTAATAGTTACAATAAAAGAAAAGTCAATTTTGGGTGTTTTGGGATTTTCTGAAAATGGCCAAATTTGATATGTAAGTGTAATGGTGGGTATTTATTATATTTTTATTTTGGCTATGAGACATTAAGGAATGGGTTGGGCGGGTATCTCTACATCTCTAACGGAGTCTGGGAATAATTTGTATAAGACTGGCTCAATGAATGGATTTTTAATTTAACACGAGTATTGATTTGGCCTTATGAACATTGGGTTTTATATAATGGGAAGGGAGTTGGTCCAACTAGTTTTCATTTGATAAGCCTTGAAGAATACTGTAAAGACCGACTTAGGCCAGCATGTCAAAATTAGACTGCCTTTATTTTAGAATGTAGTATTGGGCAGCTTTAGTTTATATTATATGCTTGGCCAAGTATACTATATTTAAAAATAAACGATGTTATAGTAACCCGTCTGATCAAGCACATTTTAATAAAGGAGGTCGGGCTTTGGGAGTTTAGTTATATTGGGCTTATACCATGTTGACCATATGTCTCCAGTTACATAAACAAAGTATGGGTCGAATTTATATGCGAATGTTGTATCATAAGATTTACTTGGGCCATGTGTTGGGAATGATACGACTCTTGCCACATGGTTCGAAGTTGGGTTGAGAAAATGACACAAGTATGGTATTCAAGCTGGATAATTGGCTTTTATTTGGACCTAGAATAGGGTGTGGTTTCCTTTTGTGTAGTAAATATTGGGTTTTGTCTAAACCCAATAAACGTGGTTGTATATGGATTGTTCGGGTCGGGTTCAATGCGCAATTGCTTAGTTTGTGAGAGTTTAGTGTTTTTGGGGCAATGTCCCAACTACTACAGCGACTCTTTTACTTTTTCATTTGTGTTTGATACATTTATAAAAGCTTACCCAGGAGGTGTTCCCCTTTACCCCAAAAAACAAAAGTACCACAAATACGTTGGCAAAAATAAAAGCAACTGCAAATTTGAAATCTTCGGAAGGTCATTGTTTTAGCCTAATTTGTGGACATATATTTATCCCACAATCGAAATAAAACCGATACGTAAAAGAATAACTAAAATATTAAAGTAGATAAAGTAATGATTATACAAGTTTATAAAATTCTATTTCATTTATTTAAGAGTTAGATGCCATTTTAGTCTCTGTGGTTTGGGCCATTTTGTCAATGTAGTCCCAAGGTTTCATTTTTCGCCTACGGGTTCAAAAAGGTTTCACCGTTGCCATTTTAGTCCACTGGGTTAACTTCATCCATTTTTTCTGTTAACGAGATAAAATGGCAACGGTGAAAACTTTTTGGACCCACAAACGAAAAATGAAACTTGTGAACTAAACTAGCAAAATGACCCAACCCACAGGAACTAAAATTACATTTAACTCTTAATTTAATTTAGCAATGTATTTTAGATGTGGCTTAGACTATGGGGTATGGGGCGTGGGTTGGCTGAAAACGCCCAAGCCACCACCCCGGGTGGGCTTGGGTTTGGGCGTGACCCAAGGGGCGGGAGTTTAAAGCCGGGCGTGGGGCGGGCTAGCGATCCTATGTGGCCGGCTCCTATTCACTTTGTTGGCCATGTCATAGCGGGGTATTTAAAATTTGAAATGTAACCGTTTGGCCAAGCCAAGCGGTCACCCCAACCCGGTCAACATCATTATAAATATAACCCCAACCCCACCGGCTACCCCAACCCAAACATTCTTGTTGGCTGTCCACCGCTACCCCAACCAAACCCCACTTGATCGAACCCGCTACCCCAACCCACTTGATCGATGGCCTCTTAGACACACGAAGAAGAGCTAGCTCTCGTCATGAACGTCGTTGACGCTATGAAGGGGCGATAACCCCGTCAACCCCGATATTGGCGGGAAGCCTTTGCAAGCTACCGACATAACGTCGGACACGACCGGCACAACTTAAACGCGTGCCAACATAACTTGCGCGAGCTACGGCCCAAGCTTGATCGTTTCAAAGCCTACTACGAAGCTGTTCCGAGCGGTGAGTTAAGCCACGAGGACCGGGTGGCGGTGGCGAACATTGAATTTTGGGGTAAGGAGCGAAAGTCGTTCGACAAGCTCGTGCTTTTTGAAATTTACCTAACGCTCTAGGTTTTTTTTATTTTGTAATCGTTTTTAGGTTTTTTTGTAACTTTTAGGTTTTTTTTTTATTTTGTAATCGTTTTTAGGTTTTTTTTTATTTTGTAATCGTTTTAAGAATTTAATAAAATTTTAGGCTTTTTTTTAATGTCGTGTGTATTTTTTTAATTTTTTGTATTTTTTTTTTGTATAAACTGCCAAGCCACGCGGTTCACCCACGCCCCGCCATACCCCACGGACACGTCACTCGATGGTGGGGCTCGAACTCCACGTGTCAACTCATGCCCCCAACCTCCGCCCCACCATACCCCATGTTCTTAGGCTCAAAATAAAACAGAATACCTGATTTGCTCAACACGTTTTTAGGCGCAAAAGCAGAGCGTGCGTAAAAAATCGTCTGCAATCTAACTAATGAGACGCTTCTTATCAGTTATCACCATAGTGAAGGTATGATTTTGTTTATTCATGTTCAATTTTCAGTATTAAATTAATTTATAATGATGCACACCACTTGTTTGATTAAATGCCTAAGTGAGTTCTTGGTTCCCATTTGAGTTTACTTTTCACTTGTTGTCTGTTAAATGGATTCACATATATTATCAAGTTTCACTTTGATATTGTATATAGCTCTTCTTAAATATGTAATGTTTGTTTATTATTTTGGTGCTTTGTGTATCATGTAGTAATGAGATGGATTTACATCAATTCAAAGTTCAAAAGTAGGTTATTGGACTTTCATAGATCAAACAGATTTGATTGACCATAGAAGCTAAGTTTAATAGTTAATACCCTTTAATCATACTAACTTTTGGTGTTTTGATTTCCAGATGTGGTTAAGTATGAAGCAACAAATAATGTCACGGATCTAATATTCACTAAACTTGGATTACAATATCATAAGAGAGATCAACCTTTTGATGTGATCTGCAATACGTTAGGAACCCAGTTCCAGTAACAACTGAAAATTAGTGATCGAGGCTGATGATAAGTAATCAATCACAGGCAAAACACAATTAGCGAGAATTTAGAGAAGGAAGTGATTTGGGTGTAAGTGGATTTCATTAGACATGAGTATCGCATACATAGTTTCACTATTGACTTGTTTGACCACCTACTAACCGACTTAACTACACTAACTCGCTTAGCTACTACCTGCAATTGTATACTGCAGTACTATACGGCATCAGTAGGTTAAAATCAACTAGTGTAATTCATTGCCGCGCGTTGCGCGATTACAATATGTTTTTTTGCCTTGTTAGCATGATACAGGTTGTTGCAAGAGGGGAATTCATGTTATACTTGATATATGTTTTTAACTCCAATAACTTCAAAACTGTGAATAGAGAGACGGATCTTGGATCTTATAACTTGACATTTGCCTCTTAGATCTCATAACCTGACCGCTGCAGCAACATCTATAAACACATCAAATGGTCAAATGTCAACCCATTATTGTAGCTATATCAATATAAAGCTTATACTATAAAAAAACAAACTCATCGTGTGTGTATCTTCGAATCAAACGTGCAATCTTCGATCCGAAAGTATAAAGATTTAAAATATAAAAACAAACTCACATTATATCTTCGAACCATTACGTGTGATCTTCGATCCAGAAATAGCAACCTCATCTGGAAGTGCAAAACGCTTAGAACACATAGTAAACTAACCATGATTTTAATCAAATTCTAAGTTCCCCAATGAAAACAGGAAATAAGTTCTAAAATGAGCAAGACAATCATCTTCAAGGCTTTTTATTTTCTTTCGAAGTGCTGCAAAAAGGTGAAAGGCTTAAAGGATGAAAAAAAAAACCATATAGAAGAATAAAAAGAAAGCCAGGTGCATTAGCCAAAGTCCAGGCCTGTAAAATTGCTCTAGTTAAATTGCTCTAGTTTTCTTGATTCAGTCCCCAAACTTGACCTCTACTATTTGCCCATCCGTACTCTTCACCTTTCATCTTCTCTTCTAGCACCCGTACGCTTCGTCTTTAATCTCCTCTAGCACTTGTATGCTTCGCCTTTAAGCTCCTCCAGTTCTCTTGATTCCATTATACATTTCTATCATGGTTTTAAACAGCAGGTTGCCTCAACATTTTTTCTATTATGTTCGATTATGAAAGCATATTTTTCTTGCAGATATTTTAAGCATCATTTAGGTTTGCTTACTGTCACCCCTTTACATACGCTACTCCAGCTCTTCGAAGAATTGTATGGGAGTCGTACTCAGAAAGAATAAACATGTATATTGTATATAATAGACAATTAAATTAAATTATTCACCTTGATTACTGGTAAATTATAGCAAAAGTTACTTACGATAAAAAAGAGCCATACAATACCAGCATAAGTTGTGAGCTGTGTCAATGGCTATAGAAATGAAAAGTCACATGCCTCAGGTAACTCTAAAAGCGCGTCCAAGCAGTGTCACCTTTATAACTTCATGATCACCGGATTTCATATTTCAGAACCCAATAATCAAGATTACTGGATATCAACAATTAAACTCCACCCCTAGAAATTCATAGTAGACTTAGGGTTTTACACCAGAAATTCTTTAGGCTTTACAGATCCAAAGGGTTCTCAAATTAGAGAAGTCATGCATTATACCAAAAGCTCTAAAAGTACAAAACTTAAGAATGGAGATAAAAAAGATATTACCATGGAGAAATCTGAAAGCCGTCGCCGCCGGCAACAATAGGCCTCCATCGGAATAGCCATTGCTACCAGAATCGGACTCAAATGGCCGCCTGCAACGACGGGTATTCACTGAACAGGCGCTTTGCCAAGGAGATCGAAGACGGGATAGGCGTCGATCAGACAAGATGGACAGAATGGGCGGTGGTGCTCCGCCATTAACCGCTCCACCATCATCAACCGACACCTCTTTCTCACCGCCTTATACCTAGGGCATCTTCGGTTAGACCACCATCAGTCACCACCGTCGCTAGAGTCGCCGGGTTAGCGGCTGTCGTGAGAGAGTACCAAATCGTCTCAGAAACTACTGTGATCGTAACCGTGGTCAACGTTGACTGCCATTGCGGTTATACGACATAACCCCACCACCATGTACGGCGGACCCGTCTGTAGCGTCGACGCCGGAGAGCCATGTGCGGCCGTGTCGAAGCCGGAGACTTATCCGTCTCTGTCTTTTCATGTGGTTAGGGTTAGCTTTTGAAGAAAGGAGAAGGGGTGGGTATTTGTATGCGTGATTTCTTTGTAGCCAAACACGTGGCTTCGACTACTGTTCAAATCGTTCAACTACTGTTCAAATCGTTTTGTTATTAATATGTAGTATAATTGGAAATTAATCAGTTAACGTTAATAGCTGGGTCAGTATCTATTTTAGGAAGTCACTTGATATTTCGGGTCGGTCTTTATTGTTCGGTTAAGAAGAATGTTAGAAGATTTTTGTCAAGCTCAAGAAGTTGAACCCAAGTGCTGTAATACCAGACTGATTAGTGACTTTGAAAGATAACAAAGTCATGTACGACACAGTTCCGGTTATTGTACCAGTTAAGTGGCCAGACTGATATCACATGATTGTTGTGGTCAAACCAGGTGAAATCCTGAACGTGTTGACCATAAATTTTGTGGAATTTGTATTGGTGCCACTTTGCTTTTATGTGAAGTCAAAAAAACAAGCAAAAGTCCTTGGCTATTAAAGTGGGTTACTGCTGGGTCATACTCAATGTAGTGAGATTTGCTTTCACTAGCATTTTCAGACTCAAGTAAGGAACCCTTTTATATACATAGATTTGCTTCACGTACTTAGGGTGAGCAAAAACCAAACCTGAAGAGGTATGGTCCCAATTCCTTGCCAACATGGCAAGGACCACACCACTTTTTCCATCAGACGTGGCGCTGACATCGACGAAGTCATCCAGAAGCTTCTAGAAGCTTCTGGAAAACATCTAGGTGGCTCCAAAGATGCTCCACCCGACATAAAGGACACAACGTGTCACCAGTCACCAGGCGCCACGTAAGCCTGTAACAAATCTAAGGGCAGCCCGACAATGCCAGTACGACGTCTCCAAGATGGGCAAACACGAGCACGCCACGTGTACCACTACACTGACCACAGTAGAGGAGACCAAGAGGATATTCCCCTTGGTCGGACAGCTGGCGCGCAACCACAGCTGGCATCGCTGCTCTTCCCCCTCTCACCCTCCGGCTATAAATAGAACCCTTCATCATTCAGGTGAGGGGATCTGGCTCTCTACATTCTCACACTTAACACACACTGTTTATCCTTCCTCGGAACAGTACTTATTCTCACGCCGGAGCCTGGTTAAGAGGGAAACCCCCATATTCCCCTCTTAACGAGTCTAACGATGTTGCTGTTTTGCAGGAACCGAGCCATCTCACGAGTAGAAAGAGAGATTGAACCCTCAGAAGAAAGTAACCCCACAGATTAACCATAGTGTTAACCTGTGTTTCATCATTGGCGCCATCCGCTTTTAGCAAAACCACTCTTATCTCTTTTTCTTTTCAAAAAACACTCGTCAAACATGGCTGAACAAAACCCTTCTCACCAAATAGACGGAGACGTTTCTTCCTTCGAACTCATTTCGGACAACGTACACGTCCAGCGGGGTCCAAGGAACGAAATTATCCAAGAAGGGCCGATGCACAATGAGTTTCCCAGCATCTTTGGGAGTACATCCAGGATTGCTACTCAAAACGCACCTGGTGCTACTTTTCAAACTCCACCCAGAATCATCACTCAGACCAAAAACGGAGCTACGTTCCAGCCCCCGTCAGAGGTAGTCCAACAGACACCACCGTCAGTGCAAACTCAGAGCCATGGAGCTGGCCCCTCAGCTCCATCGGACCAAGCACAACTAAACTTCTCTGCACTACTAGGGCTACCTGAAGGAAAAACTCTGGCTTCCTGGTATGCCGAACAAATGGCGTCTATTAACCTTGTTTACACACAACTCAGCGCGCAGCAAGCTCTGCTTCAGGCACAAGCAAACCAATCCGCATTTGTCACTCCACTGCCAAGGCCTTTGAGCGCTCCCATGCCTCAACAGACCAATGCATTCAATCTACGCCCTGAGTCGGTACCTCCACCACACATTAGAAGGCCAAGCGCGCACGACACGCGCGACACTTACGGTGAAACAGAAAGCAATTACGTGCAGTATTCTCACCAACCAAAGAAGCCAATACAGAGTCGTTTAGGTCCGCGCAACATAAACGACGAACTTGAAGATGACAATGAGACGAACACAGTGTTCAGCAGGCTGCCACCGGAGCATGAAGCGTACAAACCGCGCAAGCGCGCAGGTTATGACCCAAAAGCGGAGCACGATTACACCTTGCGCTATCGTCCAGACGACATGGCTGAGAATTCAAAGTTCATTAGGGAGATCGCCACGGCGGCCATCGACAAAACGAAATTGCCACACAACGTGGGCAAATACAACGGGTTGACAGACCCAGATGACCACCTTCAGGTTTTCAATGGTGCTGGAGCTACAGGCGGATGGAACTTACCAACCTGGTGCCATCTCTTTACTCAAACCTTCATAGGCGCAGCGCGCGTCTGGTTTGACAGCCTTCCAGCAGGAAAAATCAAATCATGGGTCGATTTCCGAGAAAAGTTCCTGGCACACTTCTCGCAGCAACGACGACACACCAGGGACCCAGCAGATTGTTTAAACATATGGCGCAGAGACCACGAAAGCGTGGAAGATTTCATTACAAGATATAACAAATAATGTTTGGAGATCGGTGATGTAGGCGAAAAGATGATGCGCGCACACTTCATGAGGGTTGTCAAGTGTGATGATCTCATCAAGCGCGTAAAAGGAAGAGACGGAGGACCCAAAGACTGGGAGACCTTCATTGAAGCAGCCAAAACCATCGCGCAGTCGGATAGACAGTTGACCGGCGACGACCACCGTCAGCGTAGTTACAACCATACCGACAGGCATAGCAAGAAAGGCAGAAACCAACCTTGGAAAGAATCTGGTCACAAAGAAAGAAGCCCGGTAAGAGAGGATGCGCGCCACATGATCAACCAAATAGAGGTGAAAAGAGAAAACAGAGAGAAGCAGTGGACACTCCTAACGAAAACCCCTTCAGAAGTCTTGGCAACCGAGAACCACCAGTTCAAGCCACCACTACAAATGCGCAACAAAAGGGGCCAAGACCCGAATCTTTTCTGTGAATTCCACAAGGACACAGGCCACTTAACCGACGATTGTTTCAGCCTCAAACAGGAGATCGAAAGGGCCTTAAGAGACGGAAAGTTAACTCACCTGGTCAAAGGTGGAAGGCGTGATTACCGTCAGATTCAAAGAAGAGAAGAAGGGCCGGATAACAAAAAACTCCGGAAGTTAGAAACCCACATGGTTCAAGGGGGTCCACGAAGGTCAAGAAAAAACTACAACAAGCGCGCGCAAGACGACTCATGGCGTGAGAAACAAGTCGTTTTCCCGGTTGTAAGAGGAGGCCCACGAGAAAGAAGGCCCATAGTCATCTCGGGCGTAATAGGGCATTACCAAACAGATTACATTTTCATCGATCCGGGGAGCACTGCGGATATCATATACGAACAGTGTTTTAATCAGTTCGATCAGGAGGATAAAGCGCGCTTAGAACCAGTTGATTACCCGCTCACTGGTTTCTGCAATGAATCCGTTTTTCCTCTGGGACAAATATCATTCCCAGTGTTGCTCTCGGATGGAAGAAACTCAAGAACAGAAGAAGTCACATTCATGGTGCTGCCAGCACATTCAAGACACGATATTCTGCTGGGAAGAGAATCCCAAGGTGATTTCAGCATGATCTGCTCTGGCCCACACTCAGCAGTGGGATTCCCAACAGAAACAGGAGTAGCCATTATCTATGCAAGCAAAGAAGTATTAGCAACAGATGAGCTAAGACCTGCAAAGACAAGGAAACCAGAAGCACGCCAAGAGGCAGAAAAATGGGTGTTAAACAGCGCATATCCGGAACAGACAGTAACCTTAGGACCTGCAATATCCGATCTAACGCGCGCGGCGCTAAAAAAACTGTTGTTCCAAAATATGGACGTCTTTGCCTGAACACCAGCAGACATGGTGGGTGTTCCACGGCACATAGCTGAACATCGCTTAAACGTCTCGGAAGAAGCTAAACCGGTGGTACACGCTAAGCGCCATTTGGGAGACATAAAGCACGACGCCATGAAAGAGCAGGTGATAGAGCTGTTAAACGCGGGAATTATCAGGGAGGTCAGGTATCAAACATGGGTGGCAAGCCCAGTGATGGTCCAGAAGAACAACGGTAGCTGGAGAATGTGCGTGGACTACAAAGATCTGAATAAGGCATGTCCACGCGACTGTTACGCCTTACCAGACATTGATGAAAAGATCGATTCACTTGCCACATTCCGATGGAAATGTTTCCTCGATTGCTACAAAGGGTACCACCAGGTACAGATGGCCGTACAGGATGAAGACAAGACCGCTTTCCGCACACCAACAGGGCTATACTGTTATACCAAAATGCCTTTTGGTTTAAAAAATGCGGGCGCGACTTATCAGAGGCTCATGAATGAAACTTTCCACGACGCCATCGGCAAGTATATAGAAGTGTATATGGACGATCTGGTTATTATGAGCAAAGAGGAGAGTACAATGTTGCTGAACATCCAAAAGACGTTCGACACCTTGCGCGGAGTCAGCATCAAGTTAAACCCAGCGAAATGCTCTTTCGGCATGGAAGAGGGGAAATTCCTGGGTTTCATTGTCACGAAAGATGGCTTCAAGGTGAACCCTGACAAGATACAGGCAATAGAACGCATGCCGTCACCTTCAACGATCAAGGAGATGCAAAAATTGGCAGGACGGTTGGCAGCGCTCAACCGCTTCCTGGCCAATCACGCAGCTAAATCATTTCCGTTTATAAAAACTCTCCGTAACTGCATGAAGAAGAGCCAATTTCAGTGGACTCCGGAAGCCGAAATCGCATTCCGCGAGATGAAAGACTGCCTCATCAAGCTGCCAACATTAACTGCACCAGTCAAGGGCGAACCCCTGGTACTGTACTTATCAGCCTCCGACAGAGCAGTAGGAGCAGTGTTGCTCGTAGATCGACAGGGTGTCCAGACGCCAGTCTATTATGTATCACGAACTCTAACCGACCCAGAAACCCGGTACGCAATCATGGAAAAACTAGTACTCGCACTGATCCATGCATCAAGAAGGCTGCGCAGGTACTTTGCCAACCACGTCATTCACGTGCTAACAAACTACAATATTGGCAACATACTCGCAAGGCCAGAGATTTCAGGGAGACTAGCAAAATGGGCGATAGAGCTCGGGGGTCATAACGTAGTGTTCAGACCAAGACCGGCGATCAAGGGCCAAGTACTTGCAGATTTCATGACAGAGGTACCGGATGACAAAGATCGAGAATGCAAGGCGACGGAAAAAGCCGAGAAGCAGCAAGTGGAAGAACCATGGCTACTGTACACAGATGGTGCGTCTAACGAGGATGGCGCAGGTGCTGGTCTCCGGCTGGTGAGCCCTGACAAACATGAGTTCACCTACGCCATACGCCTGGATTTTAAAAGAACAAACAACAAAGCTGAATACGAAGCCTTCCTCGCTGGTTTAAGGTTGGCAATCAAAATGGGAGTACGACACATCGAAGCGCATGTGGATTCCATGTTGGTGGCAGGTCAAATCAACGGGCAATATGAAGCCAAGGGAGATACAATAGCACTTTACCTGAGTCAAGCAAAGACGCTGCTACAGACATTCTATTCCTACAAAGTGCACCACATTAATAGAAGCGAGAACAAGCCAGCAGACGCGCTGAGTAAACTCGCCTCTACAAGCTTCCAGCACCTAGCAAAGGATGTACGCATAGAAGTTTTGAGCAATCCGTCAGTGCCACTACGAGAAGTAAGCGTCGTTCAACTAGGGACAACGTCTTGGATGACTCCGATAATCACATACCTCCAATCTGGAATACTCCCGGAGAACAAGGCAGAAGCAAGGAAAATTCAGTACAAATCCGAACATTACCAGATGGCTGATGGGATCTTGTACAGAAAATCATACCTCGGGCTTTTGTTAAGGTGTGTTGATCCCGAAGACGCACGCTATTTGATCAGAGAGGTGCACGAGGGAATCTGTGGTATACATGCCGGACCAAGAATGGTGTTAGCAAAAGTCATGAATGCGGGATACTACTGGCCCGGAATGCATTTGGATGCGGTCAAAGAATTGAGAAAATGTAGCGGATGCCAAAGACACGCGCCCAAAACAATGCGCCCAAAGAATGAATTGGTACCAGTCACAACGGCGTGGCCCTTTCAACAATGGGGAATAGACATGGTCGGACCTTTTCCCGAAGCCCCAGGAGCTGTCAAATTCATAATAGTCGCAGTCGACTATTTCACCAAATGGGTAGAGGCAAAGGCCCTCGCGTCCACCACAGCCGCCGTTGTCAAAAAATTCATTTGAGAACAAATCATATGTCGTTTTGGACTACCCCTCAAGATAATCACCGACAACGGAACCAACTTTGCCGAGGACAACCTTCAACAGTGGTTCAAGGAATTACACATCGAGCACACTTTCTCCTCGGTCGCGCACCCGCAGGGGAATGGTCAAAGTCGAGGCCGTCAACAAGAGTATTGTCGACGGAATCAAGGCAAGACTGGGAGAAAAAAGAAGAGGTTGGGTAGACGAACTGCCCAGTATCTTGTGGGCTCACAGGACGATGCCCAAGACAAGCAACAGAGAAACACCGTTTAGCTTGGTTTATGGGTCGGAGGCAGTAATTCCAGTAGAGATAGGATTGCCGTCACCCCGAATGCTCTCAATGAACATGATCAACAATGAAGAAGAGAGAAGGATCGACCTTGACCTCCTCGAAGAACGGAGAGAAATGGCGGCAATCAATGAAGCAAAGTACCAAACAAAGCTGGAAAAATATTACAACTCTAAAGTCCGAGTCTGCACCTTCAACCCGGGAGAATACGTCCTCAGAGACAACGAAGCCTTAAATGCAGAAAAACCCGGGAAGTTGGCCCCCAAGTGGGAAGGTCCATATGTCATCGACACCGTGCTCGGAAAAGGAGCCTACAAGCTGCGCATCATCGACAACAGGGAGGTTCCTCGCACATGGAACGCCCAACAGCTGAGAAAGTGTTACCTGTGAAGAAAACTCTTGTAATTGCAATGGCCAAGTCGCCAACACATTTATAGTAATACAACAAGTGTTTGGTTATCTTTCTATCATGCAAATTTCTTTGTCACAACTGCATATATTACTTTGGGCATACACGAAAACATCAACGGCTCGACCATTAGGAAACGTTGTAGACCTCCAAGGCCTGTTGCCAACAAGTGCACAGCCGGGTCAGACACACAACCAAAGCCTAACAAACGCCTAACAAATACTTCGTGCCCACATAAACACGAAAACATCGAACACGGGACAAACAAACATTGTAAGCACCCCCAAGGCTGAGAACAGCCGGGTCTACACAATAACCTGTAACTCGATCACTTCGTATTCACGATCCAACCTGCGCACGAATACGACAGAATAAAACGTTGTAATAAACACAACACAACCTGTCAGCGCCATCATTCATTCGTGATACCTGAATCAAAGTAATTACACATGCACATATTATGACGATAACAAAATTCGCAACTATTAGCATAACAAATGTCAAAGCATCGCCAAATATCCACAAACATAACAAGAAAGTTAAAATTGTTTATCGAATTGTCAAGTACAGGACCAACCAAGGTCATACGCGGCGCGCAGGCCGGAGTCCCTCATTCGGGATGACTAGGTCCAGCACCCCCGGCCGCACCGACCTCATCACCAAGAGCCTTCTTAAGCAAGGCAACCCCATCAGATTTTCGTGCCAATTTCTTCGCAGCCTTAACCACCGCAAACTCCAAAGACGAAAACTCCTGTCTTTTCTCAGCATAGGCTGCACCACAATCCTCCTTCCATAACTCAAAGCGATGCTCCTTCTCCTTATTAACCGCCGCAGCTCTACCTTCGTTGTACCCATCCTTACGCCCGCTGTTGTAACCAGCTTACCCCAGCTCAAACATATAATTGGCAAGCTCATGAGAGTTGACAATGCGATCAGCAATCTGCAAGACACACACAAATAATCAATTGGTTATGGTTAAGTAACCAAAAATTAACCGAAAACTGATATAATCGACATAATCAATTGGTTATGGTTAAGTAAATATGATGAACCGAGCATTCAGTTATTGTTACGGTTAATGCAGTATCTCCGTTAACAGACTTTAAGCGAAACCTAACCGAACCTTGTATGTTTGTGATTTTCTGCAATAATATATTGTTGTTGTGTACACACCATATAATCACGTTGCTGCTACAGAGATATACGATATGTGTTTGCTTGCCAGTTAATCATAATCAGGAAGCAATCAATAAATGTTGTGTTAGAGGCTTTGCTACTATATGGGGATTTGTCCCAAAAGGATTTCCTGCAATTTGTGCATAACTGTCATGGGTTCTTCGACATTGATTATGTCAACGTGATAACCAGCTATGCACACCATCTGTTTGATGAAATGCTTCAATGAAACCCACTTCTATGAGAGATGAAGTATGGTTTATATTGTTTTGAACCTGTTTAAAATCTGCAAAATGCCAATTAAGCAACAATGTAAAATATGTTGGGTTAATCTTGATTAAGTCATAGCTGGCTCATCGAAACGGGTCGAAACCGGGTTTCGCATGAATGGGTCAGAAGGTTGTTGAAGAATGGGTCTTGGTTGACCGGAAAAGAAGGAGTTGAACGTGGGAATATTAACGTTAATGGTGACTGATTTTATGGTTTTATAGTTTTTTATTATTATAAATAGGGGATAGTATTATTTTATTTTATGTACTCTCAATTTTTCAACAGCAAGTTTAGAAAACATTTCATTCTCTTCGTGAATTGTATTGTGTTTTTTTTGAGTGTGTGTTGTTGAGTGGGGCCTGAAACCAACATTTGGTATCAGAGCGAAGGTTTAACGAGGTCCGTTTTGAGAGTCGGTGGCGAGAAAGAGTGCAGCCCTTTCCGCTGCAGGGCAAAACGCAGCAGTAGGAGGAACCGAGAGGAAGACCGTGAGGCTATTTTTGATAGTCGAAACAACAAAGTCGAGCAAGACAGGCGGTAGCCTTGGCTGCTGTCGCCGGAAGCAAGTGAAGCACACCACCAAGCCGGTGATTGTTGAAAGAAAGCAAAAAGACCGAAGAAAGATACCGCATCGGAAAAATTAAACCGGTGAAAGGAAGACCGTTGACTCGCCGGAAGAAAGAAAGCATCGGCGATTGCAAGAAAAGGAGAATTGACCTGTTAAAGGCCGAACGGGGTGACCGAGACCGACAGTTCTCCTTGCCGGAGAGAAAGACCGAAACCGGATTTTTACCGGAAGAAAGTTCAGACCGAAAGTGTGAACCAAAGACCGAGACCGAAGGGGTTCACAGCAGACCGAAAGAAAGAAAGAAGGCTGATCGAGATCAGCAAGAACAAATAAGATAACAGGGCGTCGTAAGAAGGAAGAAAGAAAGAGTGGCGTCCATAGCAAAAAAAAAAAAAGAAAGAAAGAAAGTAGCAGATATCGACTGGTAATTTCATTCGATCGGTAGCAAGAAAGAATCGAACCTTAGTAGTTCGTATAGCAAGAGCAAGAGCGAACTTTTGACAGCAAGTTCGCCAGAAAGATGGTTGGAAGCAAGCAAGTAAGAACGGATTTGAATCCAGCAAGAAAGTAGCAAGTTTAGTAAGATAACCGTTTCCGGTTAAAGCAAGATAAGAAAGAACAAGTGCAAGTGGTTGAACCGACATCAAGATTACGGGGGTGAATGTTGGGTTAATCTTGATTAAGTCATAGCTGGCTCATCGAAACGGGTCGAAACCGGGTTTCGCATGAATGGGTCAGAAGGTTGTTGAAGAATGGGTCTTGGTTGACCGGAAAAGAAGGAGTTGAACGTGGGAATATTAACGTTATTTTATGGTTTTATAGTTGTTTATTATTATAAATAGGGGATAGTACTATTTTATTTGATGTACTCTCAGTTTTTCAACAGCAAGTATAGAAAACATTTCATTCTCTTGGTGAATTGTATTGTGTTTTTTTTTAGTGTGTGTTGTTGAGTGGGGCCTGAAACCAACATTTCTAGCTTAACATGTATACCAGTCAAGAATATCTGTTTATTCAATGTCTTACAGTCACATATGCTTTTGTTTGATGTAGGGGTTTGTGGATTATAGCAGCAGCTACTTAGGACTTGTTTCTCAGCAAGGCGGTAAGTAAAGAAAATCTAGGACACTTGTAAATCGTCGGGTATCTTATATACAGCCTCAGTCAGCTTCTATGAACACATATTAGCATCATAATCACTTCATCAAACATCAGAATCAAACGAGTGGGTGTTAATTGAAGCCACTTCAGGGTTTTAAATACAAAATTTGTGTGTTCTGTTTATGCAGATCAGCAGCAAACATACAGTAAAAGAATAACTAAAATATTAAAAGCAACTGCAAATTTGAAATCTTCGGAAGGTCATTGTTTTAGCCTAATCTGTGGACATATATTTATCCCACAATCGAAATAAAACCGATACGTAAAAGAATAACTAAAATATTAAAGTAGATAAAGTAATGATTATACAAGTTTAAAAAAATCTCTTTCATTAATTTAAGAGGTAAATGTCATTTTAGTCTCTGTGGTTTATGTCATTTCGTCAGTTTAGTCCCAAGGTTTCATTTTTCACCTATGGGTCCAAAAAGTTTTCACCATTGCCATTTTAGGGTTAACTTCATCCATTTTTTCTGTTAACGGGAAGGACAATTCGGTCATTTTATATGGCTGAATTGCCCTTCTAGTTAACAAACTTACGTATAAAATGCACGAATTGCCATTCTCGTAAACAGAAAAAATGGATGAAGTTAACCAAGTGGACTAAAAAGGCAACGGTAAAACATTTTTGTACACACAGACGAAAAATGAAACATTTGGACTAAACTAGCAAAATGATCCAAATCACAGAGACTGAAATGACATTTAACTCTTAATTTAATTTAGCAAAGTATTTTAGATGTGGTTTGGGCTCAAAATAAAACAGAATACAATTTACTTTCCTGTGTAAAGGATCTATGAGTAGCCCAACTTGAAGTCCCATCTATTATTCATTTAACTTTGTTCTCATCCATATTTACCTGACTTGCTCAACACGTTTTTAGGCGCAAAAGCAAAGCGTGCATAAAATATCGTCTGAAATCTAACTAATGAGACGCTTAGTGAAGGTAAAAATTCGTTTATTCATGTGCAATTTTCAATATTAAATTAATTTATAATGATGCACACCACTTGTTTGATTAAATGCCTAAGTGAGTTCTTGGTTCCCATTTGAGTTTACTTTTCACTTGTTGTCTGTTAAATGGATTCATATATATTATCAAGTTTCACTTTGATATTGTATATAGCTCTTCTTAAATATGTCATGTTTTTTTATTATTTTGGTGCTTTCTATATCATGTAACGAGAACGATAATGAGATGGATTTACATGAATTCAAAGTTCAAAAGTAGGTTGTTGGACTTTCATAGGTCAAACAGATTTGATTGACCATAGAAGCTAAGTTTAATACCCTTTAATCATACTAACTTTTGGTGTTTTGATTTCCAGATGTGGTTAAGTATGAAGCAACAAATAATGTCCCGGATCTAATATTCACTAAACTTGGATTACAATATCATAAGAGCGATAATCACCCCTTTAAGAGTGCAATATTGTTACTGCTAAACTGGTGTGCAGATTATTTTATTTCATCAGATCAACCTTTTTTGATGTGATCTGCGATACTTTAGGAGAATTTACAGAAGGAAGTGATTTGGGTGTAAGTGGATTTCATTAGACATGAGCATCGTATACATAGCTTCACTATTTATAGCTCAACTATTGACTTGTTTGACCACCTACTAACCGACTTAACTACACTAACTCACTTAGCTACTACCTGAAATATAAACACATAACATTTTTTCATTCTCAAGTGTATGTAATTGTATACTGCAGTAGTAGTATATTGCATCAGTAGGTTAAAATCAATTGGAAATTAATCAGTTAACGTTAATAGCTGGGTCAGTATCTATTTTAGGAAGTCACTTGATATTTCGGGTTGGTCTTCATTGTTCGGTTAAGAAGAATGTTAGATGATTTCTGTCAAGCTCAAGAAGTTGAACCCAAGTGCTGTAATACCAGACTGATTAGTCACTCCAAAAGATAACAAAGTCACATATGTCACAGTTCCGGTTATGCTTTTGTTTTGATGAAATGCTTGAATGAAACCCACTTCTATGAGAAATGAAGTATGGTTTATATTGTTTTGAACCTGTTTAAAATCTGCAAAATGCCAATTAAGCAACAATGTAAAATAAGGTCTAGCATAACATGTATACCAGTCAAGAATGTCTGTTTATTCAATGTCTTACAGTCACATATGCGTTTGTTTGATGTAGGGGTTTGTGGATTATAGCAGCAGCTACTTAGGACTTGTTTCTCGGCAAGGCGGTAAGTAAAGAAAATCTAGGACACTTGTAAATCGTCGGGTATCTTATATACAGCCTCTGTCTGCTTCTATGAACACATATCAGCATCATAATCACTTCATCAAACATCAGAATCAAACGAGTGGGTGTTAATTGAAGCCACTTTAGGGACATCGTCGGTTATGAAACAGTACCGAGGGATGTTGTATAGGGCTGCCAAAACGGGTTAACACAAAAACAACCAAGAGCAAGTTTGAAGCAAGTGACTAAGAAAGAAGCAAGAGCAAGAAACAAGTCGGATCTTTGTGAACCGATCAAGAAAGAGAAGAAGCAAGAAAGAAAGTTATTTTTCACCAAGAAAGAAAGAAGAAACAGGTCAAGATTAAGGGAGGTGTCACGGCCCCAGCCCCG
This sequence comes from Helianthus tuberosus, assembly GCA_030545235.1. Classification (NCBI taxonomy): domain Eukaryota; kingdom Viridiplantae; phylum Streptophyta; class Magnoliopsida; order Asterales; family Asteraceae; genus Helianthus; species Helianthus tuberosus. The sequence continues at coordinate 879,361 of JARYGA010046138.1, forward strand.
GTTTGACCCGGTCAGGAGCCACGGGACAGGAACCCGTGGTATTAATTAATTGAGTTGACAGCGGAAGATTTTCACAGGATCTTTTAAAACTTGAAATGCCCGATTATTTTATTTAATAATTCGGGATAAACCCCGTGCTTTACAATAGAGGAATTTCACAAGTAAATTCCCTGATTTATAAAATATGTTTATTTATTTTAACTGAGCCACCTCTTCAAGCTGGTTTGTGCTCCGTAGCACGTTTCCTTGATTTACAGCATGTCGCCTGAAACATGTTTTAAAAATATTTTATCAGCGGGGAAATGCTGGCGAGTTATTCAAATTTGATAAAACGACACATGGTTATAAATTACAGCATAAGAGCGATTACAATGGCTTCTATCTTATTTTTATCTGGCGCCGTGTCACCTGGTGATGATGGTCATACCACTATTGGGTCTTTCCCCAAGTAGTGATGATTATCACCGTTAGGATTTATTAGCCTAACCGTGAGAAATTAGTAATGTGCACAATACCCCACTAGCTAGGGGTGTTCAAAACCGGATATCCGAATTTCGGATATCCGAAAATTTCGGATAGCCCATTTCACTATCCGAATCCGTATCCGAAAAATCGGATACGGATTCGGATATTCGATCGGATATCCAAAATTTTGAAAATTAAAACATTATATTCACTTGTAAGATCCTGAAAACCCAAAATAACAAATATAAGACCACAAAACATCATTTAAAGCATACAAAATTGCCAGATCTACACACGAACTGAATCAATAAAATTATAAGCAAACATACATCAAAGGGTAATGACCACAAGAAGCTTTTTGACATAAAAACAAACTAAATATTGCAGGTCAGTTCATGCATTTGATTAATAAATCCAGGTCTTATAAAAAACACACTATGTTGCTCAATTTATAATATTGAAATCAAATCATTCACCACAAAAATTAGGGATTTTTATCAATACAAAATAAAAACAGAAGAACACACAATCAAAGCCAAAAATCAACAACTTATTATCGCAACATAGTAGATGAAGAATGATTAGCGTCGCCGGCGAAAAACAATTAGGTTCGCAGAGTAGAGAGACGATTCACGATCAAAAGAGATTGTTGACCGGTGAGTGGCGACGATTTGAATGAAGAAATAAAGCTTGCAGATCTCCGGTTGCAGTCGTCCGTCGGAGGTGGACGGCGGCAGCAAAAGTGAAAAGGAAGGTGGGTTGTACATATACAGTGATGAATTGTGAAGGTAAAATGGTGTATACTGATTAGGGTTATTTTAAATAGGGTATATATATTTACTTAGATTAAATAATTAAAATATAACTATTTTAGTATTTCGGATATCAGATATCCGAAATATCCGAAAAATCTCAAAATTGGTATCCGAATCCGAATCCGAATTTTCGGATATCCGAAATTTCGGATAATTCGGATTCGGAATTTCGGATATTTCGGATTCGGTTTCGGATTCGGATTTTTTTGAACACCCCTACCACTAGCCAGTGATTCAAGATAACCACGATTTAATCCTTGTAATTATAACTTTTGAAAATGGAGTATTGTAAAATACTTTTTATAAAAGAGAATAACTCACATTGCAGATTTATATGGGCAGAGCTTAGCCTACTGATTAGCCTTGTAACCTAATTTAAATAACAATGCACACGAACTAGGTCAGTAACTAATACAGCATTTACGATAACTCACGAGATTAAAACCCTCACAACGAATGACAAAGTGCTATACTTAAACATCCGTCGAATTCACGACTAATGACAAAGTATGGCCCTAAGGTGGGCAACACTTAAACACCCATTGGATAGTTTCAATCGATCGGACATTGAATCGTAGCAGCGATCGAGTTAATACCCTGTATCCTAGCAGCACTTCGCTATTATAAAAGTAAATTTCGAATTTGAGCAGCCAAACTTCGTTTTTGTGAAATGTTTTCGACACCAGAGGACTGCTCGTAGCCCAAGCTATTTATAGGTGAAATTTGAGGTTCACGCGGCCCGCGTGAATCTTCTCTCGACCCTTACGCGGCCCGTGTGGCCACCTAGTCTACGTGTAGGTTTGATGTGTCACAAGTAGGTATGCCAGGTGGACAACACGTGGACCGGGAACGCTTATCCGGTCAACCCAAGTTTGACGCGGCCCGCGTAAGCTTCCCTTAAGGCTTACGCGGCCCGCCTGAAACCCCAAAACTTTGATTTCTTGATTTTTCATGCACGGTAGGGTTTCAGGGGTTTGGTTTTTCACTTATGGGTTAATTTTGGAACATTTTTGAAGGTCCTTACATCCTCCCTACCTTATTTAAAATCTCGTCCTCGAGATTCTTTGAAATAAGTGAGGATACTTTCGCTTCATCTCCGATTCTAGTTCCCAGGTGTATTCGGGTCCTCTTTTTGAATCCCGCTTGACTTTAACCAGCACTAGTCGCTTGTGTTTGAGAAACTTGACTTTTCTGTCTTCTATTTGTAATGGTTTCTCAACAAATTTTAGCTTTTCATTCACCTCTACATCTTGAAGAGGTACTACCAAGGATTCGTCAGATAGACATTTCTTGAGGTTGGATACATGAAATACGTCATGTACTCCAGCTAGCTCCTCTGGTAGTTGTAAGCGATAAGCAACTGGTCCTATTCGTTGAATAATTGGGAATGGTCCTACGTACCTTGGACTTAGTTTTCCCTTCTTTCCAAATCGAATTACTCCTTTCCAAGGAGAAACTTTCAATAGTACTTTGTCTCCAACTTGAAATTCTAACGGCTTGCGTCGATTGTCTGTATAACTTTTAAGGCGATCTCGAGCCGTCTTTAGTCTTTCCTTGACTTGAGTGATCTTATCGGTAGTTTCTTGTACTATTTCGGGACCTGATAATTGACTTTCTCCTATTTCTGCCCAACAAACTGGAGTTCGGCACTTTCGTCCATATAGTGCTTCGAATGGGGCAGCTTCTATGCTTGCATGATAACTATTGTTATAGGAGAATTCAATTAAAGGTAGGTGGTTATCCCAATTTCCACCAAAATCTATCACACATGCCCCGAGCATGTCTTCGAAGGTTTAAATCGTCCTTTCACTTTGTTCGTCTGTCTGAGGATGATATGCAGTACTTAGATTTAGTCGGGTTCCCATTGCTTCCTGGAAACTTGTCCAGAAATGGGAAGTGAAACGACTATCCCTATCCGATACAATGGAGAGTGGAACTCCATGTAAGGATACTACTTCATCTACATACAACTTTGCCAATCTTTCCATGCTAAATGTTTCTTTCATGGGTAGAAAATGAGCTGATTTGGTTAATCAATCCACAATTACCCAAATCGCGTCATTACCTTTTCTTGTTTTGGGTAACTTAGTAACAAAATCCATTGTTATAAGTTCCCATTTCCATACAGGAATTTCTAATTGTTGTAGTAGACCTGAAGGTTTCTGGTGTTCTGCCTTAACTTGTGAACAAGTAAGACATTTAGAAACATATCTAGCTATGTCCTTTTTCATTCCTATCCACCAGAAATTATTCCTTAAATCTTGGTACATTTTATTGTTACCAGGATGCATGGTATACCTAGATTTATGGGCTTCTTCTAAAATCTTATTTCTTAGTTCTCCCTGCTTAGGTACCCAAATTCTTTTCGTATGGAATCTCCAAATTCCATCACTTCCTTGTTCTAATTCTTTTATTTTTCCTTTCATTCCTTCAGCATCATCTTTGATTGCTGTTTCTTGAATGTTTTTCAGTTGCTCCATTAAATCTAACTGTAGATTTAATCTAAGAGCAAGAACTCGCTTTTGCTTTTCATGATACTTACGACTTAAAGCATCAGCAACTACGTTTGCTTTTCCTTCGTGATATTGAATATCACAGTCGTAGTCACTTATGATTTCCATCTATCTCCTTTGCCTCATGTTTAATTCTTTTTGCCCAAATATGTATCTTAAACTTTTATGATCTGTATAAACAGTAAACTTACTTCCATACAGATAATGTCTCCAAATCTTAAGGGCAAAAATTATGGCTCCTAGTTCTAGGTCATGAGTCATATAGTTTTCCTCGTGCCTTTTCAATTGTCTGGAGGCATACGCAATTACCTTTTTGCCTTGCATTAGCACACATCCTAATCCTAGCTTAGAAGCATCACAGTAAACTTCAAAATCTTCTGTTCCTTCTGGCAAGGCTAAAATTGGGGCATTTGTTAACTTTTGCTTTAAAATCCTAAAAGCCTCTTCTTGCCTAGGTCCCCATTCAAAATTAACTGCTTTACAGGTTAGCTTAGTTAATGGTACAGCTATTTTGGAAAAATCCTTAATAAATCGTCTATAGTAACCAGCTAATCCTAGAAAGCTTCTAATTTCCATAGCTGATTGCGGGACCTTCCATTTGGTGATTGCTTCTATTTTGGAGGGATCTACGTGAATTCCTTCGTGATTCACCATGTGTCCTAAAAATTGCACTTCCTGTAGCCAAAATTCACACTTCGAGAATTTGACGTAAAGTTTCTCTTTTCTTTACAAAGTTAAGAGTGCATGCAAGTGCTCACAATGCTCCTCCTGGATTTTGGAATAAATAAGTATATCGTCGATGAAGACAATTACGAATTTATCCAGATACGGTTTACAGATTCTATTCATCATGTCCATAAATGCTACTGGAGCATTTGTTAACCCAAAGGGCATGACTGTAAACTCGTAATGACCATACCTAGTTCTGAAAGCAGTTTTAGGTATGTCTTCTTCTTGTACCTTCAATTTATGATATCCATAGCGTAAGTCTATTTTAGAAAAATATCTAGCTCCTTGAAGTTGATCGAATAGATCATCAATCCTAGGTAATGGGTATCGATTCTTAATTGTAACCTTATTTAATTCCCTATAATCGATACACATTCTCATTGACCCATCTTTCTTCTTTACAAACAACACTGGAGCTTCCCACGAAGATGAACTAGGTTGTATGAATCCTTTACTTAATAATTCATCTAATTGCTTTTTCAATTCTAGCATTTCGATGGGTGCTAACCGATAAGGTGCCTTGGCTATCGGTGTAGTTCCAGGAATGAGATGAATTCTAAATTCAACTTCCCTATTGGCTGGTAATCCAGGTAGTTCTTCCGGAAAGACATCCGGGTATTCTGATACTACCGGAATTTCTTTAAGTTCTTTACCTTTAGTGTTAATGATTACTGAAATCATATACACCACTTCTTGTTTTCTTGAATAACTGGCCAACTTCATTACTGAAATGAATTTCAGTGGCTTACGTGGCTGATCTCCTGTAATCACCACTAATTCTCCTGTAGGTGTATGAATTTCTATGGAATTCTTATCACAAAGAATTCGAGCATGATTGGCTACCAACCAATCCATTCCTAATACAACGTCGAATCCTGCTAAATCCATAGGTAATAGGTTTGCAGAAAATTTATGACCTAAGAGTTCTATTTTTATATCTTAGAAAACCTTGTCTATGTTAACAGAATTCCCATCTGCCATTTCAACTGTAAAAATCTGTCTAAGGTTGGTTAAGGGTAAGTTAAGAGCTTGGCAGAATGAAGTATTTATAAAACTTTGGTTTGCACCAGAGTCAAATAATAGTTTTGCATAGACGTTGTGAACTAAGAACGTACCAGCTATCACGTCAGGAATTAGTTCTGCTTCCTGAGTAGTCAACTGGAAGGCTCTAGCATTTTTCTTGGTAACTCTTTGTGCTGGTTTGGCTTTGTTATCAGCTGGTTTGGCCAATTTTGGACAGTATGGCCTAAAATGTCCAGCTTCTCTGCAGTTGTATCAGACTGTTGCTTTCTTCTTCCTGCAATCTTCTTCTTGATGCCCCAGAATTTTGCAGAAATTGCAATATCCTTTGCATCTTCCAAAATGCTTCCTTTTACAGGTATTGCAAAATGGGACAGTGGAAGATTGCCCAGTTCCCTTTCTCTTGAAATTACTACGGTTACCCATACGGAATCCCTGGGTAATCTTTTGGGCCACTTCCTTCTTCCGGGTTTCTTCTCTTGTGCGTACCAGCCCGTCGGTTAGGGTGTTGGCTAATTCCACTGCATCGTCAATCATGCGAGGTCTCGCAGCTTTAACGATTCACGGATTCACCAATCAATCGCCATATATAGCGGGAAATAAGTACCGGTTCTGGCGAAGCCAGGGTAGGCACTACTTTCGCATACTCGAAGAATGTTGAAGTATACCCTCGACAGTCTACATCCACCATCCGGTGGTTTAGAAATTTATTTTCCATTTGTTTTTTCTCATATTCGGGACAAAATTTTCACTCCATCAGACTTTTAAATTCTTCCCAATTCATGGCATAGGCCACGTTTCTTCCTTTGGCTTGAAGTACCGTATTCCACCATTCTAGCGCCCCATCTTTGAAAAGATGCGACGCATACATGACCTTGTCATCCTCGGCACATTTACTTATTGTAATGACTGCTTCGGTTTTCTCTAACCAACGCAGTGCAGCAGTTGCTCCTTCGTTACCTGCAAACTCAGCCGGTTTACAGGCAAGAAACTCCTTGTAAGTGCAACCAGACGTTGCAGCTTTCATTCTGTTAAGGAGTGGAGCTTGCATCCCATCGTTGTTGTTATTAGTATGGTTGCCGCCTCCGTTTACACTATTACTGAAATTATCACCATGTGTACGTTTGCTAGGAATAATTTGTTGAGGTTCAATTGGATTTCGGGCAGCAACAAGGATTGCTGGAATAGCGTTGGCTATTCCCTGAGCAACGATATTCTCGATATCTTGCCTATTCAGAAATTGATCTTCATTGCTTTGCCAAGATTGATTAACTTCATTATCGGGTTCATTACCAGCGTGTGCAATCTGGTAATTAATTTAGATAAGTAATTTAGCATAAAATAATTAACAATCAAATAAAATATTTGCACATAATTATAAAGCATGTATAGTCAAAATTGTCGATTTCTCAACTTGCATTTTTATATATTATATTATGCATCCGTACACACTCGTTATTTTACAAAAGTTTTATTTTTAGGTTATTTCACAAGATTATATTTTATTACTATTATTATTATACAACCACAATCATGCCGTCACACCATCCTCATCAGCTGTTATCTTAGAAGCGACGTTCCCTCTCGTCGTACTTCCAGGAGATCTGTTCTCCTATCTCTCGGATTCTATTCCCTGCATCCATCAGCTCCTCGCCAAAATGGCGGAGTTTAGGCAGGTTCTCATTACTCATTGGTGGGTTTGGTGCAGGTTCTGGGTCGAACTGGGGGGAAAAGGTGTAGGGATTATTGAGGAGGTTTTGAAACTGCCAGTCGTTGGTCCACCATTCTTCCATTTCTCCTAGAGGTCGGGTATTGACAAGGGGATCTGGGATGGCTGGTTCCAAGTTTATTGGAAGTTGGGTTTCAGCAGGATAAGTGAAAAGGTTTTCATTGACAGGTTTAAGGGTATCACAGCTTGCCAGTATGAAATCTAGCTCTTCCTGCAACGTCATTTCCTTGGCTTGCTTGGAGCTTTCTCCAATCTCTTGCTTGGAGCTTTCTCCAATTTCTATTCCTTTCCCTTTATCTATTAGATCCTCCGTCTTGGCAATTTTCCGTGTTACTGGTTTCCTTCTGCGCACACGCCTCCAGCCCACAATTCTTCTCTTTTTCTTTGGCTTGGGTTTCTCTGGTGGCTGAGCTCGAAATTCCATAGGTTCCTCAATGTCGGCAAAATAACCAGTAAAGTCTTTTGGAAACTTCAATATTAACAGGATAGAGATTGAGATTCTCAAGAGCTTCAGATAATTCATTAATGCTGTTTAGCATTTATGAAGAAAAACAAAATTCTAGGTTAAAATTTTCACAGAATCACAGAATGGAAAGCAGGAAATTTAATGTTAATTACGAATATCTAATGAACCATTTTATTGAAACAAAATATTTGTAATTTATTTTGTAGTACAAATAAAATTTGAAATATACTAGTGGTTATTTATTATTTTAAAGTTTTTGACTTTTGGATAATATGGGTGCTAATACTGGGTCGAGGTGTTGGTAGTTTAAAGATTAACATTTGCTGCTACAGTGGCTAACATGTAAAGATTTGCCCATTGTTCATCTAACTTATCTTCCCATGGTAGGTTATTGCTTGTTCCCTGAGTCTCTTTAATTATCACTTCTTTTGTTTGAAACTTCCTTATTTTCTCTTGACTTTTTCTAATAATCAAACTTCTTTTACTAGGGGTAAGTGGTTTCTCATACTGTGCCTTACGAAAAAATATTCCCTCCTCGGTATCTACTGAGTATTTTGAGGAATTTGATTGGGATGAGGATCCCTTATCCTTTGGCACACTATCTAGATGACAATAGATGTCCGAAAGTCTTTGTTTACCCATACTGTAACTAACAAGTAGCCAGTCAATAAAAACACATAATCACGAAATGGTAATCAGGAAAATTAAGTATATTTAAATACTTAATAGGCTTAAATCAGTGGCTTTGATACCACCTTTTCCTGTCACGGCCCGAGCCCCGGTTTGACCCGGTCAAGAGCCGCGGGACAGGAACCCGTTGTATTAATTAATTGAGTTGACAGCGGAAGATTTTCACAGGATCTTTTAAAACTTGAAATGCCCGATTATTTTATTTAATAATTCGGGATAAACCCCGTGCTTTACAATATAGGAATTTCACAAGTAAATTCCCTGATTTATAAAACATGTTTATTTATTTTAACTGAGCCACCTCTTCAAGCTGGTTAGTGCTCCGTAGCACGTTTCCTTGATTTACAGCAGGTCGCCTGAAACATGTTTTAAAAATATTTTATCAGCGGGGAAATGCTGGCGAGTTATTCAAATTTGATAAAACGACACATGGTTATAAATTACAGCATAAGAGCGATTACAATGGCTTCTATCTTATTTTTATCTGGCGCCGTGTCACCTGGTGACGATGGTCATACCACTATTGGGTCTTTCCCCAAGTAGTGATGATTATCACTGTTAGGATTTATTAGCCTAACCGTGAGAAATTAGTAATGTGCACAATACCCCACTAGCCACGACTTAATCCCTGTAATTATAACCACGACTTAATCCCTGTAATTATAACCACGATACCCCAATATAACCACGACTTAATCCCTGTAATTATAACTTTTGAAAATGGAGTATTGTAAAATATTTTTTATAAAAGAGAATAACTCACATTGCAGATTTATATGGACATAGCTTAGCCTACTGATTAGCCTTGTAACCTAATTTAAATAACAATGCACACGAACTAGGTCAGTAACTAATACAGCATTTACGATAACTCACGAGATTAAAACCCTCACAACGAATGACAAAGTGCTATACTTAAACATCCGTCGAATTCACGACTAATGACAAAGTATGGCCTTAAGGTGGGCAGCACTTAAACATCCATTGGATAGTTTCAATCGATCGGACATTGAATCGTAGCAGCGATCGAGTTAATACCCTGTATCCTAGCAGCACTTCGCTATTATAAAAGTAAATTTCGAATTTGAGCAGCCAAACTTCGTTTTTGTGAAATGTTTTCGACACCAGAGGACTGCTCGTAGCCCAAGCTATTTATAGGTGAAATTTGAGGTCCACGCGGCCCGCGTGAACCTTCTCTCGACCCTTACGCGGCCTGCGTGGCCACCTAGTCTACGTGTAGGTTTGATGTGTCACAAGTAGGTATGCCAGGTGGACAACACGTGGACCGGGAACGCTTATCCGGTCAACCCAAGTTTGACGCGGCCCGCGTAAGCTTCCCTTAAGGCTTACGTGGCCCGCCTGAAACCCCAAAACTTTGATTTCTTGATTTTTCATGCACGGTAGGGTTTCAGGGGTCCGGGTTTTCACTTATGGGTTAATTTTGGAACATTTTTGAAGGTCCTTACAGGAGGTGAGTTTAGGGTTAATCTTAACAGGTTCTAAGCAGGTCATGGATACGGGTCAAAAGTGGATATTGGTCAGCAGGAAGTTTGCTTATTAAGTTACATATTTATTAGTGATTTTAAGTAGTCGTGTGTAGGTTTAGTGGGTCAAGAAAACGCGGCATAAATGTAGGAGTTTTAGGAGATAATGTGTTACATGGTTAGCTTGTTTAGAGTCTATTTAATGTAAATTTGCAATGAATGAAATGTGTGTGTTTTGAAGCAGTAATAATTTCATTTTTAGTGAGGTTTTGATTTTGAGTGTTTGAAGCTTGAGACCATTGAAGCATGTTGCTGTTTGTGTGATGTTTTTACAAGGACCGTTCAACCTTTTGAAGACAGATCATTTATATTCGTGAGATGAACTTAACGATCTAAACTATGCACGACCTGATCAATAAACTATGTTAAATATTTTATTATTAAGTCACTTCTAAGTTATGGCATGTTTATGTTTGAGATTGGTATTCAAACTGATTTTGCAATGCACATTTTGTGCTCTATAATATTCTGCATGATACTTGTGGATTTGTAATATAAGAAGTCATAACTTGAAAGAATTCATCATGTGTCAAGTTGATATCTAGTTTTGGCTTTGAAATTTGTAGTTGCTGTTTTGCACTTGGAGGAAGTTGCACCGTCTTTAGTGCTTCTTTGGATTATATAAAAAACGTCTGTGATCGTGCTTTCTACTTTGATTGTGTTCAGGAAGCAATATTGGTGAAACAAAGTCATCTTTTATCACCCCTTTCCTCACAAAGGGCACTTTACTGGATTCCTCTTTCAAATCAACTATGTTTCTAAGATTCTTTTTGAATTTAGAGCAACAACCTGCTCCTCCATTGTGAGGCGTTCTCTCACATACATTAGGGTCTCGACGGAAAACACATGGGACCCTGGTAGGAAGTGAGGAAGATAACTGCTCTATCCAACTCAACCTTAATGTTTTCAAGATCAAGAATCATCTTATTGAACTTGTTGAGCTGACGCCACCTGAAAGGGGTATAAATGCTTCTTGAGATATATTATACCGGAAAGAAACTTGGCATTGTGCAAGCTTTCAAGCTTTGCTCAATGTTCAAACACTGGTTGTAGTTTTCGCATTCATCATTTCTCTATGACCTTAATCATCAAGACTAAAAATGATGGCACTTTTTCCAAGATTTCTGACTTTCTCCATCAGGGAAGTTGTCAAATCAATTTAACCTAAAATCATTCTTGTCATAAAAATTTTCCAAATCGTTAGTCAGGTGTTTTTGTGCGAATGTGTTTTCATAATCTATGTAAATTTAAATAAAAAATACCTCTGTATACTTTTTTTAGAACAACAAAAACCCACCCACTAAATATACTCCTAAATTTTACACCAATATTCAACACTTCTTGATACCATTAAACTAGTGTTGGTTGCTTTAACCGATAAAAATGAATTGGCATAACATGGAATTAAATTTCAAGAACTTAAAAGTGTTTAAGAAAATTAAACAAGACCAATTAAATCTATTAACCACTAATCCATATGTAATATATTATTTATCTTTTTTAAAGACCAAAACAAACATATATATTTGAAAAAAGCACTTCATTGTGGGATGACCGGATCATTTTCCCAATTTGGACTTATTTATTCGAGTAAAGTACTATGTATAAAATAGCAAAAGCGAAACAAAATCAATCACGACGATTTTGGCAATGGGTGAGATAGCGTGATTGGTGAGGTCGAAGACTAAAATTATATTGGTTTCATACTTTATTTGTAGTTTTGTAGAAAGGCTAAACTTGTTGATTAAAGTTTCCTTCAACAAGTTATTTTCAATAATTATATTGGTTTCATACTTTATTTCTAGTATTGTAGAAAGGCTAAGCTTGATGATTATAGTTTTCAACGAGTTATTTTCACTAAAGAGGAGGGCTCAATACATATTATACATTCTTATGTTCCTCTTAATTTGTAACTGCTTTTAGATGCATATTAGTCCTTAGATCAAGTTCAACTGTTTGGGTTATATGGTTTGAACGTAATGTTTAATATTTAGCAATAGAAGATGTCCCATGTATATCTTTTCATTTTGAATTTTCTATAATTCAAGTTGTGTAAATTATAAATTATGTAAATTTAAAATTTATTTCAAAATCATTATGTTATCTTTTAAATTTCAAAAAAAGAAACTGAATTTTTTTTATTATGGGCTGCTTTAAGCAATTTTGTCATATGCATATTTTTTACTTACGTAAGATATTTGTTTATATAATTTATAGAAAGCTTCTAGAAGCAGAGGTTGCAGGACTGTTATGCATTCCTTCTATTTCTCACTCATAGCAGTTAGGGGTTGTTTGTCAACTTCTGAATGGTTAAGTGCTGAACCAGTAAGATGTCTGAACCATTAAGAGCCAATATAATACTTAACCGTTTAGAGGCAAATATCTAACCAATTCAGATTAGAGATCTTAACCATTCAAACTCAGTATGATGTTTAACCATTCAGACATTTGCTCATGAAACAAACATTCTGAATAATTAAGTGCTGAACCAGTAAAGTTCGTTTGAACCATTAAGAGACCCCTAAAGGTAAACAAACAGCCCCTAATCTCCACCTCTTGTTTGTTTATGAGATGTAAAACTAAATCCTCATTCTCTCCTGCCCTAACCTTCGATGGTTTTAATTTTCTTCTCCACCCAATGATATCTCGCGACCACCAACTAGAATGAAACCTGCATTCACTGCTGTCGCAATATCTCAACATGGGGCTAATCCCTTTCATACAATTTCTGGTTGGATTTTAATCTCATCTTCGTTCATAACTACATTTATTTCTTTTATCACTCGGCGTTCAAGAATTTCAGCGTTCTCTCTTGAAATCAAGGTATGATGTATGATGATTGTTGTAAAGTGTTTGTGAATTTCATCTTCTATTCAGTTCAACATCTCATTGAATTTGTATACGAACCTTAAATTCGATCTTATGTACGTGTGTTCAAGATTTTTTGCTCTTTTGTACCCTTTGTAAATGCCAATTTGATGTAATTCTAATTATTTCATATGAGTTGGTGTTTAGAAAGTGATTACCCAGCATTAGATAATCAGTTGTAAACTAATGAAATGTCCAGGAAATAGTGTTTGAATCTGTATTTTGCTGCTTGATATTGGTATATTCACTTTTGTCATCGTTAATTGTCGTGAAATTCAGATTATTGAAGGAATGGTAGAGAAAATAAACTTAGAATGATGTACAACTAGTATGAAACCAAGTATTGAAAAAAGATCACCAGACCTCTATATAACTATTTTGAAAGTGATTATGGGCTTATTGCATCTTTAACGCACTATAATTACTTTTTGGCATTTGGATAACCTGCTTCTTTGACCCGTAAATTGCCGCCATGATTTTCTGATGTTCTGCTACACTTTTTGTGTGGTTAATGATACTTTTTTTCACTTTTACATTCTACATTTTCATTATTATGGTAATTTTAATAATATCTTGTGCAGTTATTTGCGTAAGATACTATCAAGAAAAGGTTGACTCCTAAACTCAGAGAAAAGTCAAAGCTTCGTATACCTGAGTCATGAATTGCAGGTGTGTTGTTGCTCGAATGAGCTTCACCATATGTGCTTACCTGAGTCATACCTAAGTCAAAACCCGACTCACGGTCTAGGTAAAAAAGTTGACCTTTTTTATTTACAAATGAAATAACTTTCATCTAGAGGTGGAAATTTAGACCGTTTACTCGCAAATTGGTGGTTTGAGTTGTCTTTTATCAGAAATTGGGGGCTTGAGTTGTGATTTATCGCAAATTAGTGGTTTGAACAGCCTGAAAGTTGGCCAAAAGTTTATTTTTTATATATACAATCTTTTATTTTTTATATATACAATCTTTTAATTCATTTCCTTAATAAATATTGATACTATTATCATAATAATATCCTTTTTTTTGTAATCACAACCAACCATAATGTAAGGGGCTTATGACCATTATGTCAAAACCTATAGACTTCTGCTTAATTAGCACATAAGTCCCGCAATATTATTCTTGCATGAGTAAATTCTTTAAACTTTAAATCTTAATTGCCCTAATAACTATACAAAAAGTGCTTTTTATTATGATAATTTTAATAACATCTTGTGCAGTTATTTGCGTAAGATACTATCAAGAAAAGGTTGACTCCTAAACTCAGAGAAAAGTCAAAGCTTCGTATACCTGAGTCATGAATTGCAGGTGTGTTGTTGCTCGAATGAGCTTCACCATATGTGCTTACCTGAGTCATACCTAAGTCAAAACCCGACTCACGGTCTAGGTAAAAAAGTTGACCTTTTTTATTTACAAATGAAATAACTTTCATCTAGAGGTGGAAATTTAGACCGTTTACTCGCAAATTGGTGGTTTGAGTTGTCTTTTATCAGAAATTGGGGGCTTGAGTTGTGATTTATCGCAAATTAGTGGTTTGAACAGCCTGAAAGTTGGCCAAAAGTTTATTTTTTATATATACAATCTTTTATTTTTTATATATACAATCTTTTAATTCATTTCCTTAATAAATATTGATACTATTATCATAATAATATCCTTTTTTTTGTAATCACAACCAACCATAATGTAAGGGGCTTATGACCATTATGTCAAAACCTATAGACTTCTGCTTAATTAGCACATAAGTCCCGCAATATTATTCTTGCATGAGTAAATTCTTTAAACTTTAAATCTTAATTGCCCTAATAACTATACAAAAAGTGCTTTTTATTGTAAATGTCCTGACTCGCCTATCTGGTCACCTTGTGTTTTTTTCAGAGGGGCATGTACAACAATCTTGTAGACGCTTTTTTAAAGATTGTAAAGGAAGAGGGGCCTGCAGAATTCTAATAGGGCCTCTCACCAAGTTTATTTTAGGTCTGCTGTATGCTGCTACAAACTATTTTGCATATGATACATTTCGGAAGGCTTAAAAAAAGATAAAGTTGGCAATATTGCAACTTTGTTAATCGGTTCAGCAGGTAGAGCAATTTCAAGTAGTGCCACTTTCACGCTTGATGTGGTCTGTGGTCAAAAACATATGCAAGCAGGAGTTGTAAACGGGCGGGACTATGATAAAACAAAATCCAATTTCCTTTTGTGGGTAAAGGATCTATGGGCAGCCCAACATGAAGGCCCATCTATTATTCATTTTAACTTTTATTCTGATCCATTTCAGTTACTTGACTGGCTCTACATGTTTTTATGCCCAATAGCAAGGCGTGCGTAACAGCCAACATGTGTAAACTATCTTCTGAAATCTATGTAATGAGACACTTCTTAACACCATTGTAAAGTACGATTTCGTTAATTCGTGTGTAATTTTCAATATTTAATTAATTTTTAGTGATGCACACAGCCTGTTTGATTAAATGCCTATGTGAGTTGGTTCTTGGGTCCCATTTGGATTTACTTTTCACTTGTTATCTTTGGAACGGATTCATATAAATTAGCATGTTTTAAAATGAAGTATATCGCTACTTGTTGCAATAGGACTCTTTGATATTGTATATAGCTCTTCTTAAATATGTAATGTATGTTTATTATTTTGGTGCTTTCTATATCATGTAATGAGAACTGGAATGAGATGGATTTACATCAATTCAAGGTTCAAAAATACGTTGGTTGCTGTAAAAGTTAAGTTTCATATCTTACTAACTTTTGGTGAATCTTTTGTCATCAAGTCAACTGGTAGCTAGTCTTTTGATTTGATGTCCTGATACAGTGTGTATTAGTAATATTGTGACACATATGGGGTTGAATATCAACTTAAAGTTAACCCAACAATAATCGACTCATGTCGTGAAGGTCTTACTTCATTTGCCCAATTATCCTCTCGTCTTTTCCTTCCATATTTTCTTTTTTCTCACTTTTTCCCACCTATTTATTCTTCATATCAAAATTTTCTTATCATTATACATAGAAAATTAAGGTGTCAACCCATTTTACTCACTCGTGAATACAAATAATAATAAAAAAAAAAACTATTCAGTCATGAATACAAAAGAAATTATCTGTGTCATTCCATAAATCTTGTTGTCTAGACTTTTCATAGAAAAAGAAAATCACTAACAATTAATGGGCTTTCAGTCTCTCATTTTTTACTGCGTTCACACTTTCTAGTTTGTGCTCTTTTCTATTAGCATCCACACACTCTCAAGTCTCAACTCTCAATTTCGTATGGATCCAATTGTGGTTTTTGTTTGAACTTCTGTAATGTGGAAATGCTCTTGAAGCAAATCGATTTTCAAGCCATATCCATACACAACAACTTTGTTATCACGTTTCGAAGTTTTATTCTTGTTAATTACTGGATGCAAACATGTAATTATAAAGAAAGATTAAAGTATAACTATCGGTGATACCCGTTGGTCGCTGGTGCGGTTGATTTCTCGTCCCAATTGGGGTTTAGCTAAGATCACTCATTTTCTACATTATGTTTTCGAATTAGAGTTTTTAATTTCTCATGAACCTCTTAATTTCAAACTGTTATTCAACTAACTTTTTATCTGAGTTGCTTGACTCGCTCTACATGTTTTTAGGTCCAACAACAAGGCGTGTGTAACAGCTGACATGGGTAAACTATCTTTTGAAATCTAACTAATGAACCACTTCTTATCACCATTGTAAAGTATGATTTCGTTTATTCATGTGTAATTTTCAAAATCTTATTAATTTTTAACGATGCACGCCGCCTATTTGATTAACTGCCTCTGTGAGTTGGTTCTTGGGTCCCATTTGGATTTACTTTTCACTTGTTTTCTTTTCTTTTGAATGGAATATTCTTATAAATTAGCATGTTTTAAAATGAATTATAAGTATGTCACGACTTGTTGCAATAGGACTCTTTGTATATTGCTCTTCTTGAATATGTAATGTTTGTCTATTATTTTAGTGCTTTCTATATCATGTAATGAGAACTGGAATGAGATGGATTTACAACAACTCAGAAGTCAAACAGGTTTGGTTGACTGTAAATTCAAGTCAACTGTTTGCTAGTCTTTTGACTTGGTGTCCTGATATAGTGTATGTTAGTAATTTTGTGACACATATGTGATTAAGTATGAAGCGAAAAATAATGTCCCGGATCTAATATTCACTAAACTTGGATTACAACTTCATTGGAGAGATAATCACCCCCTAAAAAAATGCAAAATACAAGTATTTTGACTCCAATAATAACAAACAGTTTCATAAATTTGATGATTTGTGTGCTATTGTTACCGCTAAACTCGTATGCCCTTAAAGTTACTACAAAGATAATACATTTTGAGATTATTGGAATCTAATATTTTTGTTGTCTCACCTGATCAACTTTTTTATGTGATCTGCAATTCTTTTATTCAGTGATCAATCACAGTTAAAACACAATCAGTAAAATTTGAGAAATGAAAGTGATCTGGCTGTTAGTGGATTTCATTAGACATGAGTATTGCATACATAGCTTCACTTGTTTGACCACCTAGCAACCAACTTAACTACACTAACTGACAATAACTAACTCACTTATTAGCTACCACCCGAAATACAGAGACACACATAACAATTTTCCATTCTCACATTTATGCAATTGTATACTGCAGTAGTATTTTGCATCAGCAAGTTAAAATCAATTGGCAATTGGTCAGTTAACGTTTTTAACTGGGTCAGTAATTTTTTTAGGAAGTCACTTGATATTTGCGGTTGGTTTTTATTGCTCGGTTAAGATGAATGTTAGAAGATTTTTGTCAAGCTCAAGATGTTGCAACCCAATTAAGTTGTTTAATAGCAGGCAATAGGCATTCATAACAGAACAGAGCATCAACAATTAGTAGAGATCTGGTTGCAAAAAGAGTAATGCAGGTTGAGCGCCGTAATACAAACCAGCAGGTTGAACATATGTCCAAATAGAATCACTTCTTGTTATGAAGAATGCAGATTTTAAAGGGAGTGTTGATGTACAATTACTGGTATGTCTATTTTAAATCAAAAGCACTTGTATCCAGATGATTAATTTTCTGAATTATTATATATGTATGATTCTCTTCAATAATATATGGTTGCCCTAACCCATGAAAAGCATCAAGAAATTAAATGTTCTTCAAGAAATTGTTTTATATATATATATATTTTTTGTAATTCATGTGATCTTTGAAGCATGATATCTCAAACTTCCTTCAGTTTATTTTCATGGAATCCATACAACTATAAAGTTTTACTGATGTTTAAATTGTGATATGTGATGTGCATCACTTGAAGTAAACTGGCGACCATTAGCTGGAATCCATAACTTTGTATACCTTAAGTTACAATCAACACAGATAAAAACAATGGATTATGACAAGTGAAGAGACATTGGTTAAGAAGAGTCAATCTTCCTTTGGCTCGCAAATGTTAAAAAATCGGCGGATAATAAACTTATTTATGAACCGATATCATATTATTGTTGGGGTCAAACCAGGTGAAATCCTAAACGTGTTGACTGAAACTTGTACTGGTGCCACTTTGCTTCTATGGGAAGTCAAAAAATAAGCAAAATTCATCGGCTATTATGCGGGTTACTGCTGGGTCATACTCAATGTAGTGAGATTTGCTTTCACTAGCATTTTTAGACACACGTAAGGAACCCGTTTTGTATTCATATGTGCAGCCTCAATCTGCTTCTGCATGTGAACATACATTAGCAATCAAACAAGTTGGGATTATGGCTTAATTGGCAACTTCATGATTTTTATTCTGAATGCCCATGATGACGATCTGTGTGACACTTGCCATGCTGGTAATCAAATACAAACAGATCATTGATCTGAATTGCGTTCGTTAGTGAGGTGGTTATCGATACGTGTTGATGGATGAGATGTTAGAGATGATTATAATAGATGTCGTAACTACCTTGTCGGGTTGACAGGAGACAAAATTGACAACAGCAGTCAACAAGATAATGAAGACCTGCTGAAAATAAATTCTGTGAAAAAAGTCAAAGTTGACTTTTTATCAAATACAAACAGATCATTAATATGAGTTGCGTTCGTTAGTGAGGTGGTTATCGATACCTGTTGATGGATGGGATGTTAGAGATGGTTATAATAGATGTCGTATGTAACTACCTTGTCGGGTTGAGAGGAGACAAAATTGACAACAGCAGCAATCAAGATAATGAAGACCTGCAGAAAATAAATTCTACGAAAAAAGTCAAAGTTGACTTTTTACAAAGGTAACGTTGACTTCGACCATAAAAGCAATGTTTTAAAAACCGGTTCGTACCGGCCGGTAATACCGGATTCCGGATCTTCACCCGGTACGAAACAGGCCGGTAATTACATGAAACGGCATTGGATTTATACCGCCGGTAAGTTGCGAAATACCGGTATGAACCGGTGTACCGTACCGGCCCAATGTAAGTTTTGGGTTTGTTTTTACAATTTTATCAGCCCAATGTAAGTTTTGGGTTAATAATTAACCTAACGGCGTTTTTTATTTTCTTTGGCATAATCATCAGTCGATCAAAATTCAGTCGATAGTTCAAGTGTTCAACCCTTTATCTTCTTCAACTCTGCACTTAGTCCTTTCCCTCATTTGAACCGGTAAGTATTAGTGTACTACAGTCTCTTTCAAACATGCAGGTTTAATGGGTTTTAGTGTGTAGGTGTTAATGTGATTTAATCTTTCAAACTTGATGGAATATTGAAAAGCATATCCAACATGCAGGTTTTAATATGGAATTGATGGAATATTAAGATGTAGGTTGGTTTAATATGTAGGTTTTAATGGATTTTTTTTTTGAGTTAAAGTTGTAATTTATGAAATTATACAGTTAATTAGTTAACCCGGTTGAACCACCCGGTTCAACCGGTTAAATCATTTTTAAGCCCAATCCGGTACGATTAAAATACCGGTTTTTAAAACATTGCATAAAAGTCAATATAGTCAACACATGCAAAAGATGTTTTGATAAGACTGTGAGGTGTGGTTCCGAAGACTGAATGGGAGGGACGGTGTTCCCTGTCGGGGAGGGTGTCCATCTCAGCACCCTGATGTCCTCCCCGAGACCATACCCTTCAGTCTAATAAGCTACAAGCACCCACGTCTCCATTACCACTACATGCAACTTTATTCCACTTATATTTAAGCATGTTTAATGCAATTAATTTCAATGCTTTCATAGTTGTACTTTCAGCTTCTTTTGTAGTACTTCAATTAGTTTTAGTTCTTAAAGGTGTTTACTAGGACTTGAGCAGTCAAGATCTCCTATATGTACTATGCAAAGTTGTGACGACCCTTATTGGTGACAACTTTAAACTTCAAAGCAAGAATTCTCTATAAACAAATTGTAAAGTTGATCAAATGGTAAATGTAGCATACGATGATGCAATTTGAAGTCTAATGTGGCAAATTGTGTGTATAAGGCCAAATAAAAGCAATGTTAGTGCTGTTAACAAATACTTTGCAAACTAGGAAAGATGCATTGGGAGGCACGTAAGTGGATCCTTATATTCTTAAATGGTACTAAGGATGTCGGACTAATGTCAAAACTTGTTAGTACATGTTACCATTTATAAATAGTTGTGCTGCTTCATCAAATTTTAGGTACGTAAATATAATAATACATTTTATAAATAACATGTTCAGAGTAGATTTTACATTAAAATGTCATCTTAATTGTAGTTTTATGTAACGTTTCACCATGTGAGTTGTGACAAATAATTTTTAAATTCAAAAACAAAAATCAATACTTAAAATGAGCATGATGCAATGAAGGGCCGTTCCTACGTTTTTGGAGACACTAAGCGAACTATGAAGTAGGGGCCCTAATTTCGCCGATAAATTCTCCTCCAATCCCGACGCAATGGGTGATTACCCTTACTTTTTTCGTCTAGTGATAGCCGATAGCCTAGAAATTGAAAGCAGGTTGCGATGGGAAGTGGGAACGATGATTGCGGCTGTATTTTGGGGCTTTATGCCGCTAAATATTGATGATTAGGTCGATGGTTATTATGTTTGAATAGTTGGAAATCAAGGCGAAATGGGTTTTAAACTTGGCATTTGTTTGCTAAACAATTATTTATTTTGAACTCCTTCAATGAAAAACCAGTTTATTTTTTAAATAAACGTATTTATTTGGGCTTAATACATATACTATATGTAAAAACTTGGAGCCCCTTGTTTTTTGGTGGCCCTAGGCCCGTGCCTAGATTGCCAAGCCTATGGAGCCGGCCCTGACGCAATGTCATCTTTTATCATCTAACATACTAGAAGCCCAAGTGATGGGATTAGTAAAAAAAGGTAGGGCTTTGGCCAGTGGGGCTAGCCCAATAAACGATTATTTGTTTGATTCTATTTCATCTCGCCCAACACCATTCACGTAATTAATTATTGACGAATTGATGGCTTCAAATGCTCTATTTATTTAAGATTCTTTTAGATTAATTTTTGTACATTTTGTGTTCAAATGGCATGGGTTCTTCCATATTGATTACTAGGTGTACACCCGCCCGACGGGCGCGGGTAGATCGTAAACATTGAATGTAAGCCTACGTTTATATGTAAAATTTGATGTGAAATTATTTAATGAATTCACATTCGCATTATACTTAAGAATACATTAACTTCAAGTACGAAGGCAAACTCTGGATAGTTCTCTTTCAACTCTTTGACATCAACTTTTGACCGACTGGTGAAATACTCTTCAGCTGTAGTTTTTATCATTTTCATGTGTTCATCAACTTTTGTGGAGACCATCTGTTTCTGTCTATCTTCAGCTGCTTGGAACTTTTGGTTAACTGCTTCCATATATTGATGGGTCCCGCGTTGCTGATCTTGTAGATCGATAACGCATCATTTCAATTCTTTCTTTTTGTAGTCTGTCCAAAGATATATACACTAAATTAAAGGTTTAGTCGGGTCAGATACACAATCCCTAAACAGTAAACACAATAAACCTTTTATCAAATACTTTAGATAACGTATTGTAGATGTAATGGATAATTTATAATGTAAAACGGTAGTTTGAAACCACTGTTGGTCGAAGTTTATCCGAAGAAGATTATAGTGTTGGAGATTCTGCTATAGAGTTATCGTTAAAACAGTGTTTTTGTGGAGAAACAGTGGTTGAAACCACTGTTGGGGTGAAACGTTGGTTTGAAACCACTATTCGGTTAAAACAGTGTTTTTGTGGAGAAACAATGGTTGAAACCACTGTTTTAACTCAACAGTGGTTTCAAACCACCATTTTAACCCAATTGTTTTAACCCAACAGTGGTTTAAAATCACCGTTTTAACCCAACAGTGGTTTCAACCACTGTTTCTCCACAAAACACTGTTTTTAATGATAACTCTGTAGCAGAATCCCCAACACTATATAATCTTCTTCGGGTGGCAGTCTCTTGCTTGATATTCGACCCGAGTCTCTAAAGAATCCATTAAACCATATCTTTTCGGATAAACTTCGACCAACATTACGTTCCGAATCCCTGAATCTATCAGACCTACCAGAAGAGCCGTCAGATATGAGGCCTTTTCAAATCTTCCAAATGATTGCGACTTATACTTACTTCCTGCGGCATAAAGTCTGTAACCTTCATCAATGATTTTCAAAAGGGACAATACTTCTAAAGCGCCAGTACCAACTTTTGACACACTCGTGGAACTCCAGCCCATTGACCCCTTCTTTGGCTTCTTCTTTAATATCTTTTTGTGTCAAGCATTTCCCTGGTAGCGATTCAATATCTGTTCTGCCCTGTAAAGTATCAAGCATAACATGAGCTTAAGATATGGATATAAACATATTAATGGTTACCCTATTGTCTTTTCTAAAATAGGCTCATCCTCATCAATCATACGATATACTTTGGTCAACATTGAATTTTTAAAACACAGATTCGTATCGAAAAAGAATTCGAGCTTGAAACCCTTGGGGTCGTCTATCCTGCACCACTTAATGTTCTTTAGATATTTGAGAGCATCTTCATCGCGTTCTGAAATCTGATGATTATGCCAAAATCAAAATCAATACTTTTTGGAAACCAAAGACGATAATAAATAATATTGTGTAACAAAAAACGCAAATTATAAACGGGGTTGCTACCTCCTCGGCCAATATTTCATTGGTCTTCATTGCAGTAAGCCAAAAATCAGGCACAACCTTATCTGCAATAAGGTTTAAAATAAAAAAAAATATGTTTTAGTTCTTTTACAGATAAAAGAGATCAGTATATAAAAAAGCAGAGTTAAATCATACAGAAAGTATAGTACCTTCTGCCTTTTCAGTTGCAGCTTCATCCTTTAATCCATCAACTTCAACAACACCATTAACTATATCATATCTCTGCAGTTTCAGAATATAACAATTCAGTATATACAACATCTAAACACAAATAATTGATATACCGTAACCCAGCTAACATCAAGAACATAGAAAATTGATGAAATAAACACAATAACTTTATCTGAACACAAATAATTGATTATTGTAACCATATATATCTTACATTTTTTGCACTTTTGATGGTAACCCAACTAACACCAAGAACCGATTTCATTCCGAGTTTCAACATTGCCTTTCGACTCTTCTTCCCACTCCTGCTTTGCTTTGAGATCTCACTCCCACCTAAGAATTTGAAGATTTTGGAAATGTAACTTACGCTGACAAATTTAATTCGCCTTTCTCGTTTACAATTGTACTCCAAGAAGGAACCTTCATCAAAGCCTCTGATGGCACATGATGCTCGTTTTTCAGTACTTCTTGAATCGATTTTCATTAGAGTTTTCAGACTCGTTAATCAGAGATCCATAATTTTCCAAAACTACCGAAACAATCTATGTAACGGAGAAAAGATGAATAAATTAATATATTTATTGAATTTAATACTTAATTCTAATCTTGGGAAGGTACTAATATATGCTTACATTGTCAAACTCTGCCGATATATGGGAATATCTACCCATGAACCACACCTATAATACAAAACGATAAGATCAAATAAATGGTTGACGGATCATACAAATTCATATATACGACAATTAGTTTAGGCGACGATAAAAATACCATTGAAGAAAGAGCTTGCAAGCCAGCTGAACGAAGTGGCGCAACTCGCTCATCTTCACCAACTTCTTGTGCTAATTGACAAAGTTTTGGAATAAATCCTTCCAAATTAAACATATGAGTTCCATCTTTCTGCAATATACGGTTTTGAAAGTCAAAACGATTATTCAAAAATTAGGAACGGCAAATAGGCGGGTTGCGTAACAGGTTTCAGTCAAACTTCACGTATATTGTAATTACTTTTTTTTACTCACCAGCAGCGATTACTTACCAGTAGCTGGAAGGGGATGTACTCTGTTCTCTATCCTCTAAATTGGTGCAAGGTTCCATGGTATTATTATACTCATCGGTTGAGAGATGAGGCCTCCGCCAAACCCAGCTCAGAATCGTGAGCAACTCTTGTAACATTAATGATCCATCTGTTATAATTATATTGTGGAAAAATGTACAAATAAACTAAAGCATACATTGACTTGATCGTGAAGGAGCTTGATGTATTCAATGGCTTCATGGAGAACCGATGCCGTATCAGTCTGTAAATTCAATTTATTGTTATAACTTATAACATAATCCAATTTTTCAAGAAGGTATATAAAACAATAACATTTTTTTTAAATACAGTAAGTTTAATAGAATACCTTTTCGAAAGGCGAAACTAATTGTTGAAGCGCAGTGACTCGATCGCCTAGTTTCTCTTTTCGAACCTGTAAAACCAAATGAAACATATGAGTTCCATCTTTCTGCAATATACTGTTTTGAAAGTCAAAATGATTATTCAAAAAACGATTATACATAGCAGATAAATGATATAATTAAAGGGATATAAACCCATAATCAAGAACAAAGGCATGACCATGGTTCATTATGTGATATTATTCTAAATCACAACTGCTGAATATTAAAAAAAAAAAAACAAAGTAAATAGATACGGAATTCATACCTTCCTATTCGTTGTCGTCTTCGTCACGATAGGCATGTTCTATCCTCCTCATGTTCTTTCCTTCGCATCTGCTCTCACAAAAATCTCTGCATTTATACCAAATTCAAAGCTTTGTGTTATAGAATAACTACTCTAGAATTTGGTAAGAAATAACGTACAAACGACTAACCTGGGTTGAGGCCAGCAAAGATGCCACACCAAAGGTCATCCGTGATAAATGAAGTTGCTCTTTCAAGTGCACCAAAATATATACCAGGTCAAAGTGTTGGTCTTTCAATCATAGTGTATTATGTACATATAAACTTACTTCTAAGTCATCCTATGTAAGTTGTAGCAAACAATTTGTATCAGATCAGACCACTTTTACTTTGGAATACGAAACATCAATATCATTTGTAATTAGGGATGATAGTGTTGACCAGTACATACTACAGCATACATACTAAAGCATATGACAGACTCCAGATCAAGTTTATATAACTAAAAAGACATAATCTTGATGCAATTCAACTTGTTGATAATAGAATAAAAGCTTATAGATTTAGTAGCTGATGATGAATGCTGAGGCAATTCAGCCACCTTCACCTTCAAATTCTCCATATTTTCAACTGATTCCAGTGTTAAAATTCCCATTTAAACCAATCATAAAAATAAAATTAACTAATTAAGATATTATATTGTTAAATAAATCTTTATTAAGATGCATATAAATGAGGTGGTTAGATTACCGGTCCTCTTTGCACACCATCTGGCTTGATAGCAATGAAAGCGCGCTCCATCTACACAAAAAAAAGTAGATACATCATGGTTCAGAGATATATCAAAAGAAAGAGAGTCATGATTCACAAAAAGGGTAAAAGAATGTAATATTTGTGTCATATGTGCCTCTTGATCTTGAAGCATGTATGCTGTTAAGAAATTAAAAGACTCCACAGTCCAATCAAACTTCCACTCTCCCTGCACACATAACAACAACATTTAACAATTACAATAACATAACTTCCATCAAATCTGTATGAAACAAACAAAGAGCCATTAAATAAAACAAAACACTACATTCTCATCTTGCGTCATACGTCTGGCAGCACACTTAAACCTCTTTGGCTCCTTCTTCTCCTGAGATGTGTTCCTCTTCTTCAAGTATTTTGATTCAAGAATATTAACATCAATATAAGCAACAGGATTTCTTCAAGTATGTATATCAAGAATACAATAGCAAGAATCTTGAAATTTTGATATATACTCGTACGAATGGCAAATGACATATGCTTACAGCTGGAGTAGCGGCTTTGCTCGTAAGAGGGAAGAGTTGAGTTCCTGCACCACCACCGAGTATGATCGCCGCCACATTTTTTGGATCAATTCTTCTTCTCCCAAACTTTGGTGATGTCAATGTCTATAAATTGAAAAGCACACAAATAAATCAAACTCAAATGTCAAATAAAAATAAAAATCAAGGTTTGTAACCTTCCTAATCTGCTTCTGAAAACCCAACCTTTTTTGCACATGATTAACCCAAGCGGCACCGTTTAACCTCCCTCTAATCTTCTCCCCCCAAAACCCTTCATCTCCATTTCTTAAACCCCCATCACCCACACACATTTTTGGCAAAAGGGTACCCTTATAATTCATTATAATCAAGAGCTGCAGATCCTACGGTAAACATAATTTTTGCTCATGAATATATGTCACCACTTTGAAATAAAGCAGATCATCATCTAAAACTGCAATTACACTTGCATCAAACTAAATTCAGTTTATCCACATCAACTGAATCATCAGAGCCTAAATTCAACAAAAGTCAACCACCCAACTTGAACTCCCAAAGCACTCTAGATCCTGTACATATTGATCAATCGAGCAACAACAAACCATCACATGAACGACATAAGCAAAAGGAATAAAATACAACAAATTCCTCTACACACGAAGCATAATTTATATTTTTCAAAACAAAAACTCGCAAATCACGTATCGTTGAAATCTAACTAACCTAAATCTACGACTCTAGCACAAAGTATGCTTGCAATCATTTCGTAATAGCAATTTCATATCTGAATCGGACTCTATCACATAATCAGGGCACAAATCAAATTGGACATCGAGCATACTTACCAGAAACGGTCAATCCGGTGAAGAGAAATGGAGATCCGGTGACGTTCTTCCAGTGTTATCGTGAAAAGGAAAATTGACTGGAGAATGTAAGATAATATCGCCACATTAGATGAGTTTTAGGGTTTGTTGATGGATGGGAATCTTCGGATGAAGAAAAATGGGAAAGAAAAGGGTCTGGCCATCTCTCCAATCGATGTCTTTGCTCTTCTTCCCGTCTCTCTTTCTACTCTTGCAACTCCAGACAACACCATCTAGTGAGAGAGAAAGAGAGCATGAATCACCATCGCAGAAGGATTTTCAGAGAGAAAGAGAGCATATGAGAGAGATGCTTTTTAGGTTTTGAGAACATTTATTGAGAGAGAGATTATATTAGATTGTTTGAATTTGAAATTTAAAAGACCCGCTTTTTTTTCAACTTACCTTTATTAGAGATTAATCTCTAATATATATATAGATATATTAACATTTTAAATTGTGATTTATGACATCAGTGGAGTCTATATGGCATCCAATGTGGCATATCTAAGAAGATGACACATAAGCAAAGTGAGGTCAGCTTCTAAGCTCCTTTTATAGATAGTATAGATGTTAACCTACTATGCACACCATTTGTTTGATGAAATGCTCTAATGACACCCACTTCAATGAGATACGAAGTATCGTTTGAATTGTTTTGAACCAGTTTTAAATTTGAAAAAATGCCAACTAAGCAAGTATGTAATATTTGGACTAGATTCTTAACGTTCTGTGTAAGTAATTTTAGGCATCTAGAGATGCTTTGTAGTTTAATTTTAGTTTTTCCATCTGGTATAGCATAAAATATATACCAGTCCAGGATGTCTGTTCAAATGTTTATTACATTCACATAGGCTTTTGTTTGAGGTTGGATTTTGTGGATTTCATCAGCAGCTTGAACTATCATTTGGAAAAGATTCACCTTTTGTCCATGTATGTTGAACGGCAATATTTCGTTCACCAGACAACCCTGATAAAGAAAAACATATAGGCCCGACCTATGATTCATAGATGTCCCAAATATAACTATGTCCAATAAATGTTACAACCAAGCTCCTCTACTTCATTAATGACCACCTCACACTTCGCAATTTTGATTAGCTGATAATGTTGATTAGTTGATTGCACTCCTATTCACTTGATTGCAAAAAGGCTCATATATATCAGGAGGAACTTAGTGATGAACTTCTTAACCAAGTTGGCAATATCTCCCTTGTGTTTGGTAACCTCAGTACAACTTTGATCCATGTAGCATATATGTTGGACTTGACCAACCCTGATCCAGGTGGTTGACATGCTGCTGCATTCAGAAGAAGATGCTTAATTGTTGGTTCAGGCCCCTTGGACACTCACTATAGACACTCACAAACTCACTGCTTGAAATATATTATCGAATGAATATTATGGGTACAAGAAAAATATCTACTACTACACCCTATTTATAATAACAAAAACAAACTAATAACATGCTGAATAAAGCTACTTGCTCTCCTTATAATCAGGAACTAACCCAACGTTCCTATTCCTCCTTTTATTCAGCTGACCGCTCCACTTCCACAATACTCGGTCAACACAGACTAATTCATAACCATGACCCATTTCCAACTTGAACCGTACCCGACCCAAACCATCAAGATTATCCAACATTAATGTGGTAATAGTTTTAGTTATGATTTTATTAGCTAGAGTTTGTCTTTAAACTAAAAGTTAATATTAGCGATGTACTTGATTAATGTCAGCTACAGCAGCATCCGTTTGTTCACAACTTCATCAGTTCTGTTTATATAGTTGAATGATTACTCTCCTGCTTTATTTAAGTTGTCCAATTTATGATTTAGCTTCTATACAAGGTATTTTCACTGTCACTTTTTTAATTCTAAATGTTATTTGTTACTGCACCGTTATATATACGTTGGTGACTAGTTGGACAGAGACTACAGTTGAGCTATTATGAAAAAGTAGGATTTACTAATAGATCAAGCTTATGGGCTGTGCAATGAAATAAAGATGATTTGCATATGCATCATATGCTACGACTCATTGACTGAGGTGTTGCTGAATACTTTGGTTATGGATGAGTTTGGAGACATATAAGATAACATCCCATGTTCTATATGATCTGTTTGCCTGATGTTTTCTACTTCATTGTCATTTTATATCTCACATGCAGCCGGGACTCCTAGGTAGTGTTTATGTTTTGAGCGAGTCAACTGGCAGCTAACTTTATAGACTTCTCCTTATTCAGTGATCTAAGGTTGTTTTACCAGATTATCGGATGCCTGAAAGAACAATCGGGATTAAACATTAAACCCTCACAGCCAATACCAACAACCCTAAAAACAAAAACATTAACCCACTATGTTCCACAATAGATTCATCAGATTTGCATCTTTCTTTTTTACAGTGTAAGAGACGTTCTTCTGCTATGTTGCTGTTTCTTTGATGTTCTTACAAGGACGGTTCACCTTCTGAAATTGAATCCTTCAGTTTCATGAGATGATATAAAATGTGTTTTACAACTTTGCATGCTAAATATATCTTTTTGTCATTTTAAGTTTGATTGTTGAGTTCTAACTGGTTCTTAGAATTCAATCACAAGATTTCTGCATTCTGACTTCTCTTAATCTACACATGTTAAACAAATTATTATACAAAATATTGAAGCAATACATATCTATGAAATGGCATCTTCTCGGTTAAAGCCGTTAAAAGTCTCTTGGGTGCTCCGACAACACAAACAGCCGATAATCACTTTCTTTGGAATAAATGGGTGCCCCGCAAGGTAAATATTTTCGGGTGGAGATTGCATCTTGATCGCCTTCCGACTAGGTGTGCACTGGAAAGAAGAAACATTGCTTTACCTTCGAACTTCTGTCCTTTATGCGGTGATTACGAAGAATCAGCTGAGCACCTGTTCACTGCATGTTATGTATGTTCGATCGTTTGGCAAATGGTATCCAGCTGGTTATCGTTGCCACCCATATATGCCTTCTCCATCTCGGATCTTCTTCAGAGTTATCGGCACTCCAGCGGATCTGAGGTGAAGGAACAGTTTGTATACGCTATCATCCTCACTACATGCTGGGGCATTTGGAAGTTACGAAACGAGGTGGTATTCTCCAGCAAACGGGTCGACCTCTCGAGGCTCATGGCGGACATCAAAAGTACAAGCTTCCTTTGGGTGAAAAACAGAGCAAAAAGGGTGTCGTTGGAGTGGTCAGATTGGTGCGCCTTTAATGTATTGTAATCTTCCTGTTTCTGTTTTGGTTCTAGCTGCTCGCTAGTTTGTTTCTTTTGGTTAATAAATTCAGCCGTTCAAAAAAAAATATATTAGCCTAACTAAGTGGGTAGTCATGAAAAAACAAATCCGAAGCCCACTGATGATGATCCCTCCCCACTTAGACCCAAGGTAGAAAACAACAAAATGTAAGCATCAATAAATTATAAATATTTATGGATTGTGACCCGTGAAGACATTGGTTATGAAGACTAATTTGTCCTGCAAATGTAAGCATCAATAAATGATAAACTATTTATGCATTGATTATGACTTGTAATACTATATTACTTGATTGTTTGTCCATGAGTGACTTGTTTGTTTTGTTAATTTCAACACCAACGGCATGGTGCACCATAGTTGACCAACTGGGAGCTAAAGTTACAGCTTTTGAACCCAAGGTTAGTGTGCATATCAAAATTCGGGTTTGTGTTCTAAATATCACCCTGACCGATATCAAATGATTGTTAAGAATAAAAACCATGCGAGATCTGGAATGTGTTGACGAGAAGTTTATGCAATCGAGAGAAGTATTCCACTAGTGTAACTCATAACCCATTGTTTCATGGATGGAATCTACGGGACATGTGACAGGCTAACTTTAAGAATTATCAGTTATGTTTACTAGAATAAACAAAACTAACAAAATTTAAAAAAATTGTATACTTTTTGACAGGACTCATTCGTCACAATTAAGAGAATTGTTGTAGCTCAAATAAAATAGTAAACTTGCTCAAATAGCCCACTTGGTAGAGGCATTGCCTCTTAGAGGAGGGGTCCTAAGTTCAAATCTGGGCATAAACGATTAATTTAGAATTATTGGTGTAATAGAGTAGAAGCTAACGCTTCCAAATAAATTGACGTATGATATTAAGTCTTATGCTACCACTAACCATTTATTGTGTAAACATCATCACTACTTGATCGACAGGCCGATGACATATGCTCTTTTAGTTTCATCTTTTTTTTATTTAGGTGATTAAAGACAAGACTGGTTACCACAGCGGGATCCATGGAAGATCATGAGAATACAGTTTGAAGACAACACTCCTGGATGGCTTTCTTTTAAAATGACTTCATATCTCTTAAAATTATAAACCAGTAAAACTAATCACAAAACATATTCTTTAAAAACTAATATAATAAACTCACAAGTCATAATAATTTAATTCTTTTAAGTTTCTGATTACCTACTACACAAATAATTTAATTCGTTTAAGTTTCTAATTACCTACTACACAGAAAACATTAAAACAAATTAAAGAGTGTAATAAAAAAATCTTGAGAAAACAAGGAACTTTTCAATGGTTTCACAATACAAAAAATGACCGGCCAGTGGTCAATTTATAATATTTAACAAAAAAAAGACTTTTGGGTGGTCGACTGACATTGCAGCCACTTATAATACAACAAATGACCGTTCAATAGTCAATTTATAATATTTCAGAAAAAAAGACTTTTTGGTGGTTGATTGACACTTGAGCCACTTATAATACTAGGGTCTACATATTCACACACCCTAGTCCCTATTTACACACTCTCATATACGCCTCGTATAGGTCTATACGTCCCGTATGGGTAGGGATCCTGTACATTAATCTAGAAGTGTGAGAAGTGTATTATAACACTATATATAACACTATATAACACTATATAACACCATATAAACACCGTATAACAATATGTAAAACCATATAACACCATATAACACTATGTAACACCATATGACACTATATAACAATATATAACACTATACATCTATCATAGACATGCTATCAGACAAACTATAGTGTTGTATTCGTTATATAGTGTTACATAGTGTTATATGGTATTATATGGTGTTTATATGGTGTTATATAGTGTTATATATAGTTTTATAATACACTTCTCACACTTCTGGATTAATGTACAGGATCCTCAATCCGTCCCGTATAACCTTTTTTCAATTTCCAAGAGAATCTCTTATTATGTCATATTTTGTCTTATATGCCCCATATATGCCTCGTATAGGCCTATATGGGGCGTATAGACGAAAAAGACCATTTTACCCCTTAGTTAGGCCTAGAATGGCGGTGAATTGGTCTTTTTGTGTCTCTTATATGCCTAGTATGACTTGTATGAGGCGTATGTATATAATGGGGTTTCTTTTAAACACTTTTATAAATGACAAATTACCATTTTAGCCTGAGTTAGACCTAGACTGGGTAAAACAGGGCTATAATGGTCTTTTGGACCACACTATACCCCCAGTCTAGCCCTATATTGTATATAGCTCTTCTTAAATATGTAATGTTTCACTTTGATATTGTATATAGCTCTTCTTAAATATGTGTAAGAGACGTTCTTCAGCTTTGTTGTTGTTTGTTTG
Source organism: Helianthus tuberosus (assembly GCA_030545235.1). Classification (NCBI taxonomy): domain Eukaryota; kingdom Viridiplantae; phylum Streptophyta; class Magnoliopsida; order Asterales; family Asteraceae; genus Helianthus; species Helianthus tuberosus. The sequence continues at coordinate 912,035 of JARYGA010046138.1, forward strand.
ATGTTCTTACAAGGACGGTTCACCTTCTGAAATTGAATACTTCAGTTTCATGAGATGATATAAAATGTGTTTTACAATTTGAATGCTAAATATATCTTTTTGTCCTTTTAAGTTTGATTGTTGAGTTCTAACAGGTTTTTAGAATTCAATCACAAGATTTCTGAATTCTGACTTCTCTTGATCAAAGTTGTCAGGAAGCTATACTTACCACCAAGCACCATAAAAGTTCCCCAGAATCAAACCTCTTCAATCTCATCATCATTGACAGTGTGACCTTGAATGCAATTTTTAGTCTTACAGTTTCGAATGGTGTCGTTTTGTGATATAGGTATGCATATTTAGGTTTTATCTTCATTTGAACGTTAATCTTTCTTATCTACACATGTTAAACAAATTATTATACAAAATATTGAAGCAATACACATCTATGATTATATATGAAAAACCAAATCCGAAGCCTACTCATGATGATCCCTCTCCGCTTAGACCCAAGGAAGAAAACAACAAAATGTAAGCATCAATAAATTATAAATATTTATGGATTGTGACCCGTGAAGACATTGGTTATGAAGACTAATTTGTCTTGCAAATGTAAGCATCAACGAATGATAAACTATTTATGCATTGATCATGACTTGTAATACTATATTACTTCATTGTTTGTCCATGACTGACTTGTTTGTTTTGTTAATTTCAACACCAAGGGCATGGTGCACCATAGTTGACCAATTGGGAACCAAAGTTACAGCTTTTGAACGCATATCAAAATTCGGGTTTGTGTTCTAAATATCACCCTGACCGATATCAAATGATTGTTAAGAATAAAAACCATGCGAGATCTGGAATGTGTTGACGAGAAGTTTATGCAATCGAGAGAAGTATTCCACTAGTGTAACTGATAACCCATTGTTTCATGGATGGAATCTACGGGACATGTGCCAGGATAACTTTAAGAATTATCAGTTATGTTTACTAGAATAAACAAAACTAACAAAATTTAAATAAATTGTATACTTTTTGACACGACTCATTAGTCACAATTAAGAGAATTGTTGTAGCTCAAATAAAAGAGTAAAATTGCTCAAATAGCCGACTTAGTAGAGGCATTGCCTCTTAGAGGAGGGGTCCCAAGTTCAAACCTGGGCATAAACGACTAATTTAGAATTACTGGTGTTATAGAGTAGAAGCTAACGCTTCCAAATAAAAAAAGTAAACGTAACCGCCTATTTTTTAGTCATTGACATATGATATTAAGTCTTATGCTACCACTAACCATTTATTGTGTAAACATCATCAGTAGTACTTGATCGACAGGAATCTCTAGTCGATGACATATGCTCTTTTAGTTTCATCTTTTTTTTTGTTTAGGTGATTAAAGACAAGACTGGTTACCACAGCGGATCCATGAAAGATCATGAAAATACAGTTTGAAGACAACACTCCTGGATGGCTTTCTTTTAAAATGACTTCATATCTCTTAAAATTATAAACCAGCAAAACTAATCACACTCACAAGTCATAATAATTTAATTTTTTTAAGTTTCTGATTACCTACTACACAAATAATTTAATTCGTTTAAGTTTCTAATTACCTACTACACAGAAAACATTAAAACAAAGAGTGTAATAAAAAAAATCTTGAGAAAACAAGGAACTTTTCAATGGTTTCACGATACAAAAAATGACCGGTCAATGGTCAATTTATAATATTTAACAAAAAAAAAAAAAAGACTTTTGGGTGGTCGACTAACACTACAGCCACTTATAATACAACAAATGATCGGTCAATAGCCAATTTATAATATTTCAGAAAAAAAAAAATACTTTTTGGTGGTTGATTGACACTTGAGCCACTTATAATATTAGGGTCTACATATTCACACACCCTAGTCCTTATTTACACACCCTCATATACGCCTTGTATAGGTCTATACGTCGCGTATAACCTTTTTCAATTTACAAGAGAATCTCTGATTATGTCATACTTTGTTTTATATGCCCCATATATGCCTCGTATAGGCCTATATGGGGCGTATAGACAAAAAAGACCATTTTACCCCTTAGTTAGGCCTAGACCGGGGTAAATTAGTCTTCTTGCCTCTCTTATATGCCTAGTATAGACTTCTATGAGGCGTATGTATATAATGGGGTTTCTTCTAAACACTTCTATAAATGGCAAATTACCATTTTAGCCTGAGTTAGGCCTAGACTGGAGTAAAACAGGGCTATAATGGTCTTTTGGACCACACTATACGCCCAGTCTAGCCCTATATATATGCGACATATATTTTTAATTTTTTTTTCTCTTTTTAATATCCATAACACTAATATTAATTATAAAAAACTCATATTAATATCAATAACACTAATATGATTAAAAAAAATACTATATTAATTATAATAACACTAATATTAATTATAAAAAAAACTCATATTAATATCAATAACACGAATATTAATTATAAAAAACTCATATTAATTGTAATAACTCTAATATTAATTATAAAAAACTCATACTAGTTATAATAACTCGTATAGGCCTGTAGGTGTTGTATAGGTCTCGCATAGGACTATAGGTGTGGTTTAGGTCTCGTACAAACCTATACAGGTGTTGTATCATATCTTGTACTTGTTATTTTTATTTATTGAAAACTTGTTTTTATATAAAATTTTGCTAAAACGATTAATATTGTATAAAATATTTGTTAAAAAAACTTGTATACGCACCATATAGGTCTATACGTGGCATATATGAGGCATGAGTCATATACGAGACCTATACGAGGAGTCATATATGTCCCGTATAGGCCTATACATGGCATATAAGAGCAGCCAAACCAGAACTAACATGAGTCAGACACTGAGTTTGATGTAACCCTATACGCCCCATATAGGCCTATACGAGGCATATACGAGGCAAATGGTGTGCAAATAGGCAGATAGGGTGTGTGGATAGTTTGAGCCTAATATTATGCTGATAGATTGAGACAAAAAGCCAAGTGTGTCTAATCATAGATTTTAGTGACACAACTTGTTGGCCATTTGCCTTCTATTTTGATTTAATTTCGATTTGAAGACCTAATTTGACACAAACATGTTGAAATCCAAGGAATCAAAGAGGAGAATTCTTCATAGCTTCAAATTGATGTAAAATCAAGATAAACATTACACTAAATTAAAAAATTACAAATATACTAGCTTAATTTTGGTCTTCATGCATTTTAAACCGATATCATTCTTGTTTTCAATCTTATCCTAATCAAACATCTTTAATCCCATTCTATATCATCAGCATTGATCTTGTATGCAACTTCAAGCCTTGTAGTTCTGAATGTGTGGTCAATTGTAAAGATGCTTATTTTGTGATAAATGCGAGTATATTTATGTTTAACCTCACTTAAATGGTTAAACTTTCTAATCTACACATGTTAATCAAATTAATGTTACAAATTATTCAAGTTATTACATATCGACGGTTATATATTAGCCTGAGTAGGTATACTCTCCAAATAAAATTATAGGAAGCCAACTTACCATAATCTCTTCATAGACCAAAGGAAGGAAAACAGCCAAAACGTAAGCATCACTAAAGTATAAAATAATTATGGAATGTGACCTTAATCTACTACACACGTAACACTAAAGATAAAAGTCTCATCATAAATCATAATAAACTTAAGGATTTGTAAGGGGTTTCACAATAAAACAATGGACTTGTCACACCCCCAAAATCCACACGCGGAGTACCACCGCTTGGAGGCGTGACATGACCAGGATCTAGCCACCAATCACATTGAACTCATAGTTATATTTAAAGGAAGTTTTCATTTATTAACATTTAATGTTACAACGTTAGAAATAGTTCACAGTATTTAGCGGAAGCATAAATCATTCGTTAAGTGTTTATAAACCACATGTAAAAGTCATTAGTCTTGTATTGTGTTTCTATGTATCTCGACCCATGACCACTCCAGCTTCCCAGACAGCAAGTTCCAATGATATGCACCTAAAGGCCTGCAAGGCATGTAACAACGAGTCAACAATAAAGTTGAGCGAGTTCACAGTTGATTGTTTAGTTATAGCATTTGTTTCGTAAATCCTATGTTCGTTTTGTAAACCATGTGTCGTATTAATTCGTATCGCGGTCTCCCAGACATGTTTGCGAAGATTAGTGGGGGTTTCCCATGTATTATAGACTAGTTATATTTGTATCGCGGCCCTCCAGGCATGTGTGCGAAGGTTAGTATATGTATCGCGGCCAATCTAGGCATGTGTGCAAAGAATTGTATATGTATCGCGGCCATCCAGGCATGTGTGCGAAGAGTTGTATTTGTGGGATCTTCCCAGATGTTACTAGTCTATTTGTATCCATAAGTGTCCTTCCCAACCTGAGAACAGTGGTACGTATTCTAGTAGCGTTCAAAGTACAAGTAATCATCTAACCCATTCCCAAACCCGGGAATCCCATGCCTTGGTAAGAGTGTGAACTCACCTGAATTGCATTGTGCAAGGCTAGCTAATTATGAATTCTTGATGTCGTTTCCAAGATGAGACTCGCTAGCGTGGATTCTACAATATTCCTAACACAGAATATCTTATAAGTTTCTAAATAAATGCGGTAAGTAAACTACGTGTCACCGAGCTTTACCGAATCGTTAACCGAACGATCCGTTGGTATGTTGTTAACTTAATAAAACAATTAAGTTATACTTGTTAAGTTTCGCTTATTGTCGGTAAAACTAGTAAATCTTGGGAAGACTTATTTCTCGAGAGATTTAGAAATAAAATAAATAAATATTTATATAAAATATATAAATACTCCGTTGTAATTGCGTTAGCCGTCTCGAGTAGTCGTACGTGTATGTATCGACTATTCGTATGAAAATAATATATAATAACTTGTATTATATATATCACGTCTTGTGTATATTTGTCAAAAATATACGTATATGCCATTTAGGCGTTCGAAATAAATATAAAACCATATTTATTTTTAATAAAGGAATTCGTATTGTATGATACTTGAGATAAATATACAAACCATATTTATCTTTCTAAAAAAAACAAATTTGTGTCATTTGATACTTGGAATAAATATAAAAATTATATTTATTTTCATAAAAGAATTCCCGAAATTTCGATGTTTAAACCCAACTTAAATGATTATATTCTTTTATAAAAGATACCCAAGTTTAACGTTGTAAATAAATATAATAATTATATTTATTTAGTAAAATAGTTATCGTCACCGTCGTTTCTATAAGTTATAGCGTGTCGTCGAAGGCAATATATATTCGTGTTTGTTTAACGGATTTTCTCGAAAAACGGGCAGAGTTTCCTCTGTTTTTAGACGGCCCCGACAACACAAGTTGTCGTTATTTTATCAAAATTCAACAAGATTCAATTTATAAACACAACATATGTCCAATTTCATCAAAGTTTGTCAAAAGGGTAAACTATAATAATCGGTCGGTTCGAGCTCGTTTTTAACGTATAAAAATAAGGAATATTTAACGTAGATAATATTCGTTCTAAATCTTTTATCGGATCTTCGTGTCGCTTTCGCTGACTGAGTTGACCAAGTCAACTGGCTGAGTTGACTCGCGGAGTTGACCGTGTTGACCCGAACCGTAGCGTTGACCTGAACCGAATCGAACCACGAACCGCGAGACCCGAACTGAGCCGTTGACTGAAGTTGACTGTTGACTACCAAAGCTGACCCGAATATCAACATTGTCGAGTGAGTCTTCTCTTGAAGCCGAGTGTTGACCGAACAATGAGTTGACCCGCATCACTGAGTTGACTCGTAAACTAAAAACAAAACAAACCAAGTATTGAACTCGAATCTGTTGAACCCAAACCAGGGCAACTCGAAAACAAAACAGAAAAGAGGTATCACTGCCTTAGTCGTTTGCCGTCTCCGGACGTACCGCCAATATCATCAGAATCATCGATCAACATCACCATCACGGCGTCGTCCCCGGTGGGTCGCCGGAAGTACGACCAGCACTGCCGCCGCCACTCCCATGTCTATCTCTTTCTGGTCTCTTTCCCTTGCATCGTTCCTCTCCCCGACTCTCTGTGCTCGAACGGGTATTAAGATGGGGGTTTTGAGGGTGTCTTGCAGGAAGATAGCCGGTCGGTTACCGGCGCTGGCTCGGGTGTGGGTAACCGAGAAACCGAGAAGGAGGGGTGGGGCTGTCGCCGGCGTTTCGACTCATCACTGCCGCACCGCCGGTGGTCTCACCGGTGACGGAACAGACAAAAAGATGGGGGGTTTGTTGCTCGGCCGATGCTTGTTCACCGTCGCCGCCCACGCACCGCCACCCGCCGCCACCGCCACGGTGGTGGCTGGCCGGTTCTTCAGAGGGTGAGAGAGAGATGCAGAGGTGTGTGTTGTATTTATTGTTTTCGATAGTAAGGCTTTACAAATGGAAAGGTTGAAAAGCAGATTTAAATGAGTTTTAGGTATCGTGAGTTGGTGAATGCTTGTCATCGTGAGTGTGTTTGTTGGTCTGATGTATAACTGAGAAAGAGATGAAGACCTTTAATCTTTGTATGTGCTTAAAATAATCAAGGGGTAGGCCCTTCATAGCTATTACTGAGATGGGAAGCCCCTTTATAGTTGTTAGACCATGTGTAGTGGATATACACTATAATGCCCCCACCATGGGGCGTTTTGCGCCATGTGGCGTCCTAGTCAGCAAAGGGGCATTATAGCAAAAGTGGTGTAGTGGTATAATGCCCCATAATGCCCCATTCAATCATTTTACAATCATTTCCCAATTATTTTTTTTTAATTTAAAACATAAAAAAACTTCATTAATTTAAAAATAAAATTACATTACATGAAAAAAAATAAAAAAAAAACTGAAAAAAAAACCGAAAATAAAAAAAAAACAGAAAATAAAAAAAAAATACAATACTAGAAAAAAAAACACTAGTTTTCGTCTTCGCTTTCTTCACCCTCGCCAACTTCGTCTTCGTCGTCCTCCGTTTCTTCCTCTCCCTCAGGTGGTACGTACCGAACCGACCACGCGTGGTGTAGCAAATCAACCATTAACTGGGAATGGTACGGTTCGTAACGCAACTCTCGCGCGTTACTCACTCTTTCTTCCATTGACGCTTGCGGATGCTCCTCTTGAACGGCTTCTGGCAAATAATTCTGGCATATCGCCTTTCCTTCGTCTTCCAAGATCATGTTGTGCATGATTATACACGCGTACATAGCATCTCTCATTTTTTGCTTGCTCCATGCACGACAAGGATTTCTCAAGTATTGCCAGCGTTGTTTAAGAACCCCAAAGCATCTCTCAATGTCTTTTCGTGAAGACTCTTGAACCTTTTTAAAGTATGCTCTTTTTTCATCAAAAGGATCACTATACGTCTTCACGAAAATCGAATACCTAGGATAAATTCCGTCGCTCAAATAATATCCATGAGGGTAGTAGTTTCCATTTGCGTAAAACGACGCTTTAGGAGCTTTGCCAGAAATCCACTCCTCTAACAGCGGAGATTGTTCAAAAACATTGATATCATTGCATGACCCGACCACGCCAAAGTAAGCCGACCAAACCCAAAGGTCCTGTGAAGCAACCGCCTGAAGAATTATAGTGGGTCCTTTTTGGTCACCCCGTGTGTGTTGGCCTCGCCATGCAGTCGGGCAGTTATCCCAACGCCAATGCATGCAATCTATGCTCCCGATCATACCAGGCAAACCATGCTCGGCATTATGTACCTCGTAGATCTTTTGAAGATCCTCCCATGTAGGCGTTCTAAGATAACGCGCACCGTACACATCAATTATACCTTTATAAAAAAATATAGACAAACATAAGATTAAAAAAAAAAAAAATTTCAAAGCATACTCGTCGTTTAAAAAAAATAAAAGTAAAGTATAAGAATTGTACCGCGACAAAAATGTTCCAAGCTATCTCGTGTTGTTTTCTCCGCCATTTTTAGATACTCGTCGTTGATGTCGGTAGTGTTACCATAAGCAAGGATTCGTAACGCCGACGTACACTTTTGGATACCGGTAAATCCAGGTTCCCCTCTCGCATCCGGTTTTTGTTTAAAATAATCGTAGTTGGCCTCTAAGTCGTCGACTATGCGTAGAAACAACCGCTTACTCATTCGGAAACGACGCCTAAACATTTCGTTCGAAAATGTCGGCGCCTCGTCAAAATAGTCTTTCATCAAACGATCGTGTGCCGCGCGTCGGTCTCGTTGAACATAGCCTCTTTTATTTTTTTGTGCTTGGGGCCGACGAGAATGCTTGACATATCGCACCGCTAGTTGACATGCACTCGTAACCGCCTCTTGCTCAATCTCGTCATCGGTCGAACCATCGCCATCCGCAAAATACTCGTTGTAGTAAAAATTAATCATGGACGAAGAACTAGGAGAATCCATCAAGTTTTTTTAAAAATGGTGAGATTTTTTAGAGAGGTTTTGAGATTGTTTTTGTTGAAAATGGATGAGTTTTGGTTGTTTATATATATATATATATATATATATATATATATACATATAAAAGGTTTAAAAGAAAAAAAAAATAAAAGAACTAGCCGTTAAGAAAGTAGCCGTTGATTGGTTGGTTTAAATTGATCGAGCGTTTTAATTTAAACGCCGGGGCACTTTTTTTTCGAAAATAACGCTCCATAACGCCCCCTGTAATGGGGGTTGGGGCGTTATCGGGCGTTTTGGGGGAAATTTTTTAAAAAAAAAACGCCCCACTACGGTAGGTCTCAGTGAGATGGAAAAGAATAAAGGTAAGGTAGTGGAGTTGTGTTGGTTGTCAAAGCGTGTATTCCCACTTTTATAAAAAAAATGTTAGGTGAGACCTTAGAAAATATTATGTAAAGATATATAACTAGAGGTGGGGATCGGATTAGGTGGCCAAGAATTGAAATATTTGAAGTCTTGAGGTGTAATAGCAAAATTTATTAAATCCTAATAAGATGTAAACTTTATGATCACGCGTAAGTGTGTCGAGTACGTGTATAAGCGTATGCGTTTGGAGTCCGAAATATTTGATGTACGACGTTGCGTGTATAAATATTGATTGGAAGCGATCTACAAACATTGAATATCTATTAATATAATCACATAAAAATAGAATATTCTAATATAGAATTTTCCGTTTGGTCAGGTTTTCCCGCAAATCATCATTCGTGTACTGCGAAGCCGAATAGACATTCCTAGGCGTTGCAAATGCCTAATTAAATTAATTCGCGTTGTAAACACTATTTGTTATCGCGTTAATCACTTGTTAATTACGTAATTAAGATCCGTAAATCACCGGTTGTCACAGGACTAATCAATATTTGAGACTTTGTCCCTTTAGGTTGCAGGGTATGGTTGGAGCCCCTAAGTGATGATTTCAATGGGTTTTTTTTACTTGGGCTTTTCGTTTATAATTTCCTTGTTGACATACTTGTACTTGTAAATAAATAATATTGAGCTTGATGATGTTTAAATAGCGTTTTTAGGATCTAAAATTTTAAATCGTGAAGTGCTAAAATGTGATCAAACTTGTTGCCCTTGATTTATTATAGCTACTTACAATAACATGCCAAGTGCATGAAATCGAGTATACAATAAGGTGTGTTTTTCCCATCATTGACATATTATGTAGCTCTTCGTTATAGCTAAACTATTATAACTAGTGGGTTACATTCGTGCTCCACAGCCGGCCCCTGATTTTTAACAAATTCTAAATAGAAACGGGGAAAAAATAACGTTAATGACGGGAATCCAATCGATATTGGTTCGGTTTATTATAGTATCGATACGGTACCATACTCAATACATCAACCAAATAAACAATTTAAAAAATAGAGTCATGATAAGCCCAAAATGATATCGGCACATGTTTAAATCAATTGAAAACCATAAAAAATGAGAATCAGTAACAGTTCCTACATGACCCGATCAATTCGATCGGGCACTCGCCATCTATTTTCTTTGTCCAACTCATTAACAACACGAAAAAACCATTGCTCAACTCTTTGACAACATGAAAAACTAAAAGCTCTTCCCTCCCTCTCTATCTATCTAAGGGATGGATAAGCAAAACCGGTGGTTTCTTGGTCACGACCAGCTAAAGCTAAAATTCCATTAAAGAGCGTTTACATGGGGTAGAACCTCCTCAGGGAATATAAGGTTTTCATGAGGCTGATCTTGAGCCACCATCCAAGCACGTATCCCTTCGTTTAAGAGAATAGTTTTGGTGTAGAAAGTCTCAAATTCGGGATCTTCTGTTGCGAATTTCTTGAGAAACGAAGTCATAGGCACGTAGGTTCAAGGCCGGACCGACTACTCCAAAACCATTCATCCATAAACTAGGTACTAGTACAAACAACATAAAGAAATGTAAGCAGCGTTTATTGGAAAAAGCAACCCCAAATATTTGGGACCAAAAGCGATTCGTAGTGACCGCTGAATAAGTTTCTTTGGCTTGAGTTAGGTTAGAAGCACGTAATGTATTTGCGCCATCACTATCTTCAAACATAGCAAAGCAATGCACAATACACCGGCAACTCCCAACATATGAAATAGGTTCAACATCCAGTTATGAAATCCTTTAAAAAAGAGGATAAATCGAAATATAGCTTCTACACCAAAACTTGGCACAAAGAACCAACCAGATGGACCTAGTGAATAAATCAGGAATACAAAAGCAAAAACGAATGACAAGATTCCTATTCAAATGGAATCTTTCAACTAAAGCAATAAGATCCTTATATGGAATTCTTTTGGTTCTTAATAAATTAGGAGGAATTTAATGACAGGACATGAATTCAAGTCTTGGATTTTAGAATTAAGAGAGATCAAGAATTCTCACTATTTTCTAGAATCCTAGACCCAATTCAATTCAGTGGGATATTTTCATTCACATTTTTTTTTTCACCAAGAACGTTTTATAAAACTTTTTGACTCCCGAATTTGGAGTATCCTACTTTCACACAATTCATAGGGTTCAACAAGCAATCGATATTTCATGATCAAGGGTGTAATACCCTTAGGAGTAGCAGTCCTTATACATGGTATTAACAATAGAAAACCAACTCAATAGGCTTGGATATTGTAACACCCCGAAAATATAAAACCTTAAACTGGAATTAGTAAGGTTTAAATAAACGAGAATTTACTAACTAGGAATTTTAACCTAATTAGTTATAAGTCTAGAAATAACCTAAAGTAGAGTTAAAAGTAACTAAAATCAATGTTGATCAAAGTGGAGGGGTTTAAGTTGTCAAAATTGAAACTTTAATCCTAATAAACAAATAAAACATAAACTTAACACCACATTTTGAAGTCCTGGTCGACCAGAACATCAGGGGCGACACCCACCTTCAACCAAACCTAGAATTCTACTAAAATCCACAAATTGAAGGAGCAAATCTGGTCCAAACGAAAATCCGAGCATAGAATCGTGATTCTCATCACAAGAGGATTACAAGGTATGTAAAATTTAAGGATTTCTCTCAACTTGAAATTTTCATGAATTGGGAAAAATCTGGAATTAGGGTTGCATGTGTATGTTATGAGGATTGAGGAACAACTATAGTGTCTAAGGACAAACCCTAGATCAATAGAAGTTGAAATCATAAGAAATTTTGGGTGAATCCATAATCACCATGGTAGGTGATTAGTGGGTCATGTGTATTTGGATGAACACTAGAAAGTAGATTGTTAATCTAGTGTAATTTAGCAATCTGGAAGTGATTTCAGCAATTAGAAGCTAACATTCATGTAAATTGGTTGATTTATATGAAAATAGGGTTAAATGATAAACTAAAGATGTGATGTTTAATCATGTAAAAAAATCTGCTTATGAAGTGTTTGTTGAAATGCCTCTATGAAGGCTTAAAAACTGAAATTTCGAGTTTAAACGCATAATCATGATGTTCGGTGTATTATGCGAATTATGATTTGAAGAGAGTTCTAAACATGTCTTGAATTGAACTCTATAGGACAAGATACCGGAACGTCGAGTGGACAAGCCGGTGGTGACTCACGGTTAAAGGGCGTGCGCTAAGGTATGTAACTTGTTCCGTTACATTTATTATATTGGATGATTCAAATATGTAATTGAATTTGAATTAAAAGTTGTTTTGAATCAAGTAATGAAGTCGTTATATTGATTGATTGATTAAAGTCGGTTGGTACCCGTTGGTAGTCTTCATATAGGAGGATCCCTTAGACGAGCCAAACGGGTCAAATAATCAAGTAAAACATGATTTGTACTCCGGAATATGATGGATTGTTCTATGTTATTGGTTAATATTTATCACATGTTAGAAATACTAGATTTGGAGGTAAATGGTTGTTAGAAAAGCGAATTACAAGATTTGTTTGAATGAGATGAACAAAACAAAACAAGACATGGATTTCCAGGACCTACCGTAAATTACGGTAATACCATAATTTACGGTAAAGGTCAGATATGCTACGGTGAATATCTCCTGGTTTACGGTGACCAGAAATCTCCAGGACTCACCGTAAATTACGGTGATACCGTAATTTACGGTGGATCCAGAATATTTGTTTTGTTTTTTTTTTATTATTCCAAATGTGATGTTCAACCTTGTGATTATATTATATAATAACGTCAAAACTAATGTTTTTAATAGTTTTGATCATAGGTAAATTGGCGAATCTTACGGGTGGCGATCAAGTGATTAATGAAGAACCGAACACTACATTTCTAAGCTTCCGCTATGTTTTTGAATCTTTAAAACTTTTGTGTATGGGATGTAAACATGTTTTGAACATCTTTTTAAATGTTTCAACTTAGTTATTAGTTGACTAAGTTTGATATAAGTTATGAACTTTGATATGACAGTTAGGTTTTGTCAACAATATTTTACTAGAAATGGTACAAATTATTATGAACATCAAGGGTAAAATTTAGGTTGTTACAAGTTGGTAATCAGAGCTCAAGGTTGTCAATAAGTGTTCGGTTCAGGCTTGATCGATCGTCCGGTAAGAATTAACTTATTTTGTTAATAAATTATGTATTACGTAAAGAATGAGAAATGAACAATATGCATGAAAAGAGTGTGTAAGCTCACTCAAAAACAAGAAATGCATGAAACAAGAATGATTAAATCAAGTTACGAACTTGATTGAAATGAAACAAGAATGATTAAATCAAGTTACGAACTTGATTGAAATGAAACAAGAATGATTAAATCAAGTTACGAACTTGATTGAAATGAAACAAGAATGATTAAATCAAGTTACGAACTTGATTGAATTGAAACAAGAATGATTAAATCAAGTTACGAACTTGATTGAATTGAAACAAGAGTGATTGAATCAAGTTATGAACTTGATTAAATCAAAACAAGTAAAGCATGTGTTATAAATGGAATGTTTAACAATCTATGTAAACATTTCAGAGATAGAGATGGCTGAGGGAGGTAATAATAATGCGGTGCCAAGAGTCACCGAACAAATGAAGGAAGTGATTGCCGAAGAGGTTGGAAAGGCGATCGAAAACAGTTTGTCGGGCTTTATTGATAAAATTCAAAACACAGTTTTATCAATAGTAGAAGAGAGAATCAAGAAATTGGAAGATGATTCCAATTCAGCAAAGGAAAAGCATGGGGGACGAAAGCCTTGTTCATACAAGGAATTCATGGCCTGTAAACCCCCAATATATAATGGGGAGGTTGATCCAATTGTGTGCCAACGATGGCTAAGTGATATTGAAGGAGTATTCGAGAGAACCCATTGTGATGAAGATGACTACGTAGCTTATGGTACGGGTCAATTAAGAGGTCAAGCGAAAGACTGGTGGGATAACAAAAAGAAGGAGATTGGAAGTGAAGCGGCTAAGGCCATGACATGGGAGGAGTTTAAGACGCCGTTTCTTAAACACCATAGTCCCAAAGCGGTCATAAATAGAATCAAGGAAGAGTTCATGCAACTCAGACACAAGGGTGAATCCATAGACAAGATCACGGGGATGTTTATGGACAAGATAAAGTTCTGTGATGATTTGGTGACAAACGAAGAACAAAAGGTCTATTACTACCATAACATGCTAAGTGCGGAGTACAGAGAGTTCATAACCCCTTCAAAATACGAGACTCTTACCGAGATTGTCAATGCTGCTCGGGAAAGAGAGATCGAACTGAAAAAGAGCATAGAACGGGGTGAACGAAGGGCACAAGATGTGAATCCAAGCCCTACTAAGAAGGCACGAACAAACGAAAGCGCAAAGAAATCTGATACGAAAGGCGGGTCGCCAAGTTGTAGAATCTGCGGGAAAGGTCATAAAGGCGAATGTCGTTACAAGGATAAGCCTTGTCCCATATGCAAGAAAACGGGACATATGGCTATATCATGCCCGGAGAAAGTGACGGTTTGTTACAACTGTTATCGAACGGGTCACAAGAAGTCGGAATGCCCGGAACTGGTTGAAAAGAAGAATGGGCAAGAATCGAAAGGTGAAGCCCCGAAAGCAAAGGCAAGATCTTTTCAACTAACTGCCGCAGAAGCAAAGGTTGAACCTGGCGTGGTCTCAGGTATATTTGCTATAAATTCAATTCCTATACACGTGTTATTTGATACGGGTGTGAATAAATCCTTTGTTTCATATGGACTTATTCGACACCCTTCATTTATTCTAACAAAATTACCTATGCCTTTAGAAGTAGAGATAGGTAATAACAAAAGCTTTATTGTTTGTGATGTATGTGAAAATTGCAAACTGAGCATCGACGATGAAGAATATTTGATAAATCTAATCCCTATGTCGATGGGAGAATTTCAAGTAGTCGTTGGGATGGATTGGCTATCTCGACACCATGCAAAGGTCGTGTGCTTCCTTAAAGAGATAAAACTAACATCTCCGAGCGGGAAACACGTCACCATTTATGGCGAAAAAGGAGGCAACCCCATAGTATGCTCAATGTTGAAAGCTCACAAGCTAATGAAGCGAGGATGCAAGGCATTCATAATATACGCTAATGAGCCCGAGAAAGAATCACGAAAGATGGGAGATGTACCGATAGTACGAGATTATGAAGATGTTTTTCCGGAAGATTTACCGGGGATACCGCCTGAACGGGAAGTAGAGTTCGGGATCGAATTGATTCCGGGTGCGAAACCCGTAGCAAAAGCCCCGTACCGACTTGCACCGTCGGAACTACAAGACTTGATGTCCCAAATCCAAGACCTGCTTGACAAGGGATTCATTATAAGGCCGTGTGTGTCTCCTTGGGGCGCACCGGTATTGTCCGTGAGGAAGAAAGACGGGAGCATGCGCATGTGTATTGATTACCGGGAGTTAAACAAACTCACAGTAAAGAACCGATATCCACTCCCGAGGATAGATGATTTATTCGACCAACTACAAGGTGCGAACTGGTTTTCCAAAATTGACCTCAGATCGGGGTACCACCAACTAAAGGTCAAAGAAGAAGATGTGCCGAAGACGGCTTTCCGCACGAGATACGGACATTACGAATTTCTCGTGATGTCATTTGGACTAACAAACGCACCCGCGGCTTTCATGGACCTCATGAACTGGGTTTGCAAGCCAATGCTGGATAAGTCGGTCATCGTGTTTATCGATGATATATTGGTATATTCAAAAAGTAAAGCTGAACACGCACATCACTTACAAGAAGTGTTAGAGACACTTAGGCGAGAGAAGTTATATGCAAAATTCTCTAAATGTGCCTTTTGGTTACGAGAGGTTCAATTTTTAGGCCATGTCATAAATGCCGACGGAGTGTTGGTGGATCCGTCAAAGATAGAGGCAGTGTTAAAATGGAATCCCCCGAAGAACCCTTCAGAAATTAGAAGCTTTTTGGGGCTTGCGGGGTACTATCGGAGATTCATTCAAGATTTCTCCAAAATTGCGGCACCGCTAACCAAGCTAACCCAAAATAAAGCAAAGTTTATTTGGGGAATTGATCAAGAAAAAGCGTTTCAAACGCTAAAAGAAAAGCTAACTCAAGCTCCGGTACTAACATTGCCATACGGAGTTGAAGACATGGTGGTTTATTCGGATGCTTCATTATCGGGGCTCGGTTGCGTGTTGATGCAACGGGGCAATGTAATAGCCTATGCCTCGAGACAATTGAAGATACACGAGAAGAAATACCCCACGCACGATCTCGAGTTGGCAGCGGTAGTATTTGCATTAAAAATATGGAGGCACTACTTGTATGGGGTTAAGTGCACCATATTCACCGACCACAAGAGCTTGAAATACTTCTTTGATCAGAAGGAGTTAAATATGCGACAAAGACGATGGCTGGAAACGGTGAAGGACCACGATTGTGAGATACATTATCACCCCGGAAAAGCAAACGTGGTAGCGGACGCTCTAAGCAGAAAAGCGGACTATGTCCCAATACGAGTGAGGTCGATGCAACTCGTGGTGACCTCGGGTATACTTGAACGTATTCGAGAGGCACAGTTAGAATCAGTAAAAGAAGAAAATTGGAAGAAAGAAAGAATAATCGGCCAATTAAAAGATTTGTCGGACGGGAACCACGGGTTGAAGACTCGATCCGGAAGGATATGGGTCCCACATACTTGTGGAGTAAAGGCGCTTCTACTTAACGAAGCTCATAAATCCCGTTATTCGATTCATCCGGGTGCAACCAAGATGTACAATGATTTGAAACAAAATTATTGGTGGCCCGGAATGAAGAGGGACGTGGCGAAATACGTGGAAAAATGCTTGACATGTTTACAAGTCAAGGCGGAGCACCAGAAACCATACGGCAAACTTCAACCGTTAGAAATTCCGGTTTGGAAATGGGAACATATTACAATGGACCTGTTAACCAAGTTGCCTAAGACGAATCGTGGTTTTGATGCCATATGGGTAGTGGTGGATAGATTGACGAAAAGTGCTCACTTCATTCCGATTCGTGAGAGTTATACGTCATAAAAGATGTCAGAAGTTTATACCAATGAAATCATAGCACGTCATGGAGTGCCGGTGTCCATCGTGTCCGATAGGGATACCCGGTTTACCTCGAATTTTTGGCGAGATTTCCAAGAGCAAATGGGGACCAAATTGTTCATTAGCACTGCGTACCATCCTCAGACGGATGGACAAAGTGAAAGAACGATACAAACATTGGGGGACATGCTACGGGCGTGTATAATCGACTTTGGAGGCAGTTGGGATGTTCACTTACCGTTAGTCGAGTTTTCGTATAACAACAGTTACCAATCTAGTATTAAGATGGCACCATACGCAATGCTTTACGGTAGGAAGTGTCGAACCCCGGTATGTTGGGGTGAAGTGGGTCCACGTGAACTCGCCCACCAAGATATAGTACGAGCCACGAATGAAAAGATCGATAAAGTTCGGGCACACTTGAAAGCGGCTCAAGACAGGCAAAAAGTGTATGCTGATAAAAGGAAAAGGCCAATCGAATTCCAAGTCGGTGACATGGTCATGCTAAAAGTTTCCCCATGGAAGGGCGTTATTAGATTCAGAAAAAGGGGGAAGCTAAGCCCAAGGTTTATCGGGCCATTTAAAATTATCGGGAGAGTTGGCAAGGTAGCTTACCGTCTTGAATTACCGGAGGAGCTAAGTGGAATCCATGGCACGTTTCATGTATCGCAATTAAGAAAGTGCCTAGCAGACGAAACGGCCTATATCCATTACGATGATATCGAAGTGGATAATAGTCTGAATTATGCGGTAAGACCGGTTGAGATTTTAGACAGAAAGGTCAAACGTTTACGAAATAAACAAATTGACCAAGTCAAGGTCAAATGGGAGCATAGGAAGGGTTCGGACACTACATGGGAGTCCGAAGAGGAGATGCGACGTCTTCACCCTACTTTATTTGGTACGTATTAAGGTTTCGGGGACGAAACCCTTTTAAGGGGGGTGGACTTGTAACACCCCGAAAATATAAAACCTTAAACTGGAATTAGTAAGGTTTAAATAAACGAGAATTTACTAACTAGGAATTTTAACCTAATTAGTTATAAGTCTAGAAATAACCTAAAGTAGAGTTAAAAGTAACTAAAATCAATGTTGATCAAAGTGGAGGGGTTTAAGTTGTCAAAATTGAAACTTTAATCCTAATAAACAAATAAAACATAAACTTAACACCACATTTTGAAGTCCTGGTCGACCAGAACATCAGGGGCGACACCCACCTTCAACCAAACCTAGAATTCTACTAAAATCCACAAATTGAAGGAGCAAATCTGGTCCAAACGAAAATCCGAGCATAGAATCGTGATTCTCATCACAAGAGGATTACAAGGTATGTAAAATTTAAGGATTTCTCTCAACTTGAAATTTTCATGAATTGGGAAAAATCTGGAATTAGGGTTGCATGTGTATGTTATGAGGATTGAGGAACAACTATAGTGTCTAAGGACAAACCCTAGATCAATAGAAGTTGAAATCATAAGAAATTTTGGGTGAATCCATAATCACCATGGTAGGTGATTAGTGGGTCATGTGTATTTGGATGAACACTAGAAAGTAGATTGTTAATCTAGTGTAATTTAGCAATCTGGAAGTGATTTCAGCAATTAGAAGCTAACATTCATGTAAATTGGTTGATTTATATGAAAATAGGGTTAAATGATAAACTAAAGATGTGATGTTTAATCATGTAAAAAAATCTGCTTATGAAGTGTTTGTTGAAATGCCTCTATGAAGGCTTAAAAACTGAAATTTCGAGTTTAAACGCATAATCATGATGTTCGGTGTATTATGCGAATTATGATTTGAAGAGAGTTCTAAACATGTCTTGAATTGAACTCTATAGGACAAGATACCGGAACGTCGAGTGGACAAGCCGGTGGTGACTCACGGTTAAAGGGCGTGCGCTAAGGTATGTAACTTGTTCCGTTACATTTATTATATTGGATGATTCAAATATGTAATTGAATTTGAATTAAAAGTTGTTTTGAATCAAGTAATGAAGTCGTTATATTGATTGATTGATTAAAGTCGGTTGGTACCCGTTGGTAGTCTTCATATAGGAGGATCCCTTAGACGAGCCAAACGAGTCAAATAATCAAGTAAAACATGATTTGTACTCCGGAATATGATGAATTGTTCTATGTTATTGGTTAATATTTATCACATGTTAGAAATACTAGATTTGGAGGTAAATGGTTGTTAGAAAAGCGAATTACAAGATTTGTTTGAATGAGATGAACAAAACAAAACAAGACATGGATTTCCAGGACCTACCGTAAATTACGGTAATACCGTAATTTACGGTAAAGGTCAGATATGCTACGGTGAATATCTCCTGGTTTACGGTGACCAGAAATCTCCAGGACTCACCGTAAATTACGGTGATACCGTAATTTACGGTGGATCCAGAATATTTGTTTTGTTTTTTATTTTTATTATTCCAAACGTGATGTTCAACCTTGTGATTATATTATATAATAACGTCAAAACTAATGTTTTTAATAGTTTTGATCATAGGTAAATTGGCGAATCTTACGGGTGGCGATCAAGTGATTAATGAAGAACCGAACACTACATTTCTAAGCTTCCGCTATGTTTTTGAATCTTTAAAACTTTTGTGTATGGGACGTAAACATGTTTTGAACATCTTTTTAAATGTTTCAACTTAGTTATTAGTTGACTAAGTTTGATATAAGTTATGAACTTTGATATGACAGTTAGGTTTTGTCAACAATATTTTACTAGAAATGGTACAAATTATTATGAACATCAAGGGTAAATTTTAGGTTGTTACAGATATCCATACCACTCAGTGATATATCAAGAGGGAACAGGGCCTACAAAGCCAGAGTCACCTCCTCATTGAGGTCTAAAGGGTAGCCTCCATCTTCCCTAACCCAGGAATTACGAGAAAACAAGCACTTACGGATTCGAAGGTATGATGATCTTTTCTTAAAGCTCAAGATGGATTACCATGGTGAGACCAAAACAGTGTGCAGAGGAAAACTTGAAGAAAATAGTTTCAGAAGCTCTCATCAACAAATAAAAAATTAAAAGACAAGCACTAATATGAGAAATTTTGGCATCAACAGATCTAGGGGAGATTGTTGGGTTATGTAAGATCTACTTATATGAAAGCCAAAACCTAGAGGAACCATCACTCCTTGACGGATGGAATAAGAGTGCGTTCAAAGTCCATAAGTTCCCCCTTTGAAAGCTTTTCAAACAACACTCAAAATAGCTAGAACAGAACTACTGCATCAAACACTAAGGAAGACAAAGTACAAAGTGCTAGAATGTTAAAGTGTTGGGTCAACAAGTCAAAGTTGAAGACCAGAGACCAGGTCAACACAGAAGACTAAAGTACTGGATTCCATCCATCCAGTCCAGTACTTTTGGAATCCTAACAGTTTTCCTTTGTTTGATAGCATTTCAATGTAACAGTTGTTTTCTCAACTGTCCAGAATTCTTCTAAACAACAGCTAGCAGTTACTTCATTTAATAGGTTGTTTAGGATCGCTTTCATGGTGACTTCACCAACAGTTCTCTCATCCTTTAATGGAACAGTACGCTTTATTGTTCTGTAACTGTTAGAGCTGAAAAGCAGAAGAACAAAGAGAAAGAACGAGAGAGAAAGAAAGTGCGCCTAGTGAGGGGCAGTGATTATGTACTATTGATTGTGCTTTGATCAGATTAAATCTAATAGAAATCTTTTTGACAATCATCTTCCTAAATCCAACTGTGTTTGAATTGTTGTGTTTATTATCACTGTTTGATTGGATTCAAACAATTTTCTTATCAAAAACTGTCACGGCCCCCGTCCCGGTTTTACCCGGTCTAGGAGCCGCGGGACAGAAACCCATGGTATTTATTATTTGAGTGGACAGCGGAAGTTTAACAGGATCTTTGAAAACTTGAAATTTGCCCGATTATTTTATTTCATACTTTGGGATAAACCCCGTAATTTACAATAGAGGAATTGTACTATGAAATTCCCTGTTTTACAAAACATGTTTATTTATTTAACTGAGCCACTACTTCAAGCTTGTTAGTGCTTCGTAGCACTTTTCCTTGATTCACAGTAGGTCACCTGAAACATGTTTTAAAAAATATTTAATCAGCGGGGAAATACTGGTGAGTCACTCAAATTTGATAAAACGACACATAGCTATGAATTACACCATAAGAGCGATTACAATGGCTACTATCTTATTTTTATCTGGCGTCGTGTCACAGCCTTGTGACGATGGTCATACCACTATTGGGTCCTTTCACCCAAATAGTGATGATTATCACTGTTAGGTTAATGAACCTAACCGTGAGAAATTAGTAATGTGCACAATACCCCACTAGCAAGTGATTCAAGATAACCACGACTTAATCCCTGTAATTATAACTTTTGAAAAAGATTGGAGTATTGTATAAAACAGTTGATAAAAAGAGAATGACTCACATTGCAGATTTAAACGGGCAGAGTTTAGCCTACTGATAATCCTTGTAACCTAATTTAAACAACAATGCACACGAACTAGGTCAGTAACTTAATACAGCATTTACGATAACTCAAGAGATTAAAACCCTCACGGTGAATGACAAAGCATAGCCCTAATTCGGGCAGCACTTAAACATCCATCGGATTGGTTTCAATTGATCGGACATTGAATCGTAGCAGCGATCAAGTTAATACCATGTATCGTAGCAACGTTTCTCTACTGGAAATTATGATTTGGAGCAGTATACTTTCGTTTTTGATCAAAATTTTCGACACAGATGAACTGCTCATGCCCTAGCAATTTATAGCTGAAAAATGGGTTTTACGCGGCCCGCAAGGGCCACCTAGTCTACAACTAGGGCTAGCGTGTCACCGGTAGGTCCGCCACGTGTGCGACGCGTGGCCCGATAGGCTTATCCGGTCAACTTTAAGTTGACGCGCGTAGATGTTCTCTTATGGTTTACGCGGCCCGCCTGAAACCCAATTTTCTTGATTTCTTGGTTTTTTTTCATGCACGTTAGGGTTTCAGGGGTCCGGGTTTTCACTTACGAGTCGTTTAGGGACATTTTTGCTAGTCCTTACAAAAACACACACACTCTTAGACCCACCATTACGATACCAAAAAATACTATATTGCGAATACAACTCTGTATTCAATGAACTTTATGCCGCCACATGACCAAGAAAACCATAAAAACGAATTCAATACCGATTCTGATGTTGTTTGTGGTATATGTTTAATGAGTGACATTAAAAAAATTCAACTATATTTGATCTGGTTGAATATAACTTTTATCGAGTCGTACATAATAATAAACACATGATGACGGTATATTCGGAATTTGATAGAATGTTATATTATATTAATAAAAACAACAAGGGTAATTGGCGTCATTTTATTAAAAAAACGTTGTTCTATGGTATCGGCACCGATGTTGTTCAGATAGATCGGTAATATTAAAAAAAAGTTATAAAAAAAGTTAAACTGTAAATATAATAATAAAAATCTATTATAAATCAGTCATATTAAAAAAAGTCATTAAAAGTTAACCTCTAATATATAACAATAAAAATCTATTATAATATTAGTTATAATGAAATGATAAAAATACTAAAAATTCTATATATTATTGTAAAAATAACAGTGCTATTCCTGATCATGTCCAGTTTCATACTAGTTTGTTCGGCGTACAATGGGAGGAAACGTGTAGTAAAACACGGAGTGTAAAACACAATACGTAAGACACAATGTGTTACATCCGATTCATAAAACACAATGCGTATAAAGATATGGGCCAAAAACGTAAAATAAAAAAGTATGTGCCAAAAATATAAATTACAAAAGTATGAGTTAAAGAAAGAAAAAGTCTATGGGCAAAAAATGTATATTACAAAAGCATGTGCCAAAAATGTAAATTACTAAAGTATGAGTAAAAAATGCAAAATATCGAAGTTGAAGGAGGCAAAAATGTAGATTACATATACTTGGCCAAAAATGTAAAATATCAGGGTCCAAAAATTTAAAATGCCAAAGAAAAAACAAAGTCTATGGGCAAAAAATATATATTACAAAAGCATGTGCCAAAAATGTAAATTGAAAAAGTGTGGATAAAAAATGGAAAATATCATAGTTGAAGAAGGCAAAAAATGTACATTACATATACTTGGCCTAAAAATTTAGATTGTCAGGGTCCAAAATTTTAAAATGCCAAACTTGGGGGAGTGAAAAGTTTGGGCAAGGACCAAAGTTGCAAAGTGGTTAAGCTTTAGGGGTGGTGGCGGTAAAAATGAAGCAATAGCACAAGAGTAAAAAAACACAAGGGAAACTTGAAGAGGTGACGACGGAATTAAAATTTGAGGGTTAAAAATGAAAATAATAAAAGTTGAGGAGTCGGTGGTAATTAATATATATACAATTATGGTAAATTACTTAATATTAATATATATAATTTTATGTCATATTTAAAGCTTTATAATAAATATTAAAAAAAAGATTATTCTCATGTACAGTTTCAGGTTATACAACATGAGGGATTCATATCTATTCAATTAATTAAGGTTATTTAGTTGAAGGAATAGAAAAAAGAAGAAAGTCATGGATATGAATGTAGCTACCTAATCGTGTATCTTTATATATTCTCATACATTTTATTAGATCGTACCTTCTCAAACATTTGTAACCTATTGTTTTCGCTGTCCTTTCTACTTGATAATGGCAAGTGCAATCACCAAGTTTGCTCACTTATAAATCCCACTTGAAGATGTTGTAAAGGCCACCAACAACTTTCATCATGATAACATCATCGGACGTGGTGGATTGGGACATGTATACAAAGGACAACTCCAACGGTCCGGGAAGTTGATGAAGATTTCTGCGCTGAGGTTAAATCATAAGCATGGAGAAAGTGACGTCCAATTCTGGACGGAAATTTCAGCGCTTTCAGATCTCGAGCATACAAATCTCGTCTCTATTATTGGGTTTTGTGACGAAAAAAATGAGAAGATCATCATAACCACATATGCAGCCAAAGGAAGTCTTAAGGAGCATCTAGACAGCTCGAACCTCACATGGACGCAAAGACTGAAGATATGTGTAGGCGTGGCTCGTGCGATGAGTTACCTTCGTTATGATGAGAGACGTGATTATGGTATTATACATCTTAACATTAACAGCTCCACAATTTTATTAGATGAGAACTTGGAACCCAAGTTATCTGGTTTTAAAGTTTCCATTAAACAATCGCTTCATCGAATGGATCGGGTCTTCCTTTCTGACCCTATTGGCACAAGAGGGTATGTGGACCCAGAAATTGAAAGGACCAAAGGTGTGACCCACAAGTCAGACATCTACTCATTTGGTGTAGTGTTATTTGAAATATTATGCGGGAGGAAAGCATTTATTCATGACGTAGCTGACAGGTTTCTAGCTCCATTGGCGAAACGTCATTATGAAAACCAAACATTGCAGGACATAATTCTTCCTGCTCTGTTGAATCAGATGTCTCCGCAATCTCTCAGAATATACTCAAAAGTAGCATATTCTTGCATAAAGGAAGACCGAGCACACCGTCCACATATGCTCCATATTGTTGATGAACTTGAGAAAGCACTGGAGAAAGCATTGAAGTTTCAGTCCGGACTTGAAAATTTTGTAAGAACTTCTTCTACTATTAATGTTTTTCCTTTCTGTTTTCTTTATACCTGTTACTTTATTTCTCATCAATTTAGTTTGCTTACTTTTAAGAATAGCACTTTAAAATTAAAAAAAAAAAAAACTAAAATTACCATATAATATTTTTGTTAACTTTTAGCAAATCAGTATTGTTAATTGTACTTTAAAATTTGTCATTAGTTACATTTAGAATAGAATTTTAATTAAAAAGTATTTTATATGAAAGTTGTTTATTAATAAACATTGATTTTACATTGTCTATGATACCCTTGTATAACAACCAGTTTACCACCGCCAATTACCACCATTGCCAGTAGCCATTACAACCAAATCGAAGGAAAAAAAAAAAACTTTAGTTATGTATTCATTAAGAACATTATGCATTTTGTATATAATAACAACTAGGGTTTATGCCCGCGCTTCACGGCGGGGCGAGCAGGGGAAGTTGGTTGGTGTCGTAGGGCCGGCTCAAAGGGCTTTAGACTCTAGGCCCATGCCTAGGGCCACCCAAATTAAAAGGCCTCTAAAATTTGGTGTGCTTTCTTTATACTAGGTTCAGTTATTACAATATAATACACTGAACAGCTCACTAAAAAGGCTTGCAATTGAAACAGCCCATTAGTCAATTACCCAAATTCAAGGCCTGCAATCATTAGCTATTATATCAATCGAAAAAGCTTTTTTAGAATAACCTGATTACGATAATTTTATCAAACAATTTGCCTCAGTTAAAGCTAGAAAAATAATTTTTATTTGAACATATACTATATCTATAAAAACATGTAACTTTAAATTTTTTTTAACTACGCCAATTATAATTTTTTTGTTTTTAATTGTCTGTCCCAAGCCCGGGTAAAGAAGGTGAGTTTTGTTACTAGATATGTTGAAAAGGATAATTTTCCAAAAGAGCCTCCACTATGTAGTTCACTTAGGGTCTCCGAAAAGGTAGGAACGGCCCTGGGTGTCGTTCGGTTGGTACGGCATCGAAACTTGATATAACAATAAAAGGAGAGAACCTAAATACAATACCATTATCAACCAAAAGAGGACAACAAAAAGTTTAGCTACAATAGAACCACAATGATATCTTACTTAAAGACGTCAAGGGCATTTCATTAAGTAATGTCATCTTGCTTACTGTCGTTGAATTGTCATTAATTAGTTTGCGGTGGTATATTAGTTGAATTGTTTAGTTTGTGGAAACCACGATCACCAATAATTTGAATTTTTAAAAAATCAAACTTCTTCTTAGCCTCTTTGAGTATTAACTTTATTCGTGTTTGACATAAATATTAACACACATTAATCGGTTTAAAGTGATGAAACTTACACTTGGTTTAAGCATTTTTGCAAAGGTATCTTGTTTCAAAAAATACGCTTCTACATGATTAAGAAAATGAAACATAAAAGCTTATTAAATAAACCAGGTGATAAATATAAACACTCAAAAGTTACTTAAAATAAAAATAAATAGAAGGATAGTTAACAGAATAATAGACATTGTAAACTAAAATAAATCATGTCAGGAAAAAAAAAAAGCCACCTTAGCCTCCAGCTAATAACAATACATTCTTGTAGATCACATTTGCAATTGTATATATATTAGTTTTTGCTCAGCACGTATTGCGGGGACTAAACTAAATATTTCTCTCTCATAACATGTACGTCTGTGTTTCGGTTACTTGTACATACTAATCATAATACGATCTCAAAGAGAATTCCCTCGAGTCAACCAATTAAAACAAAACACTACCATACTTTTGCTAAAAAAACTAAAACGATAGAAATACAATAATTTTAAACTGTGGGCAAAATTGTATTTTTCAGGGACAAATGAGTGTGCGCCAAACAGCCGCCTGACACGAATAAAAATAAAACCGAGCCAACAATTAAAACAAAACACTATCATGATTTGGTAAATAAATAAAAACTAAAACGAGGCATGACTGTAATTTTACACTTGTGCCAAAATCGTAATTTGGATAGACCAATGGGGAAGTGCTAGGCATCTGCGTGGCCTATTTCCCACCATAAGAATTGTGATGTATATAAATATATAATATAATATAATAATAAGGCTAATCCAATAAATCGCAACACACAAGTGCAAATCGGTGATAGAGGCGGGCTTGGCCCATAGTAGTTAAATAAGAAAATGAGAAAAAAACGCCTCAACTCAGACTCGAACAAAATTATAAAATCTCATTAGCTAAGAGACCATATGACCAGCTTTTGCGTTTACTGTCGTTTTGATGTTCTGTTCTATTTACTTAAAAATGGAAACAAAGTGTTACTATAGCACGGACCTACAAAATTTTCTTTATATACAGTATTATCTATACACACACATACAGGAGTATAGAAAAAACCTTGATAAGTGAAGAAAACCAAGGAAATCTTATCTCCACCATCCATCCAACTAATTTACAGTGGAGATTGCCCAAGTGAAGGACTATATTGTATAAAAAAATAGTTTTGGATGAAAATGGCAAAAATGCTCAAACCTCATGGACGATTTTGACAATTTACTCTAAACTGTTTTTAAGCATTTTTATTTTTTATTTTCTGATTTTTTATTAAAAAGACTTCTACATGTAGTTATATGCAAAAGCTTCGAAAACAATTTAAAAAAAAATATTTTTTTTTACATGTTACAAAGAATTTTGTTATAATATATATATTTTATATTTTAAATGAATGATTATTCGGCTCTCCATTTTTTCAGGTTCTTTATTGAACCCACTTAGACTGCGGGGTATGGGGCGGGGGTTTGGGCGTGGGTTGGCTGAAAACGCCCAAGCCACCACCCCGGGTGGGCTTGGGTTTGGGCGTGGCCCCTTTGGCGAACCCACGCCCAAACCCCCGCCCCATACCCCGCAGGCTCTCAATGGCCAAACCAAATTGGGGGCTGAATCCCGCAGGCGAACCCACGCTCTCATTGGGGGCTGAATCCCGGGCGTGGGGCGGGCTAGTAAGTGACATGGCAGGCTCTCAATGGCCAAACCAAATTCATGCCCCCAACCCAAGCCCCACCATACCCATGGGCGTGGGTTTTGGTGGTGGGTTTTTTCCCATTCCACGTGTCAACATATGCCCCAACCCAAGCCCCAACCCAAGCCCCCCATACCCCACAGTCTTACATATATATTATAAACAACAATTTTAGAAAGGATTTTCAATGTAGTCAAGGTCACTCTCATGCTAAAGGTTCTTTCATTCAATCAACTTCTAGATACACATATTGTGTGTTTTAATATGACATTCAATTATCTCCTTTTATTATGTAATAGAACTAGTAGATGCCTGGCCCGCATTGCGGGGCGAGGACCGAATAATTCTCAACTAATTAAAAAAAGGCTATTATAATTTTCCTAGGGAAAAAAAAACAAAAAACGATGATAAGACCGTTGTAAACCAATTAAAACAAAAAAAAAAACCTTTATAGTTTTGGTAAAAAAAACTAAAACAACGGGAAAAACGTAATTTTTAACTGAGAGCCAAATCATAAATTTAATTCGGGGATAAATTGTAAAGTAAATGGACAAACGGGGGAGTGTGAGGAAGTTGCCGGCACGACTGTAATTTTACACTAGGGGCAAAATTGTAATCACTACAAGAAATTTGGTTATTTACCAACACAAAGTATATGTGGGAAAAAGCATATAATGTGTTGATAGTTGTCATTACCTACACATAAAATAAGTGTAATGAAGTGTAGGCTCATGAATGTGGATATAGGTCATTACCCACACATAAATTATATGTAGGCATATAGCAAGCTATACCTACACATATATGTGTGGCTAAAAGCCATTTATATGTGTGGTTAAAAGTACAACAATTTGTCTAGAAGACATCTGACGTGGCAACTGACGTGGAATCCGACGTGGCAGATGACGTGGCATCCGACGTGGCAGTTGATGTGGCATCCGACATGGCAGTTGACGTGGCATGAATATATGTGTAGGTAAAAGTAATCTTATCTGTAGGTAAAAGTAATATTATGTGTAAGTAAATGTTAAAGATGTATAGGTATTGATCTTAATTTGTGTTGAAAAAAAAAAACGTTGATGTGTTGGTAAATATATTTTAAAGTGTAGACATTAACCACACTATATGTAGATAAAAATATTCAATATGTACAAACAAATACCAAAGAAATATGGAAACATACGTGAACAAATTAAGATTCTTAATTAAACTAATAAACATTAATCTTACAAACAACCAAATAAAAGTACTAGTTATAGAAATTTAAATACTAAAACAAACAAAACTATGGTAGTGTTTGATATGCAGGAATGAGAGGTGGAATGGAATGGATGATTACGAGAGAATGAAGAAAAGGGTGTTTGGTTGGTCAATGGAATGGAATCACTCATTCCAAAAGGCATTCCATTCCCTCAAAATCATTCCTTCCACCCTCCATGTTTTTTTTCCATTCCATCCTCTTTTGCACCATTAATCAACACCACCACAACCCACCACCTTCGCCAAAACCCACCACCACCACCACCACCCACCACCGACGCCATCGCCGCCACCACCTCACCCCGACAGCCACCGTCGCCGCCGCCGCCGCCACCCACTCCCCACCTCACCCACAGCTGCGACCAACCGCCAACGCCACTCGCCACTCGCCGCCGCCCACCACCAACGTCAACGCCACCACCACCGTCACCACCAACCGCCGCCACCGCCACCACCCACCGCCACCTCTGCTGCCACCCACCACCAATGGCTACCTTGCCGCCACCACCACTCGTCGTCACCGCCGCACCGCCACTTGCCGCCACCACCACCACCCATTGTTGCCGCCGACACCTACCACCGCCACCTATAACCACCTACGATTACTACCACCGACCACCACCACCACTCACCGCTTATTTTATTACTCCGTTTTTCTTGCCTACCGAACAATACACAATAATAATTCATTTCATTCACACATGGTAACCAAACAAGACATAGAATGGTAATGATCCATTGCATTTCCTCGTCCATTCCATTACCTCGTCCATTCCATTCCTTCGTCCATTCCATTACCTCATACCAAACAGACCCTATCTCTTTTACGGTTATTAAATTTGAATCTGGATAAAAAAGCCTCCACATTTCCAAAGCATAATCTCTTTCAGCCATTGTAAAAACGTAAGCCTCAAATCTTTTTCGTCCTCTTGCTATCAAGTAGCTTCTAAGATCCTCCTATGCAGGTCTCAATCGCACAAGGACACTCGTATCGCAGATCCTAAAAGTTCAATCAGGATATCTAATAAATAAATAAGCAAGATCATGTGTACATATAAATAAATATACCTCTGGGTTGATATGGGTAAGAATGATGTTTTTCTCCTGCAATATTATAAGTGAGCGAACAAGGGTTTGATGATTGTCTGACAGAGCAGGGACAACCTTGGACTGTGCTTTAATTATCTTACCGTTTTCAACAACTTTATCACTTTCTGCATATTGCTTTAAGATATTTCTATCATCTTGATAACGTTTAATCTCAGAAAGCATACCAGCAAACCGTTGTCACTAGCACACAATTCAATTAAAGATGCGGTGAAATTGCTTTACAAATGCGGTGTGGTGCCCGCACCAACACATTAGGCACCATTAAATGAGATAGTTTGAAGGTGTGGGTGGCAGACCGCACCACTAAAGTAACTAATTGTTTGACAAATGCCCGCATCACTTAATTAGCCTGCACCTTTTTGTTTTTAACCCCAAAAAATTAATTTTTTGTTAATTTTATCATTTTCAGGAAATTTCCTTTATATTTCCCAATAAATACCAATAAAATAAAAAAATATTATGTATGGCTAATTAAAATTAACCATGCAACTAAAAAGGTGTTTCGGAAAGTACATGTTTTCTGAATAAAAAACAAACGTAAACCGTTCGAGAAATGTACATGTTTTCCAAATGAAGCCCAAACAAGTTTGCAACCCAAAAATACTGACCCGACCATTTCATACGCGTTGCAACCCGAACCGGCCTCTTCAAACTTTGCAAACTGATTCGTAGAAACCACCTGACAAAACATATCATAACATTAACAAAATGAAGCGAATTTTTATTTAACCCGTAAGAGATAAGATAAGATAACAATTACAGGGTAGAATTCGGGCCAACCTTGTGACGCTTTCCACGATTTCATTCTGGGCTATCAAACGCCTTGTGAATCAATTCCGGCATTAAATTTAAGACTAATTCATCAATTTTTATTTGCGGAAGCTTCCCATTTTCTTCCCATAACTAAAAAGTAAAAACAAACAAATAAAAAGTTGAGATTGTAAATACATATAATTTAACTCGATAGAAAAAGTATATGATATACAACTTACTTCTAATAACAATATCAATATTGGTTTCTTCCCTATTGTTTTTGACATAGCATTCTTGTCAACATACCTATTGTTTTTAAATGGTGTTACTTAGTTGAATCTTCTAAAAGCTCCGGTAACAACTAATGATAAATATGAGAAAGCATTACACAAGAATAAAAGAGAAACATTGGTCAAAGAACATGAAAGAATATCATACCACCACAGTTAACTTTAAGGCTGAAGTCTTTGGTGGCAACTTGTTTTTTTTACAGCTCTTAAACCCTTCTATTGTGACTAGGGGTGCAAACGAGCCGAGCTACTCGCGAGCTACTCGAGCTGGGCTCGAAAAAAAGCTCGAACGAGCCGAGCCTAAAAAACAAGCTCTTTTAGTAAACGAGCCCGAGCTTCTCTTATCGAGCTCGAGCCGGCTCGTGAGCCTAAACGAGATTTCTGTTTATATATTTTCATTAATATATTAAACATATATTTATATAATAATAATTACCATTTATATAAATTTAAAAAATAACTTAATTATATGTATAATAATAATAATTATAATTAATATAAATTAATTAATAAATACTAAACGAGTCGAGCCCGAGCCGAGCTCGAGCTTGAAAAATTACCTTCGAGCCGAGCTCGAGCATTCATATGTTAAACGAGCTCGAACCTAGTCGAGCTCGGGCTCGGCTCGTTTGCACCCCTAATCATAGCCGCCACTGCTATTAATGGTCCTATGTGTCATTGATGACCCAACCCATGTCCTCCACACCTTTCATCCTAATGTGTTTAGAACCTTTTTAGTATTATAAAAATAGACTCTGGATCCATTTGAAGTTGATGATTTCCATATCTTACAAAAAATAGAACCTCACTGTTAAATAAATATTAAGATTTAAAATTAAGTGATTCTTTATTCCAACGAGATTCGAAGTCTACTTGTTCAGTCATATTTGTTTAGACCATACCCTTTTGGGTACTCATCATCCCACCCCGCAAGAGTTACGATGCCAGCAAATAGACTCGGTCACTACCTCCATGATACGGGCACCACAAGGGTCGAGCCCGCGTCACTACATCTTCCCATTTCAGCGTAACTTTCATTGGCTGCGGGTACCACTAGGCTATAAGCCAATTGGTCTTTTAATCAAGACAAGATTCCACCGAAAATCATGAAAGGAACAATAGAAAGTTATATAACATAGCAATTATATATAAAAGGCCAACATATGAACAAGAAAAATATAAGTTGGGTTGAATTGAAAGTTATGTACCATAGCAACTTAAAACATCAGTTATGTTGGGAATAACATATGCAAGTTCATATATACCAAAGAGAGGTAATCCTATCCTATAGATGAGTTGCTACCGAGATTTCAAGATGTTACCAAAAGTGTAACTATCTTTATTATGCATCTATCCTTGTACTATTCACTCACTGGTGGTTATTAATTGGGATAATTAGCATAGAAACTTGTGGTTATTAATTGGTTATTAAAAGAGATAATGATATGTTACAATTTGAGTTGTTCCTAATTCTTCTTGATTGATTAATAACGTATTTGTGTTTGATACTTCTCATGCTTTAACAATTAACACGATTTAAGTAAACAGCAAGTAATAGATCCAACTAGTGGTATAAGAGCTTTGTTCATTAATCAGTCAATCGTTTTATTGATCCATGATTCACGGTATGCTTTCTTAACTTGTGACCTACAAGTTAAGAAAGAATACACAAGTTAGAACCAAAACCGAGACCGATATGCTGCATAGGTCAGTCTTCTGTTTCCATATATTTGCTCACTCCAACAAATTGATTGGTTTCATAACAAATTATCAAACAGAAGCAAACAAAAAAAAAAACTCTACATGACTACATGGAATCTCAGTTAGACATATTATCAAACATGTGATGTGCATGATTGAACAAAACAATTTTAATAAACAAATTCATGTCAACAAAGCCCCAAAATCACAATTCATAAACAAGATTAATGTTGTTACCTAATCCCAGTATAAAAACACCAACCTTGTGTTGCAACCATCTTTGGGGCTCAATTTGGAGCTGTTCCTTGACAATACAATTTAAATACACATAAAATGTACAATTTACATACAAATAAAACCAAACACACATAAACATAAACCCTAGAAGTTAACATAATAAAAACCACTTACCAGAACCATAAATCCAACGCCTTGTGTTCGCTAAACCGAAGGTCGGTGTCGTCTTAGTTTCTTGTGAAGGGAGATTTTGGCTTTAGGTTCCTGGATCTGTAACAATAGCGAATGAAGAATCGATTTAGGGTTCAACAATTTCAGGAAAAGGTTTACCTGTGGCGGTTTTCCACTGCTATAGCCGTCGTTTGCTTGTGGCGATTTCGCTACCATCACCATCAGAGCTGGTATTAGGGTTCTAGAGGAGAGGAGAAGGATCAATTGTAGCCGCCGCTTAGGTGAGAAGAGGGTTGCCGCCGGTTAGGTGAGAAGTGGGGGTTGCCGCCGTGAGGTTTGTCGTCATGAGTTTTGCCGCGTGCGTTAGGGTTCAAGGGGAGAGGAAGAGTCTGGGGGAAGTTTTGGAATGAGATATGTGAATCTACCGTTTCTAATGAGGGAGTTAAACTAGTTGGAGGGAACAATATTAAAAGCGGGAATAGCCAAAATTTTGAAAAAAATTATATTATTTATCAAACTAAAGTATATATGAATATATGGATTAGAATCAAATTCAAAGCCTCCTAATTATAAGAAGGGTATAACGTCTCTTAAAAAAACACACTACACAAAAAAAAAACCTAAACACCCACCACCAGTGGGTGTTTAGGATTTTTTTAGGTTTTTAAGGGGTGGAGGGGTTAGGTTTTTTTTAGGTTTTTGGGGTGCGGGGGTTAGTTTTTTTTTAGGTTTTTGGAGTTGGGGAAGGGGGGTTAGGTTTTTTTTTTTTTTTTTTGGGTGGGGGGGGGGGGGGGGGTTTGGTGAGGTATAGTGTTTTTTTTTTTTTTTTTTTTTTTTTTTTGCGTGGGGGGTGGGGGTTTAGGTTTTTGGGTGTTGAGGGGGTGGGGGTGGGTGTTTAAGTTTTGGGTGGTGGTGTAGTGGGTTTAGGTTTTAGGTTATTGGACACTTGTCACTCTATAAATCCTTCTTACACTTCTTACAATTAGGAGCCTTTGTAAAATAACTTAACCCATGAATATATATGTGTACATAGGGTGAGAGTTGGCAACAAAGTCTATTTTTCCTACAAAGTGTAAAAAGTCATAAAACACCATAATATCAACCATAAAACACACTCAAAACCCAGAAATAACATAGTGGAGGTTATTAAAACACAATTTTTGTGGTTTTTGTTTTGTGTTTTGGATGATAAGGCTTTGATTATCGAATGATTAACATTAGTGTGTTTTATGTTGATTATCATGTTGTGTTTTATATTCATAGTTCTACTATGGTGTGTTTGAAGTTTTTATGGACTGTTTGAGTTCTAATATAGTGTTTTAGTACTATTCTCTTTGTTATTTGTGTGTTTTGGGTGTGTTTTATGGTTGAAATTGTGGTGTTTTATGACTTTGTACACTTTTTAGGAAAAATCGACTTTGTAGCCGAACCCCACCCAGTGTACATATTATGTTATATATAAAAGTTTGAAAAATTAAATTATTATAATTAATATAAACTAATTAATAAATAAAATACAAGCCGAGTCGAAGCTTGAAAAACTACCAACGAACCGAGCTTGAGCTTTAGATGAAGCGCAGAGCCCTCATAATTTATTTTTTATGTGTCCAATATCTACACATATTGTACATTTCTAAATATGCGTAGATATTTTTTTGCCACGTCATCTTAAAAAAGATTTAATTATTTATTTTATACGTATTCAATATCTACACATATTGTACATTTTTCAATATGTGTAGATATTTGTTTTGTCGCATCATTAAAAAATATATATTTACTTACTTTATATGTATGTAATATCTACACATATTGTACATTTTTAATCATGTGTAGGTATTTAATTTGCCATGTTATTTTCATAAAAAAAATAAGTATATATTAACTTAGTTTATCTACATATTTTTTTTTAAATTATTATGTGTTGGTAAACATAATCATTTACCTACATATATATTAGTTTTTTTACATATGTGTAGATAATTTAGCTACACATGACGAAAATTTGTTACATGTGTAGGCAATTTTGGGGGGGAAATTTTTCCACCAATACCAAGTGTGGCTAGGGCTGTTCAAATCGCTCGCCGCTCGTCGCTCGCTCGACGCTCGTTCGGAAATTGCTCGGAAAATACTCGTTCGATTTGACGCTCGGTTGTAAACGAGCCGCTCTGCTCGGTTCGGTTTGTAAACGAGCCAAGCATGAGCAAAGGTCCGTTCGGCTCGGTTCGGATCGAATTTATTTTTAATTAGTAAATATATACAAATACATATACACATACATATATAAACATGTATATACACATATATATACACAAATATGAGTTATACATATATATACACACACACCTATATATACACACATTACACATACATATATACTAAAATATAAATTAAATCTATAGTTTTATATATACCACTCTATTAGATTTTGGTCCACTGTCTACAAATTTACAGCTATATCTATACGTACTAGCCCAATCACGCCAATAAAAAAATTAATATCAAGTCTAAAAGTTAAACCCTAAACCGATAAACCACAGTCTGCTCATCGCCTCAATGTTTCATGTCGTTATCCTAAGTCGATCGTCTCCTGGTCTCAACGTCATTGTTCGTGCAATATGATCATCGCCTCGTCGGCCACAACATTGTTATTCATAAGAAAAATATTATGCCATGAAATGTGCCTGTTTTTAAAGACATAAAAACATGAGACCCAACATTGTCACTATCTCTCTCAGCAAATTTAAATCGGGCGACACGGTTGTCCAAATCGCTCGAACTTCGCTCGACGCTCGCTCGGAATATTTACTGCTCGGAAAATGCTCGCTTGATTTGAGGCTCGGTTTAAAATGAGCCGCTCTGCTCTGTTCGGTTTGTAAACGAGCCAAGCACGAGCAAAGGTCCGCTCGGTTCAGCTCGGCTCGTGAACAGCCCTAAGTGTGGCTAATATGTATTACCAACACATATTAAGTGTTAATCATTATGAAAATATATCATCAACTATTACCCACACATATACAAACATGTGTAGGTAAATACCCACACATTTACATGTGTAGGTAAATTATGTGTGGGTAAACACCCAATTTTCTTATAGTGAATGTCACCAGGAAAGCAAAAAAAACGATGGAGAAAATGTAAACTTAAGTTGAGGGTAAAATCGTAACTTGGCTGTGAGAAAAAAAACTAATGGCAAAACTATAAATTTATACGGGGCAAAATCATAATTTTGAACCGATGGCAAAATTGGATTTTTTAGCCAGGAGCAAAAAGCGTAATTTTTTTTAAGTGGAGGCAAAAACATAACTTTGGACTGATGGCAAAATCGTAAATTTAAGGGAAAAAAACTAATGGCAAAACTGTAAACTGAAACGGGTCAAAATCGTAATTTTTTACCGGGGCAAAATTGAAATATTTAGCTGAGAGCATAAGCGTAAATTTATTTTTAAGCGGGGGCGAAAACATAATTTTTAACTGATGGCAAAATCGTAATTTTAAAGAGGGATAAAATCGTAAATTTGTTGGGCCAATAGAGGAGTGCCAGGCAGGTTACACCTGCCGCCCTTTTTGCCAAATTGAAGGGCTTCACTATTGAATTCTGACGTAAGCCTCTTGTGATTGTAGTAGTTTAAATACAATATTCTTTTAGTTTTTTTTTAATAGAAATTACTGGTTTAGTTGCATTACACTTAGGTGGTGTTTGTTTTTTGGCCAGAAGTGCTTCTGGCCACTTATGTCTTCGTCACACAGACGCGCGCAGACGTTTGATGTCTGCAGCTTGTTTGTTTTCCGGAAGCACTTTTCACCAAAAAGGTCTTCCCCACCTCTTCCCTAAGCAGACATGTCCCAACCTCTTCCAACTTCTTCTCTCTGCCAAAACACAGACCTGCATCACCCCTGCTCCGCCACCACCTCCACCCCCGACATCACCCCATCTGCCACCACCTCCACCCCCGACACCACCTCATCCGCCGCCCACCCCTGCTCCGCCACCACACAGATCTTTCCCTCTTCTCCCTCATCTTGTGGAAACCCTAATCAGACCTAACCAGCCGCACCCCCTTGCTTCTCCTCCTTTATCTCTCTGTTCGGTGACCAGATCCGGTTGCCGGCTCCCCTTCTTTTCCGGCGAGCCCCCCACCACTCCACCTCCTTTCTTCTCTCGACGAAACCCCCATACCCCCCCCCCCCACGTCACCTGCAACCCCCCTCTTCGTTTGGCAGCGACGATAAGAACGGGAGAGAGAAGCTGAGCCATCTTCACGGTGGTGGTGGTGGTGTTGGTGGGTTTCCGGTGACGGTGGTGGCAGTGGGTGTTCGGTGGAGGAGGTGGAAGTGAGATGGTGGTGGTGAGTGTTAGGTGGTGGTGGTGGTTGCGACGGGGTGGTGGTGGCTGCGACGGGGTGGGTGGTGGCTGAAGTGGTGGTGGTTGGTTGTGGTGGTGGAGGTGGACGGTGGTTGTGGTGGTAGAGGGAGGCAGGGAGAGAGAGATGAGAGAGAGATGTTCTGTGTGTTGTGTGTGTTTAATGTGAGAAGAGGTTTTTATATATAAAAAAACAAACCCTCTTCTCCTTGCAGACTGCAGACATTTGGTCCACCTCTTCTCCTGCAGATGCCTGCAGATGTGGTCCGCAGACTGCAGACCTTTTCCCGCAGAAAAAACAAACAGCACCTTAGTGATTTGAAATTTTAATCAAGTACATCGTTTGCTGTCAATGGTCTCTAGATCAAGTGGTGGAAGTCTTGCATTTCTCTTGAAAGATGCAAGTTCAACTCCCACTTGGTGCAGAGTGAGGCATTGGTGGGCAATGATAGGAGACCCGGGGAAACCTGGGTTCGATCCTTGAGCCAAACGGGTTTTACCGGTAATTTCACCGTCTTGCCTTTGGGCGGGTGGGTTACCGGATTTTCCCCAAAATTAGTGGTGGACTCGGGTTACTCTTGGAGTATTCCGTTTGGTCCAGTGGGTGCCCCGACAGTCAGTGGCGGACTTATAGTGTGAGTAGGGGTACCCCGTCGTCTCCGTAGTGTAAAAATACCACTTAACTCCATTTCCTTAGTGTAAAAATACCACTCAACTCCGTTTCCGTTATATAAAAGATACCCCTGATCCTAAAAAAAATAGGATACCCCTAACTTTTTGGGCTAGTTTCGCCACTACCGACAGTGCTCGGAATTTATTCTTTTGGCCGTTAAAAGAAGTGTATCGCTGGCTCCCTTTTCACTTGCTTTTAATGAATTTAAAATTTAATTGATTTTTGTATGAGAGTCTTTTTTTAATTAACAAAATACAAAATAAATAATATTTTCTTTACGTTGATAAATGCTAGAAATATGGTTTTCAAATTGCTTACTTTTAATTGCTTATGTTACTGTCAATTCATTTTTATGTACTTAATTAGTCATTGTAAACGAGCATGTTAGTTGTATTAACAAACTGGTTCTAAAATTACATGAAAATAAAGGTGTTCTTTTACGGGCGAAATCCGTCGCGGAGGCGTGGCTCCAAACTAGTTATATATAATTTAAAACTCATAAAGAATACAATACTATTATTTTTTAATAATATACATTTTTTATGTTTTCATACAATAGATTATTATTATTATATATAATTTTAACATTAAACATATATTTTTTAGTTTTAACTTGTTCTTTTGTTAGTATTATCGATACTATCTAAACAAACAGTGGTACTAGTGTCGTTATATATATAGGTTAAGTATATCAAGAAATCTATGTGAGTTTAAAAAAACTCAAGAAAACCAATGTATGCCATATATTGTATGGACACAATTTTGTCATGTCTAAAAACTTTTTTCAGAAAATCTGACAGTCATGGTTGTAAAAATCCCGACTAGTCTCCGATTAGTCGTCGATTAATCACTAATCGGAGGTTCACCGATTAACGGCCGATTAATAGCTAGGCAGTCAATGGTGGTCCTATTCTGGCCAAATTTTGGCTAGATGCCGGCCACATTTTGACCATACCATATAAATTCCTTTCAATTACTTAAAAAAATGGGTTAATGAGGGGTTAAAACATGTCTACTTTAAAAAAACACATATAAAAATGTGTGTGTATATATGTAACTAAAAATTACATATAAAAATCTCAATCCGATTAATTCCGATTAATCCCTATTAATCCCGATTAATCGCTAGTCGGTACCCCACCGCCCGACTAGCGCCTAACGATTTTTACAACACTTGATATAACAACTTTTGTCAGAAAAAGAAAGTTAATCTGTTACATTTGTTTTGATTTTCAACAATGCAGGTTTTACGAATTGTAACATTTTCGAATTTAAATTTACGAGTTTTCAATGTGTAGTGAATGTAAAAAAACAGTGTTACATGTTTTATAGAAGAAAAATATTAATGTAACAAACAAACCCATTACATGTTAGTGTGTCAAACACAAAAATGAAAAAAAAAAAGTTTACAGTTGCTTTTTTTTGAAACATAACTTTTGTAACATTTTATCTCAACTATAGAACTTTTAGATGGATGTTGGAGATTGAGTTTCTTATACACATATGGCTTTTCTCTGTATCCTTTCCGTGTGTGTCTATATATATATATATATATATATATATATATATATATATATATATTTGTCATGCATAGGGCTTTGATTTTCATTATAATATATAGTTTTTTTCTTCAATTTTTGTACAACATATTATTAAGTATACCAGTTTATAAACCCGTGTGTTATAGGGGTTTAATATCAAAAAAATGTAAATCATAAATGTGTATAGAATCTTTATTACTTCGAATTATAATATATATATGGAAAGGTTCTATGCAGAACACTAAATATTGCGAGAACACGTAGAACAAAATGAATCACCCATTTTTTCAATCCTAAAAACCTAAAAAGTAAAGGAAAATGTTACAAATGGAAGATTTATTGTTTCTTACACTAGAATTTAAAACAAAATATGAAAAATTTTCATTTTTTATATAACCTACACATATATGCATTCTATGTAGGTTAAATTACCTACATGTATGTAGGCTAAGTATAGGTAAAAATATAAGGTTTTCCATGCATATATAAGATACATACGAATGTAGGAAATATAAAATTTTAAAAAATATGAACTTTATATCATAGAATCTAGTGATTTAGAGTTGTTCTTTTTGTTCTCGCAATAATTAGTGTTCTGTAATGATCCCCATCCTATATATATATATATATATATATATATATGTTATTGCTAAAAACTAAAATAAATAAAACTTATCCCATTAATTTATCCCAACAATCAAATGTAAACTTAAAAAGCAATGCAAGTATCTTTTATAATAGTTTAGTAATAACTTAATTATTATTGATCTTAAGCTACTACCATAAATTAAAACATAATTTAATAGTTACATAAGAATCAATTCAAATTTAAAAGTATATATTTGTTAGTGTTCCAACTTCGATAACTATATTTAGCAATAATTTATATTTTTTGTTACTACAGTAATAATAATTAAATATAAATATATATATATATATATATATATATATTATGTTAGCATACATGGAGAATGAGCATAAGTGAAAAGAAAAATAGATTAATGCGTAATGGATTCTTTATCAGGATGAAGATCGATTGTAGTGTGTAGTGATATAATAATAATATAAATATAATATATATTTGATTTATGTAGGGTAGTATTAGAAGAATAGATTTTAAATTATTGATCATCTATGATTTTTTAATAATAAATTAGAATTAGATATTAATTAATTAATGATGATTTTTTTAATAATAAATTAGAATTAGATATTAATTAATTAATAATATTTTTAATGAATTAAAGGAAAGAATGTTGTATTAATTGAAATCTTTTACTAGAATAAGATTTAATTTTAACCTGAAACAAATTTTTTAATTTTAATAATTTATAGTGATTTTCTTTTGTTAATCTATAACATCGGTTTAGTTTTTTATTATAAAATAATGTTGATTACACTTTCCGTTTTTTATTAATATCATTCAACGTTTTATAAAAACTTTAAGAATATATTGTCGTTATGTGGTTATTATTATGCACGGTTCGGTAAAAGTTCTATTCATACTGGTCCTATATAAAATATTTTTCTTATCATCGTAAACCAAATATATACCGACCAAACAACATTGGTACCGGTAACGTATTCGTTTTCATAGTTTTCTCGACGTGACGATATAAAACTCGTTGAACACAAATTTGTACTCGCGATAACGCATTTTTATATCGTTAGCTTATCGAGTATTTGTATGATACCGGTACCATAAAGAACCGAACTGATACGGACTGAACAATACTTGTAGCATTATTCTTTTTTGTGGTTTTCAATGGAAGAAAAACACGTGTGAATTGCTATGCCAAGCGCTAAGTGTTAAAGTTTGCAACTTCACATGGGTCTATAGTTATGCACGTGCATGTGTATTGGCTTAGTTGTTTTTAATTCATGCCAATATGTAGGAAATTGTTAGTGTTTACCTAGTCTATCGGTGTTAGTTGAGTAGTGGTACTCATGTTGAGTAGTGATAGTCATGGTCCCTAGTTTTTCAGTGTTTTTCTAGTTATTTATTTCCTTTGTATTTGCAACTTTTGAATCAATTGAGTTTCATTCGAGAAGCAACTGCTCTCTCTTTCATTTACAGTTTTGTTGAGTGTTTTGTGAGGTTGTGTATCAACAAATATCACTTAAATCTTTCACACTTGGTACTGTAAATCAATGTGACACCATCACCCCACATTTCTTATTTTTAGATCTAGCCTTCGAGATCTAACTCAGGTTCTCTCATTTAGTCATCAAATTCCTCGTTTTACTCTTTTCGCCACCACCGACCCCATTAGATTTCAAATCTCCTGATTCTTATTGTCGCTGTTTAAGACATAAAAGCTACCTTTCAACCTGGTCCCCAAAAGTTAGCCATCACCCCTTTTTCTTGATGAATTTGTTGCCACTCGTTTTCTCTTCAAATTCTTACTTTAATTAACTCTTACACAAAATAACTTTTTCTGATTCATGTTGGAGGCTTTGAGTACAAGATCGACGTGGCGTTGGATTGGTGAGTGATGTTCTCCTTTAATATGCGACTGAGAGAAAAAAAAAAGTAAATGACTTGAAATAGATGAGAATTGCTATCAACATGTTTGGTATATGGGGTAATGAAATGAATGGTGGAATGGAATGGACAAGTTAATGGATATGATCATTACAATTCGATGTTTTGTTTGGTTACCATGTGAAAATGGGATGAATCATTACTTTTTGTTGTTTGGTTTGCAAGAAAAAACGAATGAATAAAATCAAATGGCGGTGGTTAGTGGTAGGCGATGATGGTGGGAGGTGATAGGAGGCAGTTGTGGCGGCGGTGGTGGGTTGATGGTGGCGGGTGGTAACAGCAGCGGAGATGGATGAAGACGGAGTTGGGTGACAGCGACAAAGGTTGTGGCGGTGAAGGTGGGTAGTGTCAGCGGCAGTGGACAGCGGTGGTGGGGTGGGTGGTGATGGTGATGGTTGATGACGATGGCGGTTGTGATCGGGGGTGGCAACGACAATGGTGAGTGGCGGTGATGGACGTGGGTAGTGGCGGTAATCGGTAGTGGCAGCGACAGCCATGGCGGATGTGGGTGGCGGCAGTGATCGGAGGTGGCAGTACTGACGGTGGGTGGCGGTGGTGGGGACATAGGTGGGTGGCGGCAGCAGCGGATGGCGGATGTGGTGGTGGTGGTGATGGTGATGGTTGCGGTGGCAGTGGTGGTGTTGTCGGTGGGTGGGGGTGGCAGCGGTGGGCGGCGGTGGTGGTCGGATCTAGTGGTGGCGACAGTGTGACGATGGTGGGTGGCGGCAGAGGTGGGTGACGAAGACAGACGAAGGTGGTGGATGGCGGTGGTGATGGTGGGTGGTGTCAACGGTGGTGGGTTGTGGTATTGCTAATGAAGAGGGAAGAGGGAATGAAATAGAAAAAAAACAGAGAGGAAAAATGGAAAGATTTTGAGAAAATGGAATGCATTTTGAAATGGGCGATTCCATTCCATCGACCAACTAAGCACTTTTTTTTCATTCCCTCACAATGGTCTATTCCATTCAACCCCTCATTCCGGCATACCAAAAGCTACCTAATATATTTTTCTCTTGTTTATCCATCTAAAGGTCATAATTTGTGATAAATATTGAACAAATATGACAGTTGAATCAGATTTGCTATTCAAAAGAGGGTTGCGACGTAGTTTGTTGTCCGTTTACTTTCCATTTGAAGAAAAATCAGGTTATATGAATTAAAAGATAGTTCTATGAATGAAGGATGTGGAGGGCATGAATTTGGTTATCAATTGCCACCTAAGACCATCAATCACACACTACACCGCTCCCTTGGAGCATGGATCATGGTTCACGTAGATTAAACCACGACAACCACGTCTCACATTTTCCCCCTTTTCAATGTTTCCTTTTCATTTAGACAAAAATAATTTAAAATAAATAAGGGAAGAGTGGTTTAGATTTTTTTTTTTTTGAACGGTTAATTTCTTTAATCCCCCTTAAGACAGTTATTTAGGATGGTGAATTATAGATGGGTGACATAAATGTGCAATTTTCAATGTTAGAAAGATAAGTTAAATGTGCTTATTTTGGATATAGATAAAAGGAAATATAGAAAGTACAAATGAGTAACCACCTACAATGATTCCCCTAAATGTACACTTGCCCGTGTATTTTGTAGCAAACACAAATACATAAAAAAAAATATTAGGGCGTAGCGACACATAACCTGCAATCTAATTAGAAAATTTTGCAGTAATTTTTAAGATAATAATCATTAATACTTGTTTACGTGCTACATGCTACAGCATATAACTCTTTGCGCCAGCTAGATGAGGAACTGAAAATTTTGAAGTAATATTTTAAGATAATAATCATTACTACTTGGTCAAATGTCGTCTTTAATTACCAAAGCGATAAAAATTTTATTAATTCGTTCTTATATGTCTTAACAAGTATTAGATAATCTCATCATAATTTGTAATTCTCTTTTTTCTCTTGTTTGCAGGGAAACAATTTGGATCACTTGAAGATTATGCTTGATGATATAAAGTTAGCTACCCATAACTTTTCAGACACATACAAAACTTCATTTAACGACTGCTATACTTGGTACACGACAGAACTTGGTCATTTTGATAAAGAAAACCCATCCATCGTTGAAGGGAA
Organism: Helianthus tuberosus; assembly: GCA_030545235.1. Lineage (NCBI taxonomy): Eukaryota > Viridiplantae > Streptophyta > Magnoliopsida > Asterales > Asteraceae > Helianthus > Helianthus tuberosus. Next base: position 956,357 of record JARYGA010046138.1, read on the forward strand.
GAGTAATAGTGAACTCTTGAAAAGACACAACACTGTAGTTATAAAGCGCTTCCTTACAAAATACGATGAGCACGAAGAAGAATTATTTTTTACAGAACTTGAAGTGCTCACTAATGTACGGCATCACAACATAGTCACTCTAATTGGGTTTTGTGTTGAAGGTTTTGAGATGATACTTGTCATCGAGAAATTCTCTAATGGATTTCTCAGGGATTATCTGGGTAACGTGAAAAACATGCCTACTTTGACTTGGGAAAAACGTTTGAAAATTTGCATTGATGTTGCCCATGCATTGAATTACCTTCATTCTGAGATGGAAGACAAAAAAATGTTAATACACAATAGTATAAGTAACGCCAAATTTGGGTTGGACGAGAATTGGGGGACAAAGATTGTAGACTTTGAATGGGCGGTATTCTTGCCTCCAAATAGAAAAGACGAAGGGCTGCGTAAAAGAACATATTTTGAGTCAAAGTACCACGTGGATCCAGAATATGCAAACACTGGTAATCCAAAAAGCGAGTCGGATGTGTATAGCTTTGGAGTAGTTATGTTAGAAATTCTATGTGGAAAGCATGCTCATGACCAAATGTACCTTAAAGAGAGTGAAAAGGGGCTGGTTCATGTGGCAAGACGATTGTTCTACAAGGGAACACCCGATGACATGATAGATCCTCCACTTAAGCAGGAAACCTTTGAAAAGAGTTCTATTCCAAAGACAGGAGCCAACAAGAATTCTTTGCACACATTCATAAAAGTTGCAAACAGGTGTGTGGCAGACACTCAAGACCAACGTCCAACGATGAAAATTATCCTTGAGGAACTTAAGAAAGCATTGCTCTTTCAAGTAAGTCAGGTGTGTATATATAATATGTATGTATGCATACATGTATGTATAACCTGGGTTTTATTACAAAACAAAAAATTAAGTTATTGGGTGAACAAAAAAACAAACTTAAATCATTTATTTTATTTTTCTCAATGGTTCATATTTTCTTAACTATAATAATTCTTACATACAAATGTGTGTCTTATATAAGTAAAAAACAATCAAACTAATTTTTTTTTCTTATGTTTACTAAATTTGTATACAAATTGTTGGTTATAGGGTGAGGTTCCTGTAAAAAGGACCTTTTGCATGAGAAATGTGAGAAGACATAAGAATCGACATGTAGGCGTCAAGTTTGGACTTAGGCATGATGTTTTGGGTGTTTTGCCAAGAAAAATCCCAAACATAACAATTTAAAACACAATGCAATGTATTATAGGGGTGAAATTTTTAACACAAATAAAACACAGTGCTTAACATTTAAAACACACTACTTAATGTTCTTGGCATGGTGTTTTAAGTTTGAAGGTTAGAATCAATTGCATTTATGTTTAGTGTTTTTCCTGTCAAAACAACCTAAAACATGATGCCTAAGTCCAAAACATGATGCGTACATGTTAATTCTTATGTCTTCTCACATTTCTCATCAAAAATGTCATTTTTACAGGATCCTAAGACGTTGGCTATATATCTATAAAAGTAGTTTTTTCATATTTTTTATTTGAATATTAGGATAGATGAATAAATATCGAATATTTACCTTATTTATATTTTATAAATTTTCACGTTTTATTCTTTTTACATAAAATCTTAACGCATAAAGAATATATTGTATAAATTTTCACGTTTTATTCTTTCTACATAAAATCTTAAGGCATAAAGAAGTGTATTACACATATACAATGCTACAAGTTTTTGGCCAAATTACATAGAAAGGATCTTGAAACAACCTATAAATAAAAAAAAGCCATAACCTGCTAAGTTCAAGAGTGAACACTATGTATTTGCGAACTGAGTGAACTAATCCTGGTCATGCATGTGTGTAAATCAGTGGCCAAGATTTGATGATGAAAGTGTGTTTTACGATTTGATAATAAAATCCTAGCCATACACGTGTGTAAATCAATGGCCAATATTTGTTCACTTAGTTCACAAATACACTAGTGTTCATTCTAGAATCTCACCCACATGTAATAATGCTATTGACACTTAAGCGAGACTTGACACAAATACACATGGTTGATCCTTAACTAAAACTGTATGTTTATTATTTATTTCATTCAAATTAATAAAGGAAATTTACTTAATTGAAACCGAGTCTCCTGGTTCTCATTTGAGGAATTGGTCAGGAGGCTAGCCCCTTAGTTGAAGGTTATGGGATTTGAATGGGGGACCTCCTTTGATGACTACCAGGGCCTTGCCAATAGGTAGCCCCTTAGGGTAAAAAATAGCGTGTTTTTTAACTTGCTCACCTTTCATTTTGATTCAAAATGTGTGCATATTCGATAACATTACATCCATTTTTCCGTACAAAAAACTAATATTCATTTTACACCCATATCTTGGATGAATTCTCGACATCAATCGTTTTTATATTGCTAAGTTGGTATCATCTTTGAACACCAAATTGAAATTTCGTCAAAATCTTATATATTATCAGTCCCTTTTTAATTGCTTTATATTTTTTTCTTAGTAAATAGTTTTTCATCACCAATTTGTAGTTTTTATCACAGATTTAAACTTTTGAGCATTAACTTTCTGTTTCTCTTATATCAGTTGGGTAAAGACCAAGTTGTCGGCGAACTTGAGAAAGCAGCACATGAAATTCTTGTAAGGCAATTCTTCTTTCACTTCATTTTCTTGTTAGTAAACTGTTTTTATTATAGAAATGACATACCACGGGGATCATGATGTGAGTAATCGATGTTGGTACTGGTGAAGGTTTGTAGTTCATAATTGCTAAAATATTGGACGGAGCCATGTTATGAATACTCTAGGTTTCTGATTAGTGAGACAAAAAACACAATGAAAATATCATTTAACACAATGGAAAAAAATGCACAACACAAAAAACATCATATTCAAACAAAAAACACAATCTCCAGCAAAAAAACACAATGATCAGAAAAGCTCAGTCGCATGGTGACTGACTGGCGGTGATAATATAATCATGTGGTTCTAGAAGGTGATCTTTTGTCCCGTCCAAGGTTGGAGAACTCGTTAGTCACTAGTCGGCCGGTGAGGTGGACACTAGCGACTCCTAGGGATTACTCGTGATTAATCGGGATTAATCGTATTGAGTTTTTTATATGTAATTTTCAGTTTTATGTATACATACACACATTTTTATCCATAAATATTTAAGTAACTAAGTTTTAAATTTTACTCAACTCATTTTTTAAGTATACAAGATTAATTGTTAGAATTCACATGGTTTGGTTGGAATTAGCCGGAATATAATGATTTTTTGCCAGAATCTGGCCGGAATCGCCGATTTTTGGCTGGCCGACTAGGTCCGACAAGGCCCGACTAGGTCCAACTAGGCCTGACTAGCGATTAATGGACTGATTAACGAAAAATTTCTCAGTTACTGACCGACTAACGATTAATCACGGACTAGTCGCCGCCTAATTGCGATTTTTACTGGTCCCGTCATATCTTATCTTCGAAGGAAGAAATACGTAAAAGTCTAATGGATTTAGTTTTGTCTCTACATGCAATGCAAATGTGCATTGGTGTGGGTTTAGTTTCAGCAATATGGGCTTAGCAATATGGGCTTGGGCTGGTAGTGCAAATGTGTTTTGGTGTTTATTTACCATCTATACTATATAATAAAAGAAACCTAATTTTGGACACATGTCATTCAACGAGAGCATTAATAATTTATAGATAAATTTTAAATTTCAAATTAAAAAGGTTTAAATATTATATTAGAATTTTATCTTGATTGTAAATCTAAAGTCTAAAATGTGTTTTAAATCTAATCTATAATTTAAGGATTTAATTTTGATTTGAAATTATTAAAATAAAAACCCTTAAAATTAGTAACCATTTAATCAATTAAATGTTTTTTAGAAAAAACCCTTATTTTAATGTTAATATAAATTTCGTAAGTTTTACTTTCGCTTCTGGAATCAAATTAGATTTTTGTGATAATTAAAGTTTTTGTCAAGAATAGAAAAAAAATCATTATTTAATATTCAATATATTACATCCAATATTTAGAATTAAACCCCACTTCATTCTACATACTAGGTATGTTATTTTACTCTTCATCATATTATCTATGTCACATAGAATACATCATGTTTTTTTAGATAAGTTTAGCATGTCAAATAAGTAATAATTTATTCCCCTTTAATCAAATGAGATTTTTTTTTAAATTATTTTAAAAAATTCTAGATATATGTGTTTTAAAACTAGGTAAACTCTTAACATACATATTTTTTCCTACTGTAACTAAGATGTAGAGGTGTGTGGAAGGTATCTTTACATTCGGAATGTCATAACCTTTTTTTTTAAATTTAGATTTACTTAGTTGTCGTATAGTGTCTCATGTCTTTATTTTTTCACTTATATATATGTTTCATTGGTTCAATTGTACATGTAAAGTATTACACTATACATAGTATTTTCTCAACTATAGTTAATTGGTTTTATTGATTCAATTTTCGTCTATTCATTGACATTACTTTTATCTGTCTAGAAGTCCTTTTTCAGACCTTTCAAATGGTATGAGACATATTACATTATCAATAGTTTTTATTGGTTTCCTTACTAATTGTGATAAAAGTAATTATTTCATACAATTCATATTGGTTTATAGCTTTGAATACGAGCATATCTTATATTAATGTTGGTGATAGCGAAAGTGAGGAAACTATATTTAGATGGTAGAAAATATAATATTATGCCAACATTAATCCTTCTGAATAATCTATTATCAGATAAAATCAGACACGTTACCTTTGAACAAGAAAATGTCACAACAAATATTAGTAGTGGTACAAAATTTTAAGTTCTTATGACAAATCCTAAAACAAATAACATATCATATTATTATGAATGGCTATACAAAGTCCAATATTTATTTCATATTTGGTCTGCATATTACACTATATTATATATACTTTAGATCATATTATGAACATATTTTTTTATTTAATATTATAATTATGATTCACCCCGTGTAACACACGGGGTTATAACCTAGTTTGTGTATATGGTGATGGGGCTAGTGTTTTTCTGGCCTCACATGGTTGAATAATTAAATTTCGTTGGATGTTTAAAAAAAACATGTGTTCGATTTATTTTTGTACAATTGTTGTTTAAGGTTGGGTTTATTTCAAACCTTTGAATATTACAGAACTTTCAGAACCGTTAATAAACAACTATTTTATTTATAAATTTTTATATTTAACATTATTTAGGGATGTATTATATGTATTTTTATGATTACATATATGAAAAACCAGATTATTTACGTGTAATAACTAATTTACATATTTTTAAATGAACTAGTTTACATATGTGTAAATGAACCAATTTACGTACATGTAATTATAAAATTATATATGAAAAAAGTTATAAAACTACTCTTAATACACATGAAATCATAATAAATGATAAAAAAAATACCCTTAACCAATGTTCAATATAAAAAATATATTAATATAATAATTGTTTATTAATAGTTATATAAGTTGTGTAATTATTTATAGTTCTGAAATGATCCTTACCCAGTGTTTGATTAAAGTTGAAGTTTACTCATGATATGCTACTCTATTAGTAATTAATCATATTCTTTTCTTTTTAAATGCCAAAGATACATCGATAGAGGATCTATTGATTTGGGAAGTTTCATCTATATGCAATTTATAGTTTTATCATCAATTCATGGATTTGGCACTAATTTTTCTTTTCATATTATTTCTTATAGGAGAAGAGAGTAGAACGCCCATATATGGATGGGTTTGTACATAAACTTACAAAAGCATCGGAACTTCAGAAGATGCATGAAATTATTGTAAGACCCCTTTTTTCTCATTTCACCATTTTCTCATAATAATTTGACTCTACCTTGTTTCTAAAAAGCATGAGACGTTGCAAGACGTTTAGGTGGCCTAGGTGTGAGATGAGGTTCCACGTATTATATATTATATACTATTTATAAAATAATTAAATAATTAAGCATAATTTTAATAAGAGAAAATTACAAAAATGTCACATGACCAAGTGGTTTTACCAAAATGTCACTCTCAGGCGTCCATGGATAGACGCAATAACAAGGGGATGCGTCCGGCTGACCATCTATTGCGTCCTTTAGTGTGGTGCTGACACGTGTTCGACAAGGTTATTGCGTCAGCGGCAGACTCCTCCAAGGAGTCAGACAGACTCTTCCAAGGGGTTAGACAAACTCTTCCAAAGGGTCGGGCAGTCTCATCCAAGATATCTTTAAAATATTTAAAAAAAATACTTTAAAAATATACTTAAAATATTTTTTTAATTTAAAAAATATATATATTTTTTTTAAATTTATATACGTAAAGTATTTTTTAAATTAAAAAAATAACTTTAAAGTATTTTAAAGATATCTTTACGTATATAAATTTAAAATATTTTTTTAATTTAAAAAAAATTTAAGTATTTTTTTAAAATTTAAGTATTTTCTTAAAGTATTTTAAAGATATCTTTACGTATATAAATTTAAAAAAGTAATTTTTTTTAAATTTAAAAAAATATTTTAAGTATTTCTTTCAAGTATTTTTTTTAAATATTTAAAGTATTTTCTTAAAGTATTTTAAAGATATCTTGCAAGAGTCTGCCCGACCCTTTGCAAGAGTCTGTCTGACCCTTGGAAGTGTCTGTCTGACTCCTTGGAGGAGTCTGCCACTGACGCAGTAACCTTGTCGGACACGTGTCAGAACCACACTAAAGGACGCAATAGATGGTCAGCCGGACGCATCCCCTTGTTATTGCGTCTCTCCATGGACGCCTGAGTGTGACATTTTGATAAAACCACTTGGTCAAATGACATTTTGGTAATTTTCCCTTTTAATAAATGTGTGTCTGTGTGCTATCAAACAAACAAGCACAAGCTTGTTATACAACCATTTAAGTGTTTACTAAAAACTTGTAAAACAAACAGGCCCCAATATAACACCCACTAAAAACTCACGAACAAGAAATATGTTTACTGCTTGAACTTTCTTAGACCTAAGAATACACCATAAAGTAAACAAATAAAACACATGCATATATAACTCAGCCCACGTCCATTTTGAAGTCCCAAGAAATTTGGTCTTCAATAACGTGCAAACTACCGATGACCCATGACCCCTTTGTTATCCCGTTACCCATTTAAACAAAACCGATAACTGACTTGACCCGTACACGACCCGTAACATCAAGATTATTCCAAAACCTACAATGTGTAGGAAAAATACGAGACAAAATATAAAACTAGTCGAACACTCAAACTCCCTTATGCATTATATCAAGGATAATTTATTAAGCTATTATTATTATCTAATTGATTTAATTTCAGTTTTACTATATTTTTTAATTATATACCATATATCTTTTTCTATTGTTTTAAATTGTAAAATATGTCAAATACCAGGCATTTATGATTAACAAAGGCGAGAAGAAATTTACACCAACGGATGTCAAATCCATTTTGACCGAAACCAAATTTGACTTGCTATCGACACGTTGGACCCAAACCCGGTTTGACCTGTGACCCAACCCGACCCACCTGTTTTGCCAAGCCTAGTTAAATCCATATACTTTATTGGGTGGACACGTTTTTGGACCCCTCACTAAAATTTCTAGATCCGCATATAATTTATAGGTCTATACTTGCATAATCTGCAGCCCAACACTATATGCACCCTGAACCTAGTTAAAGACTCAAGTAACTAAACCACATATAAAGTTTGCAATTTCATTTTTATCTAGTGGTATCTCATCTTCACTCCCTTAACCTTCACTAGCAACCAACAATACAAGCTTCGGCAACCTACAGTAATGTGCTTGTACTTGAGCACAGTGGTGCTTGTGCCTCCAGTCTTACAGGAACATGCTTTTGTACTTGAGCACGGGCGTGCTTTTGTGTTTTCTTTAGTTCTTTTTTGTACGTGAACCTTGGCTTTTTTTCTGGACATGCCACGGCCGTTCTTATGCATGTGCACGGCTGTGCTTTAATGTTTCTTGTTTGCATGTTGGGTGAGGCATGGACATGCTAAGGTGTGAGCACGGGCATGCATGTGTGTTTTCTTCAAGAATAGAAGCATGACCATGCTCAGAATGAATGTGCATGGCCTTGCTTGGTCTTCAGAGCTCTAGGTTTCGCCTAGTTTCTAGGTCTTTTTCGCTTCTTTTTGTCTCGTGCGTCCAAAAACCTGTATTTATCGAAAATAGGTGATTTAAGTAATATTTTTTAATGATAAATTCCCAAAAAGTACCCTATAGTGGGGGTAATTGTGTAAGGTAGATATGTATATTTGATGGCACACCAACAACCAACTTGGCTGGAACCTTCGGTTTCAAGCCTCTAAATTGAATCAATAGTTTCTTGAGCCATTTGATTGCTTCCGTAGTTGCATCATAACCATCAAAGTTAAATAACTCTTAAATTTAAATTAATTCAAATAGGTAAGTGTTGTTATCCATTCAACACTCCTTCGCAACACTTGCCATCTCCTTGTTCATACCCTTGCAGGAACCTTGACCTAGTAAACTCTTCGTAAAAGCATCTGCCACCTGGTTGCTTCCATCAACACATTTCAAGTCAAGATCACCACTCAACACCTTGTCTCTGACGTAGTGATAATGCATTTCTATATGTTTAGGACGTGCATGAAATGTCAGGAATTCAGCGAGCTTAATGGTTCACATTTTGTCGCAATACACGATCACCTTTTCATTAACCTTTTGCTTTAATTCTTGCAGCGCTAGCCTCAACCAAATCATCTCTTGGGTCACCATTGTAGTGGCCCAATACTCAGTTTCCATGGTTGACAAGTAAACCACAGGTTGTTGCTTACTGCACCATATTACCGCACTTTCTCCCATCATGAAAATATACCCGGTTGTCGGATTTTCGAGTGTCTAAATCTCTTGCGTGTTTCCCACAAGAGAAGCCAAGCAGTTCAAGTTTTGAATCTCTTTTAAACTTAATTCCATACCTAATTGTTTCATTAACATACCCATTGAGTCTTCTGATTGCATCCAAATGGGCTTTCTTGGACATTGCATATACCAACGTCATACTCCAACCATGATTGAGATATCAAGTATGGTTGGTGTAAGGGTGTAACATAAATGAGCCTCCCTACAAGCTAGAAATACATGGTAGGGTCTTGCAACTCTTTTCCTTCGGTTGTACATATATAAATCACACTATCCACAGGAGTCTCACACACGAACTCTCACCACACACACTCTGCTCTCACACAATCTGCCACAATTAAGAACACAAGGATTTACGTGGTTCGGTCTAAACTGACCTACGTCCACGGGTAACTAGGAGTTTATAATACTTGGAGAGGTACAAGGAATTACAATACATATGAATCTCTTATATAGAGATTGAAGAAAGAGAAAGAAGTAGAAATAAAACAAGATCAGTGAATAATGGCCCCTGCCCCTTATCCTCTTATCCTGACATCAGAGAAGCTTTTCTTGTCCACTTGATCAAATGGCTTCATACTCAACAATCTCCCACTTGAAGCCACGGGATAATCTTGACCTGTGCTTCAACTGTGCATCTGCATTTCTGTGAAAAACTTTTAATCTTAGCCCCTTCCTAGTTACCCGGCCTTTTCTTCAATTATCCTGAAGGCCCGTTGAAGCTTTCATTAGCTTCAACACATCAGTCATGGCTAAGTCTGCCCCTGACCCATTCTCTGTCTCTACTAGCTCCCACTGACACGAACTGCCGAATTCTGAGAAAACCTGAGAACTAACACTCTCCATCATAAACAAGTAATTCACTGGAGAGACTTTCACCGCTAGAATACAAGTTCTCTAAACCCACTGTCGTCTGGGAGTTCTGACTGAAGCACTACCTGTGCTCCCACTGCCACGAAAACCCCTGACTGGTTTCTCTGAACCTTTCCTAGCACGTTCAACCTGAATCTGACCTGTGGCTCTGGGTTTGTCTCCTGCAAAACAAACCTTCTTTTGCCCACGAGATTCTGTGAACCAGATCTTGGTCTTCTTCTGAACTAGGACGGTTACTCCCTCAGACGGTACACTGACCATATACAACGAACCCTGTTTCTTTCCTCGAGCTATGACTAGATTTCCCTTTAGAACCTTCCACTGCCCGTTCCTGAACTTAAACTCGTGCCCATGTTCATCCAACTGCCCAACAGAAATTAACTGTTTCTTTAAGCTTGGAATCACCCTGACATCCTTCAAAGTCCATGAACCGATTGGAGTCTTCAGATCTAAGTCACCCATGCTCGTCACATCAAGAACCTCATCGTTCGCCAGTCTTACCTTACAAAATATCACCTTCTTTCAGATTTCGCAGTGCTTCACTACTGTGGGTAGCGTGAAATGAAGCACCCGAATCCATAACCTAGGAATCCACACTGCTCTCCACACTACAGATCAAAACATCATTATCTGAGTGGTCTACTACAACGTTAACTTCTTTCTTCTCATTTGGACATTGATTCCTAAAATGTCCTATCTCTTTGCAGTTCCAACAGGTTACATCACCTCGAGCCCTAGACTTACTCCTATTTATGTTCCTACTCCGACTATCTCTGTTATTCTTCCTTCCTCTGCCAACATTCAGTAATTCACTCGATGATCCACTCGAACTTCTCCTTCTGACGTCCTCGCTCTGAATAAGATCACGAATCCCTTCAAAAGTAAATCCGTTGGTACCTGATGAACTGGAAATTGCTGTAACAGTTCCGGACCAACTGTCTGGCAAAGAAGATAACAGTAGCAAAGCTTGAACTTCATCTTCGAATTTGATGCCCACTGACACAAGTCTAGCCAAAATCGAATTCAACTTGTTGATGTGCTCTGTGACTGAACTGCCTTCCCTCATCCTAGTATTCACCAGCTCTCGAATCAGAAAGACCTTATTAGCTGCCGAAGGCTTCTCGTACATGTTAGAGAGGGCTAACATCATGCCATTAGTTGTGGTTTCCTTCATGATGTTGAATGCCACAGTCTTTGATAACGCCAATGTAATAAATGCCCTGGCTTTCCTGTCTTTTGATTCCCAATCTGTTGGTTCCACCCTTTCTGGTCTAACTCCTGATAACACAATATCAAGATCTTTTTGAACCAATAATGCCTCAATCTGCATCTTCCACCAGCTAAAATCTGTACCGTTAAACTTGTCAATTTGCACCTTCCCGTCTTCTACCATGATAACTCAAACACGACTAAACGAAACTGAAATCGAAAAAATAAACCGAAAATCAAACTGAAACAACCGAAACAAGCACTGGTCTACGGTTCTGTTTCTTCGATCTTCAACGAAATGATACTCTGAAAATTTGCTGGTTTAACCGGTCAAAAAACTGATCTTGAAATTTTTAAACCTTCTGCCTAATGCCCCAAAAAAATTAGTTCTTTGAAAAATAAAAGTTTGGCTACTACTGCCAAAGGATTAAATAAAAAGAACTAAACCCAATTTTCTTCTTTGTTTAAAGTTGAGGGGCCACCTTGGTCAAATTGAGAAACCTCAATTCTCCACTAAAAAAAAAGAAAGACATAAAGCACGGTACGTGCCTTCTTCCCCACGGAACAAAACAAATCTGCTCTCCTTATTCTCTTCTCCTCTTCTGGACGCAATCAACACCCATAAAAGGCAAGGATCGAAAACCCTAGGTAACAGCGGCTACTGGGTCAACAAACCCTAGTCGTGAAGGTGAAGAGAACGAAGGCGGCCGTTCTGCCGGCGGTTCTGACGGCTGTGATGACAGTTCTGATGGCGTTGGAGGCGGTTCTGATGGCGGTGGAGGCGGTTCTGATGGAGATGGCCGCGGTTCTGATCGGAACCCGGCGGTGTGGGCGGCAGCGGCTTTGAACAAAAAATGGCTGACATGAACAATCCGGTAGAAACTATTGCAAATCGGAACCCTAGTTCGGATTTCTGCACCTTCAGGTATCTTATTCTTCTACACCTTCGTTTCTGTTCGTTCTATTCAGTTTATGTTCGGTTCAACAACACGAGCCTGAGCTTTGATACCAGTTGTTAGGATCGAACGCTCTCACACACGAACTCACACCACACACACTCTGCTCTCACACAATCTGTCACAATCAAGAACACAAGGATTTACGTGGTTCGGTCTAAACTGACCTACGTCCACGGGTAACTAGGAGTTTATAATACTTGGAGAGGTACAAGGAATTACAATACATATGAATATCTTATATAGAGATTGAAGAAAGAGAGAGAAGTAGAAATAAAACAAGATCAGTGAATAATGGCCCCTGCCCCTTATCCTCTTATCCTGACATCAGAGAAGCTTTTCTTATCCACTTGATCAAGTGGCTTCATACTCAACACATAATCCAGGATTCCACTGAATTCTCAACACAACATATGAGAGCGTCTCCTGATTCTTCAGAGGATACACTGTTTACTTCTTTCTTTGCAGCTGGTTTTATACATTGGCTTCTAAAGTGACCTTTTTCTTTGCAGTTCCAACTTTCAATGTCTTTTCTGCTCTTTGACTGCCCCTTTTTCTGGACTTTAACCGAATATCAAAACATAAATAAAAATGACGTGGTAAGGATAGTCACTCCGTCCTAAAAAAAGTGATTTCAAATAACCTAATATCTAATAACAGGACCCACATGTCCTACATGTTGGAAACTTGGTTGTTTTCAGCTCAGTTATTACGGTGTTAACACGTTAAAATATGGATGAGCTCGGTACCGGTAACGGCACCGAAAGTACCGATCCGGAAAATCATCGAATTTAGCTACTGGCACCGAAAATGCTCGGTACAATACGGTATGGTATTTGAAGGTAAAAATCAGTAAATACAAGTAAGATGCTAGACCGGTGTTGAACCGAAAGTAACGATTCTGAAAACGCCAAAAGGTGGGCACTGATGTGCTAAAAGTGGTCTAAATAAATTAACTAAATCAAACCCTAACCTAGACTCTCTAAGTTTTAAATTTATAACTAAGACTCTCTAAACCTAGACCACACAACCGGAAAGTGTACCGGTCAATGTAGTATAGCCTAAGTAAGTCCAAGTATCGAACCCACGAGACTCTACTGACTACGTTAACTAGACTCTAATTAGTTTGACTCTTACCTAACTGTACTTAACTGTTTTGTTGTTTGGGGGGGGGGGGGGGTTACTGAAAATTCAAGGAAATCTAATAAACTAATTATTAAACTAGAACTATGCTAATACGAACTAATGTGAAGACTGTTCTTATATGATGATGAAGACCACCTAGACTAGAATCCTGGATTGATTTTAAGAATTTACCAATTAAGTTAACTGCATGTTTTATGGAACCGGGATCTTATGATACTAAACCTATTAAGACACCAACTAAGCCCCTCAACCCTTCTCGAGGTGAAACTTATGGCACTACCTAGGCCGTTAATTCTACCGGTTATTAGACTTCCTTCCGGTTATCTAATTATTGTGTAAGTACCCTAATATTGACCTACTCGTTTCCAATTATAGATCTATGGTAGTTTAGGTTTCTCAATTTGACTTGATAGACTAATAAACCGACGGGGCAACTAAGGCACGACTTTTTCCAAAGACTGTCTAAAGCAATTCGTCAGGTAAGACCTACCAATAGCCCCTCACCTTCCAGCTATTAGGACTAGTAGAACACTAAAATCTAGCAAATTATTAGCTATCACTTCTAAGGTTAATTGGCCAATTCACCCTAAAGGTCAAAGACATAAGGTCAAAGATCTAGCATGAACATATTCCGTAGCAGACAACCACCTAGATTCACACGAAGCAATTGATAATAATTAACCAAATCAAAGTACGCATACACACCAAATTAATAAACCAAACTTCTTACAAAACACAATTAATCCATAAATACATGCAATTAACTAAAAAGGTTCAAACTTTAATTCAATCCATTCATCATAGTCTAGACGGTTTAAACGTTTAGCCAAGCATCATAATCTTAAAAATAAATAAACAAAGTTTCAAACAAGAATTCATCGATACTAAACAAGAAAAAATAGAGAACTAAAGAAATCAAGTAACAAAACTCGGTAATCCCTTGCTCTCCAAGCTTCCCGCTTGATTCCGACGATTCCCGCAAAACCGGCTTTTTTCTTTCGTCCCCCACTGCCTTCTCGTGCGATCCTATGTGAACTCCTGCGGCTGATGATTCTCTGATGTCCAGCCGTCTTCGTTTTTATATTATCTGCCGCCTCCTACCACATATATTATGTCATATTTATTAGTTGCCGTCTCTAATAAATTTGCGTCCCGGAATATTTAGTATCCCTCCATGTTCATGTAACATTACTGGACCTTAAGCCCTTTCACAGCCCACAAAAAGTCATGCCCATACTCTCAAAAATTCGTCCAACTTGATGTATTTGTCCAAGGGTGTACCTATTCACACACCCATTTGCCTATTTGCACACCAAAAAGGTGTTTTTTGTCCTATATGCACATCATGCAGTGTCAAGCTGTGGCTAAAGCGCGGCGTTTTGGTCCGGTTAACCAGACAAAGACTGACGGGTCTGTTGACCGGACCAAAACGCCAAGTTTTGGCCGCGTTTTGGTCCTGTCAACCAGACAAAAGACTGACACCCAGTCAGTCTTTTGTCTGGTTGACGTGGCCAAAGCTCGGCGTTTTGGTCCGGTCAACAGACCCGTCAGACACCCGTCAGTCTTTGTCTGGTTGACCGGACCAAAACGCCGCGCTTTGGCCACAGCTCGACACTGCAGGATGTGCATACAGAACAAAAAACACCTTTTTGGGTGTGGCTATCTACACACTTGGTGTGCTTGGTGTGTAGATAGTTTGGGCCTTGTCCAAAGGTCCTTTGCTTTCTTTTTTTCTCGACAACTTCAACTCAAACATCATGTGGCAGAAAATAGCTGCAATTTTATTTCGGTTTCTGGCACCCTACTCTGCCCAACTAGCTGTTCATTTTCATATTACTCGTTTTCGCTCTATTTTCACCTGGCAAAACACAAAATAATATAATATACTACTAATACTAAAAATAACAAATAAAAACTATACAATTTACACGGGACAAATATGTGTATTTTACCCCACATCAGGCACCAAATTGATACCGAAAATGATTTGGTATAGTAAATTTGGTACCGATATGATATCGGTTTGATTACAGAATTTAATACGATTTGCTCATCAATAATCTAAATATCCAAGTTAATTTTACACGCGACAATTCATTCATTACAGAAAAAGACGAAAAAGAAAGCAAAATAAGTTGTGTATATAAAACCTCATTCAAACGAAATACAGTTTATTTATTGTGTGTATGAAAAGTAATCTAAACGGGGCAATTACTTGCATTGCTACGTTGCTACAGGATTTGATGAGCTCGGTACCAACCGGTACCGAAAATACCGTTACCGAAATCCCCAAAAGTGGGTACCAGTACCGAATATATCTGGTACGGTACGGTACCGGTCGGTACTGGTACGACACTGGTATTTGAGGGTAAAAACCGGTGAATACCGGAGCCGAAACGGTACCGAAAATACACCCGGTTTGGTAAATTTGGTACAAGTACCGGTACCCGATACCATTTACTCATAATTCTCTTTTTAATATATAGGTAATTTTACCGTTCATTCAATTCTCTTTTTAATACATAGGTAATATATAGGTAATACGATTTGATGTATAATTTGACGTAATAGTGTCAAACCCCACACAAATAAATTCAAACCATTTTCAACAAATGCAAATTTTCACCAAAACACACTGTAATTGACGTATACATATAGTAGAATCGACTATCGAGCGTATAGTTCTAGCTCTGATACCACATGTCGGTCCGTTAGATTGGATCTATGAAACTACTATGCTGAAATATGTGCGGAATCCATATCAACACATTCATTAATCACCCAAGCATGTAAATAAACGTTTAACTCAATTTTAGTAATTAAAACATTGGTTACAAAGTTTGGATCTAGACACAGAGATTTGACTTAGAAGGTTAGCAAAATATATGGAAAAGTTATGAGCGATTGTGCGGGAGTTGAATAAATATAGGCTCAAATCTCAATCACTAAGGATGTCCTAAGCGATTGAGTCCAATCGCTTGACCCACAACCACAATCGCTAGACGCCTCTAGAGATTGAGACTGCAGTCGCTAAACTATGACCCAAACCACTAACATATGTAACAAAGCTTGTTACATATGTAACATACATTAATAGCAAGCTTGTTGGCGTACCGACTACAGACATTAAAACGCATCTACTATTATCATATAATTATTTATAACATCATCTAAAGTTTTCAGTGAATCAATTTATGATGAATCATGCAATTAGATACGTACAAAACTTTCAAGTGTTGCAATAGAATTCTTTTTCAACTTCAGTTTTTATGTTTATTATTTACTTTCATTTAAATCACGTGAAGGTTAATATATATAATCCTCTTTTCATACCAATAGTTAACTTAATTAGTTATTCTAACAACTTATTGTAATTCAATAACACTAACTGATCTATTATTCGGCCTGTTATAAGCAGTGGATAATTTAGTTTGATTAATTTGACACATAGCATTTAGATGGGTTTCACATTATCATGTAATCAAGCAAACTATCCTTAATTTAATTTGGTTTAAGTAACTATAATTTTATGTATTTGTGCTTTATTTACTCATGGACACTAGCGAGATCATTGATTTATTGGAGTGTTGGAAAATAACAAGCGGAGATATTGACTGATAATAGGCTTCTTTGTTTTTAAACCATAGAATTTCCTTTTCATATTTTTAGTTGAAACCCATGTCACACATTTAATTTGCAGGGAAAGAACATGGAGCACTTAAAGATTTCTCTCATTGATATTCAATCAGCAACCCAAAATTTTTCAAAGGCATACGAAATAGCAATTAGGGATGGTTGTACTTTGTACAGGGCTGAAATGTATTCATCCAAGAGACACAACACTGTACTTATAAAACGCTACCCTTCTCAACATCGTCTATTCGGAGAACAACAGTTTCTTACAGAAATTAATATGCTTAGCAATGTTAAGCATCCCAACATAGTCACCCTACTTGGATTTTGTGTTGAATATTCAGAGATGATCCTTGTCATCACCGACAACCTTTCTAAAGGATTTCTTGCTCCTTATCTCTTAAACGACAGCAATAAACGTATGTTGACTTGGGAAAAACGTTTGAAAATCTGTATTGATGTTGCACACGCTTTAAAGTACATTCACTCTGAAATCAAAGACCAAAAGGTGATAATAAACCGTGATATATGTAGCTACAATATTGGGTTGGACAAGAATTGGAAGGCAGTGATTGTTGACTTTTGGTGGTCGGTATTCCTGCCTCCAAATCAAGAAGACGAAGCTCTCTTTCCCAACAACCGTATTGGTAGACCGTCCTACAGAGATCCACAATATGAGAAGACTGGTAAGTTAAAAAGAGAATCAGATGTTTATGGTTTTGGAGTATTCTTGTTTGAAATTCTATGTGGGAGGTTAGCCCATGACCAAATTTTTCTTAAGGAGAGTAACAAAGGGCTAGCCAATGTGGCAAGACAACGCTTCCGCACAGGAACATTAGAGGAGATGATAGACCCTATAATAAAGGAAGAAGCTGGTGAACACAATTTTATTCTCAATTTAGGGCCCAGCAAGGATTCTTTGCGCACGTTTGTTGAAATTGCACACCGGTGTGTGGCAGAAACTCAAGAAGAACGCCCAACAATGAAAGTTGTAGTCAATGAACTTGAGAAAGCTTTACTCTTTCAAGTAAGTCGCTGTTTTTATTTAATACTATTGATCCATAGAATTAAACATCATGATGATTCACTTAAATAATGAAACAAGTTATCTAAAATGCTTAATTTCCATATGTAATACAAATTGTTAGGTTTACAATGTTAAAAATCATTTATACCTTCTAACGTCTAGTGTTCAACTATCAAAGTTTACTTTTTTGTTATTCCCATTGATTAACATTGTAGGGATTTAAACAGAAATATTATCTTATAGACTGTGTTGAATTTGTCGAAAATTAATATATCAGCAATCTAGCTTTTTATGATAAATTTATAGTTTTTCATAATATTTTTGAACTTTTATTACCAACCTATTGTTTTATCATTACGTAATAATTTCGTTTAGCAACTTTTGTCACCAATTTGTAATCCTTCATTAATACTTTTAGAACACTTACAAACCCACCTCCCATCTAGTTTTTCGCCAATTTTAGTCTTTAATATTAATATATATTTTAACATTATATTTCTTTCTATTAGCATTCACCAAACTGTATATATTCCATTTTTATTTTAACAAGTTATTGTTAACAATATATGTGTTTTGTTTTGGTATGTCATGTTCAACAGAAAACCAACAACGAAAATCCAAGAATTTCACTTGAAGACATAAATCAAGCCACCCAAAACTTTCATGATGACAATTGCATTGGAGGTGGAGGATTTGGGAAAGTATATAAAGGAAACCTTCAAGATGGTGATGGATTTAAAACCGTTGTTGCAAAGCGATTGGATATGAGGTTTGGACAAGGGGAACAACAATTCTTGAGTGAGCTCCAAATTCTTTTGGAGTATAAGCATGAGAATGTCATTGGTCTATTAGGCTATTCTGATGAAAAGAATGAAAAAATAATTGTTTATGAGTATGCACCCAAAGGAAGTCTTGATAAGTATTTGAGTGATCCTTCTCTTACATGGGTGGATCGACTTAATATATGCATTGATGTTGCAAATGCATTGTATTTCTTACATGGAGGAGTTGGAAAACAAGCAAGGGTGATACATAGGGACATCAAATCTTCTAACATTTTACTAAACCATGGCTGGAAAGCGAAACTTGCTGATTTTGGACTTTCTTTAATAAGTCCATTGACTCATGAAACAGACTATGTTATCGATCGTGCTTGTGGCACACGAGGATACTTGGACCCACTTTACAGAAAATCAGGATTCCTAACTATAGAATCTGATATTTATTCATTTGGTGTGGTTTTATTTGAGATGTTGTGTGGAAGATCTACGTTTATAATTCACAAGCATGAGGGTCATTATCTACCTAATTTCATTAAAAACAAATTTGAAGAAGGAAAGTACCATGACGTAGTGTTCGAGCAAATAAGGGAACATATCGAGCCATACTCATTAACTACATTCCAAAAGATTGCCTACAGATGCTTACATCATGAAAGAGAAAAACGACCAACAACAAAAGAAGTTTTAATGCAACTTAAGAAAGCATTAGCATTTCAGGTAAGTTATCATAGTTTTATGAAATCAATTCTTTTAAGTGCATTGATATAAACCTTAACTTTAACCCGTGTTCATCAAAAAAGGTTATTAATTTAAAGACAAGAACACACACGCACGTGCTCAACACACATATATAGGGTAATGTTAAAATGAGAACTCATATATTTCATGAGAACCGCAAACTTGGTCAAAAACCATTCAAATTCAAAAAGAAAAATACACTTATTATTGTTATTCCAATACAATATCATAAATTTAATTTACACATTAAAATTTACATGTATTTGTAAATTAAAAAAATACATATGTGTAAACGTCTTATATTTTCATGTGTGATATTTGTTAAAAGTGATTTTCAGATGAGATATGAGAGATGAATTATTTATTAGTAAATACTTTTTTAATGTGGTATTTTAATTATAAAATTAAGATTGTATTAAAAAAATGATTTTGAACCGTTTTTTTATTGGTTCTTACAATTCTCAAGATAACCTTCCCCTATATAATACTTGAATATCATGTCATCAATTTTAAATATTTATAAAATAGTTGATAACTGAATATAAATAGTATGGAGATGCATGCTTATGTACAGATTATTAAACTTACAGAGTTTAAAACATTATGTTCACCTTTAAAGTCGTAAGTACCACATAATTCATTCATGTTTCTTCAATTAATTAAATTTATTAATTGCAATAAATAGAAAGTCATGGATGAAGGCAAGAAGTTTCTCATACATCTTATTGGATCTTACCTTGTTATGGACTAATACCATTGCAAGGTTTGGGACTTGTCCCACATTGGTGGGTGAGAGAACCCATACAACCGATTTCATTTCTGTTGTTATTTCCATCTAAATGGCAAACTGAGTTAAAAATTTCTGTTAACCACTCTCTTTTTTGTCTTTTTCCTCATTTAATTGAAGGGTATAACGGTCATTTCAACTCTGTTTTATTTTGATTAATAAAATATATAATATAAACCTACCCTACCCCACCCCACCACAACCCCTCTCTCTCTATAGTTGAGCCTAAGCACCACCACCATCATCAACCAAACACCACCACTACCATCTCCTGCCACCGTCGTAGGTAAAAATAATAGGGTCAAACTATCTACACACCAAGTGTGTAGATAGTCACCCAAAAAGGTGGTTTTTTTCCTTATATGCACACCCTGCAGTGTCGAACTGTGGTCAAAACGCGGCGTTTTGGTCCGGTTAACCAGACAAAGACTGACGGGTGTCTGACGGGTCTGTTGACCGGACCAAAACGCCGAGCTTTGGCAGCGTTTTGGTCCTGTCAACCAGACCGGGTGTTAGTCTTTTGTCTGGTTGACAGGACCAAAACGCGGCCAAAGCTCGGCGTTTTGGTCCGGTCAACAGACCCGTCAGACACCCGTCATTCTTTTTCTGATTAACCGGACCAAAACGCCGAGTTTTGACCACAGTTCGACACTGCAGGGTATGCATATAAAGACAAAAAACACCTTTTTAGGTGTGTATATAGTGAGGTGGGTGTGCCAATAGGTACACCCAAATAATAACCTAACCTCGGCTAGAACTCTAGTCGGTCAATCAGAACTCAAACCTTCGCCGACGCCACCTCTTTCATTTCTTTTTTAACAGATCTCTGGTGGCCAACTATCTCTATTCAATTCAACCCCATCTTGCTGGCTTAACCAAACCAATCCCCTTGTCGACTGACTAACGTCACCGCCATCTATCTCATTTTCGACCGACAACCACGACCACCATCTCTGTAAATCGAGTGGTGGTTGGTGGCCATGGTGGTGGTACCAAACCCTTAAACCTGCAAATCGATTCTATTGAACTCCACACCTTTTAATCTGCAAATTGATAGGAAACCCGAAACTTTTAAATCTGCCAGAGCGTGAGACTTTGGGGGTTTATAAAGGGGCAATACGGGTTTTAGGTCTAAACAGGTTTCACGTGGCCGACGTGTTTTGTGTAGAGTCAATGGTGGCAGATGAATTTCGAATATAAATAGGGGTGGTGGTGGTTAACGGAGGACAATGGTGTTGACGGGTAGAGAGAGGTTGGGGTGGAACGTTTGGGTTTATATGTGGTGATGGTTGTGGTGGTGGTGGTGGTGGAAGGAGGTGGTGATGGTGGTGGAAGGAGGTGGTGATGGTGGAAGTTTAGATTCAGAAAGATAGAGTAGAGAGAGAACTTGTGTTTGTTTGTTTAGAGAGAGAAACATATTAAGTATAATTATATATTAATATTTATATGGATTTATTTCGTTTTTTAGGTTTTTAATTAAAATAAAATCAGAGTTAAAATGACCATTATACCCTTCATTTAAATGAGGATGTAGGACCGTGTTTCGTGACCGAAACCGTGATTATCATGATTATGTTCATAGACGGGAAGATTAGAGACGGATGGAATACTTGCTTGTATTGATTTTGTAACATAACATAACAAGCCGGCCCGATTAACAAGCTAACCGAACCATACCAAAGGAGTACACATCCGGGGAGAGACCAAGTGGTGATCTCTCCCGGTGAGGTCTCAAACCTCCTAAAACTTCCAAGTGTTGCAAATGGCAAGGGTTTTCTATTTATAGTCACACCCCTTGTCTTGCAAACACACACGGTCAACCGAATAACCCTCTCGTTTGACCACTTCAAACGAGCGGGTCTATACACGTTCGATAGACCGTTTCACTAACTATTACAAATTCAGCGTAAAATAAAACTAATCTATTCGACAAGCATCGGACACAAAATCTGCATCAACAAATTCCCCCTTGTCCGTTGCTGTCGAATGCCGAAAATGCAACCGCAATCGATCTTCAGTCAAGTATTCATCTTCTCTGTGTTAACAAATTCCCCCTTGACCGATGATCCAGGTAAGTAGTATCTTGACGCTTCTTGTATAATAGTTCCCCCTCAAAGTATGTGTATCCGTGTTGGGTGTTGTGCAATTTCCTCAAAAGGCTCAATTGACCGATCTTCCGCTGATCTTCCAATACTCCAACCGGCATTTGATAAGGGTTCCATTCTTTAAAAACTGCATCAAGTCTTGATCTTCAAGCATACTACATTGGTAGAGGTTTCTGGTGAACTGTCTTCTGTAAACCGTCTTTGTGGAATCGACCAAGTAATGCACTTTAATCTTCAGCATCAACACTCAGGAAAGTCAGCCAGACCAAGTGTATCCCTTGCAAGCTCAACCAAACGGCACGCTTAGTTGAACTACATCCAGATCTCATTGTCTCGCCTTTGTGAAGTTGACCACGTAATGCACTACGGATCTTCAGCATCAGTACTCAGGAAGTCAGCTTGACCAAGTACATCGTTTGCAAACTCAACGAATTGAGTTACCCCCAGATCCCTGTAAAATCCTAAAGAAACATCAAACCCAAAACCGAATCCTGCAGGTCTTCAGTCTTGAACTATCAACTTTCATAAAGATTCCCCAGGTCTTCAGTGAACAGCGCTTTTGTAACTACTATAGACTTTAGAAACCTGTATTTTTCCGTGCAAAACCCTTCACGCTGGCTGGAGAATTAATTAAAATCCTCAAATATGTGTCTGTGCAAAACATTCCACGCCGAACCTTTAGTATCACCAGAAAATCACAAACTCTACCACCTGTGATTGCGTTTAGTAATTTACCGAAGAAATTCAACATATGAAAAATTTTATTCCCCCATTTCTTTGGTAAAATCTCTAAACCTTAACAGATTCTTTCCACTTCAAAGAAACTGTCGTCAACTTTCAAATGTTCACCAATTCCCTTCACTTAGCGGAACTGTCGTCAATCTTCACTGAATGTTCTCGGTTCCGAAAAATCACGAAAACGACTTTCTTCTTTGCATATTCTAGTTGAATAAGAACGTCCCCTAGTACCCCATAGGATCCGACTTGTATCCCTCCAAAGACTTTGTGAACTCGTTAGGACCGGTATTGACATTCTAGGTTCATTCATTCGTTACCAAATGCAAGAATATGACAATAAACAAAAAGATTTCTTCGTTGCATATTCTAGTTGATAAAGAAATTTCGCCTAGTACCCCGTAGGATCCGACTTGTATCTCTCCAAAGACTTTGTGAACTCGTTAGGACCGATATTGACATTCCAGGTTCATACGTTCGTTTTCAAATGCGAGAATATGACAATAAACAAAATGCTTTCGAACATTTACGAATAACCGATAACAATCATAACCATTGACGTGCGGAAGTGAACATACCGTATTGTTTTTGGCCCATAGTAGTCAAGTCACCAAAATTTGACGTTTGCATCGGTAACCGTGACTACCCCACATTTTTCAAAAATCAACATCTGTTTTCACCATGCCTCATCACCCCCATGCGCTTCCGAACCCGTACGAATCTGACGTTTGAAGCTTAATTCAAATAAGCTTCACTAACACCCGACCCCACTTAAAGAGCAATTGTAGTGCCACGAAGACTGTTAGTCCCACTGTTAGTCTTTGTTTAATTTTCAATTGAACAAAAAATTAGTGGATCTTCAAGTTGGGCTTGAGTGTTCGTCCAGTAACTCTCTTCGTTGACTAATGAGCCCACCTAGCATCCCAACAACTTGATCACATGCATGAGGCCCACCTAGCAGCAGCTAACATACCCTTGTTTTAAAAGGAGATAAGGTTAAAAGGCTGATATTCCACCCCTTTTAAACTGAGCCCCCCCACTAAGAGTTGTCTATGAACAATTTAAGTCCAGATCAATATATCAATTTCCATCACACTAAGTGGGTCCAATCAGAAAGACCTAGTCTGCCAAACACATGATCTGTCGACATCAACATGCTGCAGCAGCCGACATTAACATTTATTGACCTTTGTCTTGTCTTCTCCTTCTTCGATACCCAGCACCAAAACAAAAAAAAATCACAGCAGCCTCCTCTTCTAAATAAACATCATCTTGTTCACTCAATCCAAAACTTTGTCTTCTTCAATCAATATACAACCTTCAAAGATATGCAACCAACCATCTTTCTCTCTGCGATGAACAAACCAAAAAAAAAATTTGAGTAGCCGGCAACTCATCTTCCAGCTTCGATTGATTCATCAAAACCCCATAAATTGCTGAAATCAAACATTCAGCCGACAACATCTTCTCATTTTCAATCGAATAATCAGCAGCAACATTTATTTAGCCGACAACTACCAGACATCATCTTCATCCTCCACCACCTTTCTGCGATACCCAGCAACAAACTATCAGGCCCAAATGAAAACTGAAATAGAAGCCCAAATCTATTGTGCGAGTAAACAAGTCTTGTGCGATCGAATGACTGTCTTGTGCGACTGAATGAATGAGTATCTTGTGTGATTGATCATCTTGTGCGACTGAATACTTGTGTGAGCCAACTATCTTGTGCGACTGAATATGACTATCTTATCCTTCTATCATCTGACACAAAGAAGGATTCCTTTTCAACTCAACTTTCGGCTCACATTTACCAATTAAAACATCATCATGCCTTTTGTAACAATAGTCAACAATTGTTTAATAAACAATCAACAAACACTTTAATTCAAACCCAAATGCAGACCAAACCAGAATATTATCAAGAACTTTTTGAAGATTGGTTGAAGATATGAAAAACATCCCAGAAATTTATGAATTTTCTGGTGAACCAAAGATCAGCAGCAACTCTTTCTCTCTCTCTTCGATATTTCTGCCCTTTATCCCTGTTCTGATCGGAGCAGATCTGACGAAAATCTTGTATAAACATGATATTTGATGATGAAAACTTGTTGTTTTTGATGTGAAACATAAAAACTAACACCCGGGAGTGTTCCGTTTCAGCTCAGATCCGCATAAACAGTCCAGATCTGAGTTTTCTTCATGTTTCCCCATTTTTTTTTTTTTTACATCTTGAACAAAACCACAAAAATCACAGATCTAGAGCACATGTGACTTAGTAAACGGTTAGATTTACTAAATCGGGTACCATGGCTCTGATACCAATTGTAGGACCGTGTTTCGTGACCGAAACCGTGATTATCATGATTATGTTCATAGACGGGAAGATTAGAGATGGATGAAATACTTGCTTGTATTGATTTTGTAACATAACATAACAAGCCGGCCCGATTAACAAGCTAACCGAACCATACCAAAGGAGTACACATCCGGGGAGAGACCAAGTGGTGATCTCTCCCGGTGAGGTCTCAAACCTCCTAAAACTTCCAAGTGTTGCAAATGGCAAGGGTTTTCTATTTATAGTCACACCCCTTGTCTTGCAAACACACACGGTCAACCGAATAACCCTCTCGTTTGACCACTTCAAACGAGCGGGTCTATACACGTTCGATAGACCGTTTCACTAACTATTACAAATTCAGCGTAAAATAAAACTAATCTATTCGACAAGCATCGGACACAAAATCTGCATCAACAGAGGAAAAGAAAAAAAGGGGTGTGGTTAATAGAAATTTCTAACCCAGTTTGCCATTTGGATGGAAATGACAAAAAATGAAACCTCGGGGATCCAGATACAAAAGGTTCCATTTTTGGACTGACGTGGCAAAAGTGCCCTAAACTCAAGGACCATTTTGACATTTTACTTTGTTTAAATTAGTAACATTCTATGAGAACGATGTGATTGGTGAAGAAGCATACGTCGATAAAAAGATATCACGCTAATTAGGTTTTAGACACGTTTGCAAGGTCATCCAATCTTTAGCTGCATCATTGTGTAATCGTTTGGAAAGAAGAGGGGGAAGGAAGTAAATAGAGGAGGGTTTTAGAATCCATTTGCCTTTTATAATTGTGGTACTGTCTACCAGTGATAGATTTGAGTGTCTTTAGTTTTTTAGAAAGGATTATCAATATCTTATGGGCATAATTTCTGTGAATTTCTGTTCAATTTTGTAACTCTCTTTTTCTCTTTATCACATATTTACAGGAAAAGAACTTTGAACACTTGAAGATTCATCTCAATGATATTAAATTAGCAACAAATAATTTCTCAGAGACATGCACAATTGCATCTTGGAATGGCTACTATACTTTGTACAGAGCAGAAATCCACTCTTTTGATAAAGAAAATCATTCATCCGAAAAGGAGAATAACAAAGAAGAACATCCCAAGGGACGACACATTGTGATTATAAAGCGGTACACCTTTGGAAATGAGTGGTTCGGGGAAGAAGAGCTTTATACAGAAATTAAGATGCTTATGACTGTTGAGCATCCCAACATGGTCACACTGCTTGGATTTTGTGTTGAGGATTCTGAGATGATTCTTGTCACTGAAAATGTTTCTAATGGATACCTGATTGATATTTTGAGAAACATCGATGATAAGCATGCTTTAACATGGGAAATGCGTTTGAATATATGCATCGATATTGCACACTCATTGAGGTACCTTCACTTTGAGATGGAATACCGAAAGATGATAATACACCGTGATATATGTAGCTACAGCATTGGGTTGGACGAGAATTGGGGGGCAAAGATTGTTGACTTCTCGTTGTCCATATTATTGCCTCCAAATCAAGAAGACAATGCTCTCTATCCCAACAATCGTATTGGCAGACCACCCTACAAAGATCCAGAATACGAGGAGACTGGTAAGTTAAAAAAAGAATCAGATGTATATGGTTTTGGAGTTGTATTGTTTGAAATTCTTTGTGGGAGGGCAGCCAATGATCCAATTTACACGAAAGAAGATGACAAAGGCCTGGGCCCTGTGGCAAGACAAAGATTCTGCACAGGAACACTAGAGGACATGATAGATCCTATATTAAAGGAAAAAATCATTGAAAACATTTTTTTTCGAAAAAGAAGACCCAACAAGAATTCTTTGGACACATTTATGAACATTGCATATCGGTGTGTGGCAGAAACTCAAGACCAACGTCCTACAATGAAAGTCGTTGTCATGGAGCTTGAGAAAGCATTATCATTTGAAGTAAGTCAATGTTCTAAAACATTAACCTTTTTGGTACACATGCTAAATCTTGATAATATTAGATTAAATTTACAAAGCACAAACTGATATTCATATGTGCCTGGGTATTTGTGCTCAAACCGTTATGGTCAATATTGAAAAAACACTCTTGAGTTTTTATTTTCTAGTGTTTTACTATTGAAGAAGCTTTTAAAGTTTGTTTTTTTCTTATCAAACTTGCTCTTTTTTTCTTTGGTTGATGGGACTTCAAGTAAGACATAGAAGTTAATAGAGTTAAATGCTTGGTTGGTCCTATGGTTTTCAAAAATTGCAGACTTGGTCCTAGTGGTTCACTAATTACACGCTTGGTCCCAAAAGTTGTCAAAAATGCACTCGGTTGGTCCCCAGCCTTAACATCAGTTAAATTTCTCAGTTAAGTCCATGTTAAATGACCAAAATACCCTTGCTTATTAACAAAACCCTTCATCACACCATCATCATCTTCATCTTCAACCCACCCCAGGTCTCTGCTCTCTCTTTCTTCAGTTGATGCCATCATTATCAAAACAAATAACCCTATAAACCCTAAATCAGAAACCCCAATTCACACAGCCAAAACCCCCAAAAATTGCACCAAAAACCTCAATTAAAGATGGCATCCAAAGCAATTACATGTTTTCGGAGTGAACAAGCAGAACCCAAACGGCCGATTTGGGATATTGCAATTGATCGCGTAACAACACGGCGAACTTCAGCAGGTGAACGAGCAGAACCCAAACGCCGGAGTTGCAGCAGGTGCAGAGTGAACAAAATCTGGAAACCGTTGAGTTTCCGGCGAACTTCGTTGAACGGAAAAGTCGTTGGTTAACTCTCGAACGCCTCAGCCGTGATACCATTCGAATTGGTGGCTCTGGTAGCCCTGATTCACTCGTTAACCTCATCTCTAGTCGGTTTGTTAATGTTACTAACCTGTACGTCGATGAACGGCTCTCTGGTGCTCATCCGTTCGGTGTCGTAAGCTCCCCTGTGCCCTGGTTTTGCCCTAAATGGTTTGTTTTTGGACATATGTAGTGCGAGTATGCAATATTGTTGGCAATTGAGTATCTGTTATGAAGAATTGAGTACATAGGTTATAGTCTCTGTGAATTGTTGCCGGTGATGGGGTGTGGGTTTGTGATGAAGATGTACAGAGATGGTGGGTATGGGTTTGTGATGAAGATGATGGAGATGAAGATGGGGTGAGGGATTTGGGGTGTGCAGATGATGAAGATGATGATGGTGATGAAGAGGGTTTTGTAAATAAGCAAGGGTATTTTGGTCAATTAACATGGACTTAACTGAGACATTTAACTGATGTTAGGGCCGGGGACCAACCGAGTGCATTTTTGATAACTTTTGGGACCAAACGTGTAATTAGTAAACCACTAGGACCAAGTCTGCAATTTTTTGAAAACCACAGGGACGTTTTCAAGGTCATCTGAGGCTTTGTCCCATCGTTTGGAAAGAAGAGACAAATTATTAGACTATGTCGGCTAATAGTTTACTTACTTTATTAATATTCCATTGTCTAGGGTATCAAGATATAATTAGTATCCTTATTAATATTCCATTGTCTAGGGTATCTAGTTATATTTAGTATCTTTATATATGGTTGAAATTCTCTTCATCAAAAACATAATATAGAAAAACACTTTTACTTTCTGATTTGGTATCAGAGCTAAATCAGGTTCAACCCAGATCATCATCAACCTATTCTGCTGTTTCTAACGCAGATCATCTTCAACCTGTTCCAGCCAAATCACAAATCAATCCCATGGCAGCAATACTAACCTTCTCAAACCAAGAGAAAACCACTCACAACTCTCATAAATTTGCCTTTACTCTCAAACCTACAAACTATGGTTACTGGAGATCAATGATTGAATCTTTTCTTACCTCACATAATCTTTTTGGTTATGTTGATGGAACCATTCCATGCCCGGAACAGAAAGTTACAGTTGAAGCCGCTACAACCGACAACCCTAGTTATACCCCGTGGATCTCCAACGATGCTCATATTCGGACCCTCATCATATCCACCGTATCTGAAGACTCTTATCAACATGTTCAAGGTAAGACTTCTCATGAGGTTTGGCTCTCACTGGAAAGGGCTTATGCGCCTGTTACTGCATCTCATGAATTTACTCTCAAAAACCAACTACTCAGAATAACTCAAAAAGGTGATGAAAAACCAGCAGACTACCTTTGTAGGGCTCAAGAATATGCAACAACCCTGGCTAATATTGGAGAACCAGTAAAAGACAAAGATCTCGTTATGTTAACTCTTGCAGGGCTTCGAGAAGAATATAATGGTCTTAAGGGTAACCTATTGGCTCGGTCACCCCGGTCTCTTTCAACGAGATTCATGCCCTTCTTTGTGACCACGATTACCTCATTACCACCACCCTCAACACCAATCCGAAGGCTTTCTTTGCTGCACCACAGCAGTTCTCGGATCCTAAACAGCAGTTCTTGACTCCCACACAGCAGTTCTCGGCTCCTGTCCCTGTACCACAGCAGTTCTCGGCTCCTGCCCAACCCATTCTTGATCAACTACAGCAGCAACTTCGGAATATTCAGCTGATGGCCTCTCAATTCGGTCAGCAACTAAATCCAAGACCTCAAGCTTATTATGGATCTCGGTCTTTCAGCAATAATATGTTCGCTTCAATGAACAAGTTTTTCCCTATCAACCGTCACCTACTCCTCCACCACAACCTGCTTCCCCATATATCTCCATTTTTCCCAATCCTCCACCTGGCTTCCCACTAGACCCCACCCAACCTTCACAACCACCACCGGCTTCATCTCCAACACCTCCCTCACCACCTTCCCCTACACAAACAACTCCTCCCTCACCTAACATCCCTAATCCGCCACCACCAACACCGCCTACTCAATCCAATCAGACTCCCATACCAAATCCGTTACCAAATCCGCCACCACATCCACCTTCTACCCAATCACAGCAGGCCCAACGCACCAGGCCGTCTAACCTTCGTCCCAATCCAAAACAAACCGATCGTTACAATCCTGCTGCCTATACCGCCACCACATCTTCTTCACCTATTGAACCGACCAGTTTTACCGTTGCTAACAAGTATGTTGAATGGCGCCAGGCTATGTCTGATGAGTTAGACGCGCTTCATAGAAATGGCACCTGGACACTTGTGCCCCCTGTACCTAATGCTAATATTGTTGATTGTAAATGGGTTTACAGGTTGAAAACAAATGAACATGGTAAGATTAACAGGTACAAAGCCCGGCTTGTTGCCAAAGGTTTTCACCAACAGTATGGTGTGGATTATCATGAGACTTTCAGCCCGGTCATTAAAATTGCTACCATTTGCACCGTCTTATCTTTGGCTGTCACAAATAAATGGCCTCTCCGGCAGCTGGATATCCAAACTGCTTTCCTGCATGGCGATCTTGAAGAAACAGTATATATGCGCCAACCTATGGGCTTCGTTGATCCTGCTAAGCCTCAACATGTGTGTTTATTAAACAAGTCATTGTATGGTCTTAAACAGGCCCCTCGTGCATGGTTCAACAAGCTGTCCATAACCCTTCATCAGTTGGGGTTCTTCGGGTCCAAAACATATCCATCATTGTTTATCCTTCATTCCTCGGGCTCTCTCGTTTATCTACTTGTTTATGTTGATGATATCATTATTACGGGCAATAATTCCAACGCAGTTGCTAAGATAATTGAACAACTTAATGTGCTCCTTGCTCTTAAGGATATGGGCCAATTACATTACTTTCTGGGGGTTGAGGTTGTTCACAAAGGCCATGATTTAATTCTTTCGCAACGCAAATACATTGGTGACATTTTGCACAGGGCTGGTTTGGCAGATTGCAAACCAATTTCTACTCCCATGAGCACCTCTTCCATTTTACTGCCGGATGATAGCCCCTTACTTGATGATCCTTCTAGGTACAGACAAACAGTAGGTGCTCTTCAGTATGTCACTCTCTCTCGCCCTGATATTGCGTTTGCGGTGAACAAGGTCTGTCAGTTCATGCACGCTCCCACTGACAACCACTGGGCTGGTGTTAAACGAATTCCGCGTTATCTCAAAGGTACACTTAATATGGGACTATGGATTCGACACAACACAGGTTATCGGCTTCAGGCATTTACAGATTCACATGGGTCCACCAATCTTCAGGCGTTCTCGGACTCTGATTGGGCTGGCTGCCCAATCGATCGTCGATCAACGGGGGGATTTGCTATCTATCTAGGTTCTAATCTCATTTCTTGGTCTGCTCGAAAACAGAAAACTGTTTCTCGCTCTTCAACGGAATCTGAGTACAAAGCCATTGCAGATACAGTTGCAGAATTAATTTGGCTAAAGTCTCTTCTTCAAGAACTTGGTTTGGTTAATGAAGCACCAACACTTTGGTGTGATAACCTTGGAGCAACTTATCTCACAACCAATCCAGTTTTTCGTGCCAGAACAAAACATGTTGAAGTTGACTATCATTTTGTTCGTGAACAAGTTACTCAGGGAAAGCTCAGTGTCAAGTTTATCTCCACAGAAGATCAAATAGCCGATATCTTTACAAAGCCTTTATCTTCTCAGAAATTTGAGTTCCTCATATCCAAGTTGCAGATTGCTAACCGCCCTGAACTTGCGGGGGAATATTAGACTATGTCGGCTAATAGTTTACTTACTTTATTAATATTCCATTGTCTAGGGTATCAAGATATAATTAGTATCCTTATTAATATTCCATTGTCTAGGGTATCTAGTTATATTTAGTATCTTTATATATGGTTGTAATTCTCTTCATCAAAAACATAATATAGAAAAACACTTTTACTTTCTGATTCAAATTGAATCCTTTCGCCTTTTATAATTGCAGTACTACTACTAGCTAACAGTGATAGATTCGAGTGTTCAAAAAGGATCACCAAAATCTTTGTGCACGATTTCTTCTCAATTTCTATTCAGTTTTGTAACTCCCTTTTTTTCCCTTTTTCAAGTATTTGCAGGAAAAGTTGGAACACTTGAAGATTCCTCTCACTGATATTAAATTAGCCACCTACGATTTCTCAAAGCGATACGAAATTACATCTTTGAATGGTTGTACTTTGTACAGAGCGGAACTCGACTACTTTGATGAAGAAAATCCTTCGGCAGCTGAACAGGGGAAGGACAAAGGAGAACATCCCAAGGGACACAACACTGTAGTTATAAAACGGTACCCTTCTAGACATCGCCTGTACAGGGAAGAAGAGTTTTTTATAGAAATTGAAATGCTTATGAGTGTTAAGCATCCAAATATAGTCACTCTACTTGGATTTTGTGTTGAAGATACTGAGAGGATTATTGTCCTTGATAATTTTTCTAATGGATACCTCAGTGACTATTTGGGAAATGTCAATGATATGCGTATTTTGACATGGGAAAAACGTTTGAAAATCTGCATTGATGTTGCACGCGCATTGATGTACCTTCACTTTGAGATGGAAGACAAAAAGGTGATAATACACCATGATATATGTAGCTACAACATTGGGTTGGACGAGACTTGGGGAGCAAAGATTAGTAACTTTTGGTGGTCCGTATTCTTGCCTCCAAATCAAGAAGACACAGCTCCCTATATCGATTGGTCTAGCAGACCTAGCTACATAGATCCAGAGTATGAGAAGACTAATAAGTTAAAAAGAGAATCAGATGTATATGGTTTTGGAGTTGTATTGTTTGAAATTCTTTGTGGGAGGGCAGCCAATGATCCAATTTACACGAAAGAAGATGACAAAGGCCTGGGCCGTGTGGCAATACAAAGATTCTGCAGAGGAACACAAGAGGACATGATAGATCCTATATTAAAGGAAAAAATCAGTGAAAACAGGAATTCTTTACACACATTTATGAACATTGCATTTCGGTGTGTAGCAGAAACTCAAGACCAACGTCCTACAATGAAAGTCGTTGTCATGAAGCTTGAGAAAGCACTATTATCATTTGAGAACGCATTATCATTTCAAGTAAGTCAATGTTCTAAAACATTAACCTTTTTGGTACACATGCTAAATTCTTGATGATATTAGATTAAATTTACAAAGCACAAACTGATATTCATATGTGCCTGGGTATTTGTGCTCAAACCGTTACGGTTAATATTGAAAAACCACTCTACAGTTTTTAATTTCTAGTGTTTTACTATTGAAGAAGCTTTTAAAGTTTTTTTTTCTTATCAAACTTACTCTTTTTTTCTCTGGTTGATGGGATTTCCAAAGACATAGAAGTTCATACAGTGTATAGTTAATGAATAAGGGATATTTATCATGCATATTAGAAACATATTGTTCATTGTTTGAATTCTATGACATCGCAAGTTATCATCACTTCATTGTCTTCGCACTACTAAAAGGTTTTTTTAACAAGCAATTGTTTCTTATAAGCGTTCGCAAGTTTGATTATATTTTCTTTCAACTATGTATTATTCATCAATTGTATTTTCATAGTATGTTGTTGTCTGTCTAATGGTTGACAGGAAAACAAGGACAACCCCATAGTTCGAATTGAAGACATAAAACATAGGATTTTAAATTATTTTTAATTCTCATTTAATCCAACTAAATATACTTATTTAATATGGTTTAACAAATTCAAATGTAATTTGTTTGGGCCATATTTACTTACTGGCTAACTTTATGAGCTTGGGAAAATGAGTTGGGCTGGCCCATTTTCCAAAGCTCAACCGTGATTTTCTCCATCGAAAACAAGGGCACACAAAAACATGTAATACTCACTTTGGCTCAGGTTTTAACAAAGTATATGTCGATAAGGTCTCCTACTGATGAGGTTTCAGGGACGTTTTCAAGGTCATCTCGCATCGTTTGGAAAGAAGAGAGGGATGGAGACAAATTGAATCCATTAGCCTTTTATAATTGCAGTACTACTACTAGCTAACAGTGATAGATTCGAGTGTTGTCTTAGTGTTCAAAAAGGATCACCAAAATCTTTGTGCACGATTTCTATTCAGTTTTGTAACTCCTTTTTTTTTCCTTTTTCAAATATTTACAGGAAAAGAAGTTGGAACACTTGAAGATTCCTCTCACTGATATTAAATTAGCCACCGATGATTTCTCAAAGACATACGAAATTGCATCTTCGGATGGTTATACTTTGTACAGAGCAGAACTCGACTACTTTGATGAAGAAAATCCTTCAGTTGAACAGGGGAAGGACAAAGGAGAACATCCCAAGGGACACAACACTGTAGTTATAAAACGGTACCCTTCTGGACATGACCTGTACGGGGAAGAAGAGTTTTTTACAGAAATTGAAATGCTTATGAGTGTTAAGCATCCAAATATAGTCACTCTACTTGGATTTTGTGTTGAAGATACTGAGATGATTGTTGTCCTTGAAAATTTTTCTAATGGATACCTCAGTGACTATTTGGGAAATGTCAATGATATGAGTATTTTAACATGGGAAAAACGTTTGAAAATCTGCATTGATGTTGCACGCGCATTGATGTACCTTCACTTTGAGATGGAAGACCAAAAGGTGATAATACACCGTGATATATCTTGCTACAACATTGGGTTGGACGAGACTTGGGGAGCAAAGATTTTTGACTTTTGGTGGTCCGTATTCCTGCCTCCAAATCAAGAAGACGAAGCTCTCTATATCGACTGGCTTGGCAGACCTAGCTACATAGATCCAGAGTATGAGAAGACTGATAAGTTAAAAAGAGAATCAGATGTTTATAGTTTTGGAGTTGTATTGTTTGAAATTCTATGTGGGAGGAGAGCCTATGACCAAATTTACAAGAAGGAGAATGTGAGAGGGTTGGGCCATGTGGCAAGACAAAGTTTCTACATGGGAACACTAGAGAACATGATAGATCCTATACTAAAGGAAGAAACCCGTGAAAACAATTTTGTCCTAAAGAGAGGACCCAACAAGGACTCTTTACACACATTCATGAATATTGCATATCAATGTGTGGCAGAAACTCAAGATCACCGTCCTACAATGAAAGTTGTTGTCAAGGAGCTTGAGAAAGCATTATCATTTCAAGTAAGTCAATGTCCGCATTAACCTTTTAATACACATTCAAAATGCTTGTTAATAGTAGACTAAATTAATAA
The DNA here is from genome assembly GCA_030545235.1 of Helianthus tuberosus. NCBI lineage: Eukaryota > Viridiplantae > Streptophyta > Magnoliopsida > Asterales > Asteraceae > Helianthus > Helianthus tuberosus. Next base: position 991,720 of record JARYGA010046138.1, read on the forward strand.
AGCATAAAATGATTTTCGTATGTACCATAGTATATGACTCAAATCGTTACATTTATATTGAAAAAAAAAAACTCCTCTAGTTTTACCTTCTAGTGTTCTGGTCCTAAGCCCGTTCTTAACTATTGATGAAGTTATTAAAGCTTCTTTTTTTAATCAAACTTACTCTTTTTCCTTAACTATGATGTAGTATCCCCCGGGGGCTGCTATTCTCTAATCACAATTTTAATATCCATTTGGCTTCACATTGTCCCAGCTGAATACAGAGGTTAAATCTGATTATGTGGAGGAGAAGACTCATGCTTCCATAATCGAGACACAAGTAGTTGAGCTTTCCAATGAACTGAACAGTATGAACATGACTAGCAAATCTGAAAATTTTGAAATTCATAACAAGGAAAATATGTTACGTGACTAAACCGATGACCCAGCTGAACCTGACTGTTGTAAGTTTGCTGTGTTTTGAATTTTTAATATTGATTTATCAAGTGGAGTCTTAAGCCGGTGATATGTGGGTTCAGGAATGTCAGACTCTTAGGAAGGCTGCTACACCTTGTTGGCCAAATATGCCAGAAACAAATGCACAAATATGAAAAGGAGGCTAAGTTGCAGGTGGTTTTGGTTGTTGTATTAGGTGAGGTCGGCTGGATAACGGTTCGCGTTGATACAAGTCATGTTTCATATAGGTTAAGTTTAAACAGGCTGGGTGGATTGAGTTGGACGTTTTTGCATATAACTTAATTTGTTTGTATAAGTGAATGTCACATTGATGCTTCTCTAGTTCTTTATTTATAACTTGTTTATTTTGATAATGAACTTTCATTTAGTTAAAACATGCATCAACTTCATATATTTGTTATAGGCCCCGAAATAGAACAGGGTTGCCCCTAATCTTGCTCATGACAAGATAAATATTATCAGTGAAAGTTTTGCCTCTTGAATTTGGCTAAGAAGTATGTAATCTGGCGCAAATTTCAAAAGGTGAATGTGCTTCAACCAATGTACGAATAATCTCAAGTATTCTTGTGAATTTGAAACTTACAATAGTTATGACTGGTGACAATGTTGACCTTATCGGCTTATTGTATGTGTCCTTGAGTTTTCAACCAATGCAAGAATAAACGCAAGGTTTTTTGGTGAGCCTAACAGGTCTTTCTACATTTCAGTTATATGTCTGGCGCAAATTCAGACATCACTACCAAAACAATCATACACTCTGGCTTGAATACGGTCCAATAGACAAAAAATTCCACTTAATCCAATTATTACAAGCCTAAAGGTTTATCACTCACCCTTGCATTAAAATTGTCTTCAAGCCAGTTGAGTGTGACTTCTGTTGACGTTTCGGTCAGCATTGACCAAAAAAGTCAGCACTTTTTTTCCAGCTTCGAAGAAAACATCATTTTTAAGCAAATAGCAAACCAAAACAGCTGAATATATCCACTGCATTGTCTGTTGTACCTTCTTCTTCACAAGTTGTACCCAAGACGAAAAGCAGTTTTCTTTGTGCTCTCATATAGTAGAATTCCAACTTTAACTGTATAATTTATGTTGTTTTGGAGTGCTTTCCTGCATTGACTTCTCATGCTTCAAGTGTGACCGAGCTCATGAAGAAGAGATTTTAACCAAATCAGTTCTGCTACAGTATCAGCAATAGCCTTATATTCAGATTCTGTTGAAGATCGAGAAACAGTTCGTTGTTTACGAGCGGACCATGAAATAAGATTAGAACCCAAATAGATAGCATATCCCCCCGTGGATCGACGATCGACAGGGCAACCAGCCCAGTCAGAATCCGAAAATGCTGTAAGACTAGTATAATTTATGTTGTTTTGGAGTGCTTTCCTGCATTGACTTCTCATGCTTCAAGTGTTGACTTTTGACTTCATTGACTTCTAGTTGACTGAGGCCCACATTTTAGAAGCTTTGACCAAATCCAGACCATCAAAATTCCATATATGTTCTACATTAACTGCCATGATCAGGTGCTTCATCCCTTGTCCATATTTTACTTTCAGGTAACTAATTAACATACTCCTCCCTTTACCATATTCATATCAAACTTTGACCCAATAACTCCCATAAACTTGATCACTAACCACAAGCATTTGACTTCTAATTTATTTTTACCATTAACTTCAGTTGACCGGCTAGGTTATTATTGTAATGGACCAGGACATTTAGTTGGTAAAATGTAAAAATTGGGGAAGTAAAATCACCATATCAGATTATAAAAATATGTAAAATCTTGAAATACGTACAGATTTGAATAGTAGTATAGATACTATTAATAAACTAACACTTTAAATAACAAAAGACCATGCAACGTGAATAAAGAACATGTCAAATAACGTTCCTAATAACAATTTAATTAAACTTCAAGTCTTCCACAATAAACTGCTGATGTGACTTGTACCCGTTGACCCGTCATTCGTGACCCGCTAACCTGCCCGTGTGACCCGTGAATAAACTGATTAACCCAACAGTTCAAAGTAAAAATCAACAATTCTCTATGACTTAAAAGAACCTATTTTGATCAAACTTCTATACAAAAATATGCAAATACAGAACTAGTAACAATTTGATTGCTCTTGTGATGTAGGCTAGAAAATGTCAGATGTTGCTGCATTTGACTTTCCAGAGTTGACTTTTGACTTTTCAGCCGATTGTAAAGTTTCGGCATCAGTTGAAGCTTCAGAGAGCACTGAAACAAAATATAGACAGAAACAAACTAATTTGAAAATGGGTTTTCATGTTATGTTTTATCTTTAACTGTTTTAAGTGCTAATATCATCAACAAGATGATGGCCATTGTTGACTTTTTGTTGTATAAGTTGATGTTTTGAGCATATTTTCCAACTTGTATGCACCAAGATCCTCCTTTTCAATCAAAACTGAATCAGTTTCTTCAACAATGGATTCAGATGCACCAAGATCCACATTTTCATTTAGAACTGCAGCTACTAACTTCAACTAACATATTTGGAGAAGTAGCATGAAAAATTAAAGCTTAGGGCTTTTTATTGGAAGAGTAAATGGCTTGCAACTCATGAATACCCAACAAGTCCTCTGCACTCTTTAGTTTTATCTAATTAATCTTTTAGCCATAGATTGATTAACTAGTAGTAATTTATAGGAACATATGGATAGTAAAAATGGTCATATCATAATATATCCAATTGACTGAATATGCATTTGGTTTTCATGAGCATTGGAACAACGTCTGCTCATTTAGCAAGAGCCAAAACAACTAGTTCTATACCCGTCCGGTGGACGGGCATATTAATGGTACAACCACATAAGCATTAAAAAAGAAAATGATTTAACCATGTAAAAAACACAACATGGTAGAGACTAAATTACTTTTTTATTCTAAAAAACATTACATACAGTGATCATTTTGTACACGGGAACTTATTAGATAATAGGCAAACAACGTAAGATGCAATGATCTAAAGTTTTCATTGTAATTGCATAAATGAATTTCTAACTAAACCTGATAATCCTTTTAGCAATCATCTTGGTTGAGGACTCATTAACCCACACCAGCATATTTTGATGTTGCGTCCTTTAATCCTCGCCTATCCCGGATGCATAGTGCCCGACGTTTCTATCCTGCAACCAAAAACATTATCACAATATTTACAACATGTTTATAAATGAAAAGTAACAAACACTATGTAGATATTATAGAGTCGGTCTACATGGGACATCATTCACTGCTTGTTCAGAAACTAAACTGGGTCCTTACCTTGTTAAAAATGGAGACAGGAGATCTGCACCTCCTTTGAGATAAAAAAATGTTTGATGTTGGAATTTTGTTAGTATATTACAAGATACATGCTACCCACATAAAAAAGAATAATAATACATTATGAATGAAGTTTGATTAGTGAGTAGTACTGGCGATGTATAATTCATGGGGAAGTGTGAAATCACAACAAATTAGTATACCTTATGGTTGCGATTTTCCCATCTCTATCACCTTGATTTACATAAACAGAGATGTATACCTTCTACATAACACCAGCAAATGATATGTAATATCACATAATTACTTTCAAAACGCACGACCAGACATCCTTTATGACTATATATAGAGGCTTATTACCTTGCGTTCACAACATTATCTAAAATGCTTGAATTTCCACCAAATCATTAGATGATATGGATGCTACCTTCAGATTTAAAAGGTAAAGATAACTTATTGACGACCCGTACCCGTACTTCTTTAACTGTGAAAGATAACTGCAAAGACAAAGACAATCAATTAATAATGCTTTAATGGTCGTTTTATATGGTATATGAAACGTGTATTGAAATCGATCAAAATTATATAAACTCATGTAAGGTATGTCACAAAAGACCATGCTGGATAACTTTTGATTATTTTTAAGAAAACTAAAGATACAGTTTGAACAAAAAGTAAAAATGGGCATATGAATCATTACCTCAATGGGATCAGTTTCACTCACTTCAACCATCACTGGAGCATTGATGCTGAAACAAAAATAAAGAAGAAATCAATTTCATTCTCAAAAGTCAAATATTGAATTCAACAAAATATGAAAACTAATTATGCCTAATTGCAGCCCTTTCATATTTAGTCATATACTTGGTTGTCTTCTGAGGCTTCTGAACACCTTCATCTTAATGTTGATCATCATTGTCACCTAACAATGGATCCGGAATTTCTTTCTTGTTATCACCTAACAACGGATCCTGCACCTGTGACTGGGGAGAGTTGTCTTCCCTGATCCACCAGATGGACTAATTATTGCAAGCAACCTTCCAAGTTTTGCCTCTCCACACATTCTTAAGCAAAAACCGCCTGCGAAATATTAATTAACATGTAAAAATCAGAAGGAAATCTACCATATTTCACTAATCGCATGCTAATAAACATAAATGGGTCTTACAGAGATTAATGAATAACAATTATGCAGTTTATAGAAACGTAAACCAACTGATTTAGAAGCTTATTAAAAATAGAGCAAGTGATGTTCGTCCATCAGATTGTCACCCGATGAACTTCGTCAGAAACTGAAGCTTCGAAATCCGAAATTACTCCCTCATTTTCTTCCTCTTTAGTCTTGGTTTACGGCATGGGCCAAGGACGGAGAACGGGCAGAGCAGTAAGACCTCAGCCACGGCGGTGAGATTCTGACAAAATAGGAACCCTAGAATCCCGATTTCACATTAATTACTGGTATTACCTGTTAGGTTGAATCTTCAGATCCTTAGCCGCCATGAGAGAAAAACACTGTGGTTGAGAGAAGGCAGACGAACAGTGCTGAGAAAGAAGGGAGAAATGAGGGTGGAGGAGTGTTGGGAAGTAAATAAGGGTAGACACCACAACTGCTCGGGGAGATGACGTGGGGGGAGAAATCGAAAGGAACGAAGAACCGTCCCCAACCTCCCCTTCTAGAAGCTTTCATTGAATTATTACGGTCAGGATTTCATCTCAGCTTCATCTAAGGGCTAATATACATCTAATAGACAGTTACATTTAATGGGAACATGTATATATATAATATGGTCTTTACAAAAAGAGATGAATGAAGCAAATAATCGAAGACTTTTCTCAATCTTTAAAACGATAAGCAAATAAATAAAAAAACTATGGATGCTAATATATTACCCATCTTCCACAAAGGACACAGTGGCTTGTAGAGTTGCTAAAAATCTACATGCACTAAAAAGCTGATCAAAAGAACATGTTTCATCTTAATATTATATTATATAATGCGATTGATATAAATGTATGATCACAAATATATATTAAAGCTTAAACCTTTCTCCTATCACACGTATTCTTGAAACCCAAAATGCATAACGCGGTATATAAAAGTCTGTGTAATTGTGTATTAGCATAAGAGCGTTGACACTAAAAAGCAACAATATCAATAGGACAAAGTCAACAAATAATCATCTCGACATTAGGCAACTACAATTATAGACAACATACCACTTTCGAAAACGGTTACTTGGAGAACCTTTTGGGCATGATTGATCAACGCCCTACGGATTCAAAAGAACATACACATGACCCACCCGCATTAATATCCATCAACTGTCAAAGCAAAATCATTGGCTAATTTGACAAACAAAAGATTCTTGCGGCCAGTTCTGCCATAGATTGTCCAATAGAACTCCATTTTTCACACCTGCAACAATGATTAAAGAATGAAGATTATAAAAAAAAAAATACCCATGGGCTTTCCACCATAAACATCAAAATAAATCTAGTGTGTAACTTCATCCAGATCCCTATCTGACCCCTTTGCCTAATTACCAGCCATCAATGCACATGATTTATAAAGCCACAATTTTCAAGCCCTAATTAATAGCTGATAATCCAATATCCCTTCAATATGACGTGTATCATTTATATCGTAAATTAGCAGACCTAGAACTATTGTGAAGGTAGGGATGTTGACATTGTTACCGAATACATGATTTTGGGAAGGATTTCTAGTCGTTGGTGATCGAATTACAACAAATAATCATAGAAATTTCTGAGCATAAATAGATTACAACAAAATTCGAACGGAAACAGCTCAAGTAATCAGATTCATACCTGGTAACCGCTTGGATCGATATAATTTCACCACTGATACATGGTGGAAACTGGAAACACGAGATTAAGCGTACGTATCAATTTCTGGGTGGATCAGTGGATGATGAGTTTAGAGAGGGAAGAAATTAAGGGTTTAGAGTGAGAAAGGATCGGTGTGTTTTTGTGAGTACCTGGTCAATCCAGTAATTGATTTGCATAAGGAAAGAAATCATGACTTTTTATGGGATAGATCACAGGTGATACAAGAGAAGAAGACGATTGCAGGTTGTTCAAATATGGTTTATGTGTGAGTGGAAACTACCATTTGATGACTAACTGGGGATTACCAAACCGGCGCTAAACTGCTGGAGATAGATCGTGGCCTCTATTCTTCCTGGTATGTAGGATACTCAAGTCAAAAGGGAATACAAAAACTGTCAAGAAACCTCCCCTTCTAGAAGCTTTTCTTGAATTATAAGGGTCAGGATTTAATCTTAGCTTGATCTAAGGGCTGAGATTGCTTATTGTTCCCATTGACTTTAATGGGAACATAAGAATATATAATATATTGCTAAGACAAACAGGGCCATACACATGGTTCAATACGTTTTTTCATGGAAACCTGCATCAAAGTTAACTGCAACAGAATTGACCTAAGGTTGCTTCAAACATAAATTTTAATATACAAGCAAACAGATTTACTGTTTTATTATCCTTAATTTCTGCAAGACAAGCCTATGTATCAACAAAACCTGCAAATAGCCTTTAAATCACTAATGAGGAACAAAAACATCGATTGTGGTAACAATATTAACTTGTAAGAACACACATTCTTCAACATGTTGTTAATGCACAAAATCAAACAAACTAAACTCACAAAGTAATCTGTTCACAAGAAAACAAATCGCTTTCACAAACTAATCGATAACCAAGCCGCTTTTGCTTCGATCAATACACATACACGGGGTTTAATCACTTTGCTTCACCAGACATTTATTAAATCTGTGTCATGAAAGCAGTATTGAAGTTCATGTCAAATAGTCAAAGGCAAGTCTCATACATGCATTTCATCAAGCAATTGGTGTGCATTTATTAACATTGTATACATGTCAAATCTGAACTTTAAGCTATGCGTGATTGTAATACTTCATCTGCGGACATTGGATTCTAACTTCTGTTTTTATTTGACTCCAACTGCAATATTGGATAGAAAGCTGGTAAAGAAAGCTTATGGAGATGAGTCAGATCTGATGCTGTAACGGGAAAATCAAATTATATTGATCACATTACTAGGAGTACCACCTAGATCAAACGACTTCGTTGCTTTCCGTGTTCTGTTGGTTTCGATCAGGCAGCTAACTGGATTAGGAGCAGCTGAACAGTAAATTGAGCAACTTATAATCAGCTGAATTGTTAGAAGTCTAGTGATTTGAGCAATGATTTTTGAAAGGTCCAATGAATTGAGCAAATAGCTGCTATTATATTCATTAATTTTGTGAGTTTATGCGTGACCTGCTATAAGAGAAATTACTTATAATAATATTTGGGCTCTGAACTTATAAATATAAATTTTATTTGTTAAATAGTAGGCCTTTGTTCACAACTTCATCATTGTTTCTTCATCACCTGCTATACAAATTATAAATATAAATTTTATTTGTTAAATTTATGTTGGTGACTAGTTGGACAGAAACTGCAGTTGAGCTATTAAGAGAAATTAGGACTTACTAACGGGTCAAGCTTATGGGTTGTGCAATGAACAAAGATGATATGCTATGACTCTATGCCTTGATCAGGGTCCTTCATCCCTTGTCCATTGTCCGTTTTTTACTTTCAGATAACTCATTAACCTTCTTCTCCTTTTACCATTTTCGTAGCAAACTTTAACCCAATAACTCCCATAAACATGACCATTGACCACAAGAATTTGACTTCTATCTTTTGACCGTTGAGTTGAGTTGAGCTGCTTAAGTAAGCGAATCTCAAACATAGAACAGCAGATAGCAATCAGCAAGAACTCTAATTCCACAATCCACATAAGGCAACCGAGAGACTGATGAACAGAGTATATAAGCATCCCTTTTACCTGCACCATGACAATTTTTAAATAATAATCAAAAACCTACACAGGAAAATCATGTATGAGCAAGAAGGGTAACCTCCACCGCTGCCACCGTCGCCACTAACCGCCATAAAACAAATATAGCACGCGAACCTGTTCTGACCGAACCCGTTTTGACCCGAACCTAATTCATTTCACATTTTTTTTTATAAAAGCTGCCTATTTTGACTCGAACCCAATTTGACCCTTTACACAACCAAACCCAACCCAACCCAACCAGCCCGATACCATCAGTCATGATAATGACATTCTAAGACATGAGAAAAATGAATTTAAACAGTTACCTTATTAATCGTCTTCTTCTACATGTGATGCATTACGCTGTGGCGATCTATGTGCTGTTAAAGCAAAAAGAGTCATCTACCAGTCGTCATCGGTGCCACCACAGCAGTAGCCATGCCGCCAACACGACCATCGCCACTAACCTCCATAAAAACAAACATAGCATGCGAACCCGCTCTGACCCAACCTGTTTTGACCCGAATCCATTTGACACGTTTTTCTAAGAGCTGCCCATTCAGAGATGAACCCAATTTGATACTTTACCCAACCCAACCCAACCTGTCCTGTTAGTTTTGACCTGTTACACAACCTGACCGAACCCACCATTTTCCAGTCATATTAATGACATTCTAAGACATGTAAAAATGAAATAGACCATTAAATACATATAAAATCAGTGCGAACAACTTGGAAATAGCATCCTCCAACTATATTCTTAGATAATCGACATGTGACAAATCATAAAATTACATAGAAACTATTTTCCTACAAGGAAGAATGCAGTGAAGTTGTTCGACGTAATGCCCAACAAAAACATCATGTTTTGTCATTGGAGGGGTTGGATCAACCACGCAGCAAGGTGTTTGTTGCAGACGACTTGTGTTGACCTGTTTAGCTAAGCGTATTCACATAGTTAACACAAGACTAATGCGAACCCGTTTAGGCTTTAGACTAGTCACTAACCCGCATATTTTGTTGAAAAGGTGAACCGAAGTTAGCAGCTAACTAGCCCAAAACTGAATGATTCAGTTCATTTCAAGTCAAAATGAGTGGCTGCGCTACCCTTCCATCTCCAGCCATATACCCCAACTACCACCACTCGCCATCACAACCCGCATTATAAAGCCCCAAAACCAAATCTCGATTATTCGTGCATTCCCTAATGTGTTAATATCAGATACAACATATATACTATGTTTACATACCATATGACTCCTCTCCTATAACATGTTAGAATCGTTCCCATAAAAATAATTGTTCAAACGTTGACCAAAACAACAATCATTAGTGTCTAACAATTAAACAAATCTAGAACTTGCAACCCATTCACTGAAGAGAAATACAAATAGGAATTTTCTTTTGATCTCAGATTTAAAGCAAACAAATAACACAAATTAAAATCAGTAAGATGGATCATCTAATATTCATCATCCTCCACATAGTATGCCTCCGGGTTAACCGGCTTGAACTTCTTTCCAACCATACTCACTCTGACATGCTCCTGTTGTTGATTCTCATTATCCGCCTCAGCTTCATCGGATTCTCCCTTGTTACTCGGATCTCGTTCAACAATAGGGGTGAATGTGGGCGCTTTTGCTTCACTAGAAACTTTGCTGGTGACTTCATTTGCAGACATGATATTGTGCACTTCACCTGAACGCCCCGGTGGTTGACCAAAACTGGTTGAATTCAACCCACTGTCGCTAATTTGATTAGCTGACTTCATCGGTTGGCGTACATCTTCTTGTCCCGGAGGCACCAAGCTCTGACTAGTTGCGGTCAACTGAGGTTCGGAGCGTCCATTGTGAACAGATGAGGCGGTCGGAGCTGTTTGCTCGGATGCGTAGCTTACGTGCTTCGTGGGATCGATGCTGGGCGTGCGTTCGAATGTAGCCGAGGGAGCTGGAGAGTAGCCGCTGTAACTCATTTTTAGCTGGAGAAGAAGGTTTTCCGGTGATGTGAGGTGTGATGAGTTTAGATAAGTGTGTGTATATATGGGAGTAAAGTAACTATGAGAAGTCAAGGTCAACTTAACGTGAAGTCTTTTTGTATTTGAACAATTGAAGTACTTGTTACAAGAAACTTCCTATATAGTGTAACGCGTATTCTTTTTTATATTTGAACACTTGAGTATTTATTACAAGAAACTTCCTATATAGTGTAACGCGTATTCTTTTTTATATTTGAACACTTGAGTATTTATTACAAGAAACTTCCTAGTTGCTACATATTTATATAATTGTTTTATGAAAAATAATAATAAAAGAAAACACGTTATAATTATAATTTACATGAACTTTAAATCAAAAAGTACTTGGGTATATAGTGATACATCCTATAATTTATAATATTTTCTTCATTATCTCTATATGAACTTTAAATCAAAAAGTACCTCTATATACTTTTTTTAGAACAAAAAAAAAAAAAAAAACTCACTCACTAAATATACTTCTAATTTTTACGCTAATATTTAACACTCCTTGATAACATTAGACTCGTTCTTTTAACCAATGAAAATGATTTGGCATAGCCAAGGGCGGACCTAGTAAGAGTCCAGGGTGGGCGGGCGCACCCCCTGAAAAAAAAAAATTTTGTGTATTTTATAAGGTAAAATTCTCCCCGCACCCCTTGAAAATTTGGTTAAACCCCTTATCCGCACCCCTTGAACCCTTGAAAATTTGGTTAAGCCCCTTATCCGCACCCCTTGAAAAATTTTTCTGGGTCCGCCACTGGGCATAGCATGGAATTAAATTTCAAGAACTTAAAAGTGTTTAAGAAAAATAAATAAAACCAATTAAATCTCTCAACCACTAATCCTACGTAACATGAAAGCTTCATGGAACATTATCCCTACTTGAACAAAAGGAACCATAACCTCTTTTTTATAAAAACCAACTAGAAATAAAGGATGATAATAATACAATGTTAATGGTCTATTTGTTAAATGAAAAATATGGATATGATTATAGTATACTTAGGCCAGAGGGTATGGATGGCGTTACCCTGCTATCTCACCGCTGATAGTGTCCCCCCGGCGCCACCACCCATACCCTGCAAGTTAAACCGGGGCACCATGGTTCCATCGCCACCATGATAACGAGGAAGAAGGTTATGTGCAGGTGGGGCCCACATCATTTCATCCAATAAATTTTTTTTGGTAAATTACTTTTTGAGTCCCTGTGTTTTAGTGGTTTTAACTAGTTGAGTCCAAAATCAAAAAGTTTAACGACCTGAGTCCCTATAAGCATTTTCATTAACCTTTTGAGTCCAAATTTTAACCTTTTGACTCCAATTTTTTGGACTCAAATCGTTATAAAATAAACAAAATTTGACTCAAAACGTTATAAAATAAATGGCTAGGGACTTAGGGCGTTAAACTTTTTGATTTTGGACTCAAGTGGTTAAAACCACTAAAGCACAGGGACTCAAAAAGTAATTTAATCTTTTATTTTATTTTGTTTAATAGGGGGCCGTTATCCCACACCCTGCAAGTTAAGGGGAGAGGCCTTAAAGCCCATTGTCTGACGTGGACGTGACGTGGCGTGATAAAGCCCCTATGGGCTTTATCCCACACCCTCCAGCCTTAACGCCACTACAAGAAATAAGAGTAACAGGGGCGACACTTTTAGACCGTGGGGGTGTGGGTTTGGGCTTGGGTTTTGGTTTGGGGCGTGGGAAGCCAACCAACGCCGCTTTAGCCACACCGGGGCAGCTTGGGTAGCGGTGGTACCCCTCTGCTGTGGCTATGAAGCCTGGCGTGGGCGGGTTGGGAAGATGATGTGGTTGGCTGGGATTGGCTAGGAAAATCAGGCCGTTACCCATAGCCGTTTGGTCTACCCGTTGGCCATGGCGATTACCGCTATGTAAATACTCATCCCAAACATCAATATTTTTCACATCTACTTTCTTCAAACACAAATCTTCATCCAAAACCAACCCAAAAAACAAAAATGGTTCATTGGACCAAGGAGGAGGAGCTAGCGCTAGTGACGTCAATCGTTGACACACAACGAACGCTACTTCGTGGTCAAACCGCCTACTGGACACGAACGTTTAAAGAATACCAAAAACATGTTGAAAACGCGCGTCACAACTTGAACGCGTGTCAACATAAGTGTCAGGAGCTAAAACCGCACCTAGATTGGTTTAAAGCATGCCTCGACAATGTGTCTGCGGGCGACCTAAGCTACGACGATCGAGTGGAGATCTCCAAAATCGAGTATAGGCACGATGGGAAATATCGTTTGGTTCCCCACTTTAATATTTATCGTAGTTTGTAATTTTTTTTTAGAATTTATTATGAAGTTTTTTTTTTGCTTTTTTAGGATTTATTAAGTTGTTTTTTTTATTTTTTAGGTTTTATTAAGTTGTTTTTTTTAATTTATTTGGATTTTATGTAACTTTTTTTTAAATTAATTTAGTGGCGTGTTTTACTTTATAAATGTCAAAATATAATATATATATATATATATATATATATATATATATATATATATTTTCACATGTCTACCCACGCCAGCTAGCCCACGCCGCTCCCACACCTTACTTTTTTTGGGGTGGCCTAGTGGAGCCCATCTCTACCACATGTCAACCCAAGCCCCCAACCAAGCCTCACTCCATAGACCTCCCGTACTGGAGGGTTTTGGGGTGTTTTTTACAAAACAAAAACGCCCCACAACGCCCAAGGACCGCCCCTGGGAGCATTTTTTTCAAAAAAATCCTCCAAGGCGTGGTTTTATCGACGCCTCTCTTCAAATTGTTTGGCCAATGAAATCATTCCAAATCAAATATCATTAGTTTTAAATTAAAAAAAACAAGAAAATAATAATTGTGTAATTATTGATATGGCATTATTCGACATTATCCTGTCACGTCCATTTGTAGAAAAACGTTCAAAAAAACTAAAAAAGTCTGATCCGTGTTATAACATGTGAGTGGAGATTCTGTCCCTTGATATACAAAATCGGACGGTTGGTGTTATGTCTTGACATGTTGCCCCAAGAGTTCAACAAAAACCCTTGGCGGGCCTTGTTTTCCCATCCGACATCTCTTTCCCCCCAATCGCACAACCCTGAGACGCCACCGCTGTTGCTGGGTCTAAGACGACCACCACAACCACCGTCGGAGCACTATGCTGCCGCCACCTGAGACCCCCAAATTCTCCCCTCCATCAAAGTCTGTGGTCAATAATGGAAGGTGAACAACACAACAGCAGAATTGAATGTTGGAACCACCAACGGACAGGCCGGACCGCCTCTACGCCGACGGCTTATACGACCTCTTCCAATTCGGTCATGCTCGTTCTCTTCTCCAGACCAAAAAATCGTAAGTTAGGGTTTCATTACACGATTTCGTTAGGTGATTTTCACTTGTTACATTAAACATATTGATTGCTTGATGTTGTTGATTTTGATTTGATATTTGTATTGTTTGCTATATGAAATGTATGTTAGGGTTTTTAGAAGTTAGGAACCCCTCATAAACTATATATGAACCATTTTTATCTGTATAGTACACTGACTTCATGATATACCTGTGAGGCATTATTTCTGCTAATTTAAACATATGATTGCCTTTGTTAATGTTGTTGTGTTTATTATTTTAACCACATGAAGGAGCACTGGAAAGTTTTAAAGTCAGTTGGTTGTCAAAATCGATCAAAATTATAAGCTTTGCTGAAGAGGTTTTCCCCTAAATTACTGTCCAATTGAAGTGCATATCGAGTCAATCTTTAATTATTCATGATTCGGTTGCTAATGTATTTGTTCGTATTTGAAATCCGAGGGGAGAGGAAATAGGAATCCCTCATAAACTAAACAAGAACATAGAGGGAGAGGAGAATAGTAAAAGTTTATTCTGTTTTAGTACATTAACTTCATGACATAGTTGTGAAGCATGATTTTTGCTGATATAGCTATATGATTGTCATTGTTAATTAGCTGGAATCCTTAACTTTGTATAACTATAAGTTACAATTAACACAAATAAAAGCAATGGATCATGACACTGATTTTGACCTGTGATACAGATTACTAGTCCCTACTTGAATATCTTATTTAGTTCAACACCAAGGACACGGTGCACCATAGTGACTTGACGCAAGCCAGGCTCGCAACTTTTTAAATCTAGTCTAATATGGATATGGAAAATACGGTTATTGCTCCGGATAAGTGGCCAGACCGATATCATATGATTGTTGGGGTCAAACCAGGTGAAATCTGAACGTGTTGACCAGAAGTTGGGTGGAGTTTGTACTGGTGCCACTTTGCTTCTATGGGAAGTCAAGAAATAAACAAGTCATTGGCTAGTATGCGGGTTACTACTGGGTCATCCTCAAAGTAGTGAGATTTGCTTTCACTAGCATTTTCAGACACACGTAGGGAACCGTTTTTGTATTCATATATACTACATAGATTTGCTTCACATGCTTTCGGTTCTCATACACATTTGATGCTTATTGACTTAGGGGGAGCAAAAACCAAACCGTAACCGAAATCCGAACCGTCAAAAATTAACCAAAACCAACATAATCAATTGTTTATGCTTAAGTAAATATGATGAACCGATCATGGTTATGGTTGATGTATCTCCGTTAACAGACTTCATGCGAAACTGAACCGAACCTTGTATTATGTTTATGATTTTCTGGAATAATATATTGTTGTTGGCTGCCGTATGCAGCGTATAATAATGTTGCTGCTAGAGATATACGATATGTGTTTGCTTGCTGGTTAATCAGGAAGCAATAATTGTTGTGTTAGAGGCTTTGCTACTATATGGGTATTTGTCCCGAAAAGATTTCCTGCATTTTGTGCATAAATGTCATGGGTTCTTCGACACTGATCATGTCGACGTGATAACTAGCTAGCTATGCACACCATCTGTTTGATGAAATGCTTCAATGAAACCCACTTCTATGTGAGATGAAGTATGGTTTATATTGTTTTGAACCTGTTTAAAATCTGTTTATTCAATTTCTTACAGTCACATATGCTTTTGTTTGACATAGGGGTTTGTGGATTATAGCAGCAACTACTTAGGACTTGTTTCTCGGCAAGGCGGTAAGTAAAGAAAATCTAGGACACTTGTAAATCATCGGGTGTCTTATATACAGCCTCTGTCTGCTTCTATGAACACATATTAGCATCATAATCACTTCATCAAACATCAGAATCAGACGAGTGGGTGTTAATTGAAGCCACTTTAGGGTTTTAAATACAAAATTTGTTGTGTTAGGGTGTTCTGTTTACCCAGATCAGTAGCAAACATACAGTAACAATCATCAAGTGTTGTCAAATTGTAATTATTTGTACATGCTATATATTCTTGACAAAACTGTAAGGCATGCTAAATGATGGATATAACTCGAGAATTATATATGCGTAAAAACGGGCCCGGTTATATGCACTGCGGTGTTCAAACTTCAGAAGTATATATATTGTATACATCTAGTAACAATTGAAAACAGAGCTATGATATAGAATTCAAGTGACTTGAGTACGGGTCATTACAATGTCAAGATGGTTTTCATAATGTTATAATAATTTGTGTGTTCATAAACTCTCCAGCGTATGTTTTTAAGCATGTATCGCAAGAGATTGATACTCAACTGGTTGAAGAGACTTTTGTTTCTGAAGTTTCACTATATCTGTTTCTTTAGAAATTTTGCTTTAGTTCCCTTGTAAGTATAGGAACAATCATTATGTAATGTAGCTACTGATGTAATTAATTTACTGTGTTGTTGTATAGGGCTGTTATCGGGAAGAGAGAGGTGTTAGGTTATCGGGAAGTGGCGTACCGCTGTGATTTGAGAGCTGTTTGAAGCAAGTGTCTAAGCCAAAAGCAAGAGCAAGAAACAAGTCGGATCTTTGTGAACCGATCAAGAAAGAGAAGAAGCAAGAAAGAAAGTTATTTTTCACCAAGAAAGCAAGAAGAAACGGGTCAAGATTAAGGGAGGTGAGTGTAGGGTTAATCTTAACAGGTTCTAAGCAGGTCATGGATATGGGTCAAAAGTGGATATTGGTCAGCAGGAAGTTTGTTTATTAAGTCACATATTTATTAGTGATTTTAAGTAGTCGTGTGTAGGTTTAGTGGGTCAAGAAAACGCGGCATAAATGTAGGAGTTTTAGGAGATAATGTGTTACATGGTTAGTTTGTTAAGAGTCTATTTAATGTAAATTTGCAATGAATGAAAGATGTGTGTTTTGAAGCAGTAATAATTTCATTTTTAGTGAGGTTTTGATTTTGAGTGTTTGAAGCTTGAGACCATTGAATCATGTTGCTGTTTGTGTGATGTTCTTACAAGGACCGTTCAACCTTTTGAAAACAGATCATTTATATTCGTGAGATGAACTTGACGATCTAAACTATGCACGACCTGATCAATAAACTGTGTTAAATATTTTATTATTAAGTCTGTTCTAAGTCAGTTCAAATTTGTAGTTGTTTTGCACTTGGCGGAAGGTGCATCATCTTTATTGCTTATGTGGATTATATAAAAAAGGTGTGTGATCGTGGTTTGTACTTTGATTGTGTTCAGGAAGCAATATTGGTGAAACAAAGTCATCTTTTATCACCCCTTTCCTCACAAAGAGCACTTTACTGGATTCCTCTGTCAAATCACTATGTTTTTAAGATTCTTTTTGAATTCAGAGCAACAACCTGCTCCTCCATTGTGAGGCATTCTCACATACATCCGGGTCTCGACGGAAAACACATGGGACCCTGGTAGGAAGTGAGGAAGATAACTGCTCTATCCAACTCAACTTTAATGTTTTCAAGATCAAGAGTCATCTTATTGAAGTTGTTGAGCTGACGCCACCTGAAAGGGGTATAAATGCTTCTTGAGATATATTATACCGGAAAGAAACTTGGCATTGTGCAAGCTTTCAAGCTTTGCTCAATGTTCAAGCACTGGTTGTAGTCGTCGCACTCACACATCTCTAAGAACTTAATCATCAAGACCAAGAATGATGGCACGGTGCGCTTTTTCCAAGATTTCTGACTTTCTCGATCAGGAAGGTCGTCAAATTAATTTAACCTCTTTAATCTCACCATCATCAGCAATGATCTTGAATCCAGTTTTAAGTCTTGTCCTAATGCTTTGGTCATTATACTGAGCATATTTAGTTTTGAATCATATCCATGTGCCTTACTTAACCACCACATTTGTGCTCACTGTGACTTTAAGACTTGCATCATCTAATCTCAACAGTCTAAAACCATCAACACATCCATTCCTGTTTTCTTATGAATTGCTGATGATGGTGATATTGTTCACCGAATAAGTTATTGTACTCGTACCCTAAACATCTTAATTAATTTTTAACTGGACACGATATCCTTTTAAAGGCCTTTGTTATGTACGTGTGACAAAATGCTCAAATGAATTTCGTAATGAGGATAAGAATATTATAGCCATATCTTCCTATATATATCTGGTACCACTTCTATATTCCATAAATCAAGAACTCATTAATTAAATTTATCCAATTGGTCCTCAAGAGACTTACAACAAGCCATTGAGAATGTTACTATATAATATTTTCTTACCTAGTTAGGTGTTTTTGTGCGCAGTCGCGGACCCATAAATTTTTTTTATGGGGGTGCGGAAGTTTATAGGGATCGTTTATCTATCGCTATATAATAATTTTTTCGGTCTGGTTCAAGTCGGATCAGGTCATAATTAAACCAAATTTAATATAATTAACAAAAGTACAACAACCGTTAGGTTGGTCACATAATAAACATACGATACAATAATAAAAAAAAATCATTACTAATATGGACAAAAAAGCAACGATTCGAAAAATCCGTACACAATAACAGAGCCAAATTATATATTTGTTACTTTTTTTACAATCGATTACTAAAATAATAATGACTATCAACTTGTAATAATAACTTAGACTAATAAAGATTGATTATAACGGTTTTTTTACCATATTATATTTTTAAAAATACATGTTGATGATAAAAACCATTGCCTGATCATGTATATTTCTTGATCATAAAATGAAACTCTAAATTAACTTTTTTTTTGAACCGCAAGGTGTCATACAATTTTTGGGTGCGAGACACCCCACACCTCCCTCATTGGGGAGGTCCGTCGCCCCACTCCGGCCAGACGTGAGTGTCTTAACCGTGCCCCAGCTGGCATCAGAGAGTGGCCACAGGTACCTCAGCCCAACTATGGGGCTTGATGAGTTGAGAGCCGCCTCGAGAGGGGATCGAACTCGGGTACCATGGGTAAAAACCCAGGTGCATCAACCAGTTGGACTGGACCGGAATCATTTGCTAAAACTCTAAATTAACTAAACTGATTACAAATGAAGAAATAAAGTAAAAAATAATAATATGAAGTACATTTCCTGTATAGTACATCAAATAAAATAATAATAATAATAGGAAAGATATATCGTTCTACAAAAATCTGTTTCTTTGTATTTCTTTTTTTATTTTTTAAAATTGGATGGTTGCTAGATTGTTAGCCACCGTTATAACCATGTATAATGAAAGTATAGGCTCATAGATATGGGCTTTTACATGTTCAAGTAAAAGAAATGCCATTGTAAGCCCATCTGTAGAAAATAAATATCAAAAGTTCAACTTCAAGCCCATCTGTTGTTTCTTCTTCACGTTCAAAACTTCAAACCCCTTATAACCAGGCACCCTTGCAGCTGCCATAAAACAAAGTCCAATGATGTATATTCACTCCATTCTCTTCATACACGCTGGTCCTCCCCTATAGGGTTTGATAAGTTTAAGGGGTGCAATTACAAAATATCAAGGGGTGCGCTTGGGATTTTGACGTATTTACAACACTAAATCCTTTTTTTTCTAAGGGGAGCGGCCGCCCACCCTCCAATACAGGTAGGTCTGCCCTTGTTTGTGCGAATGTGTTTTGATAATCTATGTGAACTTTAAATCAAAAGTACCATTATATACTTTTTTTAGAACAACAAAAACTCACTCACTAAATATACTTCTAATTTTTACACTAATATTCAATACTCCTTGATACCATTAGACTCGTTGTTTTAACAGATGAAAATGATTTGGCATAGCATGGAATTAAATTTCAAGAACTTAAAAGAAAATTAAATAAGACCAGTTAAATCTCTCAACCACTAATCCATACGTAATATGGAAGCTCCATGCAGCATTATCCCCACTTGAACAAAAGGAAACATAACCTCTTTTAATAAAACCAACTAACTAGAAAGGATGATAATAATACAATGTTAATGACCTATTTGTTAAATGAAAAATACGAATATAATTATAGTTAGGGTCGGCCCAAGCCCAATTATTATGAAACTAGGGCTTTAGGCCCCCAAAATTTAGGGCCTCTTTCTAAAAAAAATATACTAATAGTACACATATTACATTTACTAGATAGCTTGAATCAAAAAAGTCTGAAGGTAGTCTGGTGTGAGTAAGCCTGTTTCTCTTGTCCATAGACATGGGTTCGAATTCCAGTAGTCTACATATTTTTTTAACTATCCTGCTATAAGCATTTGATCCGAGCAACCACATAAAAGAAAACGCATTGTTTTCTTTTCTATCTATTTAATCTTTAAGAATTAATTAATCAACTTTTCTATCTATTTATTTTTCAATAATTAATTCATCGATATTTAGTTAAAACGCTGTTCCTCTCCAAGTAAAAGCTGAATATATAAATCCGCAAATAATATAAAATCGGAGGGACCGGATTTTTATTTTGCTTTAGGCCTCCATAATGGTTGAGCCGGCCCTGATTATAGTATACTTAACTACAATAAATATAGACGTAGAAATCAATATTTACATAATGAAATTTAATGTATTAATTTATACTATGTTTATCATCGTCACCGCGTTGCGGCGAACTTCTATCGTTATTTAGTCTGTGTTTACATGTGCTTTGAAATCTCTATGAGCGCGTTGCGCACGGAATCGCCGACAAGAATAAAAAAGAAAATGTAGAAAAAAAACACTAAAAGATAACCGACAGAAAATCAACCAAAAAAGTTGTATGGTAATGATATTGTTCGTATGAAACCCATGGTCAGATATGAGCAAATGGTAATGGGTACCGGTACCGAATTTCCCGAACTGAAAGATCTTAAGTACCAATTCGGTACCAACTTTTGGCGTTCCTGGTACCGGTTCGCTACCGGTTTTTACCTTTATATACCGTACCGTAACCAGTATTTTCGGTACCACTACAGAATTCGGTATCGGTTGGCACCGAACTCATCTCTACCCCTGAAACAAAAAAAAATCATTAAAAGTTGAAGAAAATCAACAAAAAAAGTTGTACGTTACCATTGTTGTCCGTACGGTACCCGTGATCAGGAATGAGCAAATGGTATCGGGTAGTATTTATCCCAACCCGTGATAAAAAAAATCATTAAAGTTAAGAAAAATAATAAAGAAAATAATTATTGTTATAATATTAAAATAATAGAGGCGTTAAAAATATATATATTATTATTATGATAGTAAAATACCTATTTGTTAGCATTGTTTATTGGTATATATATATACACACACACATATGGGAGTGTTATCTTGAGAACGCTAAATATTGCGAGAACCATGAGAATAAACGAGAAAACTAATCAAAACCATTTTTTTAATACGAACCTCAATGTAATTAAAATATAACAGCAAAAAAAGAATTTACAACATTAAATAATTCATTTTTACTCTTAAAATGACTCTTATTAAAATTTTTACACATGTGTAAATTTGTTAAATACAACAAATTTACACATGTGTAAATGAGAAAGCTTACACATGTATAAATTTTCAATATTTAGCAATATATGTAAATTTAAATGTGTAAATTTAATTTCTATTATTGTATTCGAATAATAATGATAAATGTAAAAAAATTCGAATTTGAATTGTTTTTACCATGTTTTTGTGATTTTTCCATTCGTTCTCACAATATTTATCATTCTGATTTAAACATTCCCTTATACAGATAATTAAATGTCTCAACCACTAATCCATAAGTAATATAATATTCATCTTTTAAAAGACCAATACAAACATATATATTAAAAAAACAGACTTCATTGTGGGATGACTCGATCATTTTCTCAATTTGAACTTATTTATTGGAGTAAAGTACTACGTATAAAATAGCAAAAGCGAAACAACATCAATCACGACGATTTTGACAATGGGTGAGATAGCGTGATTGGTGAGATCAAAGACAAATTATTTCGGTTTCATACTTAATTTCTAGTTTTGTAGAAAGGCTAAAATTGATGATTAAAGTTTCCTTTTCACTAAGGAGGAGGGCTCAATACACATATATAAATGCTATAACATCAAAACCTACATTTAATAGTTTGATTACTGGCTCAACTTTATAGTGATTAATAACATCTTCGGCCAATGGTTTCTTAATTGGATTAGTGACACCAATTGTTTATCACCGTTAAAATTTCAAAATAGATTTTAAGGGAGCCTGTGTTTGTCGTTAAAAATACTTTAATCATTAGTTAAAATTTAAAAGAAAATAAACAAATAAACTAAAAGTAACATAGATCTTTTATATAATTTATTCCAGGACTACTAATCATAATTTTCTCCTCATCTCTCTAAAAATCTTAGAGTTAAATACACCGTTAGTCCTTGTGGTTTACATAAAATAACAGGCTAAGGTACTAATGTTTTAAAATCACATTTTAGGGTATTAACTTTTGATTTATTAACACAATCAGGTATTAACGTCAATGTGTTGTTAATAAGTAACTGAAACACCCTCACGTGCCCTAAACGTGAGGGTATAATTGTCATTCACACCCACCTAATTCCTGTTAAAAGAAAATAATAATTCTTATACACAGAAGACTTTGAAAACCCATCAGTCTCTGTTTTATATCATCCCCAATTCCAAATCAAAACCTTTCTTACAAGGGTAAGGTAATTTATGTTGATCATATAGATACGGATTGGTTTTGTATCCATGATCTCAACGAAGTTATGAGGATGTTAGGGTTTTCACAATGTGAGGCTGTTCCATATTTTTATTATCTGGTTCCTGGTAGTGAGATGTGTGATGGTCTTAGGCTTTTAAGCAAAGATGATGATGCACGTGGTTTGAATAAATGTGTGTTAGATGGTACCAAAGTTATTGATATATACGTTAAGCATGGTTTAGAGATTGATAATGCAGAGGAAACTGTTAATGTGGATGATGTTGAAAATATGAGTGAGAAGGCTAGTAACGAAGATGATGCTGAAAATAGCAATGAGAAGGTTCTCAATGAAGATGATGTTGAAAATAGTAAAGAGAAGGTTAGTAATGTAGATGTTGATGATATCCTTGGACAGACTGGTCATGCTTCTGTTAACGAGTTGTTTAGTGATGATAATACACTTGCTGGTGTATTAATGCCATATATAAGACCACCTAAGACTATGGGGTATGGGGCGGGGGTTAGGGCGTGGGTTGGCTGAAAACGCCCAAGTCACCACCCCGGGTGGGCTTGGGTTTGAGCGTGGCCCCTTGGGCGGGAGTTTCAGCCCGGGCGTTGGGCATGCCTAGCGGTCCTACGTGGCCGGCTCCTATTCGCTTGTTGGCTAGGTCATAGCGGGCCATGTTTAATTTTTTTTTTATTTTAATAAAGCTGGCCAAGCCACGCGGGCTAGCCACGCCCCGTCATACCCCACGGACACGTCACTCACCAGCCGGGGGGCTCGAACTCCACGTGTCAACCCATGCCCCAAACCCCTGCCCCACCATACCCCACGGTCTAAACAAACAGTTAATGCAAAACTAAGTCATGATGCAGAACAGAACAATCATGCAGATATATATAATTTTTCTTTTGCATAATCTCATTCCATCATATTATTACTAATAATGGTAAGTTGGTAACTAGTATTTATTGTTGCAGCTCTTCCACACTTACATACACCATCTTAAAATTAGGGTTTTGGAATAGAGGTTATGCGCAGATGGGGGTGGGAAACTGTTATAAATTTTGGGGGGAAAGATAGGGGGTGTGAATGACAATTATACCCTCACGTTTAGGGCACGTGAGGGTGTCTCAGTTACTTATTAACAGCACATTGACGTTAATACCTGATTGTGTTAATAAATCAAAAGTTAATACCCTAAAATGTGATTTTAAAACATTAGTACCTTATCCTGTTACTTTGTGTAAACCACAGGGACTAACGGTGTATTTAACTCAAAATCTTACCTATTTAATAAGATTTCTTGGGTGATGATATTCTTATCTTCTACTTGTCTTCATCCTTAAATTCCGTAGCAGTTGCCGAACACGACCACCAGACAAGTAACATATATTTTCTTTTTTCTTTTTTAAATGCTTAAAGATTTTCACCAATGGAATTTGAATCTTTGATATGAAAAGGCAAAGCCTTATGCAACACCTTATACCATTAGACCAAAGGTCTTTTGGTAGATGGCCATGGGTAAACATTTGTGGCCGGTGAGATAAACATATTAAACCATTCATTAGGTTTCTTTTAATCACATTAGATAGTTATTAAATTCTATAAACAATCAACTTTTTTAAGATACTAAATTCTATAAAAACTAGGGAATGTTCTTACTGAGAATGGTGTTTTTGTGTGAATGTGTTTTCATAATCTATGTCAATATTGAATTAAAGTTGCTTCTATATTTCTATTTATTTTTTTATGACAACATACACATACCCATTATACCCCATGGTTCTCGAACCATAATTATTATGGAAAAAACCTTACTATACTCCTTGTCACCACGAGAGTATGGCTACTTTAACCCTTGAAAATAATTTGCCATAACAAACAAATCAGAATTTAGGAAATTAAAAGTGTTCAAGACATAAGAAGTTGGGGTAAGAATAATGAAAGGTGCACATTCTTTAGCGGTTTTCTAGATTATACCAAAAAGAATAAGGGTAATTAGGGTGTAAGGGGCACTCCTCTAAGTGGGGAGTGACCTCTCTTACCCACAGCCAATCAGCACGCACCACGTCAACTCCCCACTTAACTCCCTCCACACCCTCAATTTGATGGCGGCACTCCTCTCTTGGGGACTTTGTTTTATTTTTTTTATATAAATATTTTTATAAAAGTAAAACATAATTTAAATAAATTAAAACTAAATAAAAATAAAAAATAGAACATTTCATTTAATTAAAAACAAGTTTGAGGGGTATTTTTAAAAGTAATAAAAAAATTTAAGTGTTTTTTTAAATTAAAAATAAAACTTAAGAGTTATATTTGAAAATTCTTTTTCTTCTTCTTCCTCCTCCCCTTCTTCTTCTTCATTTTAACCTGCACTTTCATCTTCACCTGCAAATTCTTTGTTCTTCATCCTCCTACAAAATCACAAGAAAAAAAAAACTCAAAAATATACAAGTTTCACACGGTGAATGATACCCGCTCCCCACTCCCCGATTTGGGTCACCACGAGAGGTCGGCGGCGGTGTTCCCGATCGGGGAGTACACTCACCGCACCCCTCCCCGCAGACGCCCCGGACACCCTTATGTGTTTACCTTGTTTATGACCCGGAAACAATATTGGTCAAAACAAGTCATCTTTGTCAACATGGCTTCTTATTTCTTTTGAATATTAACCAGTACAAAATTATTTTCAGCCCCATTGAGCATGATCCCCACATGGCCACTTGTACCAAAGCAGCCATAATCTTTTTAATTATAGAACCAATTAATTCCCTCAATTGCCGATCCATGTGTGATATAATATTTATTCTTTTAAAGACAAAAACAAACATTCTGGCATGAGTACTCATTTTCCTACTTTGGAATTATTTATTCGAATAAACTCATCACCATGATTTTGGCAATCGTGAGACAGCGTGTTTGGTGATATTGAATACTAAAATTCTATTGGTTTGCCAATGATCTCTAGATCAAGTGATGGAGGGCTTGCATTTCTCTTGAGAGATGCAGGTTCGACTCCCACTTGGTGCAAAGTGAGGCTCTGGTGGGCAATGATAGGAGACCCAGGGAAACCTGGGTTGGATCCTTGAGCCAAACGGGTTTTACCGGTAATTTCATCGTCGTGCCTACGGGCAGGTGGGTTACCGGGTTTTCCCCAGAATTGGTGGTGGACTCGGGTTACTCTCGGAGTACTCCGTTTGTCCAGTGGGTGCCCCGAGAGTGCTCGGGATTGAGTTTGTTAGCCGTTCAAAAAAAAAAAATTCTATTGGTTTCACATCTTTGTTTCTGGTTTTCAAGAAAGGTTTAATTTACGAAAAGTTAAATTTGATGATTAAAGTCTCGTTCAACTAGTTATTTTAAATTTTTCACTAAAGAGGAGGATTCCTTACACATTATACACTACGACAAAATACGATACAACATCTCACGATACGATACGATACGTCACCATATAATACGATACGACACGTCACGATAAAACAGTAAATAAAATAAGAATACGATACGTCACGCTAAAATATAATAGAAAATACAAAACAAAACATGTAAAAACAATACTAAAAAAACAACCATAAACACAAACAATCACACCCAAACACCATTCTTTAAACTCTCAAAAATATTTGGTCTGTATATAACTCGTATAGTATAGAAAAGATGGTGTTCAAATAGATTACGGATCAGTGTCCAACTTGCAAAGTGTGTTAGTAGTTTTTTTTTAAGATATTATATAGCATCCAACTTGTAATTGTTTTAAGGGGATGTCTTGCATATGCATCTGGAAACATGTTAAGCGCACTTAACATTTTTTTGTTTTCCAAGAATAGCATGTGCTCAGCTTCAATAAAAAATCATATGCTGAATTCGCATCCAATGTTTAAGAAGATAGGGTATGGTTTGGGTAGTCTCTTTGGAGACTATCTGTCATGTAGGCGCCACGTCACATCCGATGAAGGACCATCTAAGGGGGATTACCCAATAATAAAAAAACTATATAAAATAAAGGATAGAGAGAGTGAAGAACAAAGGGGGCCCACCATTGCAGCTCGTCGCTGCCGTCTTGCAACGGACGTTGAGGACGTGACGATGAGGAGGGGGCGGTGTGGGACGAGAGGGACGAGCCGGAGACGAGGGGGGACGATCCCGTACCCACTGGTCTAACAAGGATCATGTGGTATCTTCAAACTTTTACATTTTCAAGGCCTGAGTTACTTTTCTTTGTATTCCCCTAGGTGACCCAATATAGATTTCATCACAACATGGTGAAATTTGGCGGGAAATTGTTGTAACAGTAAATCAATAAATCAAATTTATCAGTCCCATAAAAAAAAGTTGGTTATATTTTAATAAAAATTAGTGTTTACAAGTTTTTTATAAATTCATTTTATTTTTTTCCTAAGAGTGCGGTTGAAAATTCCAAGAGGTGCGATTGAAAATTTTCAAAGGATGCGGTCAGGATTTTGTATGAAATTTAACCCTAAATTTTTTTAAGGGGTGCAGCCACCCATCCACACCAATGGGTAGGTACGATCCAAGTTGGATTATGACCAGAAAGCAACATTGGTCAAAAAGTGTCAACTTTGTTGACGTGCCTTCTAATTTCTTTTTATATATTATAATTGTATGTATTAAGTTGAGTAGAAAATTCTTAAAACCACACTGATCATGATCCCCACTTGAACAAAAATAATCATAATCTTTTTTTTTATAATTAATTCCCTCAACCATTAATTGATGCTTATAAGTTTTTTATTCAAGACAAAATGGAACATATATTTATTTATAAAATATCGCACTTGTAAAATTATGCCTTGATAAAAAAAAGACCAAACCGAAAATTGACTATAAACCTGAAAAAACCAAACCGAAAATTATATAACCGGAACATTTTTCTTGATCCCTACATTTTGTACCAGTTGCCAAACACAATCAGACAAGTGACTATACATTTTTTTCTCTTTGAACCGCTTAACTTTTGTCGCAATTGAGATTTGAACCCTCATCACATGAAAAGGTTAAGCCTTATCTAACATCTTGATACCACTAGGCTACAGAGTATGGAATCAATGTTTTAAATACCGCTATGAATCGGCCGGTTATACCTGTTAAACTGGATATCGGACACGAGTCATGTACGAAAAAGGCCGGCAAAACCTGAATATAGTATGTCTTATGTGCCGACGGTAAATCCGGTTCTACCAGTTGAAACCGTTGAACCGGTTTGCATTATCTTAAGATTTGATGTCTTAATTTTAATAAAATACGATATTAAGGTAATATTAATCTTCCATATTTCTGGTAATTAACCCAGTGCCTTCTATTCCAATATTTCATTGTTGTTAAAACTGTTACTCACTTCATACTATGCAATATTTCTAATAAAAATATTCTTAAAATGCTTAATAATTTACAATAAAAATAGTTGTTTTTAGATAAAACTATAATCAATTACATAAATCCTAGTTGAGATTGGATTGTTTTTTGAGATGAATTGGTATTTTATGGAATTTATAGGGTTAACTAGTAAGCGGTTCAACTTAACTAGTAAGCGGTTCAACCACCCGATACAACCCGGTTCAACCGGTTGAACCATTTTAGAGCCCAACCCGGTATGACTAGGTGTGTTCAAAAAACTCGTGGCTCGCAGCTCGCTCGAAACTCGCTCGAAGAAAGCTTGGCTCAAAATTGGCTCGGTTGTTAACGAGCCAGCTCGGCTCGGCTCGGTTTGTAAACGAGCCGAGCACGAGCTTGGTCTGGCTCGGCTCGTGAGCTCGTAAGCTGGCTCGATAAGGTTTACATCCTTCATTTTTTTTGTCCCACATCGCTTAGAAAACAAAAACTAAGGGATTATTTCTCCTATAAAAGAATGTAAAGACAATGTACAAAGTGAATTAACTATTTATACTTGCATATTTAGCCATATGGTTAAATTAAATGGCAATTATGGCCCTTAGTCTATGAAGCTTTTCATTTTTAAGTAGTAAAATTTGCGGTTTTTTGTTAGTTCGAGCTAGATCGAGCCGAGCCGAGCTAGCTCGAATTCTAATCGAGTCGAGCTCGAGCCTCAAATCTTAGCTCGATTTGAAATTCGAGCTCGAGCTAGGTCTAGCTCGGCTCGACTCGGCTCGTTTACAGCCCTAGGTATGACTTAAAAACTGGTTTTGAAACATTGTATGGAATGGAGCCCCTAAGGGCTACATTGCGCCACCTCAGCTCCACGTATGCACCACCTCATCCCACATTAACCAATAAGGCCCCCATTATCAAATAAGAAATGGGATAAAGCCCCCTAAACAACTAATAGCACCCACTTTTGTTAATATTAAATTGCTCTAAGCCCACATAACCTTCGTTATCTCTCGCTATTGCAATGACGGAGCATCAATAGTGCCCATACCGTGTAGCCTTAGGCCAAAGGCCCTTTGGTGTATGGATTAACATTTGTGGCCGGTGATCTAAATATATTAAACCATTCATTAGGTTTCTTTTAATCGCATTAGATAGTTATTAAATTCTATAAACAATCAACTTTTTTAAGATACTAATGGATTAAAAAACTAAGGAATGTTACTATGGAATTTTTCTTACCGAGGTAGGTGTTTTTGTGTGAATGTGTTTTCATAATCTATGTCAATATTGAATTAAATTTGCTTCTATAGTTCTATTTTTTTTTTATGACAACATACACATACACATTATACACCAATGTTCCCCATGGTTCTCGAACCATAATTATTATTAGAAAACACCTTACTATACTCCATGTCACCACAAGACTATGGCTACTTTAACCCTTGAAAATAATTTGCCATAACAAAAACATCAGAATTTAGGAAATTAAAAGTGTTCAAGACATAAGAAGTTGTTATAAGAATAATGAAAGGTTCACATTCTTTGGTACTTTAACCCGAGACAAAATTATTCACAGCCCCATTGAGCATGATTCCCACTTGGCCAATTGTACCAAAGGACCCATAACCTCTTTATTTATAGAACCAATTAATTCCATCAACCACTAATCCATGTGTGAAATAATATTTATCTTTTGAAAGACAAAAACAGACATATATTATTAAAAAAAACAGACTTCAGTGTGTCATGAGTACTCATTTTCCCGCTTTGGAATTATTTATTCGACTAAAGTACTATGTATAGAAATATAAAATAGCAAAAGCGAAAATTGATCCCGATGATTTTGGCAATCGTGAGATAGCGTGTTTGATGAGATTGAAGACTAAAATTCTATTAGTTTCACATTTTTATTTCTAGTTTTCAAGCGTGTTTGGTGAGATTGAAGACTAAAATTCTATGGGTTTCACATTTTCATTTCTGGTTTTCAAGAAAGGTTAAATTTGATTTTTTTTTTTTTTAATAAAAACTTCATTAAAATACACCTCCAAGAACACCACCCCTGACCCAAACGGGCAAAGAGCAAATTACAACATATACATATGATATTTACACCACCCTTTCCAACTTATATTTTTACATGTTGATCTATTTTTAACCCACCCAAATCCTGTGGACTTAATCTCTACCAAAATATCTTGCGGACTTCTTATGCTCTGCTTGAAAACCAACTCGTTCCTACCTTTCCAAATGCACCAACACAAGATAATAACCATACCAAGAATAATATTTTTCGCTTTCTTACCAATCTGAAGAGAATTGTGAGTATCCAGTAAATCTATGAATTCAAAAGAGAATATCGGGGGGATGTTGCACCACGCACTAACGGTCACCCAAACCCGAATAGCCCCGAACATGCCGTGAATAAATGATCCACAGATTCTTCATACTCATCATAGAAAGAGCACATAACCGTAGTAATATCCACATTCCTTCTTCTTAAATTTACTCTAGTAGCAAGCCTATCCAAGTTACATCTCCAAACCATAATATTACATTTGAGGGGTATCCATTTGCACTAATCGAAGTTGGGGAGTTGACTACTTCCCCTATTAGAAATTAACACTGAGAACCCTTCCTGACAGTCATCATTCCACCTCCACGAATCTATATCATTGGACAATCTCACCCTGTTGATAACATCTTGACATTCCTTAATCTCTGTATTAGTCTCTGTTGTCTAATCCAATTCTACGAAAAGCCGCCATTTCCATGTCCCGTGTTAATTCTATCGTTAACCCTGCAAGATTTACACCTTTCCATGAAAGGGAGATCGCCAACCCAGGTGTCTATCTAAAA
Source organism: Helianthus tuberosus (assembly GCA_030545235.1). Lineage (NCBI taxonomy): Eukaryota > Viridiplantae > Streptophyta > Magnoliopsida > Asterales > Asteraceae > Helianthus > Helianthus tuberosus. The sequence continues at coordinate 1,022,538 of JARYGA010046138.1, forward strand.
ACGAATATCAACCCCGTTCCCAACCATCCCCATAATCATCCGATTTAAACCCTTCCCATTTAATTTTATTTTGGATATCACTTTAACAATGTTATTCCAGCACCCCGCGTACTTACTATTATGAGGTAGGAAGCTTCTTTGATTGTTTTTACTATGACAAGCTTCCACCACTTTCCTCCACATGTTTTGGTTTTCGACCCTATATCTTCATCCCCACTTATAAAGGAGAGCCTCATTAACTTCTTTCAGTCTGTTTATACCCAATCCCCTTTTTTTTCTTAGGCTAGGTGATCCAGTCCCACGCCACCCAATTCATTTTGTTATTTACGTTAGAGCACGCCCAAAGAAATTTTCTCATTTTACCTTCAAGATTTTTAATTATACCAATCGGGGCTTTATATAAAGAGAAGTAATAAATAGGGAGACTCTCAAATACAGAGTTAATCAAAGTAAATTTGACGATTTAAGATTCATTCAACTAGTTATTTTGAATTTTTCACTAAAGAGGAGGGCTCCTTACACATTACATAAAGCCCAGACTATTGGCAGACCAAGACTACCAATTTGCACACTTAGGGTTTTAATACGCTGCATATAGAGCTATATGCAACGTATACTTGCATGAAATTCAACGTCTGGCCCAACAATCATAGGCACAAACAACTAGGGTTTATATACACTGTGTATAGCTCTAAACGCAGCGTATATAACCTATCAGAAGTTTTGTTTAGTTATTTTGGTGTATTTTTGTTATAAATTCTCACCCGGTTCCAACGTTAAATCGCCTAAAATATATAACCATTAATGAATATATAACCATTAATGTTATACCATTAATATTACATACCGTTAAAATTTTTTGAAAAACGTATATACGGTTCGAATATATTATATTGTTATCGTTAAATCGCCTAAAATATATAACCATTAATGTATTAATTTATACTAGGTTTATCATCGTCACCGCGTTGCGGCGAGTTTTTTTCGTTATTTAGTCTATGTTTACATGTGTTTTGAAATCTCTGTGAGCGCGTTGCGCACAGAATCGCTGACAAGAATAAAAAAGAAAATGTAGAAAAAAACACTAAAAGATAACCGACAGAAAATCAACCAAAAAAGTTGTATGGTAATGATATTGTTGGTATGAAACCCGTGGTCAGCGATGAGCAAATGGTAATGGGTACCGGTACCGAATTTCCCAAACTGAAATATCTTAAGTACCAACTTTTGGCACTCCTAGTACCGGTTCGCTACCGGTTTTTACCTTTATATACCGGTACCGTAATCAGTATTTTCTGTACCACTACCGATTCGGTATCGGTTGGCGGCACCGAGCTCATCTCTACCCATGAAACTAAAAAAAAAGAAATCATTAAAAGTTGAAGAAAATCAACAAAAAGAAGTTGTACGCTACCGTTGTTGTTCGTACGGTACCGGTGATCAGAAATGAGCAAATGGTATCGGGTAGTATTTATCCCAACACGTGATAAAAAAATCATTAAAGTTAAGAAAAATAATAAAGAAAATAATTATTGTTATAATATTAAAATAATAAAGGTGTTAAAATATATATATATATATATATATATTTAACACCTTTATTATTTTAATATTATAACAATGTATATATATACCAATAAACAATGCTAACAAATAGTAATTTACTATTATAATATATATATATATATGAGAGTGTTATTTTGAGAACACTAAATATTGTGATAACCATGAGAATAAATGAGAAAACCAATTAAAACCAATTTTTTTAATAAAAACCTCAATGTAATTAAAATATAACAAAAAAAAATTTACAACATTAAATAATTCATTTTTACTCTCAAAATGACTCTTATCAAAAATTTTACACATGTGTAAATTTGTTAAATACAACAAATTTACACATGTGTAAATGAGAAAGCTTACACATGTATAAATTTTCAATATTTATCAATATATGTAAATTTAAATGTGTAAATTTAATTTCTAATATTGTATTCGAATAATAATGATAAGTGTAAAAAATTTCGAATTTGAATTGTTTTACCATGTTCTTGTGATTTTTCCATTCGTTCTCACGGTTCTCACAATATTTATCGTTCGGATTTAAACATTCCCCTATACATATAATTAAATGTCTCAACCACTAATCCATAAGTAATATAATATTCATCTTTTAAAAGACCAATACAAACATATCTATTAAAAAAACCAGACTTCATTGTGGGATGACTCAATCATTTTCCCAATTTGAACTTATTTATTCGAGTAAAGTACTACATATAAAATAGCAAAAGTGAAACAAAATCAATCACGACGATTTTGACAATGGGTGAGATAGCGTGATTGGTGAGATCAAAGACAAATTATTTCGGTTTCATACTTAATTTCTAGTTTTGTAGAAAGACTAAACTTGATGATTAAAGTTTCCTTTTAACTAAAGAGGAGGGCTCAATACACATATATAAATGCGATAACATCAAAACCTACATTTAATAATTTGATTACTGGCTTAACTTTATAGTGATTAATATGATCTTCGGCCAATGGTTTCATGGATTAGTGACACCAATTGTTTATCACTGTTAAAATTACACTTTCAAAATATATTTTAAGGGAGCGTGTGTTTGTCGTTAAAAATACTTTAATCATTAGTTAAAATTTAAAAGAAAATAAACAAATAAACTAAAAGTAACATAGATCTTTTATATAATTTATTCCATGACTACTAATCATAATTTTCTCCTCATCTCTCTAAAAATCTTACTTATTTAATAAGATTTCTTGGGTGATGATATTCTTATTTTCTACTTGTCTTCATCCTTAAATTCCGTAGCAGTTGCCGAACACCACCAGACAAGTGACTATATACTTTCCTTTTGAACTGCTTAAAGATTTTCAACAATAGAATTTGAATATGTTATATGAAAATGCAAAGCCTTATGCAACACCTAATACCATTAGGTCAAAGGCCTTTTGATAGATGGCCATGGGTAAACATTTTGTGGCCGGTGAGATAAACATATTAAACCATTCATTAGGTTTCTTTTAATCGCATTAGATAGTTACTAAATTCTATGAACAATCAACTTTTTTAAGATACTAATGGATTAAAAACTAGGGAATGTTCTTACTGAGAATGGTGTTTTTGTGTGAATGTGTTTTCATAATCTATGTCAATATTGAATTAAAATTGCTTCTATAGTTCTATTTATTTTTTTTATTACAACATACACATACTCATTATACACCAATGACAACGTTCCCCATAGTTCTCGAACCATAATTATTATGGAAAACACCTTACTATACTCCCTGTCACCACAAGACTATGGCTACTTTAACCCTTGAAAATAATTTGCCATAACAAAAAAATCAGAATTTAGGAAATTAAAAGTGTTCAAGAGAAGTTGTTATAAGAATAATGAAAGGTGCACATTCTTTAGTGGTTTTCTAGATTATACAAAAAAGAATAAGGGTAATCATGTGTTTAACTTGTTTATGACCGGGAAACAATATTGGTAAAAAAAAAATCATCTTTGTCAACGTGGCTTCTTATTTCTTTTGAATACATTAAGTTATTAACCAGTACAAAATTATTTTCAGCCCATTGAGCATGATCCCCACATGGCCACTTGTACCAAAGCAGCCATAATCTTTTTAATTATAGAATCAATTAATTCCCTCAACCAACGATCCATGTGTGATATAATATTTATTCTTTTAAAGACAAAAACAAACATTCTGGCATGAGTACTCATTTTCCAACTTTGGAATTATTTATTGGACTAAAGTACTGCATATAAAAATATAAAATAGCAAAAGAGAAAACTCATCACCATGATTTTGGCAAGGGTCATGCTAGCTGCACACGCCCAATATTATTTTCACACCCCAAAGCGCCGCGCTATGGTCAAAGCGCGGCGCTTCGATCGACAAAACGTGCTTCGATTGACGTTTGAAACATTCGATACTGTTTGACAGACATAAAGCTAATCATGATGTTTTGTCGGTAACCCTAAGCGCCGCGCTGTGGCCATAGCGCGGCGCTTCGACCCCAAATTTCACCCTTTTTCCCCTTTTAAAAGCAACCTGTGAACATACATTTCGATCACACACTGTCTTCGATATATATTTCTTTCCACATTTCAGATCCGTTGTGTTTCTTCTCAAAATAACGCGCGGTTTTGCTGTATTAGTTACATCTCTTGAAAAAACGATGTCGTGGTTAAACAACTATATTTTCGGTCAATATTCTGACGAGACAGTTGTTCCTGATTCTTACGAGGGGACCGCTATTTCTGACTCGTATGAGAAACCGGTCTCGTCCAACTTGAGGGAGGCAGAGGTTGTATCTGGCATTCATTATCGTGATAACACGGTGACGCTGGATTTGAATACCCCTGTGGAGGACCCTTACGCACAACAAGGTTATTCGAATTTCGGTTACGGTGGCGAGTACAGCTTTGTACAGCAGGAGGTGGTCCAAACGACAGTTACGGTTGTCAACAGAGCTTACAAGGTTATTCGAATTTCGGTTACGGTGGCGAGCACAACTTTGAACATCAAGTATATTCGGACCTCGGTGACGATGGTGAGCCGGGGGATGTGTCTGTTGACGAGGAAGGGTGTTACCCGGTTACGTTTTCGTTTGATACGACGCAGACCTTTTCGTCACGTAAAGAGTTGGTGCGTTGGGTACAAGACACGGCAAAAGACAACGGTTACCTCATTGTGACTAAGAGGTCGAATAAAAGAGGAGAGAATTACAAGATTTGGTTTCAATGTACTTTTGGTGGGGAGCATAAGAGTATGGCTACACAGAGGAAAACGGGTAGCAAGAAAATAGGCTGCCCGTTCGAGATGATCGGGTTTTCGGAATCATCCGGAAGTGTTTGGAGGATCGAGGTGACGAAGGCGAAGCATAACCACACTCCTATTGAAAACTTAGAGGGTCACGCGTATGCGAGAAGGCTTTCTTCGGAGGATACAAAACTGGTTAAGGAGCTGGCAGAGCAAGACATTCCCAACCAAAGTATCTGGCGAACGCTGACAAAAAACAATCCGGCTAGAAAGCTTATTCCGAAAGATATACACAACGCTGTTCAGAAGATCAACGCCGAAAAAAATGTCGGTAAGTCTCCGATGCAAAAACTTGAAAGCATTCTTCTCGAAAAAAATTACACTTATTACATGCGCACGAATGAGATATCAAACGAAGTTGAAGATGTCTTCTTTGTTCACGAAAGATCATTCAAGATGTGGTGTGCCTTCCCGCATGTGCTAATTATTGACGCCACCTACAAAACGAACATGTACAACCTGCCATTTGTTCAGGTCGTAGGCATGACGTCGACAAACAAATCGTTTACGGCTGCTTGTGCGGTAATTTCCGCTGAGAAGTCAGAGAACTACCTATGGGTGTTGCAGAGGATCAAGTCTATGCTGGTAGGATGTATGGAACCGCGCGTGATTTTAACAGACAGGGATTTTGCGCTAATGAACGCGTGTGAACAAGTTTTTCCAAAAGCGCATAAGTATCTTTGTCGGTTCCATATTCAACAAAATATTAATAAGAACAGCAAGAAGAAATTCTCTGACAAGGATTGGAAAGAATTCGTACGTAGTTTTTGGTTATTGTGCGAGTCTACGACCGAGGAAATATACAGGTATAACTTGGAAAACCTTGAAGCACAGCTGAAAGAAGATGACCGTGAACGTAGGTATTTCTTACATAATTATGTTCAAATTTTATATAATAACAAAAACTGACTATTTACGTTTTTTTTAATTTTAGAGGTTTTTGATTATATGAAGAAATCCTGGTTGGATCCGTACCGTGAAAAGTTTGTATCATGTTGGATTAACAAAACTATCAACTTTCACCAAACTACGACCAACAGGGTTGAGGGCATGCATGCAACACTAAAAAGTCACTTTCTAAGTCATCGCAACACTCTGGATAAACTTGTACTGTATGTTGATCATGTTGTTGATAGACAATACACCGAGATTAGTACAAGCTTTGAAACAAGCCTCCGAAAAGTGATGACGCACCACAAGAAGCAGCCCATGCTTGCATATATTCTCAGAAAGGTTTCAATATATGCTATTGAGCTTTTGAGTAGGGAACTAAAACGTAAGGAAGACGGGTTGAGAGCCTACGGTGCAAGCTGTGGTTGCCAACTTTTTACCAGCTGTGGTTTGCCATGTGCCTGTCGTTTGGAAAAGTTGGAAAATCATGGTAATTAATATCTTTGACCTTTCTCGTTATGATTCTGCCACCTAATTTGTTTTCATCCACAGGTCAGCAACTCCGGATCACACACATAGACGTGTTCTGGAAGAAGCTTAACTTCAAGCCTGCAAAGAAAAACGTAGAGGATATCGATGTAGACGCGGAATTTGAAAAATTGAAACAAAAGATCGATCCAACACCCCCTCAAGTGAAAAGGAGTTTCTTTGAAAAGTTTCAGCAAATCCTCAATCCAGGGAACAATAACAAAAAACCTCCTGCTGTTCTGAAGAAAACTCGTGGTCGCCCAACATTGAAAACGCAGGAAGAAAGAAAGGTTGAAGCCGCTAGAAAAAGCTCGTACATTCCGTCGGAAGAAACTTGGGTCGAGGCCTCAGATGATCTTCCCCGTCACAGCTCGTACATATCACTCGAAGATTCTAGAAGACAAAAGAATACCAAACCGATCAACCTGCACCCTGATTTCCCGATGATCAAGCTCGGTCCTAAGACGGATATAGCGATCCGCCACTACGCATCTCAGATTCCCGAAGTGATCCATCCATACATCGTTAGAATAAAGGACGTGAAACCAGATGGTCATTGTGGGTTTCGATCGGTGGCTGTTGGGTTAGGAGTGAAACAGAATTCATATTTGATGATCCGGAAACAACTTATAAAGGAGTTACGTAGGAACGAATCGCTTTGGAGGCAGTTTTTCGATCCGGAAAACATAGGACATTATGATGCGCTGCTTAGACGGATCAATTTCAAGGGGGTGGGACGAGCAGATATCGAAAATTACATGACGATGCCTGAGACGGGGTTTCTTATTGCCCAACGATACGGTGTGATTGTTCACAGCTTCGACATGCGTGGGAGCTGTACAATTTTCCCTCTGCTGGGCGGGCCAAACGAAGCTGCGGAACCTCACCTGGTGGTTGCGGTTGTGTTCGTCGACCATGGGCATTTCATACATGTAGAGCTTAGAGGTTGTTATCCAATGCCTCCCCCAAACCCACTCTGGACAGCACACAGAACAGATCGGGCAGCAGCCTGGCATACATTGTACCGGGATCAGATCAACGCGTACGAAATGCTTATGTATCGTGCCCCTGACCTTAATGTAACCCCATATGTTCACGATGTAGGTTAAATGTGTTTAATAATAATCACGTTTGTGCTTGTTCAATATATGCGTTACATCACGTTAAAAACCGAATGTCACCTGCGCGACCCAATCAGATTCAATACGCACTTGTACGACCCAAAATGACAATATACATCATAATACTACAAATTAATGAAAAAATACGTCATGTTCATGTACGGTAGGCGGCTGATACACATAACACCTCTCACAGGAGTACTTGTGCTTTCAAACCAAAATGATACGATATAACGGAATAAGACATCACACGTAACCGATTTGATCCGGAACTTGCAATATAGTTCATATATAATAAAAAATGATGTATAATGGAAAAAACGTAAAATTTAGACTATTATCGACGCGTTTGTGAATTAAAAACAATTTAAAAAAAATAAAAAAAGGCCCGAAACGCCCCGCTTTGACCTAAGCGACCCGCTTTGACCTCAAAGCGCCGCGCTATGGCCAAAGCGGGGCGCTTCGACCCCTCGCTATAGCTGAAGCGGAGGGCCTTCTCCCCCATTTCAAACCAAACACCCAAACACACACAACCAGTGCGATTTACACACACTAGACCGGATCGAACATCATTTCACCCGTTTCACCCGCTAAAAGGTACGATCGAACTTCATTTCATGTTTTGGTTCAAGTTATGTGTGTATTATTGTTTGATTTTTGTTTGATTTGGGCTGGGGATCGATCCGGTCCGCTGTTCTTCATCACGAAGAACCAAAGCGCGGCGCCTTGGTTCATGTTTTTTTTTTTATTATTAATAATATTTGTTTATTATTTATAATTAATATTATTTGTTTATTATTTAAATTGTTTAAATAATATAATTTATTTATTATTTATATTTAATATTATTTTTTTATTTCAACGTGCAGAGATGGATTCCTCCGATGATGAGATTGAGCATATGGAGGCTGAGGGAGTGGTGGGAGATGAGGGAGAGCAGCCGGCATGTCCGTACCTGCAGTTTCCGGCGGGGTCACGGGCGAGGAGGAGATGCGCGAGGTTGCGCGGCATCCCCATTGGGGAGCATGTAGGGATAGACTGGGGCCTGCTGGACACCGTGGGAGAGGCCGCGCGGGCGCGTGAGATAGTTGGACTAGATACTCCTTGGTCGCGCCTATTTGAGTTAGCGATGGAGGACTCGTATCCTGAGGTTACGTGGGAGTTTCTTTCCACGTTTACATACGCGCCGCATCCGGCGGATTACGTCGAGGACCCGCATTTTCCAGTCCACGAGGTTACATTCCGTCTCGCCGGTCAGGAGTTTCAGATGAGTGTGCGGCAGTTTGTTGTGCATACAGGTTTGTTTAAATAATATTATTTATTATTTTATATTTAATATCATTTGTTTATTTAATGTTATTTGTTTATTTAATATTATTTGTTTATTATTATTATTTATTTATTTAATGTTATTTGTTTATTTAATATCATTTGTTTATTTAATATTATTTGTTTATACAGGTTTGTACACAGAGGCCGAGCTTGATACTGATTTATATACGCAGGCGGTTACGATGATGGACAGGCAGACGCTTATCAGTTTCTGGAGGTCCATTTCCACTAGACCCTTTGGGAAATCCTGGCAAAAGGCCACCTCCATTAGAGACCCCTTGTTCCGATACTTGCAGCATGTTATCGCGGCAACTATCGTGCCGCGGGGTGCCAGCAGGGAGAAGGTCAACCTCGGTGACCTTTTCTTTCTATACTGCCTACTGCGGGGCCAGCCCTGCAATCTAGCAGCCTGCCTGGCAGAATACTTTGCCACCGCATACCACCGGCAGCTCCGCGGGTGGGTGCACACTGGCTCATTCATCACCGCCATCGCTCGCTCGCTCGGGATCGTGCTCGAGGGAGATCCGCTGCTGTCCGATCCGGTCCCGTCTACCAGGTTGGGCCGCGCGTCAGTTTCTAGCATGCAGATCACCCGTCGCTTTGATGTTGGTCTGAGGTTTAGGGGCATGGACGGGCAGATTTGGCAGCCGGAGCCGGTGCCGGAGGTCATCCCGGTTGTTATTGAGTTGAGGCCTGGAGTGTTGGCTCCTCCTGCTGAGCAGGCGGCCGCTCGGCAGGCTCAGCTACAGGCTCTGGGACTCGATGAGTTCCCGGGCCAGCCTCAGGCTGAGGCTGAGGCTGAGGCTGAGGCTCAGGCTCAGCCTGAGCCTGAGCCTGTATTAGAGGATCCGGCTCAGGAGGAGCATATCGAGGAGATCCTGGTACCACCAGTTCAGCCAGCTCCGGAGCCGCCACAGTACCCGCAGCACGTTTACGCTGACCTGCCTCCGGTAGCGCGTGAGGTGGCTCGGGACTTCGACCGGCGCCTGAGACGCCAGGCCGCACGCCAGGACTGGATCATCGAGACGCTCGTTTCTCTACGAGAGGCCGCTGGGTTGCCTCCACTTCCCCTCCCACCGTCCCCACCGCACGAGGATTAGTACCTTAGTTTGTTTGTATAGTGTTTTGTTATGTATTATGTAGTCAGTTGTACCTTTTTGTTTTGTATGTACAAACTGATATATATTTACATCCCGTTGGTTTTGGATTGTTTACGTTTAATTCTTATGGCTTTCTGTACAATTTATTTAACGTGTTCGTTTAATTTAACAAAATAAACTAGGTTAACAGTTTATAAAGACGCACTTATATTATATACGTTCTATAAAAATAATGACGTAAAAAAACGTAATTATAAAACAACGTATTATAAAACTCAAATACAATTTTTTCCTCCAAAAAACACTACCAAACTAACCCACATCCCACCTATTTCAAAAAAAAAACAACACAAATTACAGCCAACACTTTTTGTCTTTTTGCACACTCGAAGCGCCCCGCTTTGGCCATAGCGGGGCGCTTTGGACAAGGTCAACAGACAAGGACTGACTTTGTCAGTCCTTGTCTGTTGACCTTGTCCAAAGCGCCCCGCTATGGCCAAAGCGGGGCGCTTCGAGTGTGCAAATAGACTAATGCCGTGTGCGAATAGACCAGGCCTTTTGGCAATGGTGAGATAGCGTGTTTGGTGGTATTGAATACTAAAATTCTATTGGTTTCACATTTTTGTTTCTGTTTTTCAAGAAAGGTTTAATTTAAGAAAAGTTAAATTTGATCAAAGTGTGATATAAATCATGTAAGTGGATCATTTAACATACCACATAAGCCAAAATGTTGCCAAATAGCAAGTTCAACTAGTTATTTTAAATTTTTCACTAAAGAGGAGGATTCCTTACACATCTATACTATATAATAAAAGAAACCTGTTTTGGGACACTTGTCATTCTCTCATTTAATTGATTAAAATTATTAATAATACTAATAATAATAATAATATTTAATCTAAATTAATTCAAATTCTTATTATTGCAAGCTTTTTAAAATGTTATAGATAAATTCTTAATTTTATTGATAAAGGGTATTAAATTAAATTTACATATCGATATTATCACATGTTTGTATGTATACGGGTTTTTTATCCATTTCAATAGTATGTTTATTGAGTTAATTCCTAATTTATCTCATTTTGGATCTACATAAATCGAAGATAATGAGAATAAGTTTATATGTGTTTTTTAATCAAATCTAAAATCTAATCTAATACAAATTTTTATTATCAATAATATTTAATCAAATCTAATAAAAATTCATACAAATTCCAAAGTTGATATTAACTTTCAAATAATTAAAAAAAATCCACCTAACATCACAAATGTTTATGTTAAATTCGATTAATTAATTTGTTCAACAATCACTATTATCTTTATCATTCAGTACGGTTAACCGATTTATCATCATACAACCTCCTACCTATTCAATCATATGATTTTTCAATCTTATATTAACTAAATAAATAAAGATTAATATTCAATCTTATCCTACTTTAGATATAAAAAAATCCGATAGGTAATTCAGATTAATATTCAATCTTATCCTACTTTAAATATAAAAAAATCCGTTAGTTTTTTTAAATATATATTTTTTTATTATTTGGTATATAAAATCATATTTATTCAACCCATGTAATACACGGGGGTTTTTAAAAATATAACTTTTTTTATTATTTGGTAAACAATATTACTTTTATTCAACCTGTGTAATACAATGGTTTAAAGATATAATTTTTTATTATTATTTGGTATATAATATTACATTTATTCAAACCGTACAATACATATGGTTCTTATAGATATAACTTATTTTATTATTTAATATATAAAATTACATTTCTTCAACCCGTGCAAGGAGGCTTTTAAAAAGATAATGTTTTATTATTTGGTATATAAAATTCATTTATTCAACCCGTGTAATACACGGGGTTATAACCTAGTTATATAATATGACAACATCAAAAACCCATTTAATCATATTTGATTATTGGCTCATCTTATCAACTTAATAATAAATAATATTTAATGATATCTTAGGCAAATGGCATCTTGGTTTACCGACACCAGTTATTTATCTCTATTTAATTGGTACCGGTTTAAGTCTTGCAAAGTAGATAATGAGATATAAGGAATTTTTTTCAACTCGGTGTGTATATTTACCATTAAAAAATATGAAATATCTAAGTAATTAATTAAAATGTTAAAGAGGTTAAATAAAAGTAATATAGATATTTTGATATCATTTGTTCCTGACTGCTAATCATAATTTTCTCCCCATCTCTCTAAAAGATATTTGCTCGTTTAATAAGAATTCATGGGTGATGATATCCTTTTTTATCCTCTCTTAAACAATGGGTGATGATATCCTTTTTTTATCCTCTCTTAAACCCTATATTTACTACAAGTTATAGAACATGATTACACGAGTAATTATATATTTACGTAATATTTTTTTTCTGGTTTGCGATTTCACAACTGTTGTCACATTCGGATAAGTCCTACCTCAATAATGGAAGGTGGATGGGTAGACATTTGTGGCTGGTGAAAGATAGTTGTATGCCCAAGATACAACCAACCTTCCGTTTTTTTTTTTTTTTTTTTTTTTTTTATGATTTTGAAAAATTGGAAGGTGAACATGTGGTTGTACTCAACTTTTATCTTTACATGTAGTGGCGGATCGTGGAGGCTCGACCTCAAATCGGTGGGGTTCGTACTCTTAAAAACCCAATATTATACACTAACAAACAAAATTTCGTTAAAACTAACACTACGTGCGTAAATCGGCGGGCAGGGACACCATCCTCCGGCCATGCTTTCGTGTCAATCACACTCGGGGAGCTACATTATATATATACACACACACACAGAGCTAGAATTTTGACTTGTGCCATGCGTTGCGGCAGCAACATCACGTTTGTCACTTCGTTACATGCGTAATGATGATGGCGTTAACATGTGGTGCCCACAAATCAGATTACGCATTTTTGGCTTCGTTACACATGTTACGTCTATGACATTAACGTCATTAGACACAGATAAAAAAATACAATGTCTTGGATGTTGCGTTGTAAAGTTGTAAAAGTAATTTAGACACTGATGTGAAGTCGTAAAAATAATTTAGACATTAACATGGTTAAGCATAGATAAAAAATACGTATAACAATGTGACGCACATTACTGTGTAAAATTGTAAAAGTAATTTAAATAAAAGAGTAAACTGCCATTTTGGTCCCTGAGGTTTGGCCAATTTTGCCACTTTAGTCCAAATCTCAAACTTTTTGCATCTAGGGCCCTGTAGTTTCGTTTTTGTTGCCATTTTGGTCCAAATTTCAAATTTGGCCAGATTCCCCAACTTAAACCCCCCTTATTTTGTCTTTATCCTCAGAGGTATTTTGGTCATTTAGATTTATTATAACTCAAATTTAATAAATAACAATGCCACTGCCAGAACAACAATAATGTCACTGCCAGAACAACAACAACAAGCACCACCACCACCACCACACCACCACCACCCCACCCCCACCACCGCATCATCCCCACAACCACCATCCCACTGCCGCCAACACCACCATCCCACTGCCGCCAACCCTCCCAAACCCAAAACCCTCAAAAACCCTCACATAACTCAAAGCAGCCACAAAATTCCACCGCCAAAGCAAATTGTCCTAACCCCATGGCTTCAAAATCTCCAACAATCAAATCGGCGACCAAACCTGTTAAATCAGCAGTGAAGAAACCGCGGAGATGAAGGGGTTCCGTCAGATCAATATTAGGTTATAATAAACCTAAAATGACCAAAATGGCAAAATGCCCATGAGGATAAAGACAAAAAACCAGGTTTTAAGTTGAAAAATCTGGTCAAATTTGAAATTTGGACCAAAATGGCAACAAAACGAAACCACAGGGACCAAAATGGCAACAGGTTTGAAATTTGGACTAAAGTGGCAAAACTCGCCAAACCTTAGAGACCAAAATGACAGTTTACTCTAAATAAAATGAGGTGTCTAGTTATTAAGTAGAAAATGTTGGTAGGTCAAATTTTGTCAATTACCAAAAGTCAAAAGAAGTGAACGTGCAACTTATTTATAGATAAAGTTTAACTGTGTTTTATGTCAAAAGTTCGAAGGTGCGAAGTGAAAAACAAAGGCCGGAATCACTAACCTTTGTTTTTAAGAGTATATTGCTAAAGTGCCTCTGTGCGTTGCAGTGGCAACTCGGTCGGTATGAGTTCAGTTTATTACGATGTTCGTATCGTACCGGTATTTGGTATAGTAATCGTAAAAAAAACACCCAAAAAAAGTCGAGATACGACCAAAAAATATTAGCACGTAACCTTTTCAAATAGTTGAGTAATGCAAATATACAAGTCAAATAAATATTATATGTTTTCAAAGCCAAAAAATAAAAGAAAAGAACCATTACATTTTAACAGAAAAGGCTTACAAACTATATATCAAAGAAGAACAAGAAGCCTTGGATGGGACTTTAACCCACGTGCCAAGGTTCCAAATGAAAAACCAATTGAACCATTTGTTATGTCTTTAGCAGAGCCTATATAAATCTATACTATATAATAAAAGAAACCAATGAAAGGACACCTGTCACTCATTGAAACCATCTATTTTTATAGATAATTAATATCAATTAAAAAATAATTATAAAATTAAATTTAATATAAATTTAAACAATTTGTATAGGAGATAATATAATATTTATAACTTTGTTATAGTTTCCTTCTTACCCCAAAACTTTATTAAATTTTATCTTTACCCTTTCTTAGCCCTTAAGTTCAAGAAATGCAATTTTTAACCACTTAACTTTTTTTGAACTTTGTAAATGCCACTTTGACCCCCTCAAGAGTTTTTGCCTTGACGATATAAATTAGAGTTAGTCGGGTCGCGTATAATACGTTATCATTGTACGATATAAATTCGATTTATGTTACGTTTTGATCCAATCGCAATGCAACTATAGGATATATCGAGTTCAATCGGATCCGTCAAAACGTGCGTTTTCATATGGTTAACACATCACATAACGCTTGGACTAATCCTTTCGATATAAATTAATATAATGTAAATGATTTATTTATTTTATTAAACTAAAGTAGTTAAGGATAGAACCTATTTCAAAAATGTTTATAAGGGGTAAACAAAATATTAATCAATGTTTATTGGTTCTATACTTTTATTTCGGTGTTCAATTCTCAACTCAAATACGGTAATCACTATGTTTATGTGACATTTATAAGAACCATCACCGCAATCACCCCATCCATCGTATATCGAGTATATCCGTTAGTTAGTTATTTTTAATATTACTACACAAAATTACATTTATGCAACTCGTGTAATACACAGGGTTTTTTAAAAATATAACTTTTTTATTTTGTAGTATATAAAATTTGATTTATTCAATCCATATAATACATAAGGTTTATAAAGATATAATTTTTTATTGTTTGGTATATATAATTACATGTGCTCAACTCGTATAACACATGAGGTTCTTAAAAATGTAAATTTTTTAATTATTTAATATATAAAATTAAATTTACTCAACCCATACAATACATGGGGTTCTCAAAGATATAATTTTTTTTTATTATTTAATATATAAAATTACATTTATTCAACCTGTGTAATACACGGAGTTCTAACCTAGTGTTATATATTCTATTTCACTGGACGGTGTGATTTGACATAACATCCATCGATCATTAAAGTTAGGGGGGTCGGTATGAATGCGGTAAACCCTTCGGGGATTTAGAATCACCGGTGATTGAATGCCGGCCAGAATTCGGTGAGTGGGGACATGCAAAATCGGTGTATAGTCACCGAAGGTGAAGAAGAAGAAAGGGAGGAGAGAGAAAGAGGAGAGAACCAATCAATTTTTTTTTAATTGAGTGAGTGTTTGAATCATTTCTAGTATTTGAGTAGAAAATGAAGAGTGAAAGGGGGAGTTGACATGGCATGAGATTATTGGATAGAGAAAACTCAAACACCCTAAAGTGTTTGAATCATACCCTCCACCCTTAAGATTGAAGTTAAATGGTGCTCACTATTCTTACATCTCTACATCTTATTCTTACCCTTTTTCTATTATCTCTATATATATCTATGTATGTATACAGAAAGACAGAGGAGAGAGATATGTGAATATTAACTCCCTTTAAGATTTATAATTACCAACTTAAGGTTTATACCCCTTCGTTTAAAAGTCATGTCAATGTCGTGTCGGTTAAAAACAATTACTTTTGAATATTCCTTTAAAAGTTACGCATCCTTTAATATATCACTTTAATAACAAGATAAAAGATCAAATACAAATACCCTTATCATACAAAACGTACGAATAGGGTGAAAATATAAAAAAACGTGGTGACATTTTCATAATAATTTACTCGTAGAGTAATTATCCAAATTACTCTACAAATGATCTTGTAGGGTAATTTTGATCGTGTAGAGTAATTTTGTAAAATGTTCTTGTAGGGTAATTTTGATCTTGTAGAGTAATTTTGTAGAGTATCATAATTACTCTACAAATGATCTTGTATGTTAATTTTGATCTTGAAAGGTAATTTTGTAGAGTATCATAATTACTCTATAAATGATTTTGTAAAGTAATTTTGAATTGTATGTGGTTTGATAAATTTGCAGAGTAATTTTGATACACTTGCAGAGTAATTTTGATGCAGAGTAATTTTGATACGCTTGTAGAGTAATTACCATACAAGATCATTTGATTAGTTTGGGCTCGTGCCCCTGATTTAGAACCGATGCCCTCCTGATCCCGACGCCGCCAGTTGCTCGTCAGGATCCGCAGCCGCCAGGCGCTAGTTAGGATTCGCAACCATCAGGCGTCAGTCAGGGTCCACTGGTTTAGGATAGTTTGTTGTTCTTTTTTGTATTTTCACTTTTTGATGTATTTATTTGGATTATGTTAAGTATATACAAACTTATTATCTAGTTATAAGTTTCAGCTTATTTATATTTGTGATGTTTATTTACAATGTATGGATTGGTTGGTTGGTTGGTTATGTATAATGTATAACAATATACTACACCATATCATACAATACGACAAAATACGATACAACATTTCACGATACGATACGGCACCATATAATATGATACGACACGTCACGATAAAATAGAAAACAAAATACAAATACTATATGATACGACACGTCACGATAAAATAGTAAATAAAATAAGAATACGATATGTCACGATAAAATATAATACAAAATACAAAATACAAAATACAAAATACAAAACAAAACATGTAAAAATAATACTTAAAAAACAACAATAAACACAAACAATCACACCCAAACACCATTCTTTAAACTCTCAAAAATATTTGGTCTGTATATAACTCGTATAGTATAGAAAAGATAAGGTGTTCAAATAGATTACTGATCAGTGTCCAACTTGTAAAGTGTGTTAGCAGTTTTTTTAAAAATATTATATAGCATCCAACTTGTAATTGTACTGAGCCTTTTATAAAGTGTTTTAGTAGTTTTTTTAAAAGATATTATATAGCATCCAACTTGTAATTGTTTTAAGGGGATGTCTTGCATATGCATCTGAAAACATGTGAAGGCCACCTTAACATTTTTTGTTTCCAAGAATAGCATGTTCTCAGCTTCAATATAAAATCATATGCTGAATTCGCATCCAATGTTTAACAAGGATCATGTGGTATGTTCAAACTTTTACATTTTCAAGGCCTGACTTACTTTTCTTTGTATTTCCCGAGGTGACCCAATATGTTTAATCACAACATGGTGAAATTTGGCGGGAATTTGTTGTAAGGCCATCCGTAGTCATAAAGCCCCTTGTGGGGCGTTATGCGACACGTGTCGTGCCACGTCACACGGGGGCTTTATGGGGCGTTATATCACTAGAGCCCGTAGTCATAAAGCCCCTACCCATCATTACCTAATTCTTAATTTTCAATTTCATTAAATATTATAAAAACCCTTAATAATTTTTGATTGGTCAACACTTCAAAAGCACACCCCATACCGCCGCGAAATTAATCGCGCCACTCCCCCATTTCTCATTGATAGCGCCCAAGGTTTTGGTGTAGCCGGCGTTTTGGCGGCGCCATGAAGGGGGAAAGCGCCCCACTACGTATACCCTAACAATAATCAATAAATCAAAATTTTCGGTCCCATAAAAAAAGTTGGTTATATTTTATTAAAAATTAGTGTTTACAAGTTTTTATAAATTCATAAGATTTTTTTCCAAAGGAGCGGTTGAAAATTCCAAGGGGTGCAGTTGAAAATTTTAAAACGGTGTGGTCGGGATTTTAAACGAAATGTAACCCTAATTTTTTAAGGGGTGCAGCCGCCCACCACACCAATGGGTAGGTACGATCGAAGTTGGATTATGACTAGAAAGCAACATTGGTCAAAAAGTGTCAACTTTGTTGACGTGCCTTCTAATTTCTTTTGTATATATTATAATTGTATGCATTAAGTTGAGTAAAAAATTCTTAAAGCCACATTGATCATGATCCCCACTTGAACAAAAGGAATCATAATCTTTTTTTATAGAACTAATTATTTCCCTCGACCATTAATTGATACTTATAAGTTTTTTATTCAAGACAAAATGGAACATATATTTATTTAGAAAATATCGCACTTGTAAAATTATGCCTTGATAAAAAAGACCAAACCGAAAATTGACTATAATCTAACCTGAAAAAACCAAACCGAAAATTATATAACCGGAACATTTTTCTTGATCCCTAAATTTTGTACCAGTTGCCAAACACAATCAGACAAGTGACTATACATTTTTTCTTTTTGAACCGTTTAAATTTTGTCGCCAATGAGATTTGAACCCTCATCACATGAAAAGATAAAGCTTTATCTAACACCTTGATACCACTAGGCTACAGGGTATGGAATCAATGTTTTAAATACCGGTTTGAATCGGCCGGTTATACCGGTTAAACCGGATATCAGACACGAGTCCTGTACGAAAAAGGCCGGCAAAACCCGAATATAGTATGTCTTATGTACCAGCGGTAAATCCGGTTCTACCTGTTCAAACAATTGAACCGGTTTGCATTATCTTAAGATTTGATTTCTTAATTTTAATAAAAAAACTATATTAAGGTAATATTGATCTTCCATATTTTCGGTAATTAACCTAGTGCCTTCTATTCCGATATTTCATTATTGTTAAAACTGTTACTCACTTCATACTATGCAATATTGTTTATAACTAATAAAAATATTCTTAAAATGCGTAATAGTTTACAATAAAATTGTTGTTTTTAGATAAAACTATGATCAGTTACATAAATCCTAGTTGAGATTGGATTGTTTTTTGAGATGACTTGGTATTTTATGGAATTTATAGGGTTAACTAGTAAGCGGTTCAACCACCCTATACAACCCGGTTCAACCGGTTGAACTATTTTAGAGCCCAACCCGGTATGACTTAAAAACCGGTTTTTAAAACATTGTATGGAATGGAGCCCCTAAGGGCTCCATTGCGCCACCGTATGCACCACCTCATCCAACATCAACCAATAACGCCCCCATTATCAAATAAGAAATGGGATAAAGCCAGGGGTGGATCTAGGCCACTTTTGTGGGCTCCCAGGAACCCATTTGGTTTAGAAAACTTAGTGAGAACCTCGTATGATTTGGAAACAAATAGTGAGAATCTACCAAAAGGAACCTAGTGAAAAAAGTTCTTAGATCCGCCACTGGATAAAGCCCCCTAAACAACCAATAGCTCCCACTTTTGTTAATATTAAATTGCTATGGGCTCACATAACCTTCATTATTTCCCACTATTGCAATGACGGAGCATCAATAGTGTCCATACCGTGTAGCCTTAGGCCAAAGGCCCTTTGGTGTATGGATTAACATTTGTGGCCAGTGAGCTAAATATATTAAACCATTCATTAGGTTTCTTTTAATCGCATTAGATAGTTATTAAATTCTATAAACAATCAACTTTTTTAAGATACTAATGGATTTAAAAAAACTAGGGAATGTTACTATGAAATTTTTCTTACCGAGGTAGGTGTTTTTGTGTGAATGTGTTTTCATAATCTATGTCAATATTGAATTAAAACTAGGTTTAAAGAAGTTCGCCGCGTTGCGGCGAATTTCTTTTGTTATTTAGTCTGTGTTTACATGTGTTTTTAAATCACTACGAGCGTGTTGCGAACAGAACTGCTGACAAGAATAAAAAGAAAATGTAGAAAAAAACACTAAAAGATAAACGAAAGAAAATCAACCAAAAAAGTTGTATGGTAACGATGTTGTTCGTATGAAACCCGTGGTCAGAGATGAGCAAAAATTGTTCTGGGTACCGGTACCAAATTTGCCGAACCGAAAAATCTTAAGTACCAATTCGGTACCGACTTTTGGCGTTCCTGGTACGAGTTCACTACCGTTTTTTACCTTCATACACCGATACCGTAACCGGTATTTTCGGTATCAGTATCGATTCTGTATTGGTTGGCACCGAGCTCATCCCCACCCCTGAAACTAAAAAAGAAAAAATTCAAAGTTGAAGAAAATCAACAAAAAAAGTTGTACGATACAGTTGTTCGTACGGTAACCGTGATCAGGGATGAGCAAATAGTACTGGGTAGCCGCACTGAATTTCGTGAACCAAAAGATTTCCAATATCAATTTGGCGCCAACTTTTGGCGTTTTCTGTATTAGTGCCGGTTTTTACCTTCATGTACTGATACCAAATATGACCGTACCAGTATTTTCGATACAAGTACTAGTTCGATAACGGTTGACACCAAGCTTATCCCAACCCCTGATATTAAAAAAAGATTAAAGTTAAAAAATAAAAAAAATAACTATTATTATATTATATTATAATATGAAAATAATAAAACTATTAAAAATGCTATATATTATTATAATATTATAATCACTATTCATTTCAATTCCTTTAGTAATATATAGTAATAATTGCTTAGGGGGAACGATCCACTAAAAAGTGGATTTTGCCTAAGTAGCCTAAGAAGGATTGTGATGATGACATGTGGCACTCCTAATAAGTAGGAATGAAGGGGTATTTTGGCCCTTATAAATAGGAGTGAAAATGACATGTGGCATCTCTTTTGTATTTTTAAAATACAACAAAAAAAATCTAGTAAAAAAAATCTAGCACAAAAAAACTAGTACAAAAAATCTAGTACAAAAAATATAGCACAAAAATGTCGTACAAAAAAATATAGCTCAAAATAATCTAGTACAAAAAAATATAACACGAAAAAATTCAGCAAAAAAATATGGTACAAAAAAATCCAGCAAAAAAAATTGAGGAAAAAAAATTTAAGACAAAAAAATTTAGCACAAAATATAGTACAAAAATTCAGCACAAAAAAATGTTATACAACATAGAAATACAACACATTTAAGTGGGTTTTTTTAGTCTTCATATTTTATATAGCAATATGGTACTCAAATTAAAGATAAAAAGACGTTCGATTTTACGGTGAAATTTTTATGAAAAAATAATGTCGTATAAAAAAATTATGAACGTTTAAAAAATGGGGGTGGAATATGCATGTGCCTTGCATGTGGAGAGAGAAAGTTTACAAATAGGATTTTCCCAAGATACCCTTGCATTCCTCCTTTCTCATACCCTTTCATCTTAACCATTGATTTGAAAAATAAATGGTTAAGATTCTTTCTCATCCTACTTAGGGAAAATTAACTTTTTATTTGATCTTACCCCGCTTCTATAGTTCTATTTGTTTTTTATTACAACATACACATACCCATTATACACCAATATTCCCCATGGTTCTGGAACCATAATTAGGGTAAAGATCAAATAGGAAGTTTAATTTTGATAGGAAGGGTAGGAAGTAATCCTAGCCTTACACGTGGCAAATTAAAAAAACAAGTGAGAAGGGTATTTTAGTCCAATAGAAACAATATTATCACCATTCATCTTCTTCTCCCGACCAAACCCAACCCAACCAAACCCTATCTTCATAACTAACTGCTCCCGACACCCACACCCCTCACCACCACCATCTGACAACCACCGGCAACCCATCACCCTTCGAAAACCAACACCATCCACTCCCACCGCTGTCAACCACCACCCATGTCATTCATTCGACCACACAACAAACTCCTTGCCCGAATTAGGATCGCCTAACGACGTCGTCGGTGCCCGCCCCGCCACCCTCTCCGGTGCCAACCTCCACCTAAAGCAACCGGTGTGACCAAGCATCTAACTTTTTTATTACCGTTTGATGAAATGAATTCAATATCTCCATTTTCAGCAGTCTCTTGTACCTGATTTGAAGCTTTGTTTGATGTTATAGTGGAGCATATGCTTCCTTCAAAGTAGGTGTAGTATGGAAATTGTGATGCACATATAAAGAACAATAAAGACTGATACTTGTAGTTGTACTGCATCGATTTGAGAACAATATAATAATGGTAATTAACACCATTATAATTGTAGGTACGTTTTATGTAATTAAGTTTTTGAATTGCGTTTTACAAAACCATAGTTTATTGCGTTTTTAAATTGTCTTTGGTTAATTGCGTTTTACCAAAACACATCCTTTTTGTATTTTTGGTCAGAATAAACACATTTTTTGGTGTTTTTGGTCTATTGCGTTTTAGGAAAAAACATGTTCTTTTGTGTTTTTATTCCATTGCGTTTTAGGATAAACACATTTTTATGTGTTTTGTGGCCCATTGCGTTTTAGGAAAACACATTTTTATGTGTTTTTAGTCCATTGGGTTTTAGGTAAAACACATTTTTATGTGTTTTTAGTCCATTGCGTTTTAGAAAGTACATTTTCTTTTGAGTTTTTAGGCTATTGCGTTTTAGAAATAAGACATTTCTTTGTGTTTTCTGGCCATTGTGTTTTACAAATAAGTCATTTCTTTGTGTTTTTGGTGCATTGCGTTTTAGAAAAATGTCATTTTTAGGTTTTTTTTTCATTGCGTTTTACGATACTGGAGGTTTTTCTATTGCGTTTTACGCAACTGGGTTTTAAATTTTTTTTTCAAAATATAGCAATAGTATACTCGTTTTAAAGATAAAAAAACGCTCGTTTTTTTGGTGCAATTTTTATAAAAAAATAATGTCGTATGAAAGAGTTATTAACGTTTAAAAAATGGGGGGGGGGGAATTGGAGGAGAGAGAAACTATTGGCTTGGATTGACTAGAATGCCCCTGAAAAAAGTCACGCGCCTCTTTTCTTACTTTCAATTTCCCTGATTTAATCTTAGCCCTTGATTAACTAAATGGATGGTCAAGATCACTTCCTAGCCTTTCTAGCCAAATAAATTTCCTATTTATCTCCACCCACCATAATTATTATGGAAAACACCTTATTATACTCCTTGTCACTACAAGACTATGGCTACTTTAACCCTTGAAAATAATTTGCCATAACAAAAAAAATCAGAATTTAGGAAATTAAAAGTGTTCAAGACATAAGAAGTTGCCATAACGAAAGGTGCACATTCTTTGTCAACGTCGCTTCGTATTTCTTTTTTGTACATTAAGTTATTAACCCGAGACAAAATTATTCGCAGCCCCATTGAGCATTTCCACTTGGCCACTTGTACCAAAGGACCCATAACCTCTTTATTTATAGAACCAATTAATTCCATTAACCACTAATCCATGTGTGAAATAATATTTATCTTTTGAAAGACAAAAACAGCCATATATTATTATAAAAAAATAGACCTCAGTGTGTCATGAGTACTCATTTTCCCGCGTTGGAATTATTTATTCGACTACAGTACTATGTATAGAAATATAAAATAGCAAAAGCGAAAAGTGATCCCGATGATTTCGGCAATCGTGAGATAGCGTGTTTGATGAGATTGAAGACTAAAATTCTACTAGTTTCACATTTTTATTTCTGGTTTTCAAGCGTGTTTGGTGAGATTGAAGACTAAAATTCTATGGGTTTCACATTTTTATTTCTGGTTTTCAAGAAAGGTTAAATTTGATTTTTTTTTAAATAAAAATTTCATTAAAACACACCTCCAAGAACAACACCCCTGACCCAAACGGGCAAAGGGCAAATTACAACATATACATATGATATTTACACCACCCTTTCCAACTTATATTTTTACATGTTGATCTATTTTTAACCCACCCAAATCCTGTGGACTTAATCTCTATCAAAATATCTTACGGACTTCTCATGCTCTGCTTGAAAACCAACTCGTTCCTACCTTTCCAAATGCACCAACACAAGATAATAACCAAACCAAGAATAATCTTTTTCGCTTTCTTACCAATCTGAAGAGAATTATGAGTATCCAGTAAATCTTTGAATTCAAAAGAGAATATCGGGGGATGTTGCACCACGCACTGACGGTCGCCCAAACCCAAATAGCCCCGAACATGCCGTGAATAAATGATCCACAGATTCCTCATACTCATCGTAGAAAGAGCACATAACAGTAGTAATATCCACGTTCCTTCTTCTTAAATTTACTATAGTAGCAAGCCTATCCAAGTTACATCTCCAAACCATAATATTACATTTGAGGGGTACCCATTTGCACCAATCAAAGTTTGGGAGTTGACTACTACCCCTATTAGAAATTAACACTGAGAACCCTTCCTGACAGTCATCATTCCACCTCCACGAATCTATATCATTGGACAATCTCACCCTGTTGATAACATCTTGACATTCCTTAATCTCTGTATTAGTCTCTGTTGTCTAAATCCAATTCCACGAAAAGCCGCCATTTCCATGTCCCATGTTAATTCTAGGGTTATTGGATTTTATCACCCCCAACTATCGGCCTTTGGTCGTTGCCACCCGCAACTAACACTTTGACACCCGGCACCCCCAACTTGACTTTTTGTTTGCAATGGCACCACCCAGTTAAATTTTCACTAACTGGGTTTGTTTTTTGTCCGACGTGACACATATTTGCTGAGGTGGTGATGATTACGTGGCGAATCTTGATGAGTCATATCCCACTTATACAAAGTCCCAACAAATTAGCCCACAATGGCTGCTGCTTCTTCTTTCCTCCACCACCTCCTCCTCCTCATAACCACCCTCATCTCCGCCGGCACCACCACCATCGCCCCCACCGTATCGCCACCCACAACTACAAAGATGCCCTCACCAAATCCATCATGTTCTTTGAAGGCCAAAGGTCCGGTAAACTCCCCCGAAATAAAAGAATCACTTGGAGAAATTTCAAATCTGAACTCAAATCCGTCAAACTTGTTCGGATCTTGTTTGTGTATATTGCGTTTTATTAACAACTGATGCAGATCATAACAGAACCGTCAGGCCTGAACTCAAATCCGTCAAACTTGTTCGGATCTTCATCTTCCGTCAGATCTGATAACTTTTTTACCTGCTCTTCACGTCTGGAGTCGGTATCTGATAGTTCAGATACATCTTGTTTGTGTAGATTGTGTTTTATCACATCTTGCTCCGACCTCTCTGACGGCGCCGCCGTCGATCTAAGCGACGAGAGCTTTGATCTGCATCTTGTTTGTGTAGATTGCGTTTTATTGTGAGACAACATCAAATCAGATCCCCGTATCACACCTCAAAAAGATCGCATCCTACATTGTCTTGCTCCGAAACGCTTCTCCGGAAAATCGCCTTCGCCGGAACTCCCTGTATCTCGTCGTTCAACGCCAACCGAAGGTATAATCGCACGTCTTCCTATTCAGTTTTCAACATAAAACAAAACCCCTAAGCTATTAACTGTTGTAGATGATAATGTGTTTCGAATTTTGGGTTTTAATCAGGTTAGGGTTTTGGGGTTGTGTTGTGTATGAAGAAGAAGACTGATGTTCGTTTTCTATATAGCATGGTTTTTATATATACATATAATATAGTGCCACGTCATCAAGATTCGCCATGTCATCATGTCTACCTTAGCAAATCTGTGCCACGTTGGACAAAAAAACAAACCCAGTTAGTGGATATTTAACTGGGTGGTGCCATTGCAAACAAAAAGTCAAGTTGGGGGTGCCGGGTGTCAAAGTGTTAGTTGCGGGTGGCAACGGCCAAAGGCCGATAGTTGGGGGTGATAAAATCCAATAACCCTTAATTCTATCCTTAACCCTGCAAGATTTACACATTTCCATGAAAGGGAGATCGCCAACCCAGGTGTCTATCCAAAAACGAATATCAACCACGTTCCCAACCATACCCATAATCATCCAATTTAAACCCTTCCCATTTAATTTTATTTTGGACATCACTTTAACAATGTTATTCCAGCAACCCGCGTACTTACTATTAAGAGGCAGGAAGCTTCTTTGATTGTTTTTACTATGACAAGCTTCCACCACTTTCCTCCACATATTTTGGTTTTCGACCCTATATCTCCATCCCCACTTATAAAGGAGAGCCTCATTAACTTCTTTCAGTCTGTTTATACCCAACCCCCTTTTTTTCTTAGGCTAGGTGATCCAGTCCCACACCACCCAATTCATTTTGTTATTTACGTTATAGCACGCCCAAAGAAATTTTCTCATTTTACCTTCAAGATTTTTAATTATACTAATCGTGGCTTTATATAAAGAGAAGTTATAAATAGGGAACTCTCAAATACAGAGTTAATCAGAGTAAATTTGACGATTAAAGATTCGTTCAACTAGTTATTTTGAATTTTTCACTAAAGAGGAGGGCTCCTTACACATTATATAAGGCCCAGACTATTGGCAGACCAAGACTACCAATTTGCACACTTAGGGTTTTAATACGCTGCGTATAGAGCTATATGCAACGTATACTTGCATGAAATTCAACGTCTGGCCCAGCAATCATAGGCACAAACAACTAGGGTTTATATACACTTTGTATAGCTCTAAACGCAACGTATATAACATATCAGAATTTTGTTTAGTTATTTTGGTGTATTTTTGTTATAAATTCTCACCCGGTTCCAACGTTAAATCGCCTAAAATATATAACCATTAATGTTATACCGTTAATATTATATACCGTTAAAATTTTTTGAAAAACGTATGTACAGTTCGAATATATTATATTGTTATCGTTTAAATTAAATTATAATACCACGTCTAGTGCGGTTCGAATACTATAAATGTTTAAATATCATACCATTAATTATTTTTAAATACTCGGGTACGGTTCGGATATATTATACCGTTTAAATACTATACCGTTTAAATTAAAATACTATACAAAGTATGGGTGCGGTTCGAATACTATAACGTTTAATTATTATACCGTTAAATATTTTGAAATATCCGTGTACGGTTTGAATATATTACAGCGTTTCAATACTATTCTGTTTAAATTAAATTATTATACCAAGTCTCGGTGCGGTTCGAATATTATAACGTTTAAGATTTTTATACCGTTAATTTTATTAAATTAATCGTGTACAGTTCAAATATATTTTACCGTGTTTCCATACTATACCGCTTAAATTAAAATATTATACAAGTTTTAAATTTTTATAACGTTAATTATTTCGAAATACACGGGTACAGTTCGAATATATTACACCGTTTCCATACTATACCGTTTAAATTAAAATACAATATTGTTTCAATACGACTGAGTATGATATATACATCATAAGTTTGATATATACAACATAAGTTTGAACATACATAACAAAAGATATATTATAACTAAATACATCGCAGAAGATAAAATAACATGACAGCGGATCCTGCTGCTGCTGATGCCATGCTGCAGCCGGAATAAAGTGTCGTAGAGGTAACCCTTCACGCTGTCGACGATCCTGCGCCTCCTCAACTAACCACTCCATCACATACGTCAGCCTTTCAACATCGTGACGTAACTGCTTATACGACGCGTATGAGGGGGCAGGACCGGGCCCAACATGCCGTTGGAACTGAGGCGCCCCGGGTGGTCCACGCGGCTATGGTAGGTCTAGAACTGAGGCGCCCTGGGAGCCGTGAGCAGATACAAGTGGCACCGGTGTTTATTAAAATTATCGCAGCAAAAAACTTATCAGGACCGGTTGTCAGGAAAAATATTAGAGTTTTCATACCTCAAATTTTCATTTCATAAGTTGTAGGATAAAACCCGTATTTACATACAGGATTTTCCATGAGATAAACCCTTGATTATAAAACATGTTTATTCAGGTTTACATATCCACTTAATTAAGCTTGAGTGCTTCATAGCACTTTTTCTTCTTTTCACAGTAAATCACCTTGAACGCGTTTTAAAAACATTTGATTAGCGAAAAATACTAGTGAGTAATTCAATTTGTACAAAAAGACACATTGTTATAGTTACAGCATTAAGAGTTTTTACATTTGTTTATATCTTTCAATTACTTAAATCAGTATTTCTCACCTATCCAACTAGGTGGCTGTGGTCATATTACTATTGCTAACTTTCGTCCAATAGTAACGCTAGGCTATACAAAACCCCACATACCGACAATAATTTCAGAATACAAAGACTTAATCACTGTAAGTACAACTAGAAAACATTTAGGGTTTTGAAAGCATTTAATAAAATAGAATGACTCACATTGCAGATTTTGGGTTTCAGTATTAGCTTTCTAGTTTAAGTCTCGGTTTCCTAACTAAGCACATAATGCACACGTATTAGTGTATTAACTCAATTCAACTTTAATAATAATCACGAGATCAAAACCCACAACGTGATGACAAAGTATAGCCTTATTCAGGCAACACTTAAACATCTGTTGGCTTGGTTTCAATCGATCGGACATGGTACCGTACCAGTGATTTGAGTTAGCACGCTGATTACGGGAAGAGTTTTAACTCTTCGGGTATAATAGCAGTATTACACCAGAATATCGAGAGAGAAAGAAAAGAATTGAGCAAAGTTGAATGCCTGCTTCTCACTCAATTTATAGCTGATTTTAAGGTCTCTTGCGCCCCGCGATACATAAAGGCTTCTCTCTCGCGGCCCTCGCGGAGATCAAGCTAGGGTATCGGTGGCATTACTCATGAGGTAGGTTTGACATGTGGCCTACGCATGTCTGTGGCGAATTTCATGCCTCTCGCGCCCCGCGGAGGACTCTTATGAGTCTGTCGCGGGCCGTGAGAAGCATAAAAATCTTTTCTCTTTTATTTTTCATGCTAGTTCTCGCATGCGCATTTGGGGTTTCGATTACGAGTTGTTGTGGGACCTTTTTGAGGGTTGTTACAAATGACGTTCATGTTTAGCTTGGGTTTTCGAGTAAATGAGAATGTCGTCAATGAATACAATTACAAAATGATCCAAATAGGGTTTACACACACGGTTCATTAAGTCCATGAAGACTGCAGGTGCGTTGGTCAAGCCAAAGGGCATAACCAAGAACTCGTAGTGACCATATCAAGTACAAAACACAGTTTTAGGGATGTCTTCTTCGAGAACACGAAGTTGATGATAGCCTGAACGAAGATCGATCTTGGAAAAGCACGTTGCGCCTTGGAGTTGATTAAAGAGATCATCGATGCAAGGGAGATGTAACGGTTTTTGACAGTGAGTTTGTTAAGCTCATGATAATCGATACACATTTAGAACGAACCATCCTTCTTCTTGACGAAAAGAACAGGAGCGCCCCAAGGAAAAGTACTTGGGCGTTTAAAGCCTTTATCAAGCAACTCTTGAAGTTGACTTGACAAATCTTGCATCTCAGAGGGTGCAAGACGATAAGGACCTTTAGCAACAGGTAAACGAACGTATATCTCGTGACAAGCAATTTCAACATGGTTCTTATGAAGCCAATCCATGCCTACTATTATATCAAAGCTTCCCAATTGCATGGGTATGAGATCGATAGAAAAGACGTGGTCGTTGAGAGTGAGAAAACAATCATGAAGAATAGAGTTAACTGTGATGGACTTGCCATTGGCAACTTCGAGTGTGAACGACTCAGGGAGCTTAGAGCGTGTACAATTTAGCACAGATTCAAATTCAACGGACAAAAAGCTTTTGTCCGCGCCAGTATCAAATAGTATAGAAGCATAATGTCATTAACAAGAAACGTACCATTCATGACTTCATAGTCTTTTTGAGCTTGGTTTGCATTGATGTTGAAATCGTGTCCACGAGGTGCTTGTTGCTGCTGTTCTTGATTCAGTTGAGGACATTGCGGGCGGAGATGAGTAATGTCTCCACATTTGTAGAATGCACGAACATTGTTGGCTGGCTTTCGGTTTTGAGGAGCTTGCTAAACTTGGTTGCCTTGTGGTGTAGGACCACTGCGACAATAGGAGGATGTATGCCTAAACCGATTGTAGGTAGTGCAATGGCGGCAGGCGGTGTTAGCTGGGTGATGGTAATGACAAGTATTGCACTTGGGATGTGTCCCAACGTAAGGCTTCTTTGTAGCTTCAGGTGTGGCAGGGTTTGGGGTAGTAGCAGGGACAATCACGTTGCAGCTTTGGTTTTGAAACTTTTGTTTCTTACCTTTGCTGCCACTCGACTGGGCTTTGGTTTCAGTGGTAACTTGGTTGGCCTACTTGGTATAGGTGGGTGGTTTGTTTATCTCTGATGCGATTGTTGTTCAAGCTGGCTGCGAGGAGATAAACTGCCTTGATGGTTTCAGGCTATGAGGCTTTGATCGTATCACGCATGGCAGGGAGGTAAGCCTTGGAGGTATTTCCTGATCATACGCTCAGGAGTAGAGATAAGGTGAAGTACAATAAAGCTTAATTGTTTGAATCGGGTGGTATAGCCAAGGTTGTCGTCACCAATTTGTTTAAGATCCCAAAATTCTTCTTCGAGTTTCTACTGCTCGTGAGCAGGGCAGAACTCGGTCATCATCAATTCCTTGACTTCAGACCAGGGTAAGGCATATGCTTCTTCATTGGAGAGAATGTTTCGCTCATTCGTCCACCACTCTAAGGCTCTAGCTTGAAAGACACTAGTAGCACTACGGGTCTTAAGGTTTTCAAGGCATTCACTGTTGATGAATGTAACCTCAATGCTGTCAAACACTCGAGCATCACAGTCACACCATCGTTGCCCGTGAAGGGTTTGGGTTACAAGCTGAGAAGTGCTTGAAGTTGAAAGAAACAGGCTTAGGTTGCTCAATCTTAGAGTCGACTGAGGAGTTATGGGTAGAGGATGTGTTGATCTTGCTAACAATCTCGGGGATTAAGCAAGCCATCTGAGTAGCCATGAATGCCAACATCTTCTTCTTGGAACCAGTCTTGGACCTCTTGGTCGAGTTTGAAAGACGGCTAGAAGACATCTAGAGATTCAAAAACATAGGAATGGATGAGACTTGAACATAATGTTTTGTTTAAAGCAATTTGTTTTCATGGATGCATCACATAGCACTTAATGTTTAAATAATTTCACATAGTACACAAGAATTTCACCTACTGTAACAAGGATAATGAAAGCATTGTAAATTTAATTTGTTCAGAGAGATTATTATTATTGTTTTAGATTGCGACGATAGTGCAATTCGTGTCTTCAAGATTGAAACGAAAAAACGTACAAATGTAAAACACATTAAAATTGAGATAGCATAAAAGAGATTTAACGTAAAAATTGGATTATCACGGAATGTAACTAATGACTATTCCAAAGTAAATTGAAGTCCTTTCGAGTTAAGGAAACGTGCTTTGGCCTAATAGACAAATACTCTCATCGAGAAGCGATTTACAGTATTTGTACTTCCAGTTACTACATGTCCCTAGTCGATTGGAAAATCAAAAGTTTGGCGAGATTGAAAATCGACGAGTAGGACTAGTTTTCAAGATGCGGGTTTCACCCCTAGCTTAGTAACGTCGTACCCTAGTGTGGTTGGTACTTATCGAACGATAAGTGTCCACTAGAATATGAAATGGATATTTCCATCAAGATATGGATATCACTCCTGACTTGATGGTAAATTTCGTGCAAAATTACAAGTATGGCGGAATGAAAGTCATCACCAAACGTGAGAATCACCCCTATTTTGGTGAGTCGTTTCGATCGTGATATAAGAATGACTTCATCATCCCTTCAAGTGTGTATTGTGTTAGCCTTAGGAAATGCATGTATATTAATGTCACACCCCAACCGATGGCGGAATCATCGGGATGTGGCATGATGCGAATAGGTTGCTCGAGAGAATCCATAACGACTTATTATGACAATATTTAATAAGGTTCAATTTCCCATACAATCAAACAGATATTCTCACAAAAACCGAAACGAATTTCAGTAGTTTCTCAAGCAACAAAACAAGACATAACAAAACTTGCAATTAAATTTACGCGGGTTTCTAGAATCCTAAACCATTTCCAGCAGTAATCCATCAACTTGTCACATACGTTAAAATAAAAGTCAATACAATAATGTAAAGGTGAGTACACAAGTTTAGCATAAATATAGCAATAAAGCTTATACGCATAACCAACATGTAACATGTAGAGAGGCGAATCAAGTAAGCTATCGACAATGATACAAGCTAACCAACAGGACTGCGTGGTAGGGTATGCGCGATACGTGTTCACCGCAGTGAGCACACACAGAAGGTTAGTAAGAAATCCCTAACAACCCACGACTAAACATGTGCTGAGTCCAAACTATAGTACTATCGTTGATAAGGGCGGTAGGGCAAGTCACCACTGTGTAAACATAGCAAACAACCATTCAGCAATTCACGTATAACATGCGAGAGCGGTTAGAGTTTTTTAAAAGAGTTTAAGATTTGTTTGCATCGTGTTTTGATAGAGAACGTAATTAACACCCAAAAAGTGCGTTAAGCGAAAAAAAGGGTCGAGTATACTCACAGTGCGTGCTTAACAGTTAAACACGGCCTGGAAAGGAGTGGAGGGAGCGCCGGATTAGCCTGCGTACGGGAACATAAGTGCATAAGTCTTCCAAAGTGATGAAATGGTCAAGTTGGAGTGTCGAGTGGAAAACAGGTTCTTTGTACGAAGGGGCACTTCGTACAAAGGGTTGCTTCATACAAAGGGTGCCGAGTGCTTCGTGCAAGTTGCTTGTTTCCGTGTCCAAAATCGAGTGTTCTTCGCGTCTTTCTTTGAGAAATCGAGTGTTCATCCCTCCAGCCTTAAGCTACTGATTAAACTTAGAGCTGGAGAGGTCTTTTAAGCGATTTAATCACATGTGGGAACATGGGCTGGTTTGTACGAAGGGTGCCTCGTACGAAGGGGTGCTTCGTACAAGCCAGTCCCGCTCGCACAGGTGGCTGTTTTTGTGTCTTGATGCGTTCGGAACTGTATTTTCGCCTGAATCGGATGTGTTTTCGAGTCCTTTTCATGACAGTTTCAACACCGCTTCATCCCACTATCCAGTGAATGAAACATAAGTTGGTTTTGGCCCGTTTTAGTGTAAAAATCTAGTTTAAAACAGTTTTCCTAGGATTAAACACTTGGTGAGTGTGAAATAATCAGATTTCTATCTTGGGAAGCCAAAGCTAAGCCCAATACACTCGTTTAGGTGTAAATCCATAGCACATATCAGAAGTTTTGATGAAAAAGATGAAGGTTTTCGTAAATAGAGAAGTTTAGATGAAATCGGAAATGAACTCGTGAAAAATCGTTGTGGAAATCATTTTGATACTTGTAAAAATAGTGATTCTTACTTGGGATGTAGAGAGAAGGCAGGTAGGGAGTGTTCTTGTGCGAGTGGTAGCAAGTTGTGAATGAGGGAGTGAGCTAGGTATTTATAGATAGAAGAGGCTTGGGGTGAGTTGGGTTCTGTACAAAGGGTGCCTTCGTACGAAGCCGGTGCCTTCGTACGAAGGAGGTGCCTTCGTACGAAGCCGGTGCCTTCGTACGAAGGAGGTGCCTTCGTACGAAGGGGCCTGTTTCGTGCGATGGCTCCTGTTTCGCGTGTCGGATGTTCGTTTGGTGCGTTTGGTTGCGTTATTTAGTTCGAGTACTTTAAGTGTTTTAGCGAGGTAATTAAGTGTTGTGTTGCGTTGTAAATCGAGTCGTGCGAGTGAGTTATTGAGCGTTTTAAGCGAGTATCAAACACATATAACATATTTAACATTTAAACACACAAATATATAAATAAATCCGTGTTTTGAGTTCTCGTTGAGTTTGCGTTGCGACGAGCGTTTAAGCAATAAGCGTTTAAATGTGATAAATAAGTGACATAAAATGCGTTTAAAATGTAGTCAACCCTTGGTAATCATCGAATCTCAGAGTACAAGCGTTTACGAATGAATCAATGATAACAATAGGAACAACCGAAAGTCAGGTTGCTACAGTCTCCCGTACTTTTGGGAATTTTCGTCCCGAAATTAAGTAGTAGACGTAACAACGAGTTGTGGGTATTTAGCTTTCATATCACTTTCGAGTTCCCAAGTGAACTCGGCGCCGCATTTGCCTTCCCACCTAACCTTCACTATGGGAATGCGACTACGTCGAAGTTTCTTGGTTTCTTGATCCATGATTTCTACTGGCATTTCCACAAAGTGCAGTGTCTTGTTTATTTGCAAGTCTTCAAGAGGTACATGAAGATTTTATTCAGCTAGACACTTCTTGAGGTTTGAGACGTGGAAACTCGGGTGTACATTGCTGAGTTCAACCGGTAATTCGAGTCGATAAGCCACTTTACTAATTCTTTCCAGAATCTTAAAGGGGCCCACGTAACGTGGCGCTATTTTCCCTTTTTTTCCGAATCGGATCACCCCTTTCGAAGGTGAAACCTTTAGGAGGACGTGATCTCCAACTTCGAACTCTAGGGGCTTGCGGCTTTTATCGGCGTAGCTCTTTTGACGACTCCGAGCTTTCAGGAGGTTGTCTCTTATTTGGAGAATCTTGTCTTTCGTTTCTTGTATTAATTCGGGACCAGTGATATGTGCATCTCCGATGTCACACCCCGATATTTCCACATATTACCGGTGGGGAGTATCGTGACGTATTTGATATCATCATAGACAATTAACACAATATTATAGCACAGCGGAAGGCTTGGTAGATAATTACTATTACAAACCATAATGTCTGAGTGTCTAAAATAAAAGAATATATAGACTGGTTGTAATAGAGATCCACAGGCGGATCATAAAAACAAATACAAGAAACTGAAATAACAGACTTCAGGCATCTAAGGATTTGCAAGATCCTCTTATTTGACACCAAGTAGCTCCAGCCTAATTGAGAGGTACCTGTCACTTAGTCTTTGGAAAGTACGCCAGTTTTCACTGGTAAATACAATTAACTGACTCATTTGAAAAGAGTCTATGAAAATTGATTTAGGCGTACAAGGCACAAAACCATTTATAACTTGGGACAATTTTTATTAAAATCTTGTATACAGATTTACATGTTTGTCATACATATGGGGCCGGTTTAGAAGCCGGTCATGATTAACCGACTCACCACTATAAAACCCACTAAGGAGTTATCCCCAACATGTGGGTTATTTAGCATTTGCATCTGTCAGGTGTATGCCTACACCCCGTGCATAGGTCGTGGTCATTTTCAAATG
This sequence comes from Helianthus tuberosus, assembly GCA_030545235.1. Taxonomy (NCBI): domain Eukaryota; kingdom Viridiplantae; phylum Streptophyta; class Magnoliopsida; order Asterales; family Asteraceae; genus Helianthus; species Helianthus tuberosus. The sequence goes on from JARYGA010046138.1 coordinate 1,057,735, forward strand.
AAATGAGCCGAGGATATCCAGGACACAGACGTATTAACCCCCAATGTTTATGTTATCAAACAAAACAGATTAAAACGGGTTATGCAATTTATTAATCACAATCCGATTAAATGATTTCATACCCGACCAAGCGGTATTATTATTATACCGCATCCCAAACCCGTATAAGGGAAAATATGTTAAAAGTATTTACCTGAGCTAGATGTGCAAAGATGCTACTCAGCCGTATAATTCCTAAGACCTTATGCAAATATCTTCTACCGAAGCTACTTAATCTGTATAGAAGGTTTATTAACCTATTAGGATACTAACGGGTCTTTTTTTAAGTCAAAGACTTAGACCAGTTAGTTTGAAAGATACTTTACGGTTCGAAATGCTAGATTAAGCGGAGACCGGAATGTAATGTTATTTAGACCCGACAAGTTTGGATACTTGTATAATATGGGTAAACTAAACACATTATAGATTTTGAAGATTAAATGATAAGGTTAAACGCATTTCGGCTAATTCATGTAAACTAGTTACATAAACCAAACCGAACGCATAAATGCATAACGGGCAACCAATTGAACCATATACAAGTCCCATATGTTATTATACTTAAAATATGTTAATACATCAGTAGGATGTTAACATATATGCCAAAAAAGTATTTAAAACCAAATTAAGTCCCGTAAGGGCATTTTGGTCATCTTAAGATTTATAAAAGAGGTTTTAAAGTAAACTGATGTTTTGGTCTAAAACATTCTGTAAAAATATTAATTTTATGATGTTATAACAGTATGATATCGTTCATATGTGTGGTTTACCATTTATGGCCAAACTATGCCCCGAAAGGGTATTTTGGTCATTTCACATATGCTTAAACATGTTCTAATAATATTTACCAAGTTATTTAAGTGATTAAACGTGGTTTATAACTTCTACATTATCAGTTTTAATTATTTTTTGAAAATCTGACTAGTTTGACTATTTGACTAGTTACTTTGACCCGACAATTAACTAAGTAAACGTGATAATTAGGAGGTGCCCTTTTAAGGGATTAACACCTACCTAATTACGATCACGTAGCCATATTCGCCTCGAACAATGGCTGGACCGTTTAGGTCTAAACAGAAAGTCAAATCGTTATTATGACAACTTTGACTTTTGGTCTTTAAACACATAAAAACTATACTAAAGTGGCTAAGGACACTTATAATAGGTCCTTGCACGAAGATTGAACTAAGGTGGGCTCCCTCTTGATCAGGAATCCCAAAGAAAGCTCAAGAAATGCTTGAACTAGTGAGATATGAGAGTTTAGAGTGAAAGTGCAAGTATGATGGCTGCCCAAAGGAGCCTATTTATAGTGCATGGAGGTTCCTCAAGATCATCACAGGTGTTTAGGGGTGTTGTAGGATGGCTCCAGGTGTCCTAGTGGTATTAAAAACCATCAACAAGACCATAGAATTCGAATTGTTTTGGTTTGGAGCACAAGGAAGAAGATGATCAGCACCTGTCCATCATATTTTGTCGAAGTAGAGCCGTCGCGTCGCGCGACGGCATATGCAGGTCATGGTTGCGCAGCTCGACCCTATAGGGTACCAGCCAAGCAAGTTTCCAACTTGTCATGTTCAGTCCCTGCACCTTTTTAAGCTTAATAAATTTCATTTTAGGCACAATAGGCCCTCGTAGTTAGTTTGCAGATGATCTAGGGAGTATAACCAAACACCGTTAGGTCCGGTTTCGTTAAACGATCATCGAAAACACATGTTTCTGCTCGTTGACGCTTTTAACCCTTATTCTTGGGAATTTGCGTAAATAACACATAACGATCTCGAAACCTCGTGAATTTGTTATCACTTATTCTTGGGAGTATAATCGAACATTACGAAGCCCCGGGTTCGTTAAAAGGCCACTCAGAGGTAAGAATTAACATGTTGACACGTTTAACCCTTGTAAACTTTCGATTACTTCCACAAATGGCTTCATACGTCCGATAATTTACTCGTTTAAGAATATATTCATTGTGTGTGATCAATCAGAGGCACAAGTTCGGCATGTTGACACTTTTAGTCCCTTCTCATACATAATTTTTTCGTTTGACAACTTTAGTCCTTGTAATTTAATCTTTCACAAGATTAGGGTTTAGGACACGCGTCTTCACATAATTGGACACGTTTTTACGAGGTGTTACATCCTCACCCCCTTAAAAGAAATCTCGACCCCGAGATTTACCGAAACAAGTGAGGGTACTTTTGTCGCATAGTGGACTCAACCTCCCACGTATATTCAGGGCCTCTACGGGCATCCCATTTAACTTTCACTATAGGCACGTGCTTCCTTCTGAGCTTTTTAACCTGTCGATCCTCGATTGATATAGGTCTTTCAACAAACCTCAGGCTTTCATCAATTTGTACGTCTTTATGAGACATTGCTAGCGATACATCAGTTAGATATTTCTTTAAGTTACAGATGTGGAACACATTGTGAATTCCACTAAGCTCCTCACGCAAGTTTAGCTTTTAAGCTACACTGCCGACACATTCGATGATCTCGAATGGTCCGATATATCTTGGGCTTAGCTTAACCTTTTTACCAAAACGCATCACACCTTTCCAGGGTGATACCTTCAGTAAAACTTTGTCACCTACCTCAAACTTTAAAGGTTTTCGCCTCTTATCTGCATAACTTTTCTGCCTATCTCTGGCAGCTTTTAGGCGATCATGAATTTGGACAATATTGTCCGTTGTTTCAAGGACTATATCGGGTCCTGATAACTGAGTTTCTCCTACTTCCGCCCAACAAACAGGCGTTCTGCATTTCCTCCCATACAATGCCTCAAAAGGCGCAGCCTATATGCTAGTATGGTAACTATTATTATAGGAGAACTCGATCAACGGTATGTGGTCATCCCAGCTACCTCCCAAATCAATAACGCATGCACTAAGCATGTCTTCCAATATTTGAATTGTACGCTCAATTTGTCCATCCGTTTGAGGATGGTAAGCAATACTAAAATTCAAACGAGTGCCCAATGATTGTTGGAAACTTTTCCAAAAATGAGAGGTGTATCTAGTATCTCTATCGGATATAATAGATACTGGCACTACGTTGAGAGATACAATCTCATCCACATACAACTGAGCTAGCTTGTCGGAGCTACGAGTCTCCTTGATGGGTAAGAAATGTGCTGACTTAGCCAGTCTGTCAACTATGACCCATATAGTATCATTTCCATGCCTCGTTTTAGGTAACTTGGTTATAAAATCCATGGTTACCATCTCCCACTTCCATGTGGGAAGTTCTGGTTGTTGTAGCAAACCTGACGGCTTTTGATGTTCAGCTTTAATCTGAGTGCATGTCAGACATTTAGCTACATGTGTGGCTATGGACTTCTTCAAACCTATCTACCAATAGTTGGCTTTCAAATCTTGATACATTTTGTCACCTCCACGGTGAACTTAGTATCTGGAGTTATGAGCCACCTGGAGGATTACATCTCTAAGTCCTCCATTGATAGGAACCCAGATCCTACCATTTAATCTAAGGATTCCATCCTTGCCAGGTGACAACTGATCAGCAGTTACGCCTAACTTCTCATTTGGAAAGTTAGCTTCCAATATAGCTTCGTTCTGAGCAGCTAACAGCCTTTCATTCAAACTGTTCTTAAGTTCAATACTCTTGGCATTAATCCGTATAGGTTTAATCCTTTCTTTTCTGCTCAATGCATCTGCGACTACATTCGCTTTACAAGGATGGTAGCGAATTTCACAATCGTAGTCATTTAGAGTCTCCATCCAACGGCGTTGCCTCATATTGAGATCCTTTTGATTGAACAAGTGTTAGAGACTTTTGTGATCTGAATATATCACACATTTGGTTCCATATAAGTAATGTCTCCATAACTTAAGTGCGAATACAACGGCACCCAACTCCAAATCGTGGGTGGTGTAATTCTTTTCGTGCACCTTAAGTTGTCGTGATGCATAGGCAATCACCTTGCCTCTTTGCATAAGTACACAACCCATACCGGTGTGTGAAGCATCACAGTATACGACAAATTCTTCTATTCCTCCGGGCAATGTCAACACAGGAGCATTGCTCAATTTCTGTTTAAGGATTTCAAAAGATTCTTGTTGTTTAGGACCCCAATCAAACTTCACATTCTTACGGGTCAGAGTAGTTAACGGTGCAGCTATCCTTGAGAAGTTCTCAATGAATCTTCTGTAATAACCAGCTACCCCCAGAAAGTTGCGAATCTTTGTAGGTGTCTTAGGTGCTTCCCAGTTCATAATTACTTCTATTTTAGCGGGATCCACTTGGATACCACGCTCGCTTACAACATGTCCAAGGAATTGGACTTCGCAAAGCCAGAACTCGCACTTGGAGAATTTAGCATACAAATTCTCCTGTCATAGCAATCCTAAGATACATCGAAGGTGTTTCTCGTGATCAACTTGATTACGAGAATAGATTAGTATGTCGTCTATAAAGACAATGACAAATTTATCTAGGTACGGCTTGCAGACTCGATTCATGAGGTCCATGAATGTTGCAGGTGCATTAGTGAGCCCAAAAGGCATCACTAAGAACTCATAGTGGCCATACCTTGTCCTAAACGCGGTTTTAGCTACATCTTCAGTTCTAACCTTGAGCTGATGGTATCCTAATCTTAAATTGATCTTCGAGAAGAAGCTTGCCCCTTGGAGTTGATCGAACAAGTCGTCGATCTCGGGCAATGGATAACGATTCGTGATTGTTACCTTGTTTAGCTCGCGATAATCAATGCATAAACGCATTGAACCATCCTTCTGCTTTACAAATAATATGGGTGCTCCCCAAGGTGAGGAGCTGGGTTGTGATGCGTGGTATAGTGTTATATATATTAGGTGTATATTTTAAGCCCCTTTAACACTTTTTTAGCCAAGTTTTAAATTTTTAAAACACGATATTTACTAACACTAAACACACATATGGGCAAATGCACTCATCGTGAGCGTAGTATAGCGTTGGTAAGATACCGAGGTCGTCCAAGGACACAAGAGCTTTTAATACCGGTTTATCCTCAACGTCTAATCAAATCAAAAGTTTAGAAAAATGTTTTAAACTAAGAAAATAAAAACTAACTAAAATGCTGAAAATAAAAATAAAAGAAAAAACAGATAGACAAGATGAATCACTTGGTTCCGACTCGTGTATAGTGTAACCTTTGATTATTTCCGCACTTTTGCACTTATTTAAGAGATTATCTTAGTTATTGTAGTAGGCCCCTCTTTTGGAGGTGACGTTACCCTCAACCCAGTAGTTTGAGTCAGCAATGATACAATCCTAAAGGGTCAGATTATTGAAAGATAATTAATTAAGTTATTAATGCAAATTATGGTAGGCCCCTCTTTTGAAGGTGACGTTACCCTCGACTAAGTAGTCTGAGTCAGCAGGGATACAGTCCTAAATAGCCGGGTTATAGTATTAATAGTAGTTAACTTATGAGGGGATCAAAGAGTTTGGACCCCCGCCATCCAGTACCGTTAAGTATTGAAGGAGGTCCTACTAAATTTGACCCAGGTCCATTGCAGGACCTCTAAACGCTGAACAATGGTAAGACTCTTACCAAACCGTTCCCTTAACCCCCGACCAGGTAGCCAACATACCTTCATATAGACCGTGGAGATATGAATGGTGAAAATCTTTTATTTTATATAGACAGTAAAATAATGCCAAGACACCACGGACAAACGATAAGGAAGAATCACCTTCAACATAAGCAACTAGTTATTAAAGTCATTAATACAAAACCAAGTAAAAAGTGCGAAAAGATTAGAAATAAAAAGTATTACACTAGACACTTGTCTTCACCAAGTGATGTAAGAGACTTAGGCAAACATGGCCTTGATTGTCAAGAACTCTTACGATCAATCTTGGATCCCGAGACGACTCACACACTCTATGATGGACAATGGATGATGGTGGTGGATGATGGTGTTATGGTGGTGGTGGGTGGTGGGTGAAGTGTGAGAGAGGTGGTGTGCCAAGGGATGGTTTGAGCTTGAGCCAAGCACTCCTATTTATAGGCTGAACAGAAGCTCGGGCACGGCCCCGTGTCCAGTGGGCACGGCCCCGTGTCCACATCCTTCTCTTTCTTCATTTATTGCAGTTTGTCTTATTAGTTGACCACGCCCCCGTGTCCGCTGAGCACGACCCCGTGTGCAGAAGAATCTTTGTACTATGAAGATTTGCCTAGATTGTGCGAATCTTATAGTTGACCACGGCCCCGTGTCCGCTGAGCACGGCCCCGTGGTGGGCAATAGAAGCTTCTACCACTTTGTCTTTTCTGCTGACACTTGGGCACGCCCCCGTGCTGGCTGAGCACGGGGCGTGTTCAGTCTTCTGTCTTCTTGTTTTGCTTGGGAAGATACTGTCGTGGGGTCGGGCATGTCACGTTTGTACCTTTTCTTGTATTTATGTTAGATTTTGTTGTCTTTTTGCTTCTTTTGTTAATTTGAGCTCATTTAATCCTGAAAATACAAAAGGAAGACAAAAGCACACTTTTTCCAACATTAGTACTAAAAAAGGGTTAGTTTTATGCCACAACTGATGTAATTTATATGTTGCATTTTGCACACATCAAATACCCCCACACTTGAATCTTTGCTTGTCCTCAAGCAAAACTCTTTATAATGTGGCTTTACACACCCAAATGGAATGGGTAGAAGAGAATGTTTTTGGACTTGTCATAGAGTGTCGGGATTTCCAAGATTCTTATTAAGTTTTATTTTTATTTATTTACAATCCTATTCGTCATGATTTATTTAAAACTTTCCATAAGACAAATTACTTATTAGGGCATAACATGCATTTTTAAAATTTTATTTATATACAAGTTCACATACCTCACGGGGGATCACTCAACACTCGGCCGAAAATGTATTTTAGTGGATCTCTCGAGAGCGGCATGGAACTTACTCCTACCATAGGCTTGCCAAGCAATCAATCCTCCTCCTTTTTAACTTTATACCTTTGTAAATATCAAGAGGGCTTTTTGGGTGAAGGGTTAGGCTTGGGTTAAAGGTAGGTGGTTGGGTAAATGGTTAGTAGAAAAGGCGAAAAATCGTAACAAGCGTCGGTTTTCGTAAGACTCTTTTTTTTTCAACTTTTTATTTTGATGAAGCTATTATTCCAAACAAAGTTATTTTTGATAAACTTGCTTGTTTATTTCTTTTTGCTTCATCATCAACACTTTTTTTTTCAAATCATCAGAAAAACCGAGCTAGTTACTAAAACAAAGGGTTAAAAATGAAAAAGGTTTTGGTGGGTGAAAGGGTGTTTGGTTTAGGTTATGAAATGAAAAGGTTTAGGCTCAAAGGGGCTAACTAGGGGGATTTTGGGTAGGTGGTAAAAAAAAATAATGGTGTAAAAATAAAAAAAAAGAAAGGGTTAGTCCTAATGCCTCCATCATTTACTTACTTAGGTTTAAGTTGGTAAGGACCGGGAATGTATCGTCGTGGCAAGTTCTAGAGTCGTAAGAACCAAGCGGCTATTCACACAAGAAACGAAAAATGAGCATTTAATTTAAAGATATATATTTGTATGCTCAATAAAGGCTCAAAACTCACTTTTGTGGGAATGGGTTTTTATGTGATCAAGTATATATAATTAAATTTTAACTAAGCTTGTTATGCCTTTTCATAATTTTCTTATGTTGGTTCTTTTTATCACGACGCTATCGGTTGTAAATTTGTAAAAATATAACCTTTTAAGAACTTGAAATTCCCGAATTAAACCTAGACAAGTAAAAAAATGAAAAAAAAATTTTTGAAAAAAATTGGGGTGATTAGCGGTTCCAATAGAGTTTTGTGTAAGGCTTGTATTTAGGACTTGCAAGATTCAAGGTTTTAGCATCCCCCCCACACTTAAATTACACATTGTCCTCAATGTGTCCCAAAAATAAGTTTTTAGGTTGATTGAATGTGTAAAAGGTGTGATTTAAGCAAAAATTTATTGTTACTGGGCACTGGACACGGCCCCGTGTTCAAGTGCCAGTAACAAAATTAAATCAAAAGGAACAGAAGCCTGGACACGGGGGCGTGTTGGGTGAACACGGCCCGTGTCCAGTTACCTGAACTGGGTCTTTTTCTGCAGACTGTGCAGCACGGGGCCGTGTTGGGCGGGCACGGCCCGTGCCGAATTTACTGTAATGAAGAAATTTTGTCGGTTGGTCTTGTTTTCCTGCATGGGGTGCTGGTTCAAGTTTCCCTTGCATCCTTTGCCATCTCAAGCGTGTTTTATTCCTGAAAATTAACTACAAGACATAAAAACTAATCTATATTAAACTAAGGATAGTTCCGCGGAATGCCTCCGTGGTGCGCCATGTTTATAAGGGTCCTTGGCTAGACCCAAAGCCTGGTCATATGTTACTCAAGTGGGATGTTTTCGCATCCCATGTTACACCGTCGGAGAGCGTTATCCAAGCTTGAGTCTATGACCTTCATGTAGTTGACCGGGTCTTCGTCTTCTACTCTTTTTCCCACTCCAAATTTTGCTTCCTCGTCCCCAAACTTCAATGTTAGTGTTCCGTCATTCATATCCACCACTGCTTAGGCGGTGGCTAGAAATGGCCTCCCGAGAATGAGAGGGACATCGGCGTCTTCTTCCATGTCTAGGATGACAAAGTCGGTTGGGAAAACGAAGTTGCCAACCTTGACCAATAGATTTTCAGCGACACCTTGTGGAAATTTGACGGATCTGTCGGCGAGTTGTATGCTCATCTTTGTGGGGCTCGTTGTTCCTAGGCCGAGTCGTTTGAACATTGATGTGGGCATGAGGTTAATGCTAGCCCCAAGATCGGCTAATGCATTACGAACGGGGGATTCCCCAATCGAGCAAGGAACCGTGAAGCTTCCGGGATCAATTTTCTTTTGTGGGAGTTTGTTGAGTACTAAGGCGAAGCATTCTTCGCCTAAGTTAACTAATTGCAATGATTCAATTTTCCTTTTATGAGTGAGAAAGTCCCTCATAAATTTTGCATATTTAGGCATTTGGGTAAGGACTTCAATAAAAGGAATATTAACATGCAATTGTTTTAGTAAATTTTCAAACTTTGCGAATTGCTCATCGGTCTTTTGACGATTTAACCTACCGGGGTATGGAATTGGAGGAATTTTGGTGGGCTCTTGAATTGGTAAAGAAGCCTTTTCCGGTTGGGGTGTGAGTGGAGTCGTGGTTTGGCTAGACTGGCTTCTTTCATCTGGCGGTAATGGAGCCTCCTCGGGACCCACGGTTCGATTTCTCAACGTGATGAGATGTACTTGTGCTTTTGGGTTGGTTTCGGTATTGCTAGGTAACGCGCCTTGTGGTCTCTCGGAGAAATTCTGAGCTACTTGATTTAATTGTTTTTCAATGTTTTGAATGCTAGCTTGTTGATTTCTAAAATTCGATTCCAATTGCTGAAATCGATCCGAGTTTTTCTTTTCGGTGTCGGAGATGAGGCGAGATACAGTATCTTCAAGCCTTTCTCGTCCACCTTGTTGTTGAGAAAAGTTTTGTGGTTATTGAAAGTTAGTTCGTTGGTTTTGTTGGTTACTACTATTGCCGGGATCTCTCCAACCAAGGTTTGGGTGGTTACGCCATTCTTGGTTGTAGGTACCCGTTGGTGGACCCGACGGCCTAGGTCTGTTATCAATGTAGTTTACCGTTTCCGTTTGTTCATCTAATTCTTTCATACAACTCCAATTTTCATTTGGCCCACCACACCCTTCACAAGCCATAACCGAAACCGTTTTTGTCATTTCTAATTTTTTTATTTTTGAAGAAAGGGCTTCGATCTGGGCTTGTAAAGAAGTGCTTTCATCAACCTTATGGGCGCCCGGGGCAATAGTTTTATTGCCTAGGGCAGTGTGACATTGAAAATTGGTTTGAGCAATTTCCTCAATTTGATTATATATTTCATTCGGGCGACGATTACCTAAAAGTCCCCCGAAGCTAGAATCAAGTGTTTGTCTTGTGTGTGGCAACAATCCATTGTAGAAAGTGGATACTTGTTGCCACACTGCAAGACCGTGATGAGGACACTTTCTTAGTAGCTCCTTGAACCTTTCCCAAGTTTCATATAAGGATTCCCCGTCCTCTTGTGAATATGTATTAATTTCAGTCATTAACTTAGCCGTTTTAGCAGGGGGGAAATACTTATATAGAAACTTTTGGGCTAGTTCATCCCAGGTGTTTACCGAGCCAACTGGGAGGGTGTTAAGCCAAGCCTTAGCTCGGTCTTTTAGTGAAAATGGAAACATATGAAGGCGAATGGCGTCGTTTGATGCTCCATTGATCCGAAAGGTATCACATATTTCTAAGAAGTTAGTAATATGTAGATGGGGATCATCGTCCGCAAGCCCATGGAAGGTTGCGGAGTTTTGGAGCATTTGTATCAAATGCGGCCGAAGTTCGAAGTTGTTTGCCTCGACATTAGGTGCATTGATAGCGGCGCCGAGATTACCTACAGTGGGTCGTAGGTAATCCATGAGGGTACGTTGGTCCGCCATTGGAAGTGGGTCCCCCGAAACTTTCTCTTGGTTTTTAGCTTTAAGTCTTTTACTGAGAAAGCGTTCGGGTTCTTCTAGAGGTTCTTTTATGTCTCTACTAGAACTGGAGCTCATGCACTATGTAGAAAATTCAAAATGTGGCGCCTGGATTCCTAGTCCTGAAACAGAAACAGAAAAGAACGTTGGTCAGAAGGTTCACCACGGCCCCGTGTTCAGTGAACACGACCCGTGGTCGGAGTTACAGTTATTGTTTTCCGGATCCCTGTTACTGGGAGTTGGGCACGGCCCCGTGTTGCACCGACACGGCCCCGTGTTCAGCTCTCTGTAACTCGAAAAATAAAAACTGCCAGTAACAAGGCTGGACACGGCCCGTGTCCGACCAGGCACGGCCCGTGCTGAGTTCTGCAGAAACTGAAAAATTAAGAAAAAATCCTAAAAAAATGAAAAAAATAAGAAAAACGATTAGGCCGCTGATTCCTAACTTTCTTAAAATCCTTGTGTCCCCGACAACGGCGCCAAAAACTTGATGCGTGGTATAGTGTTATATATATTAGGTGTATATTTTAAGCCCCTTTAACACCTTTTTAGCCAAGTTTTAAATTTATAAAACACGATATTTACTAACACTAAACACACATATGGGCAAATGCACCCATCGTGAGCGTAGTATAGCGTTGGTAAGATACCGAGGTCGTCCAAGGACACAAGAGCTTTTAATACCGGTTTATCCTCAACGTCTAATCAAATCAAAAGTTTAGAAAAATGTTTTAAACTAAGAAAATAAAAACTAACTAAAATGCTGAAAATAAAAATAAAAGAAAAAACAGATAGACAAGATGAATCACTTGGTTCCGACTCGTGTATAGTGTAACCTTTGATTATTTCCGCACTTTTGCACTTATTTAAGAGATTATCTTAGTTATTGTAGTAGGCCCCTCTTTTGGAGGTGACGTTACCCTCAACCCAGTAGTTTGAGTCAGCAATGATACAATCCTAAAGGGTCAGATTATTGAAAGATAATTAATTAAGTTATTAATGCAAATTATGGTAGGCCCCTCTTTTGAAGGTGACGTTACCCTCGACTAAGTAGTCTGAGTCAGCAGGGATACAGTCCTAAATAGCCGGGTTATAGTATTAATAGTAGTTAACTTATGAGGGGATCAAAGAGTTTGGACCCCCGCCATCCAGTACCGTTAAGTATTGAAGGAGGTCCTACTAAATTTGACCCAGGTCCATTGCAGGACCTCTAAACGCTGAACAATGGTAAGACTCTTACCAAACCGTTCCCTTAACCCCCGACCAGGTAGCCAACATACCTTCATATAGACCGTGGAGATATGAATGGTGAAAATCTTTTATTTTATATAGACAGTAAAATAATGCCAAGACACCACGGACAAACGATAAGGAAGAATCACCTTCAACATAAGCAACTAGTTATTAAAGTCATTAATACAAAACCAAGTAAAAAGTGCGAAAAGATTAGAAATAAAAAGTATTACACTAGACACTTGTCTTCACCAAGTGATGTAAGAGACTTAGGCAAACATGGCCTTGATTGTCAAGAACTCTTACGATCAATCTTGGATCCCGAGACGACTCACACACTCTATGATGGACAATGGATGATGGTGGTGGATGATGGTGTTATGGTGGTGGTGGGTGGTGGGTGAAGTGTGAGAGAGGTGGTGTGCCAAGGGATGGTTTGAGCTTGAGCCAAGCACTCCTATTTATAGGCTGAACAGAAGCTCGGGCACGGCCCCGTGTGCAGAAGAATCTTTGTACTCTGAAGATTTGCCTAGATTGTGCGAATCTTATAGTTGACCACGGCCCCGTGTCCGCTGAGCACGACCCCGTGGTGGGCAATAGAAGCTTCTACCACTTTGTCTTTTCTGCTGACACTTGGGCACGCCCCCGTGCTGGCTGAGCACGGGGCGTGTTCAGTCTTATGTCTTCTTGTTTTGCTTGAGAAGATGCTGTCGTGGGGTCGGGCATGTCACGTTTGCACCTTTTCTTGTATTTATGTTAGATTTTGCTGTCTTTTTGCTTCTTTTGTTAATTTGAGCTCATTTAATCCTGAAAATACAAAAGGAAGACAAAAGCACACTTTTTCCAACATTAGTACTAAAAAAGGGTTAGTTTTATGCCACAATTGATGTAATTTATATGTTGCATTTTGCACACATCAGTTGTATGAAACCCTTTTCCAATAAGTCATCCAATTGGGTCCTTAACTCTTTCATTTTTGTAGGTGCTAGACGGTAAGGAGCTCGTGCAATCGGTGCTGCTCCTGGCAGAATGTATATCCTGAATTCGACTTGTCTCTCAGGAGGAAATCCAGGTAGTTCATCAAGAAAGACATCAGGGTATTCAGAAATGATTGGAATGTCTTCAATCTTGGGTTTCGGATCATCTACTATCATTTGTGCCATGTAGATGACACATCCGTTCTTCAGTCACTTGGATGCTTTGAGTATTGACACATTGTCGGGCAAACCATATTGTGTATCTCCATGAATGGTGACTATTTCACCTGATGGGATTTTGATGTTTACTAGTTTCTTATCACATGCAATTTGGGCTTGGTTATGCGATAACCAATCCATGCCTAAAACTACATCAAAGCCATCCAATTTCATTGGCAAAAGAGATAGCGGGATAGAATGATTCTTAATGGATATAAATCATCCATCAAGAAGAGTTGAAGCGGTTTCTAAGGTACCATCTGCGAGTTCTACCTCATATTTTATGTCTAGAGTTTTAATAGGCAGATTCAGCAATTTACTAAACTTATGGTCTACAAATGACTTATCAGCACCTGAATCAAATAAAACTCTAGCATAAATATCATTAATGAGGAAGGTACCTGTTATGACATTGTCATCATTCACCGCCTCCCTTGCGTTCATCTGAAAAAACCTAGCATTGGTATTCTTCACCTCATCAGGTTTCTTGGCATTTTTAGGGCAATTAGTCTTGATGTGCCCTTTTTCATTGCAACCCTAGTAGGTTGCATCCTTGATGTTTCGGCACTCTAAAGTTTTGTGCCCTTTCTTTTTGCAGATCCCACAAGTCTTAGCTTGTGGATCCTGATTGCACTTCCCAAAGTGCCTCTTATCGTAACCCTTGCACCTGAGCTTGTCACCCGACTGCCCTTTCTTGAAACCAGAGTTTCATTTCTTCTTTTTATTCGACTGGTGGGACTGGTCATCCTCCCTTTTCCTTTTACCTTCTTCAGTGGTCTTCTTTGACTTACTCCTTATAACATCTAGGGTAAGTGACGATGATAGATCTACAGCAGATCTATAAGTAGCGGGCTTAGAAGCCTTGACATTCCACTTGATTTCAGGGGCTAAACCACCAATAAAATGTGCAATGCGTTTAGGTTCTGGGGTGACCAGATACGGGACGAGTCGAGACATTGAGTTAAATCTGGTCACATAAGACCTGCAATCCAAATCTTTCATAACTAGAGTGAGGAAGTCAGTCTCCACCCTTTCCACTTCATGCTGTGGACAGTAAGTGTCTTTCATAAGTTCAACAAATTGATTCCAAGAAAGGTTCTACAGAGGAACCTTTCCTGTGGATTGCACCAAGGCTTTCCACCATGTTAGGGCGTCGCCTTTAAAGGACTGAGACACAAACTTTACAACGTCCTCCTTGGCACACCCACTGATATCAATAACGGTTTCCATCTCGTCCAACCACTTCATACAATCGATAGCTCCCTTTTCACCCGTGAAATCTCTTGGTTTACAAGAGACAAAATATTTGTAAGTACAACTCTTGTTGTATCAGGGAGCCTGATCATAAACAATCTTCTTCTAAGATTCACTCCTTTGATTGGATGAATGTTGGGAATCATCCTTTTTCAACGTATGCGATTTCGAATGGGACTTTGTACGAGTTTTAGACCGAACATTACTCGGTTCTTTAAACATATTGTTGACAGCTTGAGCAACTGTTGTGTTTATCATCGCTTGTAATTCAGCAAAAGTGACATTTATCCTTGTATCATTATTGTTTCCTTCTATAGGATGACTATTAACTTCATCTAAGCCAGCCATGATTTGAATACTAAAATCAAACAATAATGATTTGTTTAGATTATATAATGAATCATCGTATTTGATGATTAGATGGCCATGGTATTAATAAACCATATACACCAATTTGGATAATAAGTTAAAATTTATTTGATTATGATTTGGCTAGGCTACAAATGAACCATTATTGGCAATTAAGTAGGATATAATCCTTTATATTTTTCAGACAGGGGATATAAGTCATAACTGTCAATGTCGTATAGACATTTTCGTATAGCACAAAGGCTCATTTCGAAGGACATTTAAATGGCACAAGAGGCCTTGTCACTGGGACAATTCATGGATTATCAATGATCTATTAGATCAAAGATTTTAAGGGTCGAACATAGTTCATCGCCTTTTTGACAAGAAGTTATAAAATATAACTCTCTTTGTCAGAATTACACATTTGCCCGTAGGCAATACACCTCAAATGGATGTTTTGTAAGGACATCATATTTGATGTTAATAGCCATGATTCATATTGATCATTTAGGCCTTAAAGGTGGCTTGGAAAGATCCAAGTACTTTTGGAAGCTAGTGTGGTTTCTCAAGTCACACTGCCAGGAGTGTTAACATGTTTTTAGATGTTAACAAGGAATTATTGTCTTAAAAAGGTTATATCAACATAGCCATTAATATTTTGGCTAGGTTATACCCTTAAGAACTTATTTTGAAATTTCTATGGCAGATCAATTAAAATTGAAATGATATTTGCATGATGATGTAATAAAATACACATATATAGATTTCAAAAGAAATTCCATTAAAACACTAGACGATGACAAAAGGTGCCCTAAACGGGTCTTTAAAATAAACAAATTGTCCACGCAGGGAATAAAAGAAAGAAACAAGTACATGCAGGGACTAATACAGAAATGAAATGTCCACGCAGGGACTTAATTGAAATTACAATACAAAATAAAATAAAATATTCTACTTCTTCTTTCCCTAGATGAAGTTCGCAAGACCCTTTAGGAATTTATGGGCCTTTCTTTCTCGTTCCTCTGCTTTTTGCTCAACCTCGTCCAACCTTTGTAAAATTTCCTGGGTTTGCGAATGTTGAGGTGGGGGTTGAGGTTGATGCTGATAAGGAGGGTATTGATACCCTTCCACGGGATACCCAGTTGGGTATGCTGGAGGAAATAGTGACGGATAAAGAGCATTAAAGTGAGCTGCCTCAAGATATGGATATTGGGCAGGGGCTTGATATTCATAACCCGTAGGAGCTTGATATTCAAACGGGTTATACCCAGACGAACCTGGGTAAGTAGGTATTGAGTTTTCATAACCCATTGGCGGTGGCGGTGGTGCAAAAGTAACCGGCGGGGGATCAATTTCCGGCACCGCGTGAGAAGGTCCACCCATTTGTGGATCTTCGGGGATTGGAGGGTAAGTGCTTGAAGCTTGTGGGGAACTGAATCTCGGTCCCCCTCGCACGAACATCCGTGCGTTCCTCCTCCGCCTTGGTGGCTTAGGAGGTGGTTGTGGTGGTTGTTGAGGTGGTTCCTCAACTGGCAATGGTGGTGGAGTAACCGCCTGAATGTAAGGTTACTCCAATGGTGGTTGTGGAGGAGAGTTGTGAAAAGAAGGGGAGTATCGTGACGTAGTTGATATCATCATAGACAATTAACACAATATTATAGCACAGTGGAAGGCTTGGTAGATAATTACTATTACAAACCATAATGTCTGAGTGTCCGAAATAAAAGAATATACAGACTGGTTGTAATAGAGATCCACAGGCGGATCATAAAAACAAATACAAGAAACTGAAATAACAGACTTCAGGCATCTAAGGATTTGCAAGATTATCTTATTTGACACCAAGTAGCTCCAGCCTAATTTCGAGAGGTACCTGTCACTTAGTCTTTGGAAAATACGTCAATTTTCACTAGTAAATACAATTCACTTACTCATTTGAAAAGAGTTTATGAAAATTGATTTAGGCGCACAAGGCACAAAACCATTTATAACTTGGGACAATTTTTATTAAAATCTTGTATACAGATTTATATGTTTGTCATACATATGGGGCCGGTTTAGAAGCCGATCATGATTAACCGACTCACCACTATAAAACCCACAAAGGAGTTATCCCCAACATGTGGGTTATTTAGCATTTGCATCTGTAAAGTGTATGCCTACACCCCGTGCATAGGTCGTGGCCATTTTCAAATGAAATGAGCCGAGGATATCCAGGACACGGACGTATTAACCCCCAATGTTTATGTTATCAAACAAAACAGATTAAAACGGGTTATGCAATTTATTAATCACAATCCGATTAAATGATTTCATACCCGACCAAGCGGTATTATTATTATACCACATCCCAAGCCCGTATAAGGGAAAATAAGTTAAAAGTATTTACTTGAGCTAGATGTGCAAAGATGCTACTCAGCCGTATAATTCCTAAGACCTTATGCAAATATCTTCTACCGAAGCTACTTAATCTGTATAGAAGGTTTATTAACCTATTAGGATACTATCGGGTCTTTATTTAAGACAAAGACATAGACCGGTTAGTTTGAAAGATACTTTACGGTTCGAAACGCTAGATTAAGCGGAGACCGGAATGGAATGTGATTTAGACCCGACAAGTTTGGATACTTGTATAATATGGGTAAACTAAACACATTCTGGATTTTGAAGATTAAATGATAAGGTTAAACCCATTTCGGCTAATTCATGTAAACTAGTTACATAAACCGAACCGAACGCATAAATGCATAAGGGGGAACCAATTGAACCATATACAATTCCCATATGTTATTATGCTTAAAATATGTTAATACATCAGTAGGATGTTTACATATATGCCCAGAAAGTATTTAGAACCAAATTAAGTCCCGTAAGGGCATTTTGGTCATTTTAAGATTTATAAAAGAGGTTTTAAAGTAAACTGATGTTTTGGTCTAAAACATTCTGTAAAAATATTTATTTTATGATGTTATAACAGTAGGATATCATTCATATGTGTGGTTTACCATTTATGGCCAAACTATGCCCCAAAAGAGTATTTTGGTCATTTCACATATGCTTTTATGGACATAATTGGAAGTCTGCGTTCATGACTTATACCTACTGTAAAAATATTAAAAATTATTTATAAATTCAGTAGGTAACAAGTCTTGGGTGCTAAATCTGGTTTTAAACCATACTATGCACCTAATTAGCGTAAAAATCAATAATTGACGATATTTGAGATGTTTATGTGATTCTGAGATTTTAATCAGCCTTGAATGTTTAAAATATTTTATTTTTCATATCAAATCAGTAGAAAAAGGTTTGGTATGTTAACTATTTGTAATTCACATTTTATTAGCAAAAATGGCATTATCGTCAATTAAGGAATTTATACAAGAACTCTAAGCTATGGTCAGTATCTAATCTGACCCAACATTCCAAAAATTCCTAAAAATGATATCATAACAGTAGGTAATGAGTTTTGGATCAAAATCTACGTTTAAACATGCATTATGCATAAAAGCGTAATTTAATATTTATAAAAGCTAAATTTGCGATATTTAGCATTACATCAGTTTGAGACTAGAAAACAATGTCAAATTAATTAAGACATGTTTATATATCAGTACTTAACTTATTTATAGGCTCACATATTCAAAAATCTCATTTTTAGATCAAAATGGCATAATAGTCAATTATAAGCATAATAACGGAAAATAGCATATAATTCAGAATATTAATGACCAAGTAATATAACCTCAGAGGGTTATACTACAACATAATATGGTCCTAATGGAAGCTTAAAACATAAAAGATTTAAGCTTAATCGGGTCAGAACTAAAAGTCAAAGCAAAAGTCAAGCTTTTGCGACTTTCGGTTGTGAACCGAAAACGGGTTTGGTAATCAAACCACGTTAATACTAAAAGACGGGTAAATTACCGTTAGTGGTAAAATTAACCCGGAAAATATTAGGATTTATATAACTAAATATAATATTTAATAAAAAAAAGAAGAGGAAAAGGAATGCTTTTGGGAAATAAAGTTTATAGAAGGCCCGAGTTAACGAGACTTAAAATAAACTTAGTTGTAAATCTTCCCGAACTCACTAAATTAACTAAGAATGTTTAACCTAGTTAATAAGTGGGAATATTGTTAGAAATTAAGTGGGTTGTGGCCTACTTAATAAACTAACCAAACATGAGGGGCTAAAGTGGGTAAACTTGAAAGTTTAATTAATAAAAAGAACTTTAAAACAAAACACACACATATATGTGTGTTCTGTTCGACTTCAAGAAAGCCCAGGAGCCAAAAACCCTAAACTCCAATAAATCATCAAATTGAAAGCTCAAACGAAGTTCAAATTCACAATGGAACATGAATTATTGATCACCCAAGCTAGGGGATCATAAGGTATGTCAAATTTTGATGATTTGTGAAGTTGTGAAATTTGAATAATCATCATAATCGCGAATTATGAATGAATTATTGAAGCTACGATTGAATTAGTGATGTATATTTGCTTAGGAACCAAACCCTAAGTGAAAATTTTACATATGATGCTACAAATTGAATGATTTGATGATTTACCACACTAGGATAAGTGGGTATTAATCATAAGATGAAATTGATGATATACTTGTGTTTAGAATCATCATACATGATAGTAATAAGGAACTACTTGAGCAAATTGTGTGTTTAAGTATATAATCATACTTACTATGATATGAGTTTAGTATGATATGATAAAAATTTATGATATGTTCATGTTCAAAGATGTTTAATATCATTGTGTATTAATTCGGTGAATTATGATGACAAGAACTTGATTAAAACAGTAACATAAAGATGATGCTTACCGGATAATTGACCAAGTAATTAAACGAGTAGTTGAGCTACTTCGTGTAATTAACTATGTTAATAGGCATTTTGACTTTTTAAAGTCAAAATGACCTTTTATATGATCGGATGATAATTTCGACATAAAGATCGTAGGATGGAATAGTCGTGAATGATTATGACTAGTCTAACCATCTTACAATTTATGATGATAGTTTGACGCTTGACAAGCTAGGTGAAAGCTTAGGAAGGAAGCGGGCCAAACGAATCAAGAATGAAGGAAAAGCATAATCTGGATGCTAGATAATTATAGCTTACACTCTTTGTATTAAATACCTATTGATTTTATAGGTTATGAATAATATAAAGTCTTGTTTGAATTATGATGTTCCGACACGACATGTACGGTTCGGAACAAAAGACGATGATAATAAACCATGGTTAATGGTTAAAACAGACTAATATGATAATTTGGTCATGTAATGACTAATAGAAAATGAGTTTCAATTGGTTACCTTATAGGGTAACCCAACATAAATAGTAAGGGTAAACCGGTAAATTGGTCACGTGTTGATAATAACCGTTATTTTTGAAAAACACTTTATGGCGAAAGTCATAATGGGTTAAAATCATTTAGAAAAAGGTTTATAAATAAAATGACCATACGGTGTAAACCGGAGCGAGTCATGTAGACGAGATGTTAATAAATACCATCTCGCAAAGATACATGGTCATTTAGACCAAACGGGTCAAAAGGTGAAAATATCACCCTTTGACAATATCGACTAATGATTATTGTCGAGTTATATGATTTCAAGAGTCCATATGGAATGGATATTTGCATCACTATTAATTAGCGATTATTAAAGCAAAATATTAAACGGGTCAATATATTGATCCGAGCCAGATATGTAAAATAGGTCAACTCATCATTTAGAACTTAAGGTTCTATGAGAGTTGGACAAATCAAAAATGGATATTTGGTTACCTTAATAGGTAAACCTAATGAGTTAAATGATATTCATTATGTTTTGTGAAACATAATGATTCTTAAACAAGATCATAGTTTAAAATGGGATTTTGGTCAAACATGTCATTTAAAAGTCATTCGTCGTAAAAGAAGGGTTAAAGTTGACCAAAACACCCTTGTAAGCTAAATCGAGCGAACGACCCTTAAATGTTGTTTGAAAACGAGTCTTATGATTTGGTAAATACTTTGAATAAGTATATAAAGCGAAAATAATGATCCGAAGGGAAAAACTCAGATTATATAAATCACCACATTAAATCCGACACAATTATAGTTGTGGTGGAAGAACGATTGATAAATAATGTGGAATTAAGATGCTAGAAGTAAAGAAGCATGAATTATGAGAAAAAAATGCTTAAATACCCTTAACGGGTCAAAATAAGCATTTAAGTAAAAACGGGTTTAAGAATGTATATAGAACCATGATTTGAACCTAATATGATAGACAATATTAGAATTATAAGGTTCAAAAGAATTTAGGATCAAACAAACAGGTTTGTTTGATTAATACACGAACGGGTCAAAAGTTCGTAACTATATTTTAAGCCGAAGGCTTAAAAGTCTTAAATTTATTTAATCCGGATATCGGATGTTAGCTCCATGTGATAGAGGATAATTTTACGATCACGTAGGAAGAAACGTGAGTCAAATCGGATAAAAAACGAGCAAGTTATGCTCGTTTACGTAAAAGATGGTTTGGCTGGAAAATGCAGGTCTGGAACCAAACCATTCTGTCGAAAACACGTCCTCGCGGCACGCGACGACGAAGCAATCATGGCGTCGCGCGACGCGACCTCTGTCGCGCCCCGTGAAGGAGAGACCGAAAGAAGTCGCGGCCCGCGAGGGCCGCTATATCTGGCCAAAGTGCTGATATTCAACTGTTTTATCTTACGATTTCGTTTAAACACATTTTAAACGCCCTATAACTAACTCATTTCATGTTTATATGAAATGTAGGTACCATTTGAATTACCGGAGAACGATCAAGCTCGATGAGGAACCGAACACATAAAGATTAAAGCTTCCGCTAAAAGTTTTGTCGTCACTTTTAAACGATGAATTTATATATGTTATGTTGAAATGTTTTAAAAGCTTAAAATGTTTTAGCAAACTCGGAATTACAAGTGTATGTATAATCGTAAATACACCATTAGAGTCGAAATTTATATGATAATTTTATAAATGGACCAAGGGTCTTACATGAGATATGAGAGTTTAGAGTGAAAGTGCAAGTATGATGGCTGCCCAAAGGAGCCTATTTATAGTGCATGGAAGTTCCTCAAGATCATCACAGGTGTTTAGGGGTGTTGTAGGATGGCTCCAGGTGTCCTAGTGGTATTAAAAACCATCAACAAGGCCATAGAATTCGAATTGTTTTGGTTTGGAGCACAAGGAAGAAGAAGATTAGCACATGTCCATCATATTCTGTCGAAGTAGAGCCGTCGCGTCGCACGACGGCATATGCAGGTCATGGTCGCGCAGCTAGGGTACCAGCCAAACAAGTTTCTAACTTGTCATGTTCAGTCCTTGCACCTTTTAAAGCTTAATAACTTTCATTTTAGGCACAATAGGCCCTCGTAGTTAGTTTGTAGATGATCTAGGGAGTATAACCAAATACCGTTAGGTCCAGTTTCGTTAAACGATCACCGAAAACACACGTTTCTGCTCGTTAACGCTTTTAACACTTATTCTTGGGAATTTGTGTAAATAATACATAACGATCTCGAAACCTCGTGAATTTGTTATCACTTATTCTTGGGAGTATAATCGAACATTACGAAGCCCCGGGTTCGTTAAAAGGCCACTCAGAGGTAAGAATTAACTTGTTGACATGTTTAACCCTTGTATCTTGTAAACTTTCGATTACTTTCACAAATGGCTTCATACGTCTGATAATTTACTTGTTTGAGAATATATTCATCGTGTGTGGTCAATCAAAGGCACAAGTTCGGCATGTTGACACTTTTAGTCCCTTCGCATACATAATTTTATCGTTTGATAACTTTAGTCCTTGTAATTTAATCTTTCACAAGATTAGGGTTTAGGACACGTGTCTTCACATAATTGGATACGTTTTTATGAGGTGTTACATCCGATCTTGTGCCAAATAATAGGCGATCAACATTTTCTACCGTATAGTGCCTCAAAGGGTGCCATTTGTATACTAGCGTGATAAATTTTATTGTATGAAAATTCGATTAAGGGTAAATGCGAATCCCAACTACCACCAAATTCTATAACACACGAACGAAGCATGTCTTCGAGGGTACAAATCGTGCGCTAAGTCTGACCGTCGATCTGGGGATGGAATGCGGTACTGAGATTGAAAGTCGTACCGAGAGCGGATTGGAATGTCTCCCAGAGACGTGAGGTAAAACGACCATCGAAGTCAGAGATGATATCACGAGGTGTCCCTTGTCGACAAATGACTTCATCGGTATAGATTCGTGCTAATCGTTCAACCTTAATGTCTTCTCGTATTGGAATGAAATGAGCAGATTTCATAAGACGATCGACGATAACCAAAATGCTATCGTGTCCAGAAGGCGTTCAGGGGAGTTTTGTAATAAAATCCATGGCTATACTTTCCCATTTCCACATTGGGATTTCAGGTTGTTCGAGTAAACCAGAGGGTCGTTGATGTTCGACCTTAACCTTCAAGCAAGTTAGGCATTTCGAAACATACAGAGCGATATCCTTTTTCATGCCCGACCACCAATACCTAGAACGGAGGTCCTGGTACATCTTGTTAGCACCGGGGTGAATGGAGTATCGATATTTGTGAGCTTCAGTCATCAATATCTCCTGGAGGTTATTGCGACTAGGAATCCAAATACAGTCGAGATAATGAAAGATACCGTTTGATTTATTCACTAACTGAATTTCGGCACCACACTTCATTTCCTCTTTCAAGGTATTCTCAATGAAGCATACGTGCTGCGCGTCGCGAATTAGGGCTTCGAGATCATTCTGGGCTTGAACATTACGAATACTATGCACATAGCTTCGTCGACTGAGAGCATCGGCTATGACGTTTACCTTGCTGGGATGGTAGCGTATCTCGCAATCATAGTCGTTGAGAAGTTCAACCCATCTGCGTTGGCGCATGTTCAATTCCTTCTGGTTTAAGAGATGTTGTAAGCTCTTATGGTCGGTGAAGACCATACACTTTGTACCGTAAAGGTAGTCTCACCATATCTTTAACGCAGAAACAACTACACCGAGCTCAAGATCGTAACATTATGAATACTATGCACATAGCTTCGTCGACTGAGAGCATCGGCTATGACGTTTACCTTGCTGGGATGGTAGCGTATCTCGCAATCATAGTCGTTGAGAAGTTCAACCCATCTGCGTTGGCGCATGTTCAATTCCTTCTGGTTTAAGAGATGTTGTAAGCTCTTATGGTCGGTGAAGACCGTACACTTTGTACCGTAAAGGTAGTCTCGCCATATCTTTAACGCAGAAACAACTACACCGAGCTCAAGATCGTGGGAAGTATAGTTCTTCTCGTGGGTCTTGAGTTGTCGAGACGCATACGCGATAACCTTGTCTCATTGCATAAGAACACAACCGAGACCTAGGTTGGAGGCATTGCAATAACAACGAAATCGTCGTTTTCGTCGGGAAGTGCGAGGACAGGAGTGTTGCAAAGCATACACTTCAGGGTTTGAAAGGCGTCCGCTTGTTCATAACCCCAAACAAAAGGTTTGTCCTTATGAGTTAAAGCGGTAAGATGTACGGCGTTTTTAGAAAAGTCGGCGATGAATCGATGGTAGTAACCCGCTAATCTGAGAAATGAACGGATTTCGGACGGAGTCTTTGGTGTAATCCAACTCTTTATAGCTTCTATCTTTGTGGGATCGACGTGAATTTCTTGACTGTTAACAATGTGACCGAGAAATTGAACTTCCTCGGGCCAAAATTCACACTTAGAGAACTTGGCGTAGAGGCGATATCCTTGAAGAAGTTCGAGAACTAAACGAAGATGTTGCGCGTGTTCGGCTCTCGACTTCGAGTAGATAAGAATGTCCTCGATAAACAGAATGACGAAACGATCCAAAACGGCTTTGCACACACGGTTCATTAAGTCCATGAAGACCGCTGGAGCGTTCGTGAGACCAAAACGCATGACCACGAATTCTTAATGGCCATAACGAGTACAAAAAGCGGTTTTGGGATGTCTTGCTCTTGTACACGCAACTGGTGATAGCCGGAATATAAATCAATATTTGAGAAACACGTAGCACCTTGAAGTTGATCAAATAAATCACCGATTTGGTGTAGCGAGTAGCGGTTCTTGATAGTAGGCTTGTTAAGTTCCCTATAATCGATACACATTCAGAACGATCCATCCTTCTTTTTCACAAAAAGAACGGGTGCAACCCATGGTGACGTGCTTGGGCGTATAAAGCCTTTATAAAGAAATTCTTGAAGTTGGCTAGATAGCTCGCGCATTTCGGATGGTGCAAGGCGATAGGGAGTTTTTGCAACAGGTGTAGCACTGGGAACGAGATAAATACGAAAATCAATATCGCGAGTAGGGGGTAAACTAGGTAAATCTTCGGAAAAACTTTAGGAAAATTACAAACAACTGGAACGTCTTTCATGGTTTTCTTCTCGTTCTTCGTTTCCACAATATGGGCTAGGAAAGCGATGTACTCCTTTCTTAAGTACTTACTCGCTTGGATACACGACGTAAGCTTCAATTCTTTCGAGAGTACATTACCGAAAACACATTATTGGTCACCATTTGGAAGAGAAAAATGAATCATCTTATCGAAACACACAACTTCAGCACGATTCTCACGAAGGAAATCCATGCCTACTATGATGTCAAAACTACCTAGTTGCATACGTATGAGATTGATCAGGAAAACGTGATTGTTGAGTTCAAGAGTACAATCACGTAGAACGGAACTAACAGTAACGGTTCTTCCGGTGGCGACTTCTACGTCGAATGTCTTTGGGAGTTTAGCGCGTTGACATTTTAAAAGCTTTTCAAATTCTAACGATACAAAACAGTTATCGGCTCCAGTATCAAATAAGAATGATGTATAAATACCGTTAACAAGGAACGTACCATTGACAACATTGTTGTCATTCTGGGCCTGGCGGAGATTGATGTTGAAAGTTCTTCCATGTACAGCTTGCGGTTGTTGTTGTTGTTGCTGCTGATGTGGTTGTTGTTGTTGCCGTTGTGGTGGCTCTTGTTTTACAACACGTTGTGGGCAGATATTGCTAAAGTGGCTGGGATCGCCACAAGTGTAGCAAGCACGTGCATGAGAAACTGGTGCTGGAAGTGTTGGGTTGACTTGGGGAGTGAGAGGTTGAGCTGGCAGTGGTGCGAGAGCTTGAGGAGCTTGCTGATGAGGGCCTGAGCGGCAGTTGGCTGTGTAGTGCCCATAAATGTTGCAGATGACACAGAAACGGTAGTTTGTCTCCGATGGATGATAATAGGTGCAGGTAGGGCATAGTGGGTGATTCCCAGTATACGCACATTTGGCGGGCGGTGCGTTGGAAGTAGCAACCTGGCGAGATTGGGTGTTGGGCGGTGCGACTACTGCACAGTTCTTGCTGGAGTTCCTTCGCTTGCGACCCTGACGATTAGACTTGGGGGCTTGAGATGGTGCGGTGTCGGTGCTTGGCGTTGTAGTAGCTTGGTTGAGACTCTTGGTTGGGACCTTGAAAGTTCCAGCCAAGACTCATTTGTTGTTGATTTTTGCGGCGAGCTGATAAGTTTCCTCGATTGTTGCTGGTTTTACTGCTTGCACAAAGTTAGCGACACAGTCGGGGAGAGCACGGATGTATTTCTTGAGGGCTTTCTCAGTAGTGTCCACTAGACTCAGACAAATGATGCTCAATTGCTTGAATCGGGCGGTTAGACCAGCGTTATCACCACCAATTTGCTTGATGTTCCAGAACTCGTTTTCCAGCTTCTGGACTTCGTGGGGAGGGCAAAATTCCTTCATTATGAGCTCTTTTAGCTCCTCCCATGCGAAACCATAGGCTGCATCATTTCTGTGCCTGTTGCGCTCGGCAGTCCACCAGTCAAGTGCCCTTGACTGAAATACACCAGTGGCGTTGATAGTGTGGAGATTCTCGGGACATCCGCTTTGTCAGAACGTAACTTCGGTCGAGTCAAACCATTGAAACATCTTACTGGGTCCATCTTCACCAGTAAAGGTCATAGGAGCGCAGGCTTTAAACGGCTTGAAGCTGAATGGAGTTTTCGGCGCGTCATTCTTGGAATCAACGGAAGAGTTGCTGCTGACAACTTGAATCTCACTAACGATTTGAGGGATCACCTTGGCCATTTCCTTGGCCATGAGAGAGGCGATGCGTTTGTCAGCATTGTTTCGCTGAACCGTTCGGCGAGTGTGAGATCCCAATTATGCCATCTGCAGAGGGATTGGATGAGATTCGATTATATTGGGTTTTGGTTAAAAGTTTTGTGTTCCATACGGTATATTTTATTATTATTATTCACATAAGGCACAAAATCACATAATCACGTAGGCACATAGTCACGTATTTGCACGTATACACATAAGCACGTATTAGCACATAGTTAACATAAATGCATATTTTGCACGTATTCACCTTCACTAAATTGCGTGTAGCACGTGCGAGATACGCATGATATAGCGTAGCATATGCGAGGATATAGCGTATGAGAGCATGCGAGTAGTACCGCGTATGACATTCACATGACCACATGAGCGCAAAATAAATAAGACCTCTTAGTTTATTCGCGATTAGTTAGCGTTTTAGATTGCGAGAGTTGTGCGAGTTGTGTGTATTTTTGCAAAGCGGGGAGCGATAAAACGAAACCATAAAGCGTAAAGATCAAAATTCACAAATTCAAAACACATGGACTCAATAAATTCGATGATGCGTAAAAACGACAATTGCAGGCTTGAAATAAATAGAGCGTCCTGGGTGTTGAGACATCGACCACCCAAAGTGATTCAACTATTCCCAACAAGTTCGGACACATGCTTTGGCCTAATAGACTTATGCTCTCACCGTAATACGGCTAACGACATTTGTCCTTCCAGTTACTACGTGCCCCGAGTCATTGAAACAGTTGAGACTTTGGTGAGATCTTTTAAAATCAGTTTAGGGAGTGGAACGGGTTATTAAGATGCGGGTTTCACCCCTAACTTAACAACTTCGCTCCTAACTGTGGTTGTTCTCACCGAATAAATTCGGGAGTTCCACCAGATAGAGATGGAGATTTCCGTCGAGATATGGATATCACTCCTAGCTCAACGAAAGTTTCTTGTACGAAGAGTAGTGCGCAGAGTGAGTGATTATTTCGAGAGTTCTTGGTTTTCACACCTAATCTCGACACAATCGCTCGTTTGTGTTATACGAGTGTCTTCAAGTCTTCAAACGTGTATATTGTGTTAGCCTTAGGAAAGGCATGTAAGTATTTAGACCGAAGAGAAGAGATAGAAGCAAGTAGAGAGGAGTTTAAACATTTCACGATTCACGAAACATTTCCGTTTGTATGAACCGACCAGCTCCCTTCGTACGAAGCAGCAAGCTGGTTCGTACGAAGGTACAGCATGTGGGTTCGTACAAACCGAGCAGGTTCGTACAAGGAGGTCTGTTTTGGTACTTAGACTATAGACTAGGTCGAATCATGCAATTCTACCTAATTCCCTATAGTTATAGCTCTGATACCAACCTGTCACACCCCAACCGATGGCGGAATCATCGGGATGTGGCATGATGTGAATAGGTTGCTTGAGAGAATCCATAACGAATAATTATGACAATATTTAATAAGGTTCAATTTCCCATACAATCAAACAAATATTCTCACAAAAACCGAAACGAATTTCAGTATTTTCTCAAGCAACAAAACAAGACGTAACAAAACTTGCAATTAAATTTAGACGGGTTTCTAGAATCCTAAACCATTTCCAGCAGTAATCCATCAAACTGTCACATACGTTAAAATAAAAATCAATACAATAATGTAAAGTTGAGTACAAGTTTAGCATAAATATAGTAATAAAGCGTATACGCATAACCAACATGTAACACGTAGAGAGGCGAATCAAGTAAGCTATCGACAATGATACAAGCTAACCAACATGACTGCGTGGTAGGGTATGCGTGATACGTGTTCACCGAAGTGTAGCAAGTGTAGCAAGCATAAGTGTAGCAAGCACGTGCATGAGAAACTGGTGCTGGAAGTGTTGGGTTGACTTGGGGAGTGAGAGGTTGAGCTGGCGGTGGTGCGAGAGCTTGAGGAGCTTGCTGATGAGGGCCTGAGCGGCAGTTGGCTGTGTAGTGCCATAAATGTTGCAGATGACACAGAAACGGTAGGTTGTCTCCGCTGGATGATGATAGGTGCAGGTAGGGCACAGTGGGTGATTCCCAGTATACGCACGTTTGGCGGGCGGTGCGTTGGAAGTAGCAACCTGGCGAGATTGGGTGTTGGGCGGTGCGACTACTGCACAGTTCTTGCTGGAGTTCCTTCGCTTGCGACCCTGACGATTAGACTTGGGGGCTTGAGATGGTGCGGTGTCGGTGCTTGGCGTTGTAGTAGCTTGGTTGAGACTCTTGGTTGGGACCTTGAAAGTTCCAGCCAAGACTCACTTGTCGTTGATTTTTGTGGCGAGCTGATAAGTTTCCTCAATTTTTGCTGGTTTTACTGCTTGCACAAAGTTAGCGACACAGTCGGGGAGAGCACGGATGTATTTCTTGATGGCTTTCTCAGTAGTGTCCACTAGACTCGGACAAATGATGCTCAATTGCTTGAATCGGGCGGTTAGACCAGCGTTATCACCACCAATTTGCTTGATGTTCCAGAACTCGTTTTCCAGCTTCTGGACTTCGTGGGGAGGGCAAAATTCCTTCATTATAAGCTCTTTTAGCTCCTCCCATGCGAAACCATAGGCTGCATCATTTCCGCGCCTGTTGCGCTCGGCAGTCCACCAGTCAAGTGCCCTTGACTGAAATACACCAGTGGCGTTGACAGTGTGGAGATTCTCGGGACATCCGCTTTGTCAGAACGTAACTTAGGTCGAGTCAAACCATTGAAACATCTTACTGGGTCCATCTTCACCAGTAAAGGTCATAGGAGCGCAGGCTTTAAACTGCTTGAAGCTGAATGGAGTTTTCGGCGCGTCATTCTTGGAATCAACAGAAGAGTTGCTGCTGACAACTTGAATCTCACTAACGATTTGAGGGATCACCTTGGCCATTTCCTTGGCCATGAGAGAGGCGATGCGTTTGTCAACATTGTTTCGCTGAACAGTTCGGCGAGTGTGAGATCCCAATGATGCCATCTGCAGATGGATTGGATGAGATTCGATTATATTGGGTTTTGGTTAAAAGTTTTGTGTTCCATACGGTATATTTTATTATTATTATTCACATAAGGCACAAAATCACATAATCACGTAGGCACATAGTCACGTATTTGCACGTATACACATAAGCACGTATTAGCACATAGTTAACATAAATGCATATTTTGCACGTATTCACCTTCACTAAATTGCGTGTAGCACGTGCGAGATACGCGTGATATAGCGTAGCATATGCTTGGAGTATAGCGTATGAGAGCATGCGAGTAGTACCGCGTATGACATTCACATGACCACATGAGCGCAAAATAAATAAGACCTCTTAGTTTATTCGCGATTAGTTAGCGTTTTAGATTGCGAGAGTTGTGCGAGTTGTGTGTATTTTTGCAAAGCGGGGAGCGATAAAACGAAACCATAAAGCGTAAAGATCAAAATTCACAAATTCAAAACACATGGACTCAATAAATTCGATGATGCGTAAAAACGACAATTGCAGGCTTGAAATAAATAGAGCGTCCTGGGTGTTGAGACATCGACCACCCAAAGTGATTCAACTATTCCCAACAAGTTCGGACACATGCTTTGGCCTAATAGACTTATGCTCTCACTGTAATACGGCTAACGACATTTGTCCTTCCAGTTACTACGTGCCCCGAGTCATTGAAACAGTTGAGACTTTGGTGAGATCTTTTAAAATCAGTTTAGGGAGTGGAACGGGTTATTAAGAAGCGGGTTTCACCCCTAACTTAACAACTTCGCTCCTAACTGTGGTTGTTCTCACCGAATAAATTCGGGAGTTCCACCAGATAGAGATGGAGATTTCCATCGAGATATGGTATCACTCCTAGCTCAACGAAAGTTTCTTGTACGAAGAGTAGTGCGCAGAGTGAGTGATTGTTTCGAGAGTTCTTGGGTTTCACACCTAATCTCGACACAATCGCTCGTTTGTGTTATACGAGTGTCTTCAAGTCTTCAAACGTGTATATTGTGTTAGCCTTAGGAAAGGCATGTAAGTATTTAGACCGAAGAGAAGAG
Source organism: Helianthus tuberosus (assembly GCA_030545235.1). Taxonomy (NCBI): domain Eukaryota; kingdom Viridiplantae; phylum Streptophyta; class Magnoliopsida; order Asterales; family Asteraceae; genus Helianthus; species Helianthus tuberosus. The sequence continues at coordinate 1,088,537 of JARYGA010046138.1, forward strand.
ATAGAAGCAAGTAGAGAGGAGTTTAAACATTTCACGATCCACGAAACATTTCCGTTCGTATGAACCGACCAGCTCCCTTCGTACGAAGCAGCAAGCTGGTTCGTACGAAGGTACAGCATGTGGGTTCGTACAAACTGAGCAGGTTCGTACAAGGAGGTCTGTTTTGGTACTTAGACTATAAACTAGGTCGAATCATGCAATTCTACCTAATTCCCTATAGTTATAGCTCTGATACCAACCTGTCACACCCCAACCGATGGCGGAATCATCGGGATGTGGCATGATGTGAATAGGTTGCTTGAGAGAATCCATAACGACTAATTATGACAATATTTAATAAGGTTCAATTTCCCATACAATCAAACAAATATTCTCACAAAAACCGAAACGAATTTCAGTATTTTCTCAAGCAACAAAACAAGACGTAACAAAACTTGCAATTAAATTTAGACGGGTTTCTAGAATCCTAAACCATTTCCAGTAGTAATCCATCAAACTGTCACCTACGTTAAAATAAAAATCAATACAATAATGTAAAGGTGAGTACAAGTTTAGCATAAATATAGTAATAAAGCGTATACGCATAACCAACATGTAACACGTAGAGAGGCGAATCAAGTAAGCTATCGACAATGATACAAGCTAACCAACATGACTGCGTGGTAGGGTATGCATGATACGTGTTCACCGCAGTGTAGCAAGCAGAAGTGTAGCAAGCACGTGCATGAGAAACTGGTGCTGGAAGTGTTGGGTTGACTTGGGGAGTGAGAGGTTGAGCTGGCGGTGGTGCGAGAGCTTGAGGAGCTTGCTGATGAGGGCCTGAGCGGCAGTTGGCTGTGTAGTGCCCATAAATGTTGCAGATGACACAGAAACGGTAGTTTGTCTCCGCTGGATGATGATAGGTGCAGGTAGGGCACAGTGGGTGATTCCCAGTATACGCACGTTTGGCGGGCGGTGCGTTGGAAGTAGCAACCTGGCGAGATTGGGTGTTGGGCGGTGCGACTACTGCACAGTTCTTGCTGGAGTTCCTTCGCTTGCGACCCTGACGATTAGACTTGGGGGCTTGAGATGGTGCGGTGTCGGTGCTTGGCGTTGTAGTAGCTTGGTTGAGACTCTTGGTTGGGACCTTGAAAGTTCCAGCCAAGACTCACTTGTCGTTGATTTTTGCGGCGAGCTGATAAGTTTCCTCGATTTTTGCTGGTTTTACTGCTTGCACAAAGTTAGCGACACAGTCGGGGAGAGCACGGATGTATTTCTTGATGGCTTTCTCAGTAGTGTCCACTAGACTCGGACAAATGATGCTCAATTGCTTGAATCGGGCGGTTAGACCAGCGTTATCACCACCAATTTGCTTGATGTTCCAGAACTCGTTTTCCAGCTTCTGGACTTCGTGGGGAGGGCAAAATTCCTTCATTATGAGCTCTTTTAGCTCCTCCCATGCGAAACCATAGGCTGCATCATTTCCGCGCCTGTTGCGCTCGGCAGTCCACCAGTCAAGTGCCCTTGACTGAAATACACCAGTGGCGTTGACAGTGTGGAGATTCTCGGGACATCCGCTTTGTCAGAACGTAACTTCGGTCGAGTCAAACCATTGAAACATCTTACTGGGTCCATCTTCACCAGTAAAGGTCATAGGAGCGCAGGCTTTAAACTGCTTGAAGCTGAACAGAGTTTTCGGCGCGTCATTCTTGGAATCAACGGAAGAGTTGCTGCTGACAACTTGAATCTCACTAACGATTTGAGGGATCACCTTGGCCATGAGAGAGGCGATGCGTTTGTCAACATTGTTTCGCTGAACAGTTCAGCGAGTGTGAGATCCCAATGATGCCATCTGCAGAGGGATTGGATGAGATTCGATTATATTGGGTTTTGGTTAAAAGTTTTGTGTTCCATACGGTATATTTTATTATTATTATTCACATAAGGCATAAAATCACATAATCATGTAGGCACATAGTCACGTATTTGCACGTATACACATAAGCACGTATTAGCACATAGTTAACATAAATGCATATTTTGCATGTATTCACCTTCACTAAATTGCGTGTAGCACGTTCGAGATACGCATGATATAGCGTAGCATATGCGAGGAGTATAGCGTATGAGAGCATGCGAGTAGTACCGCGTATGACATTCACATGACCTCATGAGCGCAAAATAAATAAGACCTTTTAGTTTATTCACGATTAGTTAGCGTTTTAGATTGCGAGAGTTGTGCGAGTTGTGTGTATTTTTGCAAAGCGGGGAGCGATAAAACGAAACCAAAAAGCGTAAAGATCAAAATTCAAAAATTTAAAACACATGGGTTCAATAAATTCGATGATGCGTAAAAACGACAATTGCAGTCTTGAAATAAATAGAGCGTCCTGGGTGTTGAGACATCGACCACCCAAAGTGATTCAACTATTCCCAACAAGTTCGGACACATGCTTTGGCCTAATAGACTTATGCTCTCACCGTAATACGGCTAACGACATTTGTCCTTCCAGTTACTACGTTCCCCGAGTCATTGAAACAGTTGAGACTTTGGTGAGATCTTTTAAAATCAGTTTAGGGAGTGGAACGGGTTATTAAGATGCGGGTTTCACCCCTAACTTAACAACTTCGCTCCTAACTGTGGTTGTTCTCACTGAATAAATTCGGGTGTTCCTCCAGATAGAGATGGAGATTTCCGTCGAGATATGGATATCACTCCTAGCTCAACGAAAGTTTCTTGTACGAAGAATAGTGCGCAGAGTGAGTGATTGTTTCGAGAGTTCTTGGTTTTCACACCTAATCTCGACACAATCGCTCGTTTGTGTTATACGAGTGTCTTCAAGTCTTCAAACGTGTATATTGTACGTGTTAGCCTTAGGAAAGGCATGTAAGTATTTACACCGAAGAGAAGAGATAGAAGCAAGTAGAGAGGAGTTTAAACATTTCACGATTCACGAAACATTTCCGTTTGTATGAACCGACCAGCTCCCTTCGTACGAAGCAGCAAGCTGGTTCGTACGAAGGTACAGCATGTGGGTTCGTACAAACCGAGCAGGTTCATACAAGGAGGTCTGTTTTGGTACTTAGACTATAGACTAGGTTGAATCATGCAATTCTACCTAATTCCCTAGAGTTATAGCTCTGATACCAACCTGTCACATCCCAACCGATGGCGGAATCATCGGGATGTGGCATGTTGTGAATAGGTTGCTTGAGAGAATCCATAACGACTAATTATGACAATATTTAATAAGGTTTAATTTCCCATACAATGAAACAAATATTCTCACAAAACCCGAAACGAATTTCAGTATTTTCTCAAGCAACAAAACAAGACGTAACAAAACTTGCAATTAAATTTAGGTGGGTTTCTAGAATCCTAAACCATTTCCAGCAGTAATCCATCAAACTGTCACATACGTTAAAATAAAAATCAATACAATAATGTAAAGGTGAGTACAAGATTAGCATAAATATAGTAATAAAGCGTATACGCATAACCAACATGTAACACGTAGAGAGGCGAATCAAGTAAGCTATCGACAATGATACAAGCCAACCAACATGACTCTGTGGTAGGGTATGCGTGATACGTGTTCACCGCAGTAGGCACACACGTAAGGTTAGTAAGAAATCCTTAACAACCCCTGACTAAACAGGTGCTGATTCCAAACTATAGTACTATCGTTACTAAGGGTGGTAGGGCAAGTCATCACTGTGAAAACATAGCAAACAACCATTCAGCAATTCACGTATAACATGCGAGAGCAGTTAGCATTTATTAAAAGATTTTAAGCGTTGTGTGCGTCGTGTTTTGATAGAGAATGTATGTAACACCCAAAAAGTACGAAGTGAAAAAAAGGGTCGAGTATACTCACAGTGCGTGCTAAACAGTTAAACACCGCCTGGAAAGGAGTGGTGGGAGCGCCGGATCAGCCTGCGTATGGGAACAGAAGTGCATAAGTCTTCCAAAGTGCTGAAACGGTCAAGTTGGAGTGTCGAGTGGAAAACATGTTCTTCGTATGAAGGGGTGCATCGTACGAAGGGTGTCGGGTGCTTCGTGCAAGTTGCTTGTTTTCGTGTTCAAAATCGAGTGTTCTTCGCGTCTTTCTTCGGGAAATCGAGTGTTCATCCCTCCAGCCTTAAACTACTGATTAAACTTACAGACAGAGAGGTCTTTTGAGAGATTTAGTCACATGTGGGAACATGGGTTGGTTTGTACGAAGGGTGCCTCGTACGAAGGGGTGCTTCGTACAAGCCAGTCCGGCTCGCACAGGTGGCTGTTTTTGCGTCTTCAAGCGTTCAGTACTGTATTTTTGCCTGAATCGGATGTGTTTTCGAGTCCTTATCATGACGGTTCTGACACCGCTTCATCCTACTATCTAGTGAACGAAACATATGTCGATATTGGCCCGTTTTAGTGTAAAAATCGAGTTTAAAACAGTTTTCCTTGGATTAAACACTTGGTGAGTGCGAAATAATCAGATTTCTATCTTGGGAAGCCAAAGCTAAACCCAATACACTCGTTTAGGTGTAAATCCGTAGCAAAAATCAGAAGTTTTGATGAAAAAGTTGAAGGTTTTCGTAAATAGAGAAGTTTAGATGAAATCGGAGATAAACTCGTGAAAAATCGTTGTGATACTTATAAAAATAGTGATTCTTAATTGGGATGCAGAGAGAAGGCAGGTTGGGGGTGTTCTTATGCGAGTGGCAGCAAGTTGTGAATGGGGGAGTGAGCTGGGTATTTATAGAGAGAAAAGGCTTGGGGTGAGTTGGGTTCTGTACAAAGGTTGCCTTCGTACGAAGGGGCCTGTTTCGTGCGATGGCTCCAGTTTCGCGTGTCGGATGTTCGTTTGGTGCGTTTGGTTGCGTTAGTTAGTTCGAGTACTTTAAGTGTTTTAGCGAGGTAATTAATTAAGTGTTGTGTTGCGTTTTAGCGTTTTAAATCGAGTCGTACGAGTAAGCTATTTAGCGTTTTAAGCGAGTATCAAACACATATAACATATTTAACGTTTAAACACATAAATAATATAAATAAATCCGTGTTTTGAGTTCTCGTTGAGTTTGCGTTGCGGCGAGCGTTTAAGCAATAAGCGTTTAAATGCGATAAATAAGTGATATAAAATGCGTTTAAAATGTAGTTAACCCTTGGTAATCATTGAGTCTCGGAGTACAAGCGTTTAAGAATGAATCAACGATAAGAATAGGAACAATCGAAAGTCGGGTTGTTACAATTAAAGACCAAATAACTAGATAGGAAGCAAATAAGATAGAATGCAAGTAGTTTTAAGTCACAACAAGGATAATGTTCCTAAACTATAGACTAGGTAAAAATATTCATACTTTTCCTAATTCCCTATAGTTATGGCTCTGATACCAATCTGTCATACCCCAACCGATGAGGAAAACATCGGAGTGAGACGAAAACAAATTGCTCATAGCTTATAACACTAAATTACGACAATAATTGTTAAATCTAATTTCATAAATGCTAAATTTCATACATTATTCAATCAAAATAAATACATCAAAATTGTAGCAACGAAAACATGAATCAAAGTATAGTTTATCTGTTTAAGCGTGTATCTAAGTCCACCCTAAACTTGTTCCTTCGATCATCAACTATCAACCTGCAACATGTATTAAAATAAAGATCAACAAATATGTTGGCGACTATGCAAGTTTGAATATATAGAATGGAGTAGGATCAAATACAAACCACATTTCGCATACAAACTATAAGAACCATTTAAAAAGTGTCACGTGGCATCCAACCAATTATAGAGAAAAGATAAAATAATATCCTAAATAATATCAATTATATTGAATTCCCTATAAATATTCTAACAAGCAATTAATTCTTTATTTGGATCTTCCTTTTGATTTCAATGTGTTAATTAAGAAAAGTGCTGATATCATTCAAATATGTGCTAAAATCAATTATCTTAATTAATTTTCATGTGCTAATATAAGTCAAAAGTGCTACTTTATGTATGTATTGTTTTGGTATGTGCTAATTTAACTTTTTTTAGGTGCTAGGATTTGTTCTTATGGTTTGTAGGATAAATATGGTTTGTACCGGAACAAACCCCTATATAGCATAATATGAAAAATGTTTTAAGTGTACTCATATCCAACATGACAAATGTATACAAGTTACTAACATGCTGTACGGGTGTAAGCTATATGTCAAACTAGAGTTTAACGCAATCGTGTTTACCCAACATCCCCGAAACGAAGAAGGTGTAATGTGTTTTACTTAGGGCTGGCAATTCTGACACAAACACGAAAACACGACACGAACCTACACGAAGTTAACAGGTTTCGGGTTTGGCCTTAACGGGTTTCGTGTCTAAACAGGTCGACACGATAAGACCTGTTTAAATTTCGTGTCTTAACAGGTTAAAACCCGTTAACCTGTTAAGACCCGTTAATGACATGCTAAGAATTTTAATTAAAAAAAATATATAAGGTATATTTCAATTTTCAATAAGCGGGGTGGGTGGGTGTCCTAATTTTGAAATTATTTTAACATTTCACTCTCCAAGTCCAAACTAGTGAACCCTAAAAGAAAGTAGAAACTCTGCAGTCCTCCAGATCCAGCAGCCGTCACGTTCATCAGGTATTCAGCAGCTTCAGCAGCAGCATCGGTTCAGCAATCAGCAGCTTCATCGGTTCATCGGTTCAGCAGCAGCATCGTTCATCGGTTCAGCAGCTTCATCGGTTTATCGTTCAGCAGCTTCATCGGTTCATCGTTTCAGCAGCATCGGTTCAGCAGCTTCAGCAGCAGCATCGTTCAGCAATCAGCAGCATCGGTTCAGCAGCATCGTTCAGCAATCAGCATCGGTTGTGAGTGTTTTATATGTTTGTTTATTTGGGTTTACTTTATATTGACAAAATCAGTGATTCACAAAATCAGTGATTCGTATATTTCATAGGATTATTTGGGTTTTATATGTTTGTTTATTTGGGTTTACTTTATATGGGAACTTGAATTTTGAAACTATTTGGATGTTATGATTAGACTTTTATGGATTTCGTTTTAAGTTTGTTAAGACCTTATGTGTTTATGCATTTTTATGACTTTTGTGAACCTTTGGCGACTAAATTTTCATTAAACAGGTTCCTTAATTGCTAATTTCAAATACGGATGATAGGTCATGTTCGTGTCTTAACAGGTCGTGTTCGGGTCTTAACAGGTCGTGTTTGTGGCTTAAACAGGTCATATGATATGTTGGTAACATTTTCGTGTCTTAACAGGTCATTTCGTGTAACCTGTTTGTTAACAGGTTCGTGTTCGTGTTTGGAAAATCTGACACGATAAGATTTCGTGTCGTGTTCGTGTTTACAGGTTTCGTGTTCGTGTCTTAACAGATCGGGTCGACCCGATATGCCAGCCCTAGTTTTACTTAACAATACCACAAGTATACAGGCGGGGCGTTAATCCTATAGCGCTATAATTGTTAAGGTAGGCTTGCAAAGTTAATGAGCATATAGACATAGTGTAAACACAGCATATGAGATTAACAAGTATAACAAGTTTCATGTCTAAAATGGATAGAGTGTGATTTGGATAAATAAGTATCATAGTGTTGCGTGATTTTATATAATGTACATGTTGCACCCAAAGTGATTAAAATGAAAATGGGATCGAGTATACTCACAGTATTGCGTAGAGTTCCACGAAAACCGAGAGTGGAGTTGATGGAGTTCGGAACACTGAAGTCACCCTGAATTGAGTAAACATAAATGTAAGTATTCTGATGTGAAAGATGTTCGGATCAGATTGCAAAATACGAGAAAAGTACAGAACAAAACAAGTAACTTACCCTTTCGTACGAATGGGCCTCTCGTACGAAAGGGCAAGGCCTTTCGTAGGAATGGGTGTCCCATTTCGAATGATTTAGACTGTTCAAAACGCGTAAAACTTAGTCCTAAACTGATTTAAACGTAATCAGTAAAGTAGTTGTTAAACAATTCGTAAACAGGAAGTAAAATGGTCAAACAGTCAAGTGAGGACAACCCAGGTGTGCCAACACGAAATGGAAATCGTGAGCTAAGTGTCGGGGGCTGGACGGGGTTAACTCACTTTGTGACTAGTAAACTGTTTGGGGTTCATCATTGATGAACTGATGTAAAACAGAATGAAATCGAAAACAAAATGTACATAAAATGTTCCTTTCGTACGAATTGGACATTCCCTTTCGTACGAATGTGACTGTTTGTCGAAACACATATGTCTGATCCATCCAAAACAGATCATTTCTTGGTGGAAATTAACCTTAGTGCAACCCTTAACTATGAAAAGAGTTGAGGGTCCGATGGGTTCCAGATTCCATCAAGATCGTACAATAATCAAAATGAAAGTTTTGAACAAGTTGTAAAAATGTTTAAAGTTTATGAATCTTGATTCAAATCTCGTATATGTGATGCTCCAACAGTAGTTTGCCCAAGCAAACTAGTGGAAACCATCTCTAAGATGTGTTGAATCAAGAAGGTTTTGCAAATAGTGTTTTTAAGGGATCAAACGATGATGTAAAAATCATGTTAAAGCAATGGAAAAGATGAAAGAATCCATACCAAAAGCTTCTGATCGCGAGCAAGAAAGTTTAGAGCGTTTGGAGGAGTTTGAGTGAAGTGAGCATGGGAATGGAATGGAGTAGCACACCTATTTATAGGTGTAGGGTGAAATTAGGGTTTCCGACAAATTCGGACGTGTGTGCGGGTTGGGACGAGTGTGCCCACTTCGTACGAGTGGGGGCTTTCCTTTTCCTTCGAGGTTCAAGTTTGATTAAATTATATGTTTTAACTGGTTTTACGTGTAACGAGAATAAATGTGTATTGTGCAATTATGAAACATGTATAATATGGTGTTTAAAATGTCGATTATGAGTATAATCATGCACACGAGTTAAACATAAATAACATGAATATGAATAAAATACTTGCGTTTTTATTATGATCAATTGTCTCAGAGTACAAAATGAAACGAGATAGAATACAACATGAGTATAAGCGTTGTACCACAATACTTGCTAAATTGGGAAAGTACAAATATGCGGAGCGTTACAAGCAGCGTTGGACTCTGGAGGAAACTCCAAGTATGGGTGACCCAGAAGAGGATACGCCGGCTGACGCTGATGTTGCTCCACCTGCTCCTGCTCCTGCAGCTCAAGCTGGTTATCCATGTCATTGTCCATCATCATCCTGAAAACCAAAAGATAATATAATTTTAGTCTGTTATAATATATATTTTGGACTCATTATGGTTTCGACGCTCGTTACGGACGACTTCGACTACAAAATAAAAATATTATGTATGTAGAACTTGTTAAGGTTTCGACGCGCGTTACGGATATATGCTCGTTACGGACGACTCGAAAGATAAAATAAAAATATTATATATTTACAGTTCGTTACGGATTCGACGCGCCTTGCGGACCTACGTTCTTTACGAACGACTTCTACTAAATAACAAAAGTTTTATACATTTACGACTAGTTACGTTTCGACGCTCGTTACGGACCTACGCTCGTTACGTACGACTCGAACGATAAAATGAAAATATTATATAATTACAGCTCGTTACGGACTCGACGCTCGATACGGACGACTTCGACTAAATAATAAAAATATTATATATTTACGACTAGTTACGTTTCGACGCTCGTTACGAACCTACGCTCGTTACGGACGACTCAAACGACAAAATAAAATATTTAATAACTACGGCTCGTTACGGATTTGATGCGTGTTACGGACTTACGCTCATTACAAACGACATCGCCTAAATAATTAAAATATTATATATTTCCGACTAGTTACAGACCTACGCATGTTACGGACGATTTTGAATAAAAAATAAAAATATTATATATTTAGAACTCGTTACGGATTCGATGCGCGATACAGACCTACGCTCGTTACGGACGGCTTCAACTAAATAATAAAAATATTATATATTTACGACTAGTTACGTTTCGATGCTCGTTACAGACATACGCTTGTTACGGACGACTTGAACAATAAAATGAAAATATTATACAATTACGGCTCGTTACAGATTCGACGCGCATTACAGACCTACGCTCGTTACGGACGACTTCGACTAAATAATAAAAATATTATATATTTACGACTAGTTACGTTTCGACGCTCGTTACGGACCTACGCGCGTTACGGACAACTTCGACTAAAAAATAAAAATATTATATATTTAGAACTCTTACGGACGACTTCGACCAAATAACAAAACATTGTCATACATTTGCAAAAGAAAAAAAAAACTAAAATGATGGAAAGACTATAATTTTAAACCGAGGCAAAATTGTAATTTATTAGGACAAATGAGTGTGTGCTAGGCATCAATAAAAAAATACACCGAATCAACCAATTAAAACAAAACACTACCATAGTTTGTCAAAAAAAAAAAAAAAAAAACTAAAACGATGGCATAACTGTAAATTTACATTGGTGGCAATTTCGTAATTTGATAGGGAAAAAAACAAAAACGATGACAAAATTGTAAATTTGAACCGAGGACAAAATCGTAATTTGGCTAGGAGGAAAAACAAAACCAATAGCAAAACTGTCAATTTAAACGGGGCAAAATCATAATTTGGCTGGACCAATTGGGAAGTGTCAGGCAGCTGCCTGGCACTATTACATCGAGCAAACCAATTAAAACAAAACGCTACCATAGATTTGTAAAAACAAAACACTAAAACGATGGCATGACTATAATTTTACACCGGGGCAAATTCATAGTTTGACAGGAAAAAAAAACATGGCAAAACTATAAATTTTAGCTGAAGGCAAAACCATAATCTGGCTAGGAGAAGAGAAAAACAAAACCAATGGCAAAACTGTATATTTAAATAGGGCAAATTCGTAATTTAGCTGGACTAATGGGGAAGTGTCATCCAGCTGCCTGGCACTATTCCCCTCCATGGAAAATATATTATTAGTAAATAAATAATTAATTTTAAATATTAAAACTATACAATATCATAACAATAACATAAAAAGAAAAGTTATTTGGTCTTTAAATCCGGTCTAATCGATCCGACTTATTGATATAAAGACACTCATAGTCAACATCTCGTCATAACGCGCGGATTGGCGTCAACACATTGAAATTGAATAATGCCACTTTAGTTTCATTGTCGGTTTATTAGTTTTATAACCTTGTTTGTTTTTTCTTAAATTTAATCAAATGTCATTTAATGAGCTTCTCCTTGATACAGTGATAGTTAGGACGTGAAGCCTTTCGCGCAGGGCCGACATTGAGAATTCGTGTAACCTGTTCGAGCTCGAAAAAAATATGCCCTTAGGTTTTACCGAAATTGGATATTGGGCTCATTAAAGGTTTAAACCTAATGTTAATGGGCTAATAACTAATTTAAACCATAAGAATAGTTTTATAAGTGGCATATGTTGGTGTTTATATAGGTATACTCTATTAAAAAATACATATACATATCGGGTTTTTTTATAAGTAACGTGCCCTTTAAAATATCAGGCATGGCCAGTAGTTCTCCCCACCCACCTCCAGGGCTGTCTCTCCTTTCGCGAACAATCTATGGTTGCATTAACCCATGAGTATGATTTTTAGCCATAGCAAGAAATTAGAATTGTTTAAGAAGTCTTTATAAGAATAGCAAGCACAATCTTAAGTGCTTTTCTTGATAATAATATATATTGGCAATCATGGTCTTTTTTTTATTTGAACGGTTGACAAATAAAAGCCAGGCTACACAGGGTAATCTAATGACAAAAGGCAACTCATACGCCATCGATAGCAAACAGCGTTGGGTAGCCCAAGCCTACTATCTACGGTTTTGGAAAAACCCGAGGCCCGAAGACCCATAGCGGTAAAACTTGATTGGAATCTTATTCGAAATTGAGACTAGGCCTTCAACCTGAATCTTCACTTTCCGTCCAATGTCAGTTGAGCTAAAGCTCATTAGCATAATCATGGTCTTAACTTGGATTATGAGCAGAAAGCAATATTGGTCAAAAAGTGTCGACTTTATTGACGTGCCTTCTAATTTCTTTTGTATATATTATAATTGTATGCATTAAATTGAGTAGAAAATTCTTAAGCCACACTGATCATGATCCCCACTTAAATAAAAGGAATCATAATCTTTTTTTTTATATAACTAATTAAGGGGCTGTTTGGTAGCCTCTTAATGACCATTCAGATGCTACCTCTTAATGGTTTAAAACCTCTGAATGAATAAGAGGTAACCTCAAGTCTGAATGGTTAAGAGGTAGCCTCTGAATGGTAAATCATCACATGTCACATTCTTCTACCTTCACATTAGTAAAATTTGTAATGGTTCCATTAAGAGGTAGCCTCTTAATGACCATTCAGAGGCTACCAAACAGCCCCTAACTCCCTCGACCACTAATTCATACTTATAAGCTTTAGACAAAATGGAACATATTTTCTATATATTAATTTGTAAGATTCTTCTCACACTCATGTTTACTATTCATTTTTTACAAGTTTTTTTTCTCTATTTACTTCTCTTAGTTGCATATCCATCTGCCAATTTCTCTTCTACTTATTTTTTTTTTTTGGGTTATTGGATTTTAATAATCCAAAGTTTCACCAGCTGGCTGATAATAATCCTAACTTCAAAAATTCCTTCTGACAATCCCAACTTGCAAGATTTTGGCCCCCATTGATCCTTTTCTAATTGGGTTATAACCCAGTTAGTTTTTGATGATGTGGTAGATGACTTTGTTGCTTATGTGGCACCATCACTACCTCCACCTCCACCACCACCAATCCCCACCACCACCATCCCCACCATTAGCCACCACCACCACTACCAACCCCCACAACCACCCACCACCAACCTTCAGCACACTGTCATCAACCACCTTCAACTCTATCACCACACCAACTAAAAATCAATTCGAATCACTCTCATTTGTCCCTCTGCAACTATTTCTAGGGAGAGAAAATGGTTTCTAGGGAGAGAAAGTGTGCAGAGGTTGCCGGAGAAGAAGACCGGACCATCGTCGGAGTTCTAGAGGTCACCGGACATTTGAAACCTTACGTTTTATCATCAATCATTATTCGTACAATGTCCAATCATCTTCTCCGATCTTCTTCGCGAACCTCCGGTCATCTTCTCCGGCAACCCGTGTTGAGTAACAGCCTCTGGTGCTTGTTGGGAAGCTTGTGGTAGGTAGCAGCCTTCCGGCGAACGTCTGGTCATCTTCTCTAGTCATCTTCACACACATATGGAGATGGCGCACGGTGGTAAGTGGTGGTGGTGGTGGGTGGAGATGACGGTAGTGTTGGTGGAGAAGACAGTGGCGGTGGGCGATGTAGATGGCGGTAATGGTTGTGGCTGATGGTGGTGGTGATGGTGAGGGTGAGGTAGTGATGAGAGTGCCAAATCATTGTCCACGTTAGCAAATAATAAAGTTGTGTGGCACGTCAGAGTCCAAGTCAGCAAAAACTAACTGCGTTAACCCAGTTATAAAAGGATCGACGGGGACCAAAATCTTAAAAGTTGGGATCAGCCAACTGGTGAAACTTTGGATTTTTAAAATCTAATAACCCTTTTTTTAAAGTAACTAATAAAAAATAGAAATCTAATAGAAAATTAGGATTACGTGTATTTTTATATTAAGATAGGAGCGAAGTATTTGTTGTCATTCATACTGAATTATTTGTTTCCCTCTCATTTTCAGTTAAATAATATTTTTATACCTTTATCATTACCTTTTCTCTTCCCTCTATTCACAACCATTTTTGAATTTAAAAGTATTAAAAAATTTATAAGGTTTTCTTTCTCCCGATATCCTTTTTTCCATATATTTACGGATGAACAGTAACATTCTCATATATTTTCTCTTTCCTCTACTCACAACCACTCAAAAACACTAACAATCATTCCTTATAATATAACTAACGCACTCACATATTTTTAGGGCCATCATCGTGAATGCTCTAAAAAGGTAAAGGGGTGTACGTGTGACATGACGGAAAACATAGACACGGGTAATAACGTAACGTATTATTTTTTTATTTTAAATAAACTATATCAATAACATATTTAAATTAAAAATAATAAAATGTTCGTTTTTATCATCTATTTTTAAAAATTATTAATGTATGAAAAAGTATGATTGTTTAAAAATCATGTCATTAGCTTATTCAATAGTCCACAATATGTTTTAAATAGGAATATTGGATTTTAATAATCCCAACTATTCGTATTTGGCCGCCAACAGTCCCAACTTCAAAAATAACCACTGGCGGTCTCAACTATTGACATATTGGCCACCAATGGACCCTGACTAACAGAACCCTAACGCCGTTAGTCTTCGGTTGCCGAAAAACCATTTTTGTCCAGAAAAAGGTTTCTAAAGGTCTGATCTAAGGTTACAAAGAGGTTTGGGACGAAAATGTTGAGTTTTCCGGCCAAAAAGTTGAGTTTTCCGGCGAAAATGAAGTTTTCCGATGAAAAGGAGTTTTCCGACGACTTTTATAATTGGGGCTTTTACTAGAAAAAGGTTCTCAAAGGTCCATAATAAGGTTACAAAGAGGTTCGGGACGAAAATGTTGAGTTTTCCGGCCAAAAATGAGTTTTCCTGCCAAAAAACGTTTTTCCGGCGACCGAAGACTAACGACGTTAGGGTTCTGTTAGTTTGAGTCCATTGGAGGCCAATATGTTAAAAGTTAGGACTGCCAGTGGTTATTTTTAAAGTTGGGACTGTTGGCGGCCAACAGCGAATAGTTGGGATTATTAAAATCCAATGTTCCTTTTAAATAATATATTGAGTAAATTGCCAAAATGGTTCCTGAGGTTTGGTTACTTTTGTCACTTTAGTCCAAAACTCAAACCTTTTGAATCTGGGTTCCTGTGGTTTCAATTTTATTGCCATTTTCATCCAAAATCAAAATCTCGTCAGATTTTTCAATTAACATCAATCTTTTCTGTCTTTTTCCTTCCTTTTAATGAAGGGTAAAATGGTTAGATTTTTAATTTGTTATAATAAAACGTTGAAAGACCATTTTGCCCTTAATTAAAAGGGAGGAAAAGTCAGAAAAGTTGGATGTTAACTGAAAAATCTGAACAGATTTTAATTTTGGATGAAAATGTAACAAAATTGAAACCACATGGATACAAATTCAAAAGGTATGGGCTTCGGAATAAACTGGTAAAAATGACCAAACCTGATTGACCATTTTGGCAATTTACTCTAATACTCCCTCCGTCCCATATTAATTGTCCAATTTTGACTTTTCAAGTCTTTTTCTTTCAATTTTGACCGTAAATATCTTTGTTTATGTTATATAATCCCTTTCCTTTAAAATATCACAATCTTACCACCGTAAATCCAATTCATTCATATATTTTATATCAAGTGTTACGTAACACACAAAAAAATATCTACGGTCAAAGTTGAAAGAAAAAGACTTGGTAAGTCAAAATTGGACAATTAATATGGGACGGAGGGAGTACGTTTTAAAAATTGTATATGAAATTGGGAAGCAAAAAAGCAGTAAAACTCCAGGTTGGCAAAAAAAATATAAATATAATATTTCACAAGAATACAAAATGAATTCCAGATATTTGTCGGACCCATTTGTATTTTTTTTATTTCTTTTCTTATTATATGCAACTGTTGATTAAGTTATATATAATAATTATCCACACCCTGCTTACTTTAATTAAAGTAATAAAAATTAATATAATATAAAATACTTGTAAAAGTCTTGATACTTTCACGGAGAAAACTAGTACTTATTTAGAAAAGATCGCACTTGTAAAATTATGCCTTGATAAAAAAAGACCAAACCGAAAGTTGAAGATAATCTAACCTGAAAAAACCAAACTGAAAATTATATAACCGGAACATTTTTTCTTGCTTATTTGGTTTTCTTGGTTCGGCTATTGGTCCTACAAATCTTGCTAAGATAAATTGCATAATCTGGTTTAATTGGATAGCCAAACTGAAGTTTAGACCGTTGAATACGGTTCAGTTATACATATTTCTAAATTGGATCAGTTAGTTTTCGGTTAGAACAAAAAGATGATTAAAACTGCATAAACCGTTGACTTTGACAATCGATGTGTGTGTACACACACGGTTATATAATAGAGGTCTCTTTCAAGTAAAATTCTTGAAAGAGTTAATTACACAGATAATACTTGTGGTTTATTGAAAATAAAACTTTGGAGTACTAATTTATTTTTTAACAGGTTTAGATTCTATGGTTTCGATTTTGTAACACCTTTGAGTATTAAGGGCAACTGCCATTAATTTATCTGTTAAACAGTGTAAAATGACTAAAATACCCTTATATAATTTTCTGTTAGTACTCAAATGTGTTACATTCAATAAACCACAAGAACCATCTACGTAATCAACTCTAAAACAATATAAAAACTCATTATATTTGTAAAAACTAATATTATAAAATATGCTACATGAAAATAGTTAATAATTATATTTCTAAAATTAATATACATAAAACTACCAAACGTCTATTATGAGAAAAAACACTATAATAGGGACAGTGTTTAGTTTTTCTAAGGGTGTACGGGGCACAAGCGGGGAGGGGGGTCGGTGACCCCAGTCCCCGATCGGGAACACCGCCGCCGTCACCGCGGGGACCCAAATCGGGGAGGGGTTTCGGTATTGTTTCACCGCATGAAGGAGAGAGGAGATGGTGGGCCACCCTCATTTTCAACCAATCAATTATTTTCTTTTTTTTTTAATAAAAAAACAAGTCACCTAAGAGGGGAGTGCCGCCATCAAATTGGGGTGTGAGGGGAGTTGACGTGGCATAACCTGATTGGGTGTGCGTAAGAGAGGGGACTCCCCTAAGAGGGGAGTGCCCCTCTCACCCTAATAATTTTGATATAATTATTTTCAAAAAGAAATATGCTAAATATAAAACTCATGCATATTATCTCAAATATACTATACACATACACTTTTTCTCTTTTATTATATTTGGACCAACAATTTGTTATTACGATTATTTGTGTTGTTTAGTTAATATTATATTATATAAATATTATGTTGTGTTATATTATGTCATGTTATACTATAAATTATATTCTTTGGTTAGTTTTGGTAATATTACATTATATTATATTATGTTATATGATGTGATGTGATGTCATGTTACCTAAACTAAACAAAGAATATAATATACGATATAATTAATACGACATGCTATAATATAATATAACACAACATAATATAAATAACATAACACATAACATAATATTTAGGCAAAATTGCACTTTTCGTCCTTTATGTTTCAGGGTTTCTGCAGGCGCTGTCCTTTAAGTTTAAAAATTACACTCTATGTCCTTTATGTTTGCAACCTATAACGGGCGGTGTCCTTTCTCATAAACCCAGTTAACTTTTTATGTTAAAACAACCCAAATTGTAACTTTGTAAAACTACATAACAACAGGGACCACATGTGCAATACTGAAATTCTATTGGACCGAATTTAAACCCCACCTTCATCTCCATTCTCAATCAACCAAACAACGATCCAGATTTGAATTGTATGTAATGCTTGAATAATTTGTGTTTCAATCCAAATATTTTTCTTTTCTGTGCGAGAAATATATCACAACAACAAAGCGTTCTCAAATCTCGTAATGAAAAACCTGCAACAACATCTTCTACGATGAAGACACACCAACAAATCGAATTCACAGCCCACCGTAATACAACAAACTCTACTTCTTTCTTCGAACAACAAATCGAACCCGAGTCGAATCTGAACCGAACATAACCCGCTTGAAAAACCCGATCCAAACATCATCAGCCATCATTCTTAAAAAAATGAAGAAAATAGGGGGTGGTTCTTACCGGAAATCATGTCGTCGTCTCCACTGCTGTCGCCGTGAGCGGCGGCACCGGCTGTGCTTGCCGTCGGAGATGGTGGCCGACACCACCCACCCATGTCCATCTTCACCCTACCGCAACCACCTCTGAGACACCCCTGATTGCCCGATGTGCAGCTGTCGTTGATATCGGTGTCTATTGCCGGAAAAACGAAGCACCGCCAGCTGTGGGGTCCTGCTGCTGCCGCTGTGTGCCGTCACCGGCACCGGAACCCTCGTCGGTTCTTGCCGTTGCCGGAATCGAGGATAGAGAGTGCTTTGTCGATGAGATGAACCGCCGGAGCACTAGATGACCGGCAGCCGGCTCCTCCTTGGCTGCCGGTGTTCAATCGAGTGGCTGTGGGGATGAGGGGTGTGGCAGGTGAGTGTAAGTGTCTGTGTATCTATGTTTGTAAGTGGAATCGAGATAGAAGGAGTGTGAAGATATAAGGTCAGTGGGTATTTAGGGAGGATGATGAAGTTTTATGTGGGTGTATTGTAATATATAGATACAGATTACAGAGATTTAGATGAATGGTTTGAGGTTGGGGAAGAGGGTAAAATTACAGATATGGTCCTTGTTGTTAAGAAGCTTTACAAAAAGGGGTTTTAACATAAAAAAGTTAACTGGGTTTATGAGAAAGGATACCGCCCGTTATAGGTTGCAAACATAAAGGACATAGAGTGTAATTTTTAAACTTAAAGGACAGCGCCTGCAGAAACCCTGAAACATAAAGGACGAAAAGTGCAATTTTGCCTAATATTTATATGAGGGTGACGTCAGCTATAAGGGTGACGTCAGCTGGTCTCATTACAGAGCTTTCGTACTTGTATAAATAGATCACACCTGTTTGTGATCTATATATCACACACACTAACATTTACTCTTGTACGAACTGATTTGTTTGCGTGATCAGCTGAGTGGGAGTTTGTAGAGTCAATCGAGTTGTAAAACATTTAAATCTTGATGATTAATGAAAACCAATCGTTGATGATAACTCGCAGTTTGTGAATATTATTGTGATAATCAATATTTGTTTGCAAACGAAGAAACTCAGTTTCTTACGATTCGAATAATTCTTGTATGTTCAAGACTTGAACCTTGTACCTCTCACTTACCTCAAGACCAGTTTTCATTATTGTGCCCAACTCTACTAGACCATCATTGGCACAAAGTTGGATGGTTAGGGGTAGGGATGAGCATTTGGTATCAAATATCGATCCCGATTCCGTTCCGTATCGATCCCGAAAATACCGTACCGAAATTTTTCGGTACCGGAAACGGTGTCTACTTTTTGGCATTTGGTGAAATTCGGGATCGGAATTTGCTCATCCCTAGTTAGGGGTGGGTTAGGTTTGGTTACATTGTATATCATGGCCTCTGTTTTATATTATCAACCTAAAACATGGTTATTATATTAGCACCTGATTATCTATGTCAAATAAACAAAAAGAGTGGTTACCAAGATATCAAGATTTGTAATAAAACATACATGTTGATTTAAAATAAGAAGATGGGTTTTACATTTGGTAAAAAAAATGAATATAAAAGGTTTGTAAAAAAAATAAGAATTCATACGGTATCAATTAAGTATGCGTTATGAATACTGTACAAATAATATAACCAACATTGTTACTGTGGGTCGGAACAAAGTTTATTAAAAACAGAGTTGTATTCGCAATTGAGGATTTTTTTGGTATGATAAATTATGTACTTATACATGATATAATAAATTATGTACTTATGTAAGGACATTAATCTTTTTTTTACGGTTTAACACATCTTCATAATTTATCTAAAGGATAAAAACACTTATAATTAGTCTAAAAAAACATAAAGGGTAAATTACAATTTTCGTCCTTTATGTTTGTATCGGATTGCAATGGGTGACCTTTAACTTCAATATTTACAGCCACAGTCCTTTATTTGGAAAACTCTTTACATTTTTCGTCCTTTATCACTAACCAGGTTATAATTTTTAGTTAAGTTTAATCAGTTAAAGATAGTTTAGTCATTTTACCAACTTAATTAAAGAAAACTAAAACTCAATTTTAAAAACCCACTTCTATCTCTTAGTTTTTTTTTTGAACGGCAAATTTGGATCACTGGAGTATCATCGTGTCACCAGCAGAACCACCCGATCATATCAATCTCCACTAGGCAATAATGCCTATACACCAATTCAGGAGGAAACCCAATAAATCTGGGAAAACCCCCTTTGTGGGAATCGAACCCATGACCTAATGGTTATAAGTCTTATCCCACCCCCAAGATACCACTAGGCTATAATGCCATGGGTATCTCTTAACTTTTTCATTAATTCCCTTCCTTCTTTCACCCTACCACCATAACCACCATCACCACCCATCTCTCTTTATCTCAATCTCAGTTCTTTCTCTCCAACCAACCCCCACCACTATCTAATCCGCCACCACCATCACTGTGACAACCACGGCAAACCCTATAAACCCATGTTCCACAAGTTCAATACCTTCCACTGTTAACTGAAGCAAGCATTTGATGATTTTTCATCAAATATACTTTGGCATAAGTGAACAAGATCCAACAAGATATGTCTTAACATAAGTGAAGAGCCAAAAAGATATTATGAGAAGAACCCATTTTTGTTGGATTGAAACCATTCTTCCATTTGTAAAAAAGCTTTGATTTTTTTTTGAAGAAAATGTTGTTAAATAGAGGGAGAATTTGGGGGCAGTTTTGAAGTAATAAAAGACGAGTTCCGGCGATGTGACCACCACCACTGTCCACCAAATCCGACCACCACAAAAAACCTCACCAAAAAATCTAAAAAAAAATTTGATAACCTACAAGAAACCTCAATCGAGCAAAACCAAATCCTCAAAATTTACAAAAAAACTCTGAATCAAACACAACCGCACCATTCCACCAGCCTCTCTATCTCAACTCTCTCTCTTTCTAACTTCCACCGACACCCAACACCCACCACCACCATCGACTTCATCCGGCGAATTCACCACAACCACCACCGTCAAAAACAGAAATAAACACAAACTTCGATTTTGCAGATCTGTGATTTTGTATACCTGGGTTCTTGTCATCCCCCTCTGACATCACTCCACCGCTGCAATCGAGCAAGAAAAGAAAGACATGGAGTGAGATTATTACGCGGTGGTGGTGCTTACGGTGGTGGTGCTAAGGCGGTGGTGGTGGCCGGCGACAGGAGTGGTGGTGGTGAAGAGCTTAGGTTATAGGGTTAGAGAGAAGAGAGAGTTGAGACTTGAGAGTGTGAATCTGTGTGTTTGTTTTATAAATAAAAAATACATATTTTTTTTGTTTTTCCCTTTTTAAATATAATTTTAAGTAAATAGATAAAATTACAAAACTACCCTCATGTGATTGGACTTAACTGAAAATTTTAATTTGGTTAGTGTAAAAGGACGAAAAATGTAATGAGTTTTCCAAATAAAGGATTGTGACTGTAATTATTGAAGTTAAAGGTCATCCATTGCAATCCGATACAAATATAAAGGATGAAAAGTGTAATTTACCCAAACATAAAGGTCAATGGGACTTTGGATTGGGTCACGTGAGTTGTTCTTATTGGACCGCTATTTAATTCTCTCTTTTTTTTTCTTTTATGTTTTTACAAAAAAGTGTGTTTATATATATTTTTAAGTGACTAACTTGTTGAACTTGCAACCAAGACACCTGGGTTCGACTTTGGTCTTTCACTTTTTTTTTTTTGGCATTTTTTACCTTCTTTTTATAATTTTTCCTTTTGGTTTTTATTTTTATTCTTTTTTAAATTACGTTTATGAGTTAACACCGCAACGCATCACACATAATACTCTTTTTTTTATCTATATCTAACCATATTAATGTCATGATCTTAATGAACGTAATGAAGTCGTAAACGTGTCATGCTACGTGAATGTACTACATGTTAATGTCATCAGTGTAACTGTAAGAAATTGAGTCAAATATAATACGTTTTTATTCGACGCTATAAATTCGAGTACTACAAGTTGTGACGCTGCCCGACGCGCGTCGATGGACAAATAGCTAGTTTTAAAAAGAGTTCCATATTGATAAATAATCAAAAATAAATAAATCAAAATTAAATTTAGAAAAACGGAGAACACAAAATGTAAATTCATAAATACAAATAGCTACCTACCCTTTCCCTTTCCTAACAATAAGTCTCCAACACTCCCAAATTTCCACTGCTTTTTCATACTTTTGCCTTTTTCCCATCATCCCTTTCCCTCCAACATCCTCTCACATCCATCCGGCTGCCATTAGATCACTTGTTGCCGCTGCTACTATTATTATTATTATCTACATCTCTTTCACCACCGCTCGCTCGCTGCTGCTCTTCAGATCACCAGGTTCATCTTTCAACCCATTTTAACAAAATGTTGTTGAGGTGGTTTTGGTAAATCAACGAGACCAGAACCCACCCGGTTACAATACTTTTGAAACCCCATTTTAACAAAATGTTGTTGAGGTGGTTCTGGTTGCTCTTGCTCATATGTATAAGTTACATTCTCTCATTCATTTGTAAGTTGTAACCCACTCACTGATTTTTCACTCTTTTTTTTTTTTTTTTTACTTTATACACAGAATCATGACAACAACAATTCCCAAGTTTGCTCACTTACAAATCCCACTTGAAGATGTTGTAAAGGCCACCGACAACTTTCATCATGATAACATCATCGGACGCGGTGGATTGGGACATGTATACAAAGGACCACTCCAGCGGTCCGGGGAGTTGATCACCATTTCTGCGCTGAGGTTAGATCGTAAGCACGGTGGAGGAGTCGTCGAGTTCTGGACCGAAGTTTCAATGCTTTCTGATCTCAAGCATCCAAATATAGTCTCTATGGTTGGATTTTGTGATGAGGAACATGAGAAGATCATTGTGACCAAGTATGAGGCCAAAAATGGAAGTCTCAAGGAGCATCTAAACAGCCCGAACCTCACATGGACGCAAAGATTGAAGATATGTGTAGGCGTGGCTTGTGCTTTGAGTTACCTCCATTATGACGAGGGACGTGGCTATGGTGTTATACATCTTAACATCAATAGCTCGACAATTTTATTAGACGAGAACTGGGAACCCAAGTTATCCGGGTTTAAAGTTTCCATCAAACAATCGCTTAACCGAATGAACCAGGTCATCCTTTCTGAACCTATTGGCACAATAGGGTATGTGGACCCGGAAATTGAAAAGACCAAAGGTGTGACCTACAAGTCGGACATCTACTCATTCGGTGTCGTCTTATTCGAAATATTGTGCGGGAGGAAAGCATTTGTTTCGAATGATGCTAATAGGTTACTAGCTCCATTGGCCATACATAAGTATGAAAAAAACATGCTAAAGGAGATAATCCATCCCGCTCTATGGAATCAAATGTCCCCGCGTTCACTTGAAAGATATTCAAAAGTAGCATATTCTTGCATAAATGGGGAGCGAACAAACCGTATGGATACAAACAATATTGTCAACGAACTTAAGAAAGCACTGGAATCTCATGAGGATTTTCAACTTCAACAAGTTAAACGTTTAAATCTTGTAAGACCCATTTTCTTTTACTTTTGCTTTGATGTTATTACTTTATTTCCCGTTTAAATTAATTTGCAGTTAAGTGTCATATAACATTTGTTAAATAAAATCATATTTTTTAATTACAGTTAATATAATTTATAATAGTTACAATTTATTTATACGTACAATTTTTCTTTTGATTCTTTCTCTAAACAACACCACATGGTTGTCTTCTTCACTTGATCATGGCTCACACAGAGCTCTACCATGATCACTCAGATCATCTTCTTCCTTCTTTACATGCCTCACTCAGAACCACGATTGGTTCACACAGAACCCACTACTCTTATTTCTTTCCTTGAACTTCCATAACCGCTATCCGTCTCGTTCTCTCTAATCTCCTGATCCGTGGCTGACTTGTCCCGTGCTCGACCCATACCGACCCGAAACATCAAGATTAACCCAAGAGGAGCGTTCAGTCATGTCGAGGCAGGGGGTACGGAAGGTCACAAACAGATGGCCGACAATCATTTGACAAGTGTCACCAAATGGGTCACTTTCAATACAAGTGCCCAAATGGTGACAAGTCTGTTAGTTAATGGGGTCGGTGGTGTTAGGGAATTTCATATTACCGGATGAACAGAGAAGCGTGATGTCACTCTCAGATCAAATTATTTCGGTGGTTCACCCGAATAATTCAATCGGATACAACTCTATTTTTCGAGAATAGAACCAGGGTATGTTATTTTTGTCTGCAAATTTTTTTGAACCAGGAAGAAGAATGATCAGAAAAACTGTCTGGGAATTTTGGGGGTGTTTTGCAGATAACTGCCTCTGGCAGTTATGTTCGAATTTTAATCAAACTGCCTTGATTTTTTGTCTGAAATTTTGATTTTTTGTCTGAAATTTTATGACGAATTTTCATAAATTTTATTTCCTAAGGCATTTTCCATAAAGCAATTTAATTATGATAACATTATCGGACGCGGTGGATTTTGGCGTTTTGTTTTTAATGGATTTTAGTCAATTATTGGTGTTTTTAATAATAAATTGTTTTGGCATTTTTTGGCGTTTTATATAGTATCCGTTCTCACAGTTTTCATATTATTATGCATTTGGTGTTTGTAGTTTTTGACGTTTTATATAATAATGTATTGTATTAGTAGATTAGATAACAAACAATAGATAATTAGATAACAAAACAATAGAACATGAAAAAATAAAATAAAAGAAGATAATCGAATTTCACATCCAAATTTGTATTAGTAGATTAGATAACAAACAATAGATAATTAGATAACAAAACAATAGAAAATGAAAAAATAAAATAAAATAAAAGAAGATAATCTAATTTCACATCCAAATCTTCACTGTCATTAGACTCTTCTTCTTGAATTTTTTTGGCGTTTTGAACCTTTGAATACCTTAGCTAGATGCCAATTTTTCTACATAACTCCCGTCTTTTAGACGAAGCTGATTAGTGGCATCCTGTATTTTGGTGTGATATATTCTTGTTTGGTGACATGTCGTTGAAGATCAACTCCTGCTTAGATGCTATTATAATAATGGAGTCCAAAATAACATTTACACTGGTATCGATTCCTTCATGCCATGCATATATTCATCAAGAACAAAGCTCACATGATGACATATCAGTGTCATCAATCTCTTATTCCTGAATATTTGTCCATCTCATTCAGCAAAAGTTTATAGAGATACCCACCTCAGAGAAGAATCCATTCAGTGAAACTTCATGCAGAACAATACTATTTTTTTGGCGTTTTAAAGTGAGTCGTTTCTAGGAAACATGGCGTTTGTTTTCTGGGTGTGACCAATTGATTGTGTAGAGACCTCTCTCTTATAGGATATTTTTGGCGCGTAGTTTAGGCGGTATTTTTATTTTAATAAATGATGGTAATAAAGTAACCGTCTTTTTAGTTACTGTGTGTATTTACTGTTTTGTTCAGCTTTATCAGTTTAGGGTGATAGACGTCCCATCTTACAAGTTTGGCGTTTTTTTAATGGCGTTATGTAGACCAAGATGACAAAATACAACAACAGAGAAAATATTAAACATGAAAAATATTTTTTTATTATTTTTAGCGTTTTGTATGCATTCAATTTTTGTAATATTTTTTGGCGTTTTGAAACTAAGGGGAGAAACATAGCATTTTATTATCTTAAAAAAAGATTACACAGAAGAAAACAAAAAAAATTAATAAATAAAAATTAAAACTCCTCATCAGAAGGTACTTCATTTGAGAACTATCCATCACTTCTTTCGTCTTCTTCTTCGGAGTCTTCTTCTAGTCTATCATCTAATTCATCACTTTCACTTTCATTGTCTTCTCGTTGTTGAAGATCCTGAAGCCTCCATTTGAACTTGTCATGCATCAACGCCATTTTTAGTCCACTTTTGTGTTCAAACACGTGGCGTTGTGCAACTCTTCCATGAACCCAACCCCTTGATTTGTCATGATGTCTTCAAGAAGGTAGTATTCCTGCTCTCCGTTGTCACATATAACGATCACCATGTCTGTTTCTTCATCAAAATGCCATGATGTTATTACTGGGTCCATTTTTCCATCTGCTTTGCTTGGTCCAAATTTCCTTGTTAATGTTCTCATAAACTTTTGTATTTCATGACATTCGTTATCCAGAGCGATGCCAAGCGATAGGATACTCCTCTGTACCTCTTCTTCCATCTTCAAAATTGCTTTGATTGTCCTTAACATACACCCTCCTTCTGTTGTCAAAACGTATGACGAATCTTCTGATTCCCAGAGTGTATCTCCACGAAACAATTGTTGCCATTTTTGGCGTTTTGGTTAAAATTGGCGTTTTGGGTAAAAGATGGTTTTTAGAATGATGGATTGAAGTGATTATGGAAGCGATGTTTAACGTCGTTTACATAATGATGTTTTTTGGCGCGTAATTTAGGAGAGAATTTCTTCTAATAAATGTTAAAAATTGAATTTCAATTACTGTGTTGTTTCATCTTCCTGTAATCTCCAACGCGTTTTATCACTAATTTTTGGTGTTTTGTATTAATGGCGTTTTATTTGTTTTGAATGGCATGTTCTCATGTTAGTTCGCGTTTTGAATTTGAGCGGTAAAAGACCTTTTTACCCTTAATGAAACGCGTCCACTTAATAAAATTGGTATTATTTACGAAAACGCCACTGCGCCAATCTAGTCCATAAATTGTTTTGATCGGACGATCCATAAGTGTTCTCACACTTTTCACCGTTTTCTCTAAATCCTGACCCTATATATATATATATATATAGGGGAATGTTCATTTGAGAAGAAAATTTTATTAAGAATAAAAAGAACAAAAGGGTACAATTGTAAAACATTAAATAGTTTTTTTTTTCTCATCTCATTTATTATTATGTTTGACTAATTAATTAGTCATTAAGACTATCATCCTCCACACTAAAAAAATTTGCCTACACACATCAAAAGTTATCCTACACATTTCGAAATTTATCATACACATATTGAAATTTATACTACACAACTCGTAATTTATCCTACACGCCTCGTATTTATCCTACACTATAAATGAATTTTTATTTTTATTTTTTGAGAAAAATATATATCTTAAAAATAAGTTACAAATTTAATATAGTTAGTTATTAAAGATGAAACTACCAATTAATGATGTATGTAAGTTTACCAATATACCCTTATAGTTACATTAAGTACAAATATTAAATGAAGTCTAATGAAGCATTACTATTGGTTGAAATTTCTTCTTTTTTCTTCTTACAAAGAATTTCTTCTCATTTGAACTCCCCACTATATATATATATATATATATATTATGTTTTGTGTCACTCTGTATATATATAGTTTTTAGGTTGTAAATATAGGTTTTTTTTTAAAAAATATTATATGGTATATCGTAACGAAACGATCCGAAGTGAGCCTACCCCTATTCGTACCAAATTTTAGGGACCTAGCGAATTGCGATCCCGATCCACATTCCCGTACGAGAGCGTATCGCAAACCGTGTGACTATGGTCCAAAGTTTGAGAAAAATACACAATTACACTAGATGAAAATACAAATATTTTCTTCCAATTCTCCAATACAATTACTTAGTCGAGTTCAAAGAGTCATGCATAGTAATGTTATGACCCCGAGATCTATGGACGTAGTTTTTAAAAGGCTTAGTTTTGCTATTCAAAAAGGGGTAGCGGCGCAGCTTGTTGCCCGTTTACCAACTATCTCGATAAAGAAAATTTAGAAAATACAAACAAGTAATTACCTGCCTAATCGATTCCCCTATGTACACTTGCCCATGTATATATATTAGCAAACACAAATATATGTAACAAAATATTAAGATCTGGACAAAGCGACTTATAACCTGCAATCTAATTGAATAAACTAAAGTGTTCATCTAGAGCATCCACAACAATAAACCTGGCCGAAATCCAGACTGACTTGGTAGCATGCCACATCATTCCAAACCACACCTTATGCCACAACAATAAACCATTCCAAACCTCTACATCATACCCCCACTTTTTATATTAAAAAAATGTTTGTGAGTGGGTGGTCCCCACAATTCCACCTCCTTGATCGTCCACTCACTCAAGCGAACGAACACCCACCGGACCACTTCCTCCAAAAGCGTAGTCCATTTTCTAGGAGTCTGCTCTGCGAAACCACTCCAAACCTCCCTTGTTGGAGATGCTCTTAAGAGGGGAGGGGGTAGTTAACCCCTCTACCCTAAGTCCCACCAATCCCGTCGTGCCACGTCACTTAGACCATCCACTACCATCTCCTACCCAATTTATCGGCACCACTACCCTAAAACATGAACCCCACCATTTTAACCCCCCCACTCTCTCTCCTGTCACACCCCGACTTTCCACGAGTCACTGGTGGGCCCGGTGGGGAGTATCGTGACGTGGTTGGCAACATAATAGTCAAACAACACAATATATAAACGCACAGCGGAAGCAAAAGATAAATATATTACAATCCGAATATAAAGTAATATCCAGTATTACAACGGAAGGTAAAGGATCCACAGGCGGATCTTAAAAACATAAATTCTATTCAACAGACTTTAGACGCCTAGAACTTGCAAGATTCCTTATTAACGTCCTGAGCAGCTTCCAGCCTATTACGTACTTGTACCTGTCACTTAGACTTTTGAAAATACATCAGTTTTCACTGGTAAATACACTCAACTGACTCATTTGAAAAGAGTTTAAGAAAATTGATTTAGATGCACCAGGCACAAAATATTTTGACACTTTGATTAAAATGCACAGAGGCAAAATTAATCTTTTATAACTTGGGACAATCATATTTATAATCTTGTATACAGATTTACATGTTCGTTGTACGTTCAGGGCCCGATATAGAAACCGAGTCAGATTAACAGACACGCCACAAGTATAGGCCCACAAGAGAGTGAGATACCGTTATTACTTAAGCAACTGTCAGGTGTATGCCTACACCCCGTGCTTAAGACGTGGCCATTTTATAATACAAAGATGTCAGGGATATCCGGGACATGGTCATTAACCCCTAAAGGCTTTTATTTCAAACAATACAGATTAAACCGGGTTACCTCAATAATTTAATCACAATCCGATTAAACATTCAATACCCGACCAAGCGGTATCATTATACCGTATCCCAAGCCCGTATAGGGAAAATAAGTTAAGAGTATTTACCTGAGCTAGCTCCTGTCTTAAATAGCAAGAATTAATAACTCAGTCGTATTCACTTAAGTAAGCGTAGGTACAATTTACCGGAAGGCTCTAGTCTGGAATGATGGTATAAATAACCAATTAGAATGCTAACGGTTCTTTAATTAAGCCTAAGCTTAGACCGGTTAGTCTTAGAGAAATATACGGTTCAAACGCACGATTAGGCGAAGACCGGATAGAATGTGATTTAGACCCAACAAGTTCAGAGACTTGCTTAATATGGGTCCTTCATGCACATTCTGGATTTTGAGATAAAATCGTTAAGGTTTGACCCGTTTAGGCTAGTTTATGTAAACTAGTTACATAAACCGAACCGAACGCGTAATAAGCGTAACGGGTAGTGATGAGAGCCATTTACAGGTTTCCTAAGTTAATATGCTTCATATATGTTGTGACATCAGTAGTATGTCTCTTATTATGCCAGAAATGAATTTAAACACAAACTATGCCCCGTAGGGGTAGTTTGGTCATTTAAAAGGTGATAAAAGAGTTTAAGTGTTTAACTGAGTTACAGGTCTGATGTAATCAGCAAACATACTTGAAGGGGTAAGGTCCCAAAAACCTCATAATAAGTACTTGGGACCATACCGCAACTTATTCAGTTAGCCTTTACGACCTTGCGCAGCCGTGCACTGGTCCTACAAGAAAGGCTCAATAAACAAGCAATCTATAATCGCGCGCCCAAAGGAGAACATAAATCCTTGCGCCTTCTCCCATTAACAAAGGATAAAAATCCTGAGATCAATACTTCCGCCCGAATATCTAGACTTGGATATTATTTTACCCAGACTTGGGATTTATTCATCTGAGTCTACACAGCAAGGTGTCACACCAGATTACAGCAGTAATCTTCTAGAAGAAATGCAATCGTGCACTACCCAGACGGTTATAACCGTCTGGACACGTGTCATTACCACAGGCATCCCTGGAATCACAACAAAGGCATGCAATTGGAGAGTAATCTCCACTTTCCACGTGGCAACTCCCCATCCATAGATCAAGCCACGATCCGTGTGCATTCACATCGGATCGAGACAACTTGACGTCGGATCAAGGAGATAGACGGAAGGAAACGTAACCAATTACGGAAGAAGCATTTTCCGTTATCTTTTCAATAACGGGTTTTCCCGCCCATGAAACTCCCGGCTATAAATACCAGAACTGTTCAGGTATGAATTCAGACCACACACACTTCTCAAATACTTCTTCTTCTCCATTACCAATACTTATTCTCACGCCGGAGTCGGGTCAAGGAGAGAACCCTCTTCTCCCCTTGACGAGGCTAACGGTGTTCTTTTTTGCAGATTCACCGGAGAAGGAGCTCAGTCACGTCTGAATCAATCGAGAGAGAACTAACCTCTTTATGCGGATTCAAACCCCCTAGATATCTCGGTTCCGACCATTTATCTAGTGTTTCTTCATTGGCGCCCACCGATTCCTCAGTTTTTTAGTTTCTATCTCGTTTCGATTCAGTTCATACCATTTTCTGTTTTTGCACATGGCAGAAAATTCGTCATCTCACCGGCAACCTGGTCCTCGACCAAACGTCGGAAACAATTTACTCGTAGAGGGAATCGTCGAGGAGGCCTCAGACGATTATGAGGTTCAATCTAATCGAGCAAATGATCCTGTTACTCCAGGACTGTTACCAGCAAACCCTGCTCAATCAATTTTACCACTAGGAGAAACTCCGATATCATGGTATGTCCGGTCTCAAGGGGCATTAAACGCAGTGTACACACAGCTGTGTGCTCAAACTGCTCCCGTGACCCAATCACGGAGGCCGGGATCTAGAGCTCATGCCTCCCAGCGAGAAGAATCAACTTATGATGATACAGAGGTTAATGCCAGATCTGCGTTACAACGGGAATACACTCAGACAGACGGTTACCCGAGACAACACCATGGTGAACCACACCCTCGTCGAAGACAATCGGTTCATGATAGGTTGGGTTCCCAACGGGACACTCACACTGATGAATCCGATCAAACATATCGTTTGAGTGCAAACACCAGCGTATTCAACAGACTACAGCCAAACTATAACAAATGCAGGCCTCGAGCGGTTTATAACCCTGAGGCAGAGCATAATTATGACTTAGTTTACCGCCCTGCAGAAGCAGCGGAGAACTCGAAGTTCATACTGGAGATAGCTCTGGCTCCATTGGAAAAGGCCAAATTACCATCTAATGTAGGGAAATTCAATGGGTTAACTGACCCCGACGATCATCTGAGGGTGTTCACCAGCGCGGGTCTAGTTGGAGGTTGGACCCTTCCGCTGTGGTGTCATTTGTTTGTACAAACACTAACTGGTCCAGCGCGAATCTGGTTTGACAACCTACCGACTGGACAGATTGAGTCGTGGAAGGATCTGCGTAACAAATTCTTAACACACTTCAGCCAGCAGCGGCGCTCCATCAGAGACACTTCCGACGTCATGAATATATGGCGTCATGATGACGAAAATCTAGAAGATTTCATTACTAGATACAACAAGGAAGTGTTAGAAATCAGCGGTGTTCACGAACAACTAATCCGTGCTCAGTTTAAGTACGCGGTTAGATGTGATGACATGGTTAAAGTCTTATCTGGAACAGAGGGCCTTCCAACAAGTTGGGAGAAGATAATGGCGGCGGCCAAGGTTTATGCGCAGACCGAGAAAAACCTCACAACAAATAGGCCACCACCACCACACAATAGGCCTGCGGACTTAAGCTTAACCGGTGAAAGGAGGTTCAAAAAATCATGGCGCGAGTCATCAGGAAGTCGTTCCTCTGAAGATGCCCGCCCAACAATTAACAAACTCTCTGCACAAAGGGAGAGCAAACAAGAAAATAGGGAGAGGCAGTGGACTCCCCTAACAAAAACCCCGGCGGAGGTCCTAAGTACTGAGGACTACCAGTTCAAACCTCCGATCCCGATGAAGAGTAAACGTGGTCAAGACCCGGCGCAATACTGCGAATATCATAAAGACAACGGGCACACCACGAACAACTGCATATCTCTGCGCACGGAAATAGAGAAAGCCCTTAAGAATGGAGAACTCACGCATTTACTCCAGAATATGCGCAAGGAGATTAAGCAGATAACCCGGGGAGAAGAAGGTCCAAGCAAACGGGCCAAAACCTAAGTAACGACTCTATAAGTTTCCCGCAGAAAGACATGACTCATCAAATACGGCGAAACTACCAGAGAGTAAGTTAAGTTCCATTTAATTATCAGAAAAGCTTTGTAAAGCCTCTGAGCTCTATCCATGAATAAAATTACAAAGTTTCTATTATTTTTGTGTTTACAAAGTGCATGCAATTTCCGTTTAGTAAGCGCAAAAACATTATGGTAGTATAAAACAAGCTCCATGCGAGGTCAGTGATCACGTCACAAATGACCATAAATTCACACATGAGCTTTACACCAACTTCATTCGCCTTACTCAATAAAAGCAATTGTACTCATGCAAAATATTGTAAAGACATTAAACAAAACAAATAGAAACATACTATTTTTAGCGTACAGATACGCCCTAAAGAGTTTCAAAACACGGCAGTGTTTAACATACTTGTGCAACAGCGCACCATCAAAGCAGGGATTTACATCCCGCATAAAAAATTGTTCAAATACAATTTCATACTACTCTAAATCTTCACCCTCATCCGGGAAGATTTCTTTAAGTTGCGCCACGTGATCATCCGATTGCAGCGCCACATCTATCAGTTCCATAACTGGAAGTTGCAAATTATCAAACTCTGTCTTCATAGAAGCAAGCGCGGCGGCAGTATTCACGCCAAAGGTAGCAGACTTGCTATCATCCCAGTTAACCTTCAACGCGCTGTTCACATGTCGGGTACATTCCGCATAACCTTGCGCATACTCATCTCGTCGTGCAGCAACCATCAAATTCGCAACAGTTTTATCCAGTTCTTTAGAGTTTAACACAGATTCAGCAACCTATGAAATCAAGCGAAAATAAGTATCAAACAAGCACATATATGATGTCACAACAAAAAGCAGAAAAGGAATTTACACAAGCAATCCCGCGATCCTTCAACCAGGCCATATCATTCTTTAAAGGTTCAAGCTCGCTTTCCGCTGTAACCCGCGCCGTTTCTGAATTTTCCAGCTTCTCTTCAACCTCAGTCAAACGGCGGCAGGTTTCAGTATTCTCAGAATGCGCAAGCTCCAAATCCTTCTTTAGTTGTTCCTGGTCAGAAACCAAAGCAGTCAATTCCTCTAACTCTCTATCTCTAAGGGCAAGAGTGGCTAAAGCTTGTACCTCCCGTTGCTCACTACGCTCCCTATGAGAACGCGCTTCCACCAGCGCAGCTTCTACATCAGCTTTCTCTTTCTTTAATTTTTCTACCTCCACATCCTGATTCTTCAATTTGTTAACCTCCGCCTTGAGGTTATTAATAATGTTGCGAAGGTTGGCTTTCTCAGCATTGTCTTTTTCACAAATTTTTTCTCCAATTTTTGCGTTCTTCGGAAAGGAGAGCAGCTTCAGCTTCCGCTTTTCTTCTCCAACCAGCAACAGACCATTCCTCAGTCTTGCGTTCAGTCTCGAACCTAGCCTGATCAGCTTCTAATTTAGCCATCAGTTGAGCCAAACGTCTCTCATCTTTGGCAAATTTCTTCTGAGAAGCCATAAAGGATTCCTGCTCCTTATGCATACTATACCACTCACGTACTATGCGATGAGTGGTAGAAACATGAGAAGCAGTTTCTACAAGATAAGACTGATAGGTCTGTTCATAAGAACGATTTTCCTGAAACTTGATTTCTCCAGGAGGAAGAATCCCCTGCAACCACTCTTGGCATACACGCCAATCTGAGAAGGTATCGCCTTTCTTCAAGTTCCAAACAGGGACGTGAGGATCAGAAGCATCTTTTTCCATATAAGTCCGGTAATAATACTCTCCCAAAGTTTCTTCTGGACGAATTGGGGATCGTTTATCAACACCAGCAGATGAGCCTGGTTCCTCAGTTGTGACCCTCTTAGTATGTTCAGGCATAGCTTCAGAAGGGCTGGGGGAAGTAGTTGAAGTTTTTTCAGCAGTTGGCTCTTTTCCCAACTCTTGAGCAACAACTTCAGCAGTTGATGGGTTATCAGCACCATCCATCACGCTTGGATCAACAACCTTTTCAACTTCTGTATCAACACCAACAGGCTTCTCAGCCTCAACAGTCTTCTCCACACCATCACCAGCAACCTCTGTAGGCTTTAACTGGTCAGCAACAGAGGCGCGCGAAGGGGTGGAGGGAAGTTTCTCATTTACCACAGTTTGCACTTCTGTGGGAATAGGGGAAACAGGAACGTCTGAAAAAAAAATAAAAGTCTGTAAGAATTCAGACCGCTTAAAGGAAACAAGGAGAAACAACACTTACCAGGAACAGATTCCGAGACAAAGGCATCAAGATTTCCTTTTCTGGTAATTTTCTTCCTCTGCACCTTTTTAGGAGGTTGATCTTCCGCGTCAGGATCAGTTTGTTTCCGTTTACCAGCCTTCCGATGCACCAAATGTTCGGGACTAGAGTCCAAGTCAATAGGCTCATTAGGGTTGGATGGGGGAATATCAGCGGAATCCCTCGGTTCAGGTTTCGGTTCCCGCATGGTCACTACAGGAGTAAGACCCTCCAAAGAGTCAGAAACCACCACATAATCACACCTGGAGACAAAGGAACGGCGCGTACCTTTCTTCTCTCCAACATTCTTCGCCTTCAAAGGATGAGCTTTAACAGTCTCACTCCTCTTTGGCACAGAAGCAGAAGTCGTTGCGCGTTTCTTCTTTTCAGGGCCTATGCCCAGATTCAACAATTCACCTACAAAAGCGCAACGCAAAAACTTACTCACAAAGAGCAAAAAGGGAAAGAAAAGCAGATGTAACTTACCAGCATCGGCAGTTGGATGAGCAGACAGATCCGCATCTCGCGGAAGAACAAAGTTCCTTACAATACGGTGATACCAAAGATCCTCTTCCGGTCTCTTTTTAATGGTACCCATCCTTCCGCCTTCCCTCTTGAAGGCAACAACATACAAAGAAACAATTACATTCAAAGAGAGAACAGGCTTGTCATCACGCTCCATCTTCCAATTCAAGCTCATACCGGCCCCAACAAGAGCTTTCTGCAAAGCAATATTGGTAACATCCTTCAGATCTTGATACCAGTTCTCATCAACTGGAGTCTGGAGCGTTTCAATCGGAACATCTTCTTTCCCCCTCAAAACCATCTTCACCGGAATCACTCCGGCCTTGATAAAGAAGAATTTTTGCTTCCAATCATGGAAGGATTTTGGGGGATGCAGTAAAATCTTCTTTGTAGAAGCTCTCTGAGCGAAAGAATAAAACCCTTGGGTACAATGCATCTGATGAAAAACCCTAAATCGGGGAACGGTCGGCTCCACAAGCATCGTCCGACACACGAATTCGAAATGTCGAATCCTAACCATACCAATAGGATGAAGTTGGGAAATATGCAGTTTGTAAAATCCAAGGATTTCAAGGACAAACTTAGTGACAGGCAAGCGAAAATTACCGTCACAGAAAAAATCCCAAAAGAGGGTAATATACCCGGCTGGAGCATCCGCTGCCGTTTGCCCCTCTTCGGGATACATAGCACCCCAGTTATCCGGAAATTTAAGGTTCTGAATCAAACCATCAAAGGATGCTCTAGGCCACTTCAACGGCGGAAGATCAGTCGCCATTTCTTCAGCAAAATCTCCTTGATGTTCTCCGGTTGACATAAGAGGAAGAACGATAGAGTTTTTGGTAGAAAGGAAATGGAGAAAGTTTTCAACAAAAGCAATGATTATACAAAAGAGGTTATCCAGACGTTATATATACTCATCGCAATAAATAGCATCGGTAACCGCCACAGCGACTGTTCCGAGTATCACAGTCCCCCAAGCAGCAGAAAAAGTAAAAATCAGAACACACACGCGTTTACACACGCACGTGTAAGACACGGACAGTACAAAACAACTGACAATGACAGGTTGTCAACCAAATTACTGTATCAGTCTCGATAAAAGTCAAAGATTTTCCAACAAAATCTTTACAAAAATCAAAAGTTCAAATCTTCTCATAGAAGATTTCTTATTTCTCGCAAAGCATTTCCCTCTCACAAGTCCAGTGCTCCACTTATTTGCATCAGTACAACACTAGACTGGGGGGACTTGAAGGGGTAAGGTCCCAAAAACCTCATAATAAGTACTTGGGACCATACCGCAACTTATTCAGTTAGCCTTTACGACCTTGCGCAGCCGCGCACTGGTCCTACAAGAAAGGCTCAATAAACAAGCAATCTATAATCGCGCGCCCAAAGGAGAACATAAATCCTTGCGCCTTCTCCCATTAACAAAGGATAAAAATCCTGAGATCAATACTTCCGCTCGAATATCTAGACTTGGATATTATTTTACCTAGACTTGGGATTTATTCATCTGAGTCTACACAGCAAGGTGTCACACCAGATTACAGCAGTAATCTTCTAGAAGAAATGCAATCGTGCACTACCCAGACGGTTATAACCGTCTGGACACGTGTCATTACCACAGGCATCCCTGGAATCACAACAAAGGCATGCAATTGGAGAGTAATCTCCACTTTCCACGTGGCAACTCCCCATCCATAGATCAAGCCACGATCCGTGTGCATTCACATCGGATCGAGACAACTTGACGTCGGATCAAGGAGATAGACGGAAGGAAACGTAACCAATTACGGAAGAAGCATTTTCCGTTATCTTTTCAATAACGAGTTTTCCCGCCCACGAAACTCCCGGCTATAAATACCAGAACTGTTCAGGTATGAATTCAGACCACACACACTTCTCAAATACTTCTTCTTCTCCATTACCAATACTTATTCTCACGCCGGAGTCGGGTCAAGGAGAGAACCCTATTCTCCCCTTGACGAGGCTAACGGTGTTCTTTTTTGCAGATTCACCGGAGAAGGAGCTCAGTCACGTCTGAATCAATCGAGAGAGAACTAACCTCTTTATGCGGATTCAAACCCCCTAGATATCTCGGTTCCGACCATTTATCTAGTGTTTCTTCAATACTCAATTTGATAAGTTATAACAGTAGGGTAAAGTATATATGTGAAATTTATCAATTATAACCGAACTATGCACCGTAGGGGCATTTCGGTAATTTCACATAGGCCGAGAAGCTCAAAACTGAAGTCTGAGTTTATCAACCTTTGCTTACTGTTAAAATATTATAATTTGCCTAAGATATCAGTAGGTATCAACCCTTGTATGTTTAAAATAGTTCTAGTACATACTTTGCGTTAAAACGCTTAAAAAGGCGATTAAAAGCCATTTCCGGGTTCGATACTTAAAGCTGATATTTTTACTATTCCAGAAGGCTTGAAATAATTTATTTAACATATGTGATCAGTAGCAAAAGGTTTGGAGTCGTTTAGATATGTAAAACTCATTTTATGGCCCGTAAGGGCAAAACCGACAATTACCGGATTAAGCCTACGACTATGAGTTATGCTCAGCCTAAAATCAATTAAAAATCTTTAAAAATCCCAAAATAATATATTACATCAGTGAGTAATAAGTTTGGTATCAAAAAGTAAGCTTAACTAGGCTATATGCTAATTACGCCGTTTTATTAACATAAAGCTTTCATTTTACGCTAATGAGCATAACTCTTAATCTACACCTCAAACTGATGTCAAATTTTTGCATACAAGTTTATATATCAGTATGTAAGGTTTCTACTCTTTTACATTTCCAAAAATCACGTTTTAAGGTAATAAGGGCATAATGGTCAACATATGAGCAATTAACGGAATCATGCGTATTAATCGGTTAACTAATGAACCATGGTGTATAATCACAGAGGGTTATACTAGCATGTAACCTGGTCCAAATGAAGCTCTTAGGTATTTCTAAAACATACCAAAACGGGTCAGAACTGAAGTCAAAGCAAAAGTCAAAGCTTTGCGTCTTTCGGTTCCGAACCGGGTCTAAACAGTAAATTGCCGGGTTGAACATGTTTAGACATGTTCTTACACTCGTTGCCAAGTTATATCAATGATCAAACAGGTTGTATGTGTTCTACATTGCTAATTATGCATAAATTGTAATTTACACATTCTGTTGACTTTTTAAATACAAGTTTGACCCGACATTTGACCTAGTTAGAGTGGGAATCAGGGGGAACCCTTTTGAGGGTTTATTACCCACATAATTACCAACTTATAACTACTTTTGATTCGACTAATCACTGGACCATTAGTGATTAATCTTAAAGTCAACCGTTAATTACGACGGTTTGACTTTTAAGCTAAAACTAAGCTAAAACTTAACTAAGAAGGGTCAAGCAAACTTACAAGAGTCCTATGCATGAATTATGATCACTTGAGCCTGCTTGGGAGCTCCAGAATTGATCAGGAATGCAAGAGAAGGTGTGTGGAACTTGGTTGCAACTTTGGTCCTTTATATAGTGTTTAATCCACCACAAAATGTTGACAACTCAAGCTACAACTGACCACAACTCATCAACACATGTCCCTAAGGTTCTAGGAGGCACTTAGGGGTCGCACATGAAGTGAAACATCCGTTTTGGGTCGAGTTTTCGCGTATACAGGAGGCTGTTTGCATTTTCTGTGTCTGGGCGTCGGACGCCGCCCGCGTAAAGGTTAAGCATCCTTTACGCGACCCACATGAGCCTTAAAATCATATTTTTCCATTTTCTTGTTTTTGCATCTTGTCCCTTGGCTTCACGAAAGGTCAACTAAGATTATATATTGCAATTTGACCCCTTATTATTTACCTACAAGGGCTTTAGGACTTATACCCTCTTTGCCAAGTCCCTAGACACTTCCGGTTAACCCGAAAAGTCATAACTTTCAACGTTAACGCTTTAACCCCTCGCACACGAATTTGATCATAACTTTCTCATACGATAACGAAACTTTATGAAATTTATATCGTGCATTCTAGTGAGCATACTTAACAGTTACAAAGCTTCGGGTTTGTCAAAAGGTCACTCAGAGGTATAACTTAAACATGTTGACACATTTAACCCCTGTAGTTTGAAATCTCTCACTTTTAGCTTCGTATGATCCATGATTTATTCGTTTGATGGTATAAACATTATGTAGGGTTAATGTACAATATATTTATTCACTGTTGACATTTAGAACTCGTATTTTCATATACTTTTCAAGTTTGTCAACTTTAGTCCTTTCAGAACATTCTTTCACACGTTCAAACCTATGACACGTGTCGATACATTATAGGACGTGAATTTTCGAGGTGTTACATCCTCACCCCCTTAAAAGAAATCTCGACCTCGAGATTTTTTAAGGTAAGGGAAGTATTTTCTACCTTATATTGGGCTTAATCTTCCCCAGTACCTTTGAGTCTCTAAGGCACTACAATCGACCTTTATAATAGGCACATATATCTTTTTGGAGCTTCTAATCCTGTCGATCCTTAATCGACATAGGTTGCTCATACTATCATAGTTCTGCATATCATTATGTGATAGTGCTTTTCGACTTATTGGTGACACGTCGCTAACTCATTAGTGCGGGTCACATTGCGCGCTCCACCAAGCCCCTTAATTAGGTCTTGGCTCGTAAGCTATTTGATCTTGATACATTCGATTTCCTTCGAATGATTCTATATTCTCGAAGCTTAACTAGCCCGATAATTTAACAAATTTAGCACACCCTTCCAGGGTGATATCTATTGTTGAACCTTATTCTTTAATAAGAATTTAGGAGGTTTGCTATTTTCATTAATCCTTAATTTTCTGCCGAATGCTGGCATCTTACAGATGATTATAAATTTGCGTGATCTTATTGGTCGTTTCTAATGCAACTTTCGGATCCTGATGATTGGACTTACCAATCTATTGTCCTATCAATGGACGTTTAACATTCCATCTATACAAGGTCTTCAAAGGAGCAGCCTTGATGCTTATATATCAACTATTATAGAAAGTTTATCTTAAGGTGAGATGGTTATCCCAACCGTTGCTTAAAACTATTATTAAAGAATAGCTAATCCTTATAACATGACATACTTCAAGTGTCCAATGCCTAAATGATGAAATCACAATTATTGGCTTATAACATGATGTAACCATCGGTTATTCTTTTATTCGTTCGATTAGACCGTCCGGTATGGGGGTCGTCTCCCCCCGTCGCCGGCGTCCCTGCTCGTCCCACACCGCCCCCTTGGGCTCGTCACGTCGCCATCATCGGAAGGAAGACGGAGGAGACGGGGCTTGTTCATTGGCTGCTTGTTGATTGGTGGCCCCCACAAATTTTCTCTCTCTCTCTCTCCCCTTGCAGGGTACAAGTAAAGCACAAGTTACAACTCTCTTGGGTAGTCATTGCTTCCCCTCCACACCCTTGGGTAGTCCCCAAGGGGATGGTCCTCCACCTTTGCTTACTTGGCTCCTACGTAGTGGATGGTCCCTTTGGGGACTATCCTCACCATACCCTTTGGTCTTAATTAGTGAGATCCGTTAATTGTTGGTGGTGGTGATCTTAACACATGGATACCTCTTTCCAACCTCCAGCTCTCTAACAAGAAGCTCAATTAGCCTAGCAGAGCAACCATCATCTCCGCCATCTCCGACTACTCGCGCTCCACAACCACCGGCGCCTAGTGTACAACGAGAACTAGCCAAACCATATCCCGGACATTTCTTCTTCTACCTCCGCCTCTCTTATCCCAAAAGGGTTTTCACAACTTCACCCTTCATCTCCGAGCCCTAGACGGGGACACCATCACGAATTTGTTCGCCGACTGGATGATGTCACAGAGGTGGCTTGATATTAAGTAGTTGTTTAAGTTTTGGATTCGATCATTACCAGTAAGGTAACGAAGGGAAACCTAAATACCAAATAAGCCTAATGTTAGCTTGTATAATCATTACCTGAGGGCTAATCTTATGCGGATGAATTGTTGGATCTGGTTGCACAAATGCAAGACTATATGTTTGAGCCTAATACGGCGTCGTTTAATTTGGTTCACAGGGTCCTGTACCAGTAAAACCCGTTTGGCTCAAGGATCAAACCCAGGTTTCTCCGGGTCTTCTATTATTGCCCACCAATGCCTCACTCTGCACCAAGTGGTTTGCTTAGGTGGTGTTTGTTTTTTTGGCCAAAAGCTCTTCTGAGCACTTATGTCTGCGTCGCGCAGACGCTCGCAGACATAAGGGTCCTGCAGCTTGTTTGTTTTCTTGAAGATCTGCAGAGCTTTTACCTCTGCCTCACCTCTTCCCCAAGCAGATCCTTCCCCATGTCTTCAAACCTCTGCCAACATCCATCTGTTCCAAAACCCTAGCTCCACCTCCACCTCCGACACCACCTCCACCTCCACCTCCGCCACCACCTCCACCTCCACCTGCCGACACCACCTCCACCTCCGACACCACCTCCACCTCCGCCACCACCTCCACCTCCGCCACCACATCTCCGCCACCACCTCCATCACCACATCTCAACCATCACCTCCACCACCACATCTCAGCCACCACCTCCACCACCACATCTCAGCCACCACCTCCACCAAACACATCAATTAAAACAAAACCCAGATCGGTGAGAGAGAGACCGTACAGAGAGAGATCGGTAAGAGAGCGAGACCGTAGAAAGAGAGAGAGATCGGTGAGAGAGAGAGACCGTAGAGAGAGAGAGAGAGAGAGGCGGTGGTGTGATGGCGGAGGTGGTGCGGTGGTGCTATGGGCGGTGGTGGTGACAGATTGTAGAGAGAGAGAGTTCAAGGCAGAGAGATAACTGTTGTGTGTGTTGTGTGTGTGAAGTGGTTTTTGTAGAAAAAAAAACAAACCCTCTTCTCCTTGTAGACTGTAGACATTTGGTCCACCTCTTCTCCTGCAGATGCCTGCAGATGTGGTCCGCAGACTGCAGACCTTTTACCTCTGAAAAAACAAACAGCACCTTAAACTCCCACATTGGTTTTGAAGATGTATTTTCTGTAATAACCATGTTATCTCGGTCCATTGGTCCACTGTTAATATTTAATTGATCGCCACTGTTAATATTCAATTGACCATTAAACTCCGACACAAAGCCTTTACATTTGTACCCTGGGGCAGTAACAATAAAACTA
The DNA here is from genome assembly GCA_030545235.1 of Helianthus tuberosus. Taxonomy (NCBI): domain Eukaryota; kingdom Viridiplantae; phylum Streptophyta; class Magnoliopsida; order Asterales; family Asteraceae; genus Helianthus; species Helianthus tuberosus. Next base: position 1,130,774 of record JARYGA010046138.1, read on the forward strand.
TTCAAAACAAAAATTATTGAATTGAACCATTGAACAGATTGCCACATTTTGTTACCTCCAAAAGGTCAAAACTAAAAACGATGAAAATATATCAGATGACAAAAACGTACCACATTCTACGCGGCTTAATTCTTTTCTCTAGGTTTACTCTCATGAAAGCGTTTTTTCTGTTTGCGTTTGAACTCAAAATAATAACGCATATAAAGCTGCATTTTAATTGAGTACAAAATAGATTAAGCTCTTTGAAAGTTTTTAGGCTGCAAGCTTTCTGTTTATTTTCGAAAATGATTTGTTTCACTTTTAACTCAAATCTACATGGAATTATTTCAAGAAATTGGACGCGATAGATAGTGCTTTCCAAAAAGTCAAAACTTGAAGGATGAACATATACCAGTTGCGATGAAATCCGTAAAAAGAGGTGAACAATTAAACGTGATAAAAGATTAGATGCAATAAACGATTAGGTGCTTATTCTGGTTGTTCAGTTGATAAACCTTTGAAGGGCTGAGTCATTTCGGTTGCCGTCAAAGATGAGAGAACGTCTATCAAAATCAAAATAGGGGTAAAAACAAATCATTTAGTGGAAAGATGTAGAATGGTCGCTGAGTCACAATTCATTAAAGTTGAGTATATATATGACATTTTTAGTGTTCGTTGGGTAAATATATGATATTTTTTTGGAAGTGTATATATATGAAATTAATCCAATGTTTCAAGCTTAATGGACCTAAACAAATGACATTATTAATGGGCAATTCAACTCCTAGACTTATAGGGGGGACTCCAAATGGGCTTTAAGGAACTTTTTTTTATTGATTTGATTGGGTTATATATTATTTAATATTAAACTAAATTTAAAAAAAACATCAACAAGGCCCCGGTCTACCATCCCCACCAAGCCCCTACCCCACTCCTCTCATGGCGTCCACCTGTTGTAGTGTTTGCGCCCTTCTTGCAGCTGTTGTGATACCATTGGCACCCCCTATGGAGCCCCATAACACATAGAAGAGGTGTCTCTCTTCAAACATCCAAAGTAAACCATGAAAACAAATAAAAAAATGTATACTATAACCTATAAGTTTTCTTATTCTTATTAACTTGTTTTACTAACATGCTTGTTCCTTTTCCTTATCAACTAATTATTTATAACATCATCTAAATTTTTTGTTTGATTTATGAATCATTCAGTTATTCAAATGCTACAATAGATACTTCCTCAACTTCTGTTTTTTTAAACGACGACTTTCTTGTATTAGGCCACCGCACTCCCCAAATTAGAGAGCCCTATTGCTCTACTCCAGTCAGACTATATTGTCTTAAACGGGGCCACGCTGGCTTTAGAGTTTGGATTGGGTGTTCCCCCGGGAAACCATAACGCCAGCTGCCACTTGGCAGGCTATCTCTATTATTGCCTAATCGACCAAAGTGACACAAGTGAGGATTGAACTTAAGTCTCAATTGAAAAACCCAAACGTCTCTACCATTAGGACACGGGTGGTGGATCCTCATCTTCCCTTGTACTACATATTATTTAGTTTTATTTAATTAAGTATAAATTAACATATATAATTCTCATTTCTTATATACAATTAACTCAATTAGTTGGTCTAGCAACCTATTTCACTTTAGTAACACTAACACAATACATATTATTAACAACAATTTACAATTTTAGCAAATCAATTATTAGGCCTATTCAAGCAATGAACAATTAATTTAATTAAGCAAACATTTAGGATATAGATTCGTTTCTTACAAAAAAAAAAAAAACCTAGCAAGCTATCCTTGTATTAATTTGGTTTAACTAATTATAACTTTATGTATCTGGGCCTTATTCACTTCACGGCTAAGTGCTAACCATAAATAGCTAGTGGGCTTGGGAAATGCATTGGGCTGGCCCTTAGTAAGCCCAACCTTGATGTCATAAAGAATAATTAGGGCACTGAAAAATAGAGGAAGAAGCAGGGTCAACTTGTTTTCTTTTCGGTTGCTTTGCAACTTTCATGCAATTCCCTTATCATTCTTAATTCTTCTACTAACTTGAATCAGGTAAGTAACTTGGAACACTTGAAGATTCCTCTCACTCATATTCTATCAGCTACCCATGATTTTTCAAATACATACAGAATTGCAATTCTTGATGCCGTTCAGTTCTACCGAGCAGAATTGGAGCATTATGATAAAGAAAATCATTCATCAAAGAGACAAAACACTGTAGTTATAAAACGCTATCCTTCTGATAGATGGTACTCTGGAGAAAAACAGTTTCTTACAGAAATTGAAATTCTTTCCGATGGAGTTAAGCATCCCAACATAGTCACCCTGCTTGGATTTTGTGTTGAAGCTTCTGAGATGATCCTTGTCATTGACAATTTTTCTAATGGATTTCTTAGTGGTTATATGAGAAACCTCCAAGACAAACGTCCTTTGACTTGGGAAAAACGTTTGAAAATCTGCATTGATGTTGCACATGGGTTACATTATATTCACTCTCAGATGGAAGACCAAAAGATGATAATAAATCGTGATATATGTAGCTACAACATTGGATTGGACGAGAACTGGGGGGCAAAGATTGTTTACTTTGGCGACTCTGTATTCTTGCCTCCAGATCAAAAAGATGAAGCCCTCTATCTCAAATGGATTGGCAGAAAATACTACATAGATCCAGAATACAAGAAGACTAATAAGTTAAAAAGAGAATCAGATGTTCATGGTTTTGGAGTAATCTTGTTTGAAATTCTGTGTGGGAGATTAGCCAATGACCCAATATACCTTAAAGAGAATGACATAGGGCTAGCCCCGGTAGCAAGACGAAGTTTCGGAACAAGAACATTAGAAGAGATGATAGATCCTATAATAAAGGAAGAAATTGGTGAAAACAATTTTGTTCTAAATAAAGGACCTAACAAGGATTCTTTGCACACGTTTATTACAATTGCACACCAATGTGTTGCAGAAACTCAACACCAACGCCCAACAATGAAAGTCGTAGTCAAGGAACTTGAGAAAGCAATATTCTTTCAAGTAAGTCACTGTATTGAGGATCGAGTACACCGCCCAGATATACACCATATTGTGGCTGAACATGAGAAAGCATTGGAACTTGAGAAAGCATTGGAACTTCAGTTGCGTCATGAAAATATTGTAAGACCTTTTTTTCTATTATATTATCTATTTATTTATTTATTTACCATTCTTGCATAGCAATTATACTTTTGCTTTTGTATCTTTATTTCCTATTCTACTTAAAAGTAGGTCAAAATAGGATGTTAAAAAGAATCAAACACCGAAACATTCAGGATGGGTTACGTACGAACGTGGCATTTTGATATGGAACATTTTTTTGAACGGCAAATTTGGATCACTGAGGGACCACTGGAGTATCATTGTGCCACCAGCGATACCACCCCATCTCCACTAGGCATAATGCATATACACCAATTCAGGAGGAAACCCAATAAATATGGGAAACCCCACCCCACCCCCCTCCCCCCTTATGGTAATCGAGCCCAGTACTTATTGGTCCCAAAGCCTTATCATACCCCCAAGATGCCATTAGACTATAAAGCCATGGGCATTTGGATATGCAACTTAGTTCTATTTATTATTGTTTAGGACATTTTGGTATAGATGATACTTACTGTCTAAGAAATATAGTAAATAGTATCTTTAAGTTGTTATAAACTTGAAATTGCTAAAAATAGAATTGTTAGAAGTTTGTTTGAATATTTGATACTTTTGGTTTTTGGTGAGTTTAAGATCGGAGTTTGGGTATTGGGCGATCCATTGGGTCATTTTCCCCACATATGACCATAAGAGGTAAAATCAATAGTGCGGGTATACCCAGTAGCCGATAGGTAATGGATACATGTATAATCTTGAATATTAGACACAATTTATAATAGGGTATGGAATTGAGATTACCAAAACCCAATCCATTACCAATCAGACCCTTTTAAGTATTTATCACAATGAAATTGAGAATTTATACTTTAAATATTATACTTTTTTACTTTATACTTTTTTTACCTGTAACCTATTTACATGTTACTTTTGATTTCTTAGTTTTTAACGATTTACTCATTATGAATCTTTTGTTTTATATGACTTCTATTTTTATTAGAGTAAACTACTAGGTGTGGTTAAATGTTAATTTTGGTCTTTTATTTATACTTGGTTGTAACCTATTGAATGTTTGTTTCTAGTATTATTTTGTTTGGTTATCATTTCACCCTTTGTTTGAAAATAGAAAAAGAAAAAAAAAATTATTTAAGGGCTTTGTTTTATTTAAAAAAACCCATGTTGCGTATGAACGTCTAACGTCAGATAAAACCTCAATCATTGGATTTTAAAGAACACCAAAATTCTTAAACAAGCCCTACATATCAAAATTGGGTTGTTAAGAAACTCCCAATGCTTGAAAATCTAACCATATAAAACATTAGTTCATGAAGAACACCATTTCTTATTATTATTTGAGAGATGATAAAAGCATCCAGGCTGGTTCTTTGATATAGATGCACACCGGTTGCGAGAGAGGTGTGAGGGGGTCAGTGTACTACTCGCAGTGATGGTACTGGGTGGGGGTCCTACAAATTTATTATCATGGCTATTATTAGGGGTGTTCAAAACTATCCGTATCCGAAATTTCGATCCGAAATATCCTATATCAGAATCCGAAATATCCGAATTTTTTTTTATCTTTTTCAGATATCCGCATATCCGAACTATCCGAACTATCCGAATATCCGAAAAGTGTCCAAAACCTTATATTCAGATATCCAAAACTATCATAAATATCCGGTTCCGAATATCAAAAAATAATAAAGAAATAAAAATTAAATAAAAAATTGAATATTCGGATATCCGATTCACTATCCGATCGGATATCCGAAATTTCGGATATCTGAGATTTCTGATATGGATTCGGGTAGTGAAATCTGGTATCCCAATAAATATGGGTATCCGAACTTTCCGATATCTGGTTTTGAACCCCCTAGCTATTATACGCAATCAAAATTTGATTAAACTTTACTAAACAACAGGATTTGGATTTCATTTATATTATCATTTAACATATCTAACTATATGTGATTTAGTGTAATTTAAGTATTTAACTATTTCAAATTATGTGTTTGAGCCTTATGTACAAAGTAGGTAACTATAAAACTTTTGTGGGCTTGGGAAACGAGTTGGGCTGGACAATCTGTGAAGGTCCAACTGTGATATCTTAGATGGAAAATTAGGGAACACAATATATAGGGAAAAAGGAAGTAGGGGTTGGTACCATATTCTCTTTTGGAAAATCAGCTAGGCTCTGTCTGGTCTGCTACAGTTTAGTTTAATCAGATGGTAGTGAGGTGGAGATGGGTTACTACAGTTTAGAATCAATGTAATTTATAGTTTTTCTAAAAAAATTAATAACACATATAAATGCATCCTCATGAAACTAAATATCAATTAAACAATATATGCATAGAGAAAGTAAATATAATGGTCATGATATCCTCATGAAACTAAGTATCAATTAAACAATATATGCTTAGAGAAAGTAAATATAATGGTCATGATATTATTGTATCTAACCTTAAATCTAACTATATTAATCTTTATATTTTTTATTTACAATATAATTTTCTTCATTCTTCGTAGCATAATCTTTTTGAAGATGCAATTATATCATTTTAACTCAAAATTTCAACAACCATCAAAATATAAAAACAGATTAAAACAATACAATTTGTACAAATATTATTTATATAATAACTAATTAAAATAATGTGTATCTAAAATGCACCAATGGCATATATAATCCTCCTTTCTTACTAACAATTAACTTAGTTAGTTACTCCAACAACTTATTTCACTTCAATAACACTAACGAAATATATATTATCAACAACAATTTATAATTTTAGCAAATCTATAATCAGGCCTATTATAAGCAATGAAAAATTAATTTGATTAAGCTAACACAAAGGATTTAGTTTTGTTTCTTATTATCTTGTAATATCCAGCAAACTATACTTAAATTAATCTGGTTTAACTAATTATAACTTTATGTATTTGGGCCTTATTCCTGGCTAAGTACTAACCATAAATGGCTTGTGGGCTTGGGAAATACATTAGGCTGGCCCTTAGTAAGCCCAACCTTGATGTCATAAAGAATAATTAGGGCACATGAAAAATAAGGGAAGAAGAAGCAGGGGGTCGGGCAAATTTTATTTTCAGTTGTTTGCAACTTTCACACAATTCCCTTCTCATATTCTTGATTCTTCTACTAACTGTAACTCTCTTTTCAAACTTGAATCAGGTAAATAACTTGGAACACTTGAAGATTCCTCTCACTCATATTCTATCAGCTACCAATGATTTTTCAGAAACATACAAAATTGGAACTCTCAATGACGTTCAGTTCTACCGAGCAGAATTGGAGCATTATGATAAAGAAAATCATTCATCAAAGAGACAAAATGCTGTAATTATAAAACGCTATCCTTCTGATAGACATAACAAGTACTCTGGAGAAGAACAGTTTCTTACAGAAATTGAAATTCTTTCCAGTGGAGTTAAGCATCCCAACATAGTCACTCTGCTTGGATTTTGTGTTGAAGATTCTGAGATGATCCTTGTCCTTGACAATTTTTCTAACGGATTCCTTGATGATTATTTGGAAAATCTCAAAGACAAACGTCTTTTGACTTGGGAAAAACGTTTGAAAATCTGCATTGATGTTGCACACGGGTTACATTATATTCACTCTCAGATGGAAGACCAAAAGATGATAATAAATCGTGATATATGTAGCTACAACATTGGATTGGACGAGAACCGGGGGGCAAAGATTGTTTACTTTGGCGACTCTGTATTCTTGCCTCCAGATCAAAAAGATGAAGCCCTCTATCTCGAATGGATTGGCTCAGAACACTACATAGATCCAGAATACAAGAAGACTGATAAGGTAAAAAGAGAATCAGATGTTTATGGTTTTGGAGTAATCTTGTTTGAAATTCTATGTGGGAGATTAGCCAATGACCCAATATACCTTAAGGAGAGTGACGTAGGGCTGGCCCATGTAGCAAGACGAAGCTTCAGAACAGGATCACTAGAAGAGTTGATAGATCCTATAATAAAAGAAGAAGTTCGTGAAAACGGTTTTGTTCTAAATAGAGGGCCCAACAAGGATTCTTTGCACACGTTTATTACAATTGCACACCAATGTGTGGCAGAAACTCAAGACCAACGCCCAAAAATGGAAGTCGTAGTCTACGAACTTGAGAAAGCATTATTCTTTCAAGTAAGTCATCGTTCTAACTTCATAATTCATATTATGGTTTCCTAGAAGTAATATAGTTTGATGATTCACTATAATATCAAAAACAAATGTAGATTGTTTGATGACGTTAGATTCAGGTTATTAAAGCACCTAGCGTTCAACCTTATAGACAGTGTGGGGATTCCTCAATCCTCCGTTTTAGACTATCGATTTAGGACTTCACTAAATTTCTTATATGGAATTACCAAAATAAGGGAAAAACATAGTAGTAGAGAAGGAGTTGGCCAAATTTGGTATTATTATCAACCAAATTTGGGATTGGGGCTGGAAGAAACAAATAAGGGGAAAGGAGAAAAAGGTTAAGGTATGGATTGATGGATGGTTACCGAGGGGCCCTTTATGTGAACGTTTCCGTAGCGTGTTTCGATTGGCCAATCGAAAGATAAAAGGGCACTGATTAAAGATTGCTATAAATATGTTGACTCAAATGTTATTTGGGATTGGGGCTGGAAGAAACATATTATATATATTGTTTTATTATTGACATGTTGGAGGTTGTGGATCAATTGGAATGATTTCTGTTGCGAAATGGTGGATGACATTAAGGAAAACGCCTTTTGGTGGATGCATAATAGAGTGAAAAGGCGGAATTGGCTTGGGGAACTTTAGAATATTTTCTGGTGTTGATTTGTAATTCATGTTATGTTCTTGTTTTCTTTTTGCTGTGTTTCTTTCTATATTTTCCAGTGCTGTATCGGTCCTCCTTAGGTTTGTCCCTTGTTTCGTTTTTAATGGAATCCCTTTTAGTTGTTCAAAAAATAAAAGAAATCATAAAGGACATTTATCATCTTATTAAAGTCATATTGTTCAGTGTTTTAGGACTAATATCACCAAATTATCATTGTCTCATCATTATATACTTTTCCATAATATTTAAAAACAATATTACGAATTTAGTATGTTTTTATCAATAATTTATTGTTATCAATATGTGTATTTTTATTTGGTGTGTCCTGATTGACAGAAAAACAACAAGGACATCCCAAGAATGTCACTTGAAGACATAAAACAGGCCACACAAAACTTTCATAATGACAATTGCATCGGGAGAGGAGGATTTGGGAAAGTCCATAAAGGAAACTTTCAAGATGGTGATGGATTTAAAACCATTGTTGCAAAGCGATTAGATTCAAGGTTTGGTCAAGGGGAACAACAATTCTTAAGTGAGCTCAAAATTCTTTTAGATTTTAAGCATGAGAGTGTCATTGGTCTTGTGGGCTTCTGTGATGAAAATGATGAAAAAATTATTATCTATGAGTATGCGTCCAAAGGAAGTCTTGATAGATATTTAAATGATGCTTCTCTTACATGGGAGAAACGACTTGATATATGCATTGATGTTGCAAGAGCGTTGGATTTCCTACATGGAGGAGTTGGAAAACAAGCGAAGGTGATACATAGGGACATCAAAACTGCTAACATTCTACTAAACGATGAGTGGAAAGCAAAACTTGCTGATTTTGGGCTTTCCTTAGTAAGTCCATTAGTTAAAGAGACGGACTATGTTATTGATCATGTGTGTGGAACAACTGGATACCTGGACCCACTTTATAGAAAATCGGGGTTCCTAACCATAGAGTCCGATATTTATTCATTTGGTGTTGTTTTATTTGAGATTTTGTGTGGGAGATCCACATTTGAAATCCAAAAACATGAGGGCCACTATCTACCAGAGTTCATTGAAAAAAGTTTTAAAGAAGGAAAGCATGGTGAGGTAGTGTTCGAACAAATAAGGGAACAGATCGTGCCTAAATCATTAATTACATTTCAAGAGGTTGCCTGCAAATGCCTACATCTTGATAGAGAAAAACGACCGACAACAAAAAATGTTTTGATGCAACTTAAGAAAGCATTGGTATTTCAAGTAAGTTATCCCAGTTTTATGAAAGCAGGGTTCCATTAATTGCACTAATACAAATTATGACTTTAACTTGTGTTCATCAAAAGGTTATTGATGGTATTTTTATAGATTAATCTTTTAACGACAAGAACAAACACACACACATATGTGTGTATATTAGAAACTGTATTCATTCTAGATGTTTTAGTGTATTGTTTTACGTTTTAATTATTTATATCTTTGTTGTAAATTACTTGAATTTTATCATTTTTTGTTATATTTGAATATCTATAGAATAATTGATAACCGAATAGAAAGAGTATGCAAATCCTTATGTACGTGTAAACTTAAGAGTTTATTATATTATGTGTACCTGTAAAGTCGTGACTACCTATAAATCATTATATTTATTCAATTTTTAAGCTTATTTAATTAATGGAATGGAAAGTCAGGGATTCAGGTTGCTAGCTAGATCTGATATAATGTATGTGTGGTTGCTCATATATCTTATTAGATCTTACCTTCTCTTTCATTTGTAACTCGTTGTTTTAACACTCCCTTCTGCTTGATAAACAGAACATGGCATCAACAATGAACCAGTTTGCTCACTTACAAATCCCACTTGAAGATGTGGCGAAGGCCACCAACAACTTTCATCATGATAACATCATCGAACATGGTGGAGTTGGTATCGCATATAAAGGACGACTCTTGTGGTCTGGAAGGTTGATGGAGATCGCTGCTCGGAGGTTTGATTGTAAGCATGGGGAAGGAGACCTCAAGTTCTTGACAGAAATATCAGTGCTTTCTGATCTCAAGCATAAAAATCTAGTCTCTATTATTGGGTTTTGTGATGAGATAGATGAAAAGATCATTGTAACCATGTATGAGGCCAATGGAAGTCTAGGGCAGTATTTAAACAGCCTGAACCTCACATGGAAGCAAAGATTGAGGATATGTCTAGGTGTAGCTCGTGCGTTGAGTTACTTACATTATGACAAGGGACGTGATTATGCTATTCTACATTGTAACATCAATAGCAACACTATTTTGTTGAACGATAATTGGGAAACCAAGTTATCCGGTTTTGAATTTTCCATCAAACAATCAGTAAACGATAAGGATCAGGTGTGTCCTTGTGAACACACTGGCACATTGGGGTGTGTGGACCCAGCAATTGAAAAGACGAGAGGTGTGACCCACAAGTCAGACATCTACTCATTCGGTGTTGTTTTATTCGAAATATTGTGCGGGAGGAAAGCATTTATTCAGAATGAGACTGATAGGTCTCTAGCTCAGATGGCCAAGTATTGTTATGAAAATGGTACATTGCATGATATGATCCATCCTCAACTTTTAAATCAAATATTGTCTCCGCAATCACTCCTCATATACTCGAAGGTAGCATATTCTTGCTTAAATGAGGATCGAGCAGACCGCCCAAATATGCACTATGTTATGGCTAAACTTAAGAAAGCACTGGAACTTCAATTGCGTGGTGAAAATATTGTAAGACTTTTTTTTCCTATTTTATTATCCTTTTTTTGGTGTACATCATTCATGCATACTAATTTGCCTTTTGAATCTGTAATTTATATCTTATTCTATTCAAAAGTACGTGAAAATAGGGTGGTAAAAGAAATCTAAATGAATGAAAAAACATGAAACATCCAGGATGGGTAACACACTTTTATTTTTTGTAAGTTTGGGATATGTATGGTATTAGTTGATCCTGTCCAATTAACGGCATCAAAATATGACATATATGATTATAAGACATATAGTAAATAGCATCTTTCAGTTACAAACTTGAAATTCCTAAAAATACATAAAATTGTTAGAATTTTGTGTGAGTTTTTGATATTTTAAGTCGGGTTTTGGTGAGTTGATGATTGGATTTTGGGTAATGGGTGTCCCAACGGGTAATTTTTTTTACCACATATGACCATACGAGGTATACACGATACGTGCGGATATACCTTGTACGTAGCCGATGGATAATGAATACGTGTGCGAATATGTCTACGATACTAAATATTAGACAATTTATAACCGGGTATGAAATTGAGATTACCAAAATCCGACACTTTAGCATTCATAGTGAATCAGACGGACTGGTTGGGTTGACGCGTTGTTTATACACTTTTTTGTATGTAACGATGGAAATAATAATTTATACTTTGAACGTTAACTTTTTTATGTTTAGCCATTTTTGACTTAAAACCTCTTTAGACATGCTATTTGTTAATTGCTTAATTTATTAAGAGTTTACTTACGTAATTATTAATCTTTTATTTTTATAGCACTTCTATTATTATTAGAGTAAACTACCAGGTGTGGTTAAATTTTAATTTTGGTCTTTTATATTTATACTTCGTCGTAACCCACTGAATGTTTGTTTCTAGTATTATTATTTTTTCGATTATGATTTCACCCTTTGTTTGAAAATAGAAAAAACAAAAAAAGAAAGTTTTCAAGGGTTTGGTGTTCGTAAAAAACCCATATTGCATATGGACGCATGTTGTCAGAGAAAACCTCAATCATTGGTTTTTAAAGAACACCGGTATTCTTAAACATGCCCTACGTATCAAAATTGGGTTGTTTAAGAGAGGGGTGAGGGGGATAGTTTGTACTGCCCGCAGGTGTAGGGTAGGGGTCCTGCAAATTTATTATCACAGCTATTATATGCAATGGAAATTTTAATTCAATTAAACTTTACTAAAACACAGGATTTGGATTCCATTTAGATTATCAAATTATGTGTTTGGGCCTTATGTACAAACTGGGTAACTATAAAGGTTTTCTGGGCTTGGGAAACGAGTTGGGCTGGACAATCTGTTAAGGCCTAACAGTGTATCTTAGATGGAAAATTAGGGCACAAACAACACATATGAATTAGTATATGTCGATCAGAAGGGCAAGGCTAAGGTCTGCTACATTTTAATCAGTTGGCAGTGAGGTGGAGATGGGTTGCTATACTCTGTACAGAGCGGAACCCATTTGCCTTGTATAATTGTAGATCGATTCAATGTAACCTATAGTTTTTCTAAAAGTTTTAACAACACATTTTTTATTCTCAATTTAAGTCAGTTTTGTAACTCTCCTTTTCCCCTTGTCACATATTTGCAGGAAAACAAGTTGGGACAGTTGAAGATTCATCTCAATGATATTAAATCAGCAACAAATAATTTTTCAGAGGCATACACAATTGCATCTCGGAGTGCCGGATACACTTTGTACAGAGCAGAACTCCACTGTTTTGATAAAGAAAATCTTTCATGCCAGAAGGGGAAGTATGAAGGAGAACGTCTGAAGGGACAGAGCACTGTAGTTTTAAAAAGGTACCCTTCTGGACATGCCTTGTATGGAGAGGAAAAGTTTTTTACAGAAATTGAAGTACTTACCCTTGTTAAGCATCCCAACATTGTAAATCTACTTGGATTCTGTGTTGAGGATTCCGAGATGGTCCTTGTCACTGAGAATATCTCTAATGGATATCTTGTTGATTATTTTAGAAACGTCAACCACATGCGTATTTTAACTTGGGAAAAACGTTTAAAAATTTGCATTGATGTTGCACATGCGTTGAAGTACCTTCACTATGAGATGGAAGACCAAAAGATCATAATAAATCGTGATATAACTAGTTACAGCATTGGGTTGGATGAGAACTGGGGGGCAAAGATTGTTGACTTTTGGTTCTCCGTATTCCTGCCTCCAAATCAAGAAGACGAAGTTGTCCATCTCAAAAGTCGTATTGGCAGACCGTCCTACAGAGATCCACATTATAAGAAGACTGGTAAATTAAAAAGAGAATCAGATGTTTATAATTTTGGAGTTGTATTGTTTGAAATTCTATGTGGGAGGATATCCCATGACCCAATTTACCTGGAGGAGAATGTGAGAGGGTTGGGCCCTTTGGCAAGACAAAGCTTCTGCATAGGAACACTAGAGGACATGATAGATCCTATATTAAAGGCAGAAATCCGTGAAAACAATTTTGTTCTAAGTAGAGGACCCAACAAGGATTCTTTGCATACATTTATGAATATTGCATATCAATGTGTGGCGGAAACTCAAGACCAACGTCCTACAATGAAAGTCGTTGTCAAAGAACTTGAGAAAGCATTATCATTTCAAGTAAGTCAATGTTCTAAAACATTAACCTTTCTTGTATATATGCAAAGTGCTTGTTGAAAACAGATCAGATTAAACTAATAAAGCATAAACTGAGTTTCATATGTGCCATAGTATTTGTACTCAACCCATTATGGTTTGTTTAAAAAAAAAACACTGTTCAATTTTTAACTTCTGGTGCTTAAGTGCTAAGCCCTTTCTTAACTATTGATGAAGTTATTAAAGCTTCTTTTTTTAAACAAAGTTACTTATTTTCCTTAACTATTGATTAAATTATTAATGCCCTGATGTAGTATCCCCCAGGGGCTGCTATTCTCTAATCAAAGTTTTAATTTTCATTTGGTTTTCTCATTGTCCCAGTTGAATTCAGAGGTTAAATTTGATTATGTGGAGGAGAAGAGTCATGCTTCCATAATTGAGACACAAGTAGCTGAGCTTTCCAATGAATTGAACAGTATGCACATGACTGGCAAATCTGAAAATTTAGAATTTCAAAACAAAGAAAATATGTTACATGACCAAACCGATGACCCGGCTGAACCTGACTGTTGTAAGTTTGCTGTGTTTTGAATTTTTAATATTGATTTATCAAGTGGAGTCTTAAGCCGGTGAAATGTGGGTACAGGAAGGCTGCTACACCTTCTTTGGCCAAATATGTCAGAAACAAATGCACAAATATGAAAAGGAGGCTAAGTTGCAGGTGCTTTTGGTTGTTGTATTTGGTGGGGTCGCCTAGATAACGGTTTGCGTTCAAACAAGTCATGTTTCATATAGGTTTAAACAGGCTGGGTGGATTGAGTTTGAGTTGGACTTTTTTGCATATATCTTAATTTGTTTGTATAACTGAATGTCATGTTGATGCTTCTCTAGTTCTTTCTTTACTTGTTTATGTTGGTAGTTTTAGTGTTATCGACATAATTTTAATGTTATTGGATTAACTTGTCGACTAAGTCGGTCTTGTTAAAATTAAACGAGTTTAGGAGATGCGGGAGTGCGAGCTCGATTTAGTTTACAAGATCGGGTATCTGTTTGTTTTGTGCCTTGCTGAATTAATAAGACTAATTTGTTATTGGGCCTATGTTGGTTATTTCATTTGGGCCTGTAAGCTTTAATCAGATCACTTGTATTTGGGCTTTGGGACTAAATGGGTTATTTGTCATATTAATAATCACTTGTCTGTGGACTTAGATTAGTTGTTCTAAGGGGCCTATCGTATTGGATGTGGGATTCTATGCATTTGTGTAAGTTTTGTGATAAGAAACAAACCGTTCCACCTCAGGATGATGTATCTGATGATACCAGAGACTTTGGTGTTGTTGAGTTCAGCAAAGTAGATACACACTTGCTTCCGACTGTACTTCTCATTGGCCGCCCCAATGTTGGCAAATCCGCATTGTTTAATCGGTTAGCTATTCTAATATATGTCTTTTACTGTTATATTATAGGTGAATTAGCTAGTCAGTCGGACATGTCGGGTAACTTGCCAAAACAAATTTCGGTAAAACGATAATTTTTTTGGTACGGGTCAAAAAGGTTAGGTTGACCTGAACGTTTTTTTGCCAAAAAGTTTATTGTGTCAAGAATAATGTACTTATCCAATAAAATGATTTAGGAGCCTTTCAACCTGTTTGGCCGGTTTTATTTTAAGATACTCTTTTTTACCCATTTGACCTGTTAAATCGTCACCCAAATTAAACCATTTGTAAGTCAGTGGATATGGTATTTAGTGTTAGTGGATATGGTATTTAGTTTTATTTATGCACAATGTGTTTTTGTACCTACTAATTTCTTTTTATTGTATCTGGTATCATTCATTAATCATTATATATGGTTGGTGTGGATATGGTATTTAGTTTGATTAGAAGAAGAGAGGCACTTGTGTACAACACTCCTAATGATCATGTGACTAGAGACATACGAGAAGGGATCGCGAAATTGGGTGATTTGCAATTTAAGGTGTTGGATTCAGCCAGCTTAGAGGCTGAGGCTTCGTCTGGTTCTGTTCTTGGTCGGACTGCAGAAATGACCGCAAATGTGTTGAGAAAGTGTAAAGTCGCACTATCTCTTATTGATGCATGGTTAGTTTTATTTTCATCACTATATCTTTTTATGTGCACTAGTTTTTGACATAGAAACAAAATAAAATTGTTTTTTATGTGATGACTAGAGACTGGTTGCAGCCCATGGATTTGGATGTTGGAAAGTGGCTAAAAAAGCATGCTCCGTGAATGAAGATTGCTATGATAATGAATACAGCTGAATCACTTGATGATGGTTTTGGGTCTACTAGTGAAGTCGCGCGTACATTGGGATTTGGAGATCCTGTTGCTCTCTCTGCAGAAACTGGTTTAGGGATGAATGATTTATATGAAGTTCTCAGGGCATTGCTTGAACAACATATGCTTCAAACTGTACAAGGTACTGATGAAACTAATGAAGAGGAGTCAAACCTACCACTACAGTTAGCATTTGTGGGCCGGCCTAATGTTGGCAAGTCAACCTTGTTGAATGCAATTCTGCAGGAAGAGCGTGTTTTGGTGGGCCCAGAGGCAAGCTTAACAAGAGATTTGGTCAGAGTCGAGTTTAAATTTCAAGGAAGAACGATATTACATGATTATTTTAATTGCTAAAGTTGGTAAATTATCATTGATAGATTACTTTTGCATTTTATTATTGTTATTAGAGTAAACTGCAATTTTACCCCCTGAGGTTAGGGGTCATTGGCATGTCTACCCCCCTAAGGAAATAATTACAATTTTACCCCTCACTGTTCACCCTTATGTCGCAACCTTACCCCCCGGCGTCAGTCAACAGTTAGTTGACTGTTATAGGCAGGGGTATTTTAGTAATCTTACCCTATATTTATTATTATTATTATTATTATTATTATTATTATTATTTATTTATTTATTTATAAAGTCTGCTTTTCAACTTTTCAAGCACACCACTCAAGAACAAGAATTCAACACTCAAATGATTCCATCTTTGTTCACTAGTCATCACAGATTGTTTTACAACGAAGAATTGAAAGAAATTGATTACAATGAACTCTCACAACTAAAGCTTATAACAGCCCCAACTTTTCAAGCACACCACCATCATCGCCCCACCTCCACCACCACCACATCACCATGGCTCCGCACCACCATGGCCACCGCACCTGCACCACCATGGCCACCGCACCTGCACCACCACCACATCACCATGGCTCCGCACCACCATGGCCACCGCACCTGGTACAGATTTCTCTGCTTCTCTCTCTCTCCCCCACCGCAACCACCCACCCCCTTCTTCCTTCAATCCACAAGAACAGATCTGAATCCGAACAGATCTATTTGTGTGTATGAAATTGGGCAATTGTGAGTTAGATGGCTCAATTGTCTGAACCTCAAGGCTCTTCTAAAGCTTTTCAACAAAGGGGTTTTCGTCTTCAAGCTCCACTGGTGAGTTTACATATAGTTTTTGTGTTTAGATGAAACCCAGATGAAATTGTTGTGTCATGAGTGATTTTTCTTGAATTTTTGTCAATTGGATGTGATATAGGTTGTGGGTTTTGTTTCTTTACGGAATCTGTTGGTTTATGAGTGGTAATTAGAGATGTGTTTAGATGAAATTGATTGAATATTTGAAGAAATGTTTGCATTACTTACATCTGGTTAAAAGTTGATATATCAATACATTTTGAAAGTTGATTCATTTTGAAAGAGCACTTTTTGGAAGTAGAAGTCAAAGTTACCATAATTCTCATTCTGAGCAGCAATCGCCTTCTTTGAGGACTTATGTTGCTGATAACAGCAAGAGGTAGAGAGCTAGTCTCGTGTTTGCCATACCACTTTCTTTGACTATACTTTTGTAGAGGAATTTAAGAATTTGTAACCTGTGCTACATACATTATATGTTTGCTCCTTGTTTGACACTATTTAATTTATTAAATGAAATACATTCTAGACCACCGTTTTGAATAGGAAATCCATGTTACTATCTTTTGTTTTAACCAAGATGAATAACCCATTGATGCTGGTGAACATTGCCAGATATAACAATACATTTTGAAAGTTGATTCATTGTCTTGTAACCATTTCGGATGATAATAAAGTTTATTGCTGAATGTTTGCAGCAGGTGATTATGAAGTTACCATATTTTTAGATGGTGATTATGAAGTTTATTGCTGAATGTTTGCAGCAGGTGATTATGAAGTTACCATATTCAGGTGGAGCAGGTTTCTTGCTACTGCAGAGTTGACGCCGGTTTAAAAACGGTAGCTGGAGCTCGATGGTGGGTGGTCGAGGTTATGGTGGTGGAGGTGGGTGGTGGCAGCTGATGGTGGTGGGGGGTGGGTGGTGGCGGCTGATATTGTGCGACATAACAAGAACGTTGGGGGGTAATATTAAAGGGCAATATAGTCATTTCACATTAAAGTTAACATATCTGTTAACAAATTTGAGGTCGGGGGGTAAGGTTGCGACATAAGGGTGAACAGTGGGGGGTAAAATTGCAATTATTTCCTTAGGGGGGTAGACATGCCAATGACCCCTAACCTCAGGGGGTAAAATTGCAGTTTACTCTTGTTATTATTGTATTCCAAAATTTGGTTGTTTTTAGGTGGACACAGCAGGTTGGTTGCAGAGGACAAAGTCAGAGAAAGTTCAAGTAGTTAACATATAACTGTTGTTCGAGAGTACTTTTGAGTGTGTGCTGCGTGTGTTCTTGGGCCTGATCCAACACAGGTCATCATTAACCGAAGGGTAGACTGTAGCTTCATCTTTTTGAACCACAGTGTCATAAATGATGCAGGCTAGAAAATGTCAGATGTTGCTGCATTTGACTTCCCAGAGTTGACTTTTGACTTTTTATTCGATTGTAAAGTTTCAGTATCAGTTGGAGAGCTGTAGAGAGCACTAAAACAAACATGTACATATAAACAAACTAATTTGAAAATGGGTTTTCATGTTATGTTTTATCTTTAACTGTTTTAAGTGTTAATATCATCAACTAAGATTATGGCCATTGTTGACTTTTTGTTGTATAACTTGATGTTTTGAGCATTTTTTTCCAACTTGTGTGCACCGAGATCCTCCTTTTCACTCTAAACTGAATGAGCTTCTTCATCAAAGGATTCGGAAGCACCAAAATCCTCTTTTTCGGTCCAAACTGTGTCAGGTTCGTTCAGGCTTTCTTACAACTTCATGGGTCCCCCAAGATCCTCCTTTTCAATCAAAACTGCAACGTGTTTGTCGCAGCTTCTTCTTCGAACATGTTCTCTTGAGCCTTTTTTCTAAGTCCGGTGCTTCAAGATCCTTTTTTCCGGTCAAAATTGCAACAGGTTCCTTGACAGCTTCACGAATCTGAAATGGTTTGATCAATTTTCGTGCTTGATATCTTCACTTATTAGAGGATGGTTATAAGCTAGAATAGAATAAAAATTAGATTAGTTATAAAGTATAGTTTATGTAACATTATTATCATTAAATTTATATCCTAAGTATTGGCGGTTATCCACATGGAAACCCAGTATATATATGTAATCTTCTGTACATTTCATTTTCACCAATTCAATCAAGAACAAGTTCTGTTATTCATTCGGATATTCATACTGTTAGTATCTGCAATTCCAATAAAGTGGTATCAGAGCCACCGATCCGCAAAATACAAATCAAATTCATTCGAATAATTCCCTACAAACCCACAATCCCTGAAGACATCTTCCCATGACGACCAATGGAGGAATTCAAACCCAGATTCCAAAACTACTGGGACAAAATTACTATCACTTGCATATACAAATGACAGTGTTGTTGGAATCACAAGATTTATGGACGATTGTTGAAGAAGGATATGCTAAAATCGCTCCCAATGCATCAGAGAACGATCAGAATGTTTATAAAAAATCAAGAGGGATAAAAAGGCATTACACATCATATTCCATGCAGTCAATGAAACCGTATTCGAACGAATTGCAACATGCAAAAAATCTAAAGATGCTTGGGATGTTCTTCACAAGGCCTACAGGGGAGAAAACAGGGTAAAAACGGTAAAACTTCAAACCCTACGTTGTGAATTTGATTCGTTAAGAATGAAAGAGAATGAATCTATAGAAGAATATGTTAATCGAACAACCATAATAGTTAACCAATTACGATTAAACGAATAAAGAATAGAAGAACAACGAATTGTCGAGAAAAATTTACGAAGCCTGACACGTAAATATGAGGCAGTAGTAGTAGCCATAGAGGAGTCCAAGGATTTACATACGATTTCTACGGAAGAACTGCTAGGTATTCTTCAGTCACATGAATTGAGATTAAAACAATATGATGATGTGCCAACCGAACAAGCCTTTCAAATTCAAGGCAACAATTATGAAAGATCTAGACAATCTCGGTCGTAATACACAGGTAGAGGACGTGGTAGGGGACGAGGAAGATACAATGGCTCCATCCGATGCTATAATTGTCAAAAACTAGGGCATACAGCAATATTTTGCAATAAAAGAGACGATAATGAAAGGCCAAGTAGTGCCTTAATGCACAGAGATGACATAGAAGAGGAGAATGATGAAACTGTGTTTATGATTTTCAATGTGGAGGAAGTAACCAAGAATGACTGCTGGTATTTAGATAGTGGGTGCAGTAATCACATGACAGGAGATAAGAATCTATTCGTTAGTTTAAACGAATCGGAAAGAAGAGAAGTGAGAACCGGAGATGATAAAAGACTCGAAGTATTAGGCTGTGGAGATGTAACCATTAAAGTTAAAGGTCAAGAAAAGCGGTTTCCGAATGTATTTTATGTAGCAGGTTTAAAACACAATTTACTAAGTGTTGGACAATTAGTTCAAAAGGGTTATGAAGTAAAATTCAACAATCGAGGATGCATGATCAAGGACCCAACCGGGGTTTATATTGGAACAGTCAAAATGACGGGAAACAAGATGTTTCCATTAAATCTGAACCAGGATATAACACCCCGAGTATGCAATATAACAACACTTGATCCATCTGCACTATGGCATCGACGGTATGGACATTTAAATCTTGAGACTTTGTATGACATGGGGATAAATGAGACAGTAAAAGGCTTGCCAAAACTCACTAGAACACAAAATGTGTGTGAGGGATGTATTTTTGGTAAGCATGCAAGGAAGCCATTCTCAAAACAAGCTACATGGCATGCGAGTAAGCCGCTTCAACTCATACACACAGATATATGTGGTCCTATGAGGACTCAATCTATAGGAGGCTGCAAGTATTTCATTACCTTCATAGATGATTTATCGAGAAAAACATGGGTACACTTCCTAAAGCTTAAGTCAGACGCCTTGAGCCGGTTTAAAATATTTAAAAGTCTCGTAGAAAATCAAGTTGATCACAAGATAAAGAGTATACGATCAGATAGAGGAGGCGAGTACTGTAGTCATGAATTTCAAAATTTTCTCAAGGAAAATGGGATCCATCACCAACTTACTACAAGCTACACCCCTCAACAAAATGGAGTAGCCGAAAGAAAAAACAGGACGCTCATGGATTTGAGTAGAAGCATGCTAAAGATGAAGAACCTACCACACTCATATTGGGCAGAAGCAGTAGCGTGTGCTACATATTTACTGAATCGAGCTATTACCAAAAGTGTGCCTAAGATAACACCTCAAGAAGCATGGAGTGGAAGAAAGCCAAACGTGGAACATCTCAAGGTCTTCGGATGTGTTGCGTATGTTCATATTCCAAAACAACATCGGAGTAAGTTAGATGACAAAACGGAGAAAGCTATATTTGTTGGTTACAGTGAGAACAGTAAAGCATATAAGTTGTACAACCCAACAACAAACAAAAGGATTATAAGCATGGATGTTATATTTAACGAAGATCAACATTGGGCTGTAAAGGGGTATGGTCCCAGATCTCGCGTCAGCACGACCGCGAGTGACCATTACCCTTATCAAAAACCCCCACCGGCAAAAACTTATCTGTTTCCGTGCGGGCACGCACGAACACAGCGGTCGAATCCAATCGGTCAAGGGATGAGAAGACTTACCTTGTGTATTAAAATGGGTGTACACATAGCGATGCGGCATGGCACAGCATCCTACGGACATTTTTGTCACGACAAGGGATCTGGATAAAGGCAACAGTCACCACAAGTGGAGATGCGGTCTGGCACCGCATCCCGCATGACTCCGCCAGAGTGGGAACGCGGAAACAACGGCAGTTACCGCGGACAGGGATGCGGCGCGACACCGCATCCTGCCCACGAGGCAAGTGGGACTGACACCACAGTGCAAGTGGCACCAATGACAGTCGACTGTCAGCCCATACGTAAGCAACAGACTGACACCGCGGTAGGACGTGGCTTCACCTCCACAACCGACAAGCCTGACACACCTGTAAGGGCGGCGCGTCGTCAGTCTAACCACCTCAGCTACCCTTCTTCACTCCTCGGCTATAAATACCCATCCCAAACCAGGTTTGAGGTATCGCTTCTCAACTCTCTCACAACTACTACTATCACACACTTTGCTTCACAAGCAAATTACTGATTCTCACGCCGGAGAGTGGTAACAAGGAGCACCCCTACCCCTTCCTCCTTGTTACGAGTCACGGTGTGTTTTCCTTGTGCAGGAGACAGCCCAGCAGACGGTCTAGCCACCGATCCTCGGAAATAAGGGATTAACCCTACTTGACGAGACCAGTGAATTAACCCCTCTTGGTTAACCACTGTTTCATCATTGGCACCCACCGCTACTCTTAGCACTTTTTTCCGCATCCTTTTTTCTTTCTTGAAGATCATGTCTGATCGTCAAAACAATCCTACCGGGGAAAACCCCAACCCCCCAAACGTGGTACCTACGGAAAACACCACCCCCGCACTACCAATCGGCCACATAGGCACATCCGCATAGGGGGGCTCTCCCCCAGTGTTCATGCCATATTTTTCACAGTTCGGTTCTGTGATACCCCCAGGAATGGATCTCCATTCCTGGTTTTACCAACAACAGGCCGCCCTAGCGGCAGCCTACAATAAGGCTTGTGCAGAGGCGCAAATAGCCGGAGGACCAACCCCCGCACAATACACATCTGCGCCCCGTATCTTGCAATACGGGAGCAGGGCACCCGCAACCCCGGCCTCTCGGGATAGGGCAGAAGAGCATGGATCCTCTTACTGTAGCGTCCACACGATCGATGAGGACGATTCTACATACGGATCCCGCCGTAGGGGTCCAGTACAAAGCCTCCTAGGCCCGCGTGGCGACACTCGGCGACCATCAACACTCCGCCGCGGCTCTGGCATTCATAGCCGTCTGGGGCCACAACCTCACAACGAGGGGCACGATCGCACTGACCCAGAGGACCACACTTATTGTGGGGACTCCCATTCGGCCAATAGCCGACCGGGAGGATACAACTATATTCCTCCCATTCAACCCGCACTACCTACGTCCGCGTCGCAAAGCGCAGACCAACCCAACCCTACAGGCCAAAGTCCGCGTTCGAAAACTCTAAATTCGTTCCGGAGATCGCCCACGCCGAAGTCACAACGACTAAACTCCCACTTACGATTGGGAAATACAATGGTTCATCCGACCCGGATGACCACATAAACATTTTTACCGGTGCCAGGTGCAATGGTAAATGGGACGAGGCCACATGGTGCCATTTTCCCCCCAGACCCTCACTAGATCTAGTTCGATTCTTTGACAGTTGGAGAACTGGATTCATTTTAACAGCTGCAAGCAAAATTTCTTGCACATTTTAGCCAGCAACGACGTCACAAACGTGATTCAATGGACGTCATGAACATCTGGCGCGGAGACAACGAAAGCCTAGAATCTTTCGTCATCCGCTACAATAAAGAATGCCTGGAAATCGGCGGGATAACAGATCAAATGGCCCGCAACCATTTCATTTTAGCCGTCAAGGACAATGAAATGGTGATGACCATCTCAGGAAAGGAGGGCCTGCCAGAAAAATGGGACGACGTCATGGCCGCGGTCAAGACGTACGCCCAAACTCAGCGGTCTCTAAAACCGCACACTGCCAAGGCACAACCCCATGCAGAATGTCAATCCTCCCGCCAAGACGCCAAGCGCAACAATAAGCGCAACCGGGACACATGCAATCGTGGCAACGATTCCAAACCGCATGTCCCACGCGCCTACCAGCCCGACGCAAGGGCAATGATCAATGCCCAACGCGAACAACGGGCATCAAAGAAAGAATCTCGGGACCGCAATTGGACCGGGATTAACAAGTTGCCAAGAGACGTCCTCCTAACGGACGCACAGTTCTTGCGAACGGCCCAACCGATGAAGTCCAAGAAAAACCAAGATCTCACTCTCTATTGTGAGTATCACAAGGACACAGGCCACTCAACCAACAACTGCATCAGTCTCCGATTGGAGATTGAGCGAGCTTTGAAAGAGGGGAAGTTGCAACATTTGTTGACAGCCGCGCATAAACAGACTAAGCGCATCACCCCAAGCGACGAGGGCACTTCCACGGGTAAAAAGACCATGTATGTGGCCTCAACCCACATGATTAATGGAGGCCGTGGAAAGCCGCGCAAGGCGGCAAGAAGAGGGGATAACGACTGGAAAGATGAACAGGTCGTTTTCCCAAAAGTTTGAGGCGAACCGCGTGACGTCGTAATCACCGGCTGCCTAGCTCACTACTGCACGGAGCGATTGTTCATCGACCCGGGCAGTACTTCTGACATCATATATGAGCAATGCTTCAACCAGTTCGATCAAGAAGATAAAGATTGGTTGCAGGCGATGGATTACCCTTTGGCCGGGTTCGCAGGGGAAACCGTCTTCCCCCTGGGCCAAATTACTTTCCCCGTACGCCTTACCAACGGTAGGCACACACGAACAGAGGAGGTAAACTTCATGGTCTTACCACACACCTCCCGATACGATGTACTTCTCGGGCGCGAGTCCCAGGGAGATTTTAACATGATCACATATGTCCCCCACTCTGCCATCGGTTTCCCAACCGAGACGGGGGTAGCCATAATTTATGCCCGCAGATAAGTTATGTCCACGGACGAACTACGTCCGACCAAGACAGGAAGGCTTACTCCCAACACACAACCAGAGAAATGGGTTCTTAACGCAAGACACCCAGACCAGCCAGTGACGTTGGGTCACGCCTTGTTTAAAAACACAAAAGTGTGCCTGAAGCAAATCCTCTTCAGAAATCAAGATATCTTCGTATGGACACCCGCAGACATGATTGGTGTGCCACGCGAAGTCGCGCAACATTTCTTGAATACCCTACCAGGTATCAAGCCAGTGATCCAAGGCCAACGCCACCTTGGATCCGCAAAGAACGAGGCGATGAATGAGCAGGTCAAAGAACTGCTCTCCGCAGGGATCCTGCAGGAAGTCAAATACCAGACTTGGTTGTCTAACCCAGTCATGGTAGAAAAAACAACCGGGGGCTGGCGCATGTGCGTCGACTACAAAGATCTCAACAAAGCCTGCCCCAAAGATTGTTATGCGCTTCCAGAAATCAATGAAAAAGTCGATAACCTCGCCCCATTTCGATGGAAGTGTTTCCTCGATTGTTATAAAGGCTACCACCAAGTGCAGAATGCAATCGAGGATGAAGACAAAACGGCATTCCGCACCCCTACGGGGAATTACTGTAATACAAAAATGTCGTTCGGGTTGCGCAATGCGGGCGCAACCTATCAAAAACTGATAAACGACACTTTCGGCAAACAGATCAGCAAAAGTGTCGAAATCTACATGGACGACCTAGTCGTCATGAGCATGGAGGAGGATACCATGCTCACAGATATCGAAAGAAGATTCCAAACTCTGCGAAGCGTCAACATGAAGCTCAATCCAGGGAAATGCTCGTTTGGAATGGAGGAAGGCAAGTTCCTTGGATTCATCGTCAGAAAAGATGGATTCAAGGTAAACCCGGAAAAAGTTCAAGCAATCGAACGCTTGCCATCTCCTTCTACGATAAAGGAAATGCAACGGCTAGCCGGCTGGCTAGCCGCACTAAACAGATTCCTAGCCAACCACGCGGCTAAATCCTACCCCTTTATCACCACTCTGCGAAACTGCTTAAAAAAGGAACAGTTCCAGTGGACCGCAGAAGCAGAAAACGCCTTCCGAGAGATGAACGAGTGTTTGATACAACTCCCAACCCTCACTGCACCACGAAAGAAAGAGCCGCTTATCCGATACCTATCAGCCGCGGACAACGTGGTAGGTGCGGTGCTCATCATGGAAAGAGAAGGAGTCCAAACACCAATCTATTACGTCAGCAAAATGCTGAACGATCCAGAGACAAGATACTCCATCATGGAGAAGTTGGTGCTCGCACTAGTGCATGCGTCTAAACAGTTGCGCTATTACTTCGCAAACCACGTCATCACCGTGCTCACCAACTACAGGATTGGGCAAATCCTCTCTAAGCCCGAAATCTCTGGCAGATTAGCAAAATGGGCTATTGAACTAGACGCACATACATTGGCTTACAAACCACGCCCAGCAATCAAAGGCCAAGTCTTAGCTGGCTTCGCCGCCGAAGTACCGGCTAATCGTATTCAGGAATGCGAAGATGAACAAACTCCTACACCCCCCACCATCTTCATCAGACATTTGGGCACTATATACTGATGGTGCGTCCAACGAAGACGGTGCGGGCGCAGGTCTGCGACTCGTAAGCCCTGACGGTCAAGAGCTCTCCTACGCCATCCGCCTCGATTTCAAGAGTACAAATAACGAGTCCGAATAC
This sequence comes from Helianthus tuberosus, assembly GCA_030545235.1. NCBI lineage: Eukaryota > Viridiplantae > Streptophyta > Magnoliopsida > Asterales > Asteraceae > Helianthus > Helianthus tuberosus. The sequence goes on from JARYGA010046138.1 coordinate 1,156,840, forward strand.
AAAGCTTTGCTAGCAGGGCTACGCTTGGCAATCAAACTCGGCGTCCAAAACTTGGAAGCACATGTCGATACACTACTAGTTGCGGGCCAAATCTGTGGCGACTATGCCGCGAAAGGAGATATCATGATCCTTTATCTCGAACAAGCCATGCAACTGAAATCCAAGTTCACATCCTTCAATATCCGACATATCAACAAGAGTGAAAACAAACCCGCGGATGCACTTTCAAAACTCGCATCCACCAGCTTCCAACATCTGGCAAAGGAGATACTTATTGAGATCCTGCAAAATCCCTCAGTACCCTTGTGCCAAGTCAATGTCATCCAATACGGGACAACGTCTTGGATGACACCAATCATTGCTTATTTACAATCAGGTGTTACCCCCGAGAACAAAGTAGAGGCACGCAAACTACAATACAAGGCGTGCCACTATCAGATGGGGGACGGTATTTTATACCGAAAATCATACCTAGGGCCACTTCTACGATGCGTCAACCCTGAGGATGCCACATATCTTATCAGAGAGATACACGACGGAATATGTGGCATACACACAGGCCCGCGCATGGTAGTGGCCAAGATCATGAACGCCGGGTATTACTGGCCCGGCATGCACCTGGACGCGGTCAAAGTCTTGCGCAAGTGTTTTAATTGTCAGAGACACGCACCAAAAACATTGCGCCCGAAGAACAACCTCGTCCCCGTCACCACCGCATGGCCTTTTAAAAAATGGGCAATCGACGTGGTGGAACCTTTTCCAGACACACCAGGTGCGGTCAAATTTATCATAGTGGCTGTCGACTATTTCACCAAATGGGTAGAAGCCAAACCACTAGCCTCTACCACCGCTATGATAACAAGGAAATTTATCTGGGAACACATCGTCTGCCGTTTCGGTCTACCAATGTGCATAGTAACCGATAACGGCACCAACTTCGCGGCCGAAGATTTCCAAAACTGGCTAAAGGAACTAAACATTGAACACATTTTCTCCTCAGTGGCGCATCCGCAAGGGAATGGCCAAGTCGAGAGCATCAATAAAAGTTTAGTTGAGGGAATAAAGGCACGGTTGGGAACAGCCAGACGCGGCTGGGTCGATGAACTTCCAAGTATACTATGGGCCCATAGGACCAGCCCAAAGACAAGTCACGGAGAGACACCTTTCAGCCTAGTCTATGGCTCGGAGGCGGTGATCCCCGCTGAAATCGGTCTCCCTTCACCCCGATGTTAGCGATCAACAACATTAACAACAATGACGAGCGCAGGTTTGACTTGGACCTCTTGGAAGAAAGGCGCGAAAACGCCGCAATCAATGAGGCCAAGTACAAAACAAAACTGGAAAAATACTATAATGCGCGTGTCCGCATCTGCACATTCAATCCAGGAGACTATGTCCTGCGGGACAATGAGGCCTCTAACGCAGAACGCCTAGGGAAACTTGCCCCCAAGTGGGAAGGACCCTACCTCATCCAAGAGGTCTTAGGCAAGGGCGCGTACAGATTACAAACGTTAGAAGGTGAACCCATCGCAAGAACATGGAACGCACAACAACTTCGCCGCTGTTACATGTAAGCTACGTTTACATTTTCCATGTAACCTACTGGGCCGCAGGCCATTTGTCAATAAATAAATAAACGATTCAATGCAATATTGTTTATTCCTTCTATTACAAATGCGTGTTCCACTTTGCGGTATCTGCAAAAACAGATTGGCAAATCTTCATTCGCAATACCCACACAAAGTGGTGACCACACACAAATATTGTAATAGGCCAGCAAAGGCAAAACATAAAGCGTCTATCCGGCTGGATACGCACATACAGTTTTTACAAAATTTAAAACAATTCCTTAACCCTTACGGGATAGAAACAGGAATTGACTAATACTCACACGACAAGGGTGTAGAGTAAGCCAACATAGTTATATACTTGCATGTCACCCAGACATGCAAATGGCAAACAATGACTTACTATTATTTACAGGTGCCTGAAATATTGGCCTTAAATAAAAACTATTTCAACTGCGCTCAAACAAAGACAGTAAATATTCTTTACTTATGAATTTTGAGCCGCACATACTTGTATATCACCAAGATATGCAAAAGGCCAATTCAGACTTAATGTTATTTACAAATACATTAACTCACACATGTTCGAAAATGCAAGTAGTAAAAAGACTTGTACAAATCGAACGAAAGGGTTAAGCTTCATATATTTAAAAATATTTCTACACCATTGCGGTGCAGAAGAAGTTTACATCAGTTCTACCCTAGGCACATTTACATCAAAAAGAAAACTCAAAAAGGGCACACAGGCCAACCTAGTTTTCTTTTGTACCACCGGTACCCGCATCACCCTTTCCGTCACCAGCGGTCTCCTCCTCCTCTTCAGAATCAGCATACAACAACCGCAAGCGATCCACATAATCTTTCGCCTCCAAGCATTTTTCAATATCATCAATGGCAGAAATGGACAAGCTGTTGTATGCATTAATAGCCGCAACATAACGAGCCTCAGTATCCACACCATGGAAACCAGATTTCTCATCAGTAAACTTGCTCTTGAAAAAAGGGTTCACATGGTTAAGGCATTCGTTGTAACCAGCCTTGAACCCCGCCTCCCGCGCACGCTTCCTAAGCTCGTGGATAGCACTCGCGTTCTCAGGTGCGTCAAGAATGGTTCCAACAATCTACAGAACATAAGTAATAAGGTTGGCAAAAGCAAAACCTAAAGAAAACAAAGGCACCATACACTTAAGCCGCTCAAAAGAAGAAATCAGGCTATCTCTAGCTTCCGCAGCCTCCCTTGCCCGCGCTTCGGCTTCCGCCGCGCGGGTAGTGACCTCCTCAATAATGGTCATCCGGTTCTGCACTTCAACCTATCAATAACAAAGAAAACACAAGTATAGAAGGATAATCAGTTATACTTGCGAAACAAAGACACAAACTCAAGTGTAAATGCACATTATACCTTGAGGCCCTCAACAACTTTGTTTAAATTGCTGCGGTCAGCATCCGCCTCTTCAAGAGCCTTGGCAGCGCGGGCCTCCGCCTCCTTGGCCTCCTTGGCAACCGCTTCAGCTGCGGCCTTCTCCTTCATCAAAGCAGCATTCGCTGCCTTGAGATTGGTCAGCTCCTGACGAACACGGTAAAGTTTTGCATTTTCCCGAGCACAAGCTTCCCTCCAACACTTGCGCTCATCAGAAAGAAATTTGGCAAGAGTACGAACCTGTTTAAGGCCAGCGGTTGCAACCCAGGCTTCAGTCTGCTTTTGCTTCTCAAAAGCAGCTCTCTCTCTTTCAAGTTGCTCCGCACCTTCACGAGCAGCCTTCACCGTTGCCTCAGCCTCCGCCCGCAGACGATCAATTTCCTCTTGCTTACGACCCAGAACCAGGTAGTCTTCCATAATGACATTCGCCATTATGAAACTCCCAACAAGCATGGAGGAGAGTTGATTTATCCGGTTCTCACGGGGCAAGCCACGGGCCCGAAGAACCTCAAAGGGAGTGCCCAAACCACTCAAAATATCCCTACAGGCGGAGGGATCATTGGAAATATCATCCCCTTGCATAACAATCCAGGGGGGGCGATGATAGTTCAGACTCCGGTCTACCGCGTAAGACCGGTAGTAAAACTCCAATTCAGTCTCACTAGGCTGAATGGACGGTTGGTCCTCAAACCCCGTACCCGCGGCGGTTGAACCAGATGTTTTTTCAGCAACAGGGGACTTTAGTTTTTCAGCTAAAAGGGAAAACACTTATAAACATATACTCAACATTCCAGTTGTCTCCGCAGGTGTTGGCTCAGGGATTCCAACCCCCTGGGTTCTTCTAAGCTTTGGCCTTTTTTGCTCACCAGCACCAGCAGCATCTCCCTTCCGTTTCTTCTTCTTAGCAGCAGGTTTGGAACCCGCAGAAGAACCACCCACAGCCACATCATCACCTGGAACACCCAAACCCTCAAGGGTGTCAGACACTACTACGTAATCGTCGTATTTACGAAAACGTGTACGGGAGATACCTACCACCTCTGGCGCCAAAGGAGGAATAACAACATCTTCGTGCGTTTTCTTCTTACGCCCACGCATCTTGAGCACAAAATGTTTGGGGATACCCGTACCAGTAGGGTCTCCCAAGCCCGCAAGATCGCCTACGTTTCGTTCATCAACAAAAAAATCAGTGAGGCAAACTTATTTACAAAATAAGTAAGGAGAATATGTTTATTGTACCTTTGCCTTGCAGCAACTCTGCCTCCATTGCCCCCCGTTCAGGCAACCGGAAATTGTCACGAATGGTGACGTTGAACCCTTCCTCACCATCCGCACAAGCAAGCACCTCAACCTTGCCCGTGAAGCCCAGATAAAAAATTCTCCAAAGGGGAGCATCCTCTGATAAATGCATTTACAACATCTCAGTAACAAAAATAAGAAATCAGGAAACTGAACGAAGAAAAGGGATACTTACCACCACTTTTTTCCCGCACAACAGGCCTCGCCTTCCTGCTTATTCTTCCCAACATCATCCGCAGCGCCCACAACTGTGTGTTGCTCAGTTTCTTCCACCCGACGATCCGCAACCTCGGGAACCTGTCCACCACACCCACCTTGGGAACACTGATGGTCTCTGTTATGATCGTATCGGTCACATTCCGAAAGGTCAACGTGCAACCAATAGCAGCAGCTTTAATGTAGAAGAATTTTGTCTTCCACTTTGTAATACCCTTGGGAGGGACCATTAGCTTAGGGATGCCGTGTCGTTGACAGAAGGAGAAGAAACCAGTATACACCGTCAACTGATAAAACCGCCGGAAATCTGAGACGGTGGGTTCCATACCAAGAACACGAAAAGTATACTCAAAGTTTCGAACCTGAATCATCCCGAAAGGGCTCAGTTGAGAAATGTGGATCTTGTACCATTCCAAAATCTCGGCTACAAACACAGTCAACGGTAACCGGAGGTTACAGTCACCGAAAAAATCTGCCCATATGGTGACGTACCCCGCCGGAGCATCGGTACCAGTGTCACCCTCTTGTGGGTAGATAGCCCCATACTCCACCGGCATTTGAACAGCCATCATCAGATTGTCGAACAAGGTTTTCGACCATTTCAGCACCGGCAAGCCTCCGCCATGAACATCACCTTCCTCCTCCTCTGCCGCGACCGGCGACGAAGGTTTAGGATTACCACCAGGAGAATAATGGGGGGTTCGATGCTTCAGCCATCACGAACAAGAAAATAAAGTACAGAACGAGTTCAAAAAACTCAGAAACCTCACTGAAAAATCAAATGTTTGATCGGAGAAGACGACGGATTCTTACTCTCTCTCACCGGAAAATTTTGAAAATTCAAAGAAGTGAGGGGAAACCCCACAACGGTTTCCCTTTTTATACTCATCGCAATAAATGCGGGACAGTAAGCAAAACGTCGTACACGGAAAGAGCAAATTAGGAAACACCACGTGTACAGCGACGGTTCCGCTGACGGTTACCACACGCGAGTAGCCGCCCACGCGCCTGACAAAAGAGACTTTTACACTCCTGCTACAGTGCAGTGATTACCTCGGGCAGTGTAAACGTCCCTTTGATTCAGCACATGTCAGGCAAATCTCACAAACTTCCACCAACTCGCACGTGCGGTCTACGACGTTTACAAAAAGCTACAAATGAAGATAACTCTCATGTACGCGGCATGCGATTTTTTATGGTTTCTCAAACCATCACCAAGACTGCATGTCGTTTTTTACATCCCCTCAAAAAATAGAAAAAAATATATATTTACACTATGTAAAGGGGAATAACCTACATCCGCATCTACCCACGAGCACACGTGGAATATGCGGAGCCGACACACACGAGCCCGTACAGGTGTGTCAGATATTCAGAACCAACGTTGTTCTTTGGACTGCAAAAACCGCTTCTCAGGAAAAGCAAAAACCGCATTACTCTGAAGTTCTTCAAGCTTCAACTCCCTCGTGTCCGGTTCACAACCACGGAGGGGACGCAAACAGCTTCTCCGTAGGGGAAAGGATAAGTATTATGGGCAACCACACATCCGCAACCCTGACTCCTGATCCTTCATGAGCCACATCAAAGAGAATCCCTCTTTTAAAGCGAGTCTTCTGTGCAAACCGCAGACACTCATGAGTAACTGCGGCAAAACGTAACTACGCGAACGGTAGCTACGGAAGAGCCACGACTAAGTCATCAAACAGATGAGCAAAGCTACTTCTAGAAAAACTGTTTTCCAACCAAGCATGAAGGAAAGTGGCTACAGAACGAATACGGACGAGTTTCACCCAGATTCCTAAGCATCCAAGGTGATCCCCTTGAGCAACAAGCCAAGGAACAGTGGTAACAAGTCTGCTTATGACTTTGTTTGCCCACCTATGAGCCACATAGAATAAACAATGGTGGGCACAACCTTGCCTATAACCATGTTTATTGGCCCATAGTTCAGATTCACATTGTTCGACCAAACACGGCCAACAATGACGCAAGTTCCCCACATTGTTCGACAACGAGGTAACCGCAAAGGACGTGCGGGTACTTGAGAGCTAAACTGGAAGAACACGAACACCCCACAAGATAAGGCTCATCGTTACATGTCAAGTTGATAAACATAGGGCGAGAGCAAGGCACTTACAGCATTGCGTCCTCTTCCGCAGAGGTTACAACTAGAGTTGCGGCCACTGACATCTTCAGTCACCATCTCAAAGGTTGGTTCGACACACCAACAGGTGGCTGACATCAGAAAAAGGTAGACCATGCTACCGGATCAAAACCCTCGGCTGAGAATTCTGCATCAGACGGAACTTGCTCACCGGTACGGAAGAGACGTCACACGACTCTACCGGATACCCAGCTTGATTTACTTGAAGCAGGAGCCATCCGCATGGCCTAGAATCTTCTCCAAACTCCAAACTACCTTCTAGACACCATAGTCCAGTATTCCTCCCACATGCAACTTGCATGAGGAAACAACACTAGACTGGGGGGACTTGAAGGGGTATGGTCCTAGATCTCACGTCAGCACGACCACGAGTGACCATTACCCTTATCAAAAACCCCCATCGACAAAGACTTATCTGTTTCCGTGCTGGCACGCACGAACACAATGTCGAATCCAATCGGTCAAGGGATGAGAAGACTTACCTTGTGTATGAAAATGGGTGCACACATAGCGATGCGGCCTGGCACCGCATCCTATGAACATTTTCGTCACGACAAGAGATCTGGATAAAGGCAACAGTCACCACAAGTGGCGATGCGGCCTGGCACCGCATCCCGCATGACTCCGCCAGAGTGGGAACGCGGAAACAATAGCAGTTACCGCGGACAGCGATGCGGCGCGGCACCGCATCCTACCCACGAGGCAAGTTGGACTGACACCACAGTGCAAGTGGCACCAATGACAGTCGCCTGTCAGCCCATACATAAGCAACAGACTGACACCGCGGTGGGACGTGGCTTCACCTCCACAACCGACAAGCCTGACACACCTGTAAGGGCGGCGCGTCGTCAGTCTAACCACCTCAGCTACCCTCCTTCACTCCTCGGCTATAAATACCTATCCCAAACCAGGTTTGAGGTATCGCTTCTCAACTCTCTCACAACTACTGCTATCACACACTTTGCTTCACAAGCAAATTACTGATTCTCACGCTGGAGAGTGGTAACAAGGAGCACCCCCCACCCCTTCATCCTTGTTATGAGTCACGGTGTGTTTTCTTGTGTAGGAGACAGCCCAGCTGACGGTCTAGCCACCGATCCTCGGAAAGAAGGGATTAACCCTACTTGATGAGACCAGTGAATTAACCCCTCTTGGTTAACCACTGTTTCATCAGGCTGCAACCAAGGAAAGTCAAGGAATCTCACCATGTATCGAAATAAGGAGTGATGGTGATGACAATCAACATGTAGCTGTAGAAGAGCAAAGCAATCAACACGTAGCTGTAGAAGATCAAAGCAATCCTGTAGCACCAGAGTTAAGCAATCAAAATGATAATCAATACAGTGAAGACGAGGATGATGAAACCACCAACAATCATGAAGATATAGAATCTTCATCGTCATCCGAGAACGAAGTGTTGAGGACCCGTACTGTTGCAGATTTGTATCAAAGGTCACAAGCATTAACGAAAGCACAAGTTGATGAACTCTATAAAAGGGATAAATCCAACACGGGTGATACAGCCAGCTTTGTCCTCTTCACAAATACAGATCCCACCTCATACATGGAAGCATGCAAGGAAACGAAGTGGAAAGAAGCCATGGATAAGGAAATGGAGTCGATACTTAAAAATGACACCTGGGAATTGGTGGGTCCTCCAAAGAATCAAACGCCAATTGGCATGAAGTGGATATACAAGACGAAATATGATGAGCATGGAAACATAAGTAAATACAAAGCACGTCCGGTAGTAAAAGGTTACAAGCAAAGATATGGAGTTGACTATCAAGATGTATTTACTCCGGTAATAAGATTCGATACTGTTAGACTTATCTTAGCCTTGGCTGCACATTATGGTTGGCATCTACATCAAATGGATGTGAAAACGGCCTTTCTAAACGACACGTTAACGGAACAAGTGTTTACCGAGCAACCAGAGGGGTATGTCATGAAAGGAGAAGAAAAAAAGGTGTGTAGGCTCAAGAAAGCCCTATACGGTTTGAAACAAGGCCCGAGGGCATGGTACAGAAGAATAGAAGGGTACTTCACGTCATGTGGTTTCAAGAAGTGTGCTTATGAACACACTCTGTTTACTAAAGTCTCTAAGGATGTGAAAATAATGATATGTCTGTACGTGGATGACCTCATTATAGCCAGTAATTCTTTAAACACGATACTTAAATTCAAGGAATCCATGAAAACGGAATTTGAGATGACTGATATGGGAGTTCTGCATTATTTCCTTGGAATGGAAGTGTCATATAATAACGGGAACATTATGTTGTCACAACAGCAATTTGCAAGAAGTCTGCTCGACAAATTTAAAATGACGAATTGCAAGATTGTTTCAACACCAATGGAATACGGCTTACGTTTATCCAAACAAGATCCAGAAGAAGAAATGGACTCAAATGTTTACAGAAGTTTGGTCGGAAGTCTCATGTACTTGACAAACACAAGACCTGATATTATGTTTGCTGTCAACAAAATAAGTCAGTTTATGGAACAACCCAAGAGGAGCCATTGGGAAGCGGGGAAAAGAGTTTTAAGATACATAAAAGGGACTCTAGATCATAGGCTCATATACTCTAAAGGAAGCAAAGGAACCCTAATTGGATTCAGTGACAGCTACTATGCAGGAAGCATTGATGATAGCAAGAGTACTTCTGGGTATTTATTTCACTTAGGATCGGGAGCTATAGCATGGCAATCAAAAAAACAAAAGGTAGTGGCATTATCTTCAACTGAAGTTGAATATATTGCACTCTCTATGGCCGGATGTCAAGCTCTTTGGCTTAAAGGAATTCTAAATGAATTACAAGAAAATGTTGATTATCCACTCACAGTTTACACTGTGACAATAAATCAACTATTTGTTTAGCCAAAGATCCGGTATATCATGGTAAAAGTAAGCACATAAGAGTCACATATCATTTTATTCGAGACTTGATCAAGAACAGTGAGGTAGAAATTCGATTTTGCTCAACAAAACATCAAATAGCAGACGTACTTACCAAAGCACTACAACCAAAGGACTTTACACATATGAAGGATCTTCTGCATATTGCTGCATTCTAGCTTACGGGAGGGTATTAGAGGATGGTTATAAGCTAGAATAGAATAAAAGTTAGATTAGTTATAAAGTATAGTTTATGTAACATTATTATCATTAAATTTATATCCTAAGTATTGGCGGTTATCCACATGGAAACCCTAGTGTATATATGTAATCTTCTGTACATTTCATTTTCACCTATTCAATAAGAACAAGTTCTGTTATTCATTCGGATATTCATACTGTTAGTATCTGCAATTCCAATATCACTGACACCCCCTGAATGATTATTATCAGATCCTTTTACAACTACTGGGGCAATTCCATGATCCAATTCAAACTTTTCAGTGTTGATTTCTTCAACACTATCATGCTATCCACCAACATATGCAGAAACTTCAGGGGTCATTTTGGTAAATACTGGGTGGAATGGTGGATGTATAGCACGCGATTGAAGTACAGAAACAAAATTTTGAATGATAGTTTTGTTAATTAAATTTGTTTAAGTATTTTATTTTGTCCAAAAACTGGGTGGAATGGTGGATGTATAGCACGCGAACATGCTCTGACCCGACCCATTTGAACCGAACCCATTTGACATGTTTTCTAAAAGCTGCCCATTTTGACCCTTTACCCAACCCAGGCAGTCATGTTTGTTTGGACCCATTGCACAACCCAACCCACATGGGAACATGTATTCTTTCTCATAAACATACCTGAGCAACTTTGAAGAGCTCGTCCATTGTGCAAAAGATCATACCTGCAAAAATAAATAATAAAAAGTAGTCGCACAAAGAAGTTTTATCCAACATCAAAAAGTGAATGTGTAAAGTTACTAGCTTGAATTGTGTACATCTAAAAGTTGCATTAGGGTGTCCGGAGTGGGCGGCAAACCCACTCGGCAAAGCGGTAACCCCGCGCTGCAACACCGTCGTAGGTGGGTTTTGCCTCTCGGTAAAGACGGAGAATCGGTAAGGGTTTGCCGAAGCGGGGAGAGGGAGGGAAGGAGAGAGAGGGGGTGTGTGTGGTGGGGTCCATGCCATCTCAACCAATCACACATTTTTCCTTTTTTTAAATAGTTTACCAATTCATGAAGTGTCTAACTATTACCAACACTTTTGAGCATAGTTTAAACAATTAAGGTTGAATGACATGGCACACTCTCATTGGTTGATTTTGAAGTTTACCACTTTCAACTGTCTAACCACTCCCTACACTCTTATACCGTATCTATTGTGAAAGATGATAAACTCAAAATGTTAATGATTATAATCATAAAAGTAACCTTTTGCAGTAGGAATGTAAACAAGAAAGTTTACTCCTGACATTCATTATACAAATTGTGTTGAAGTTTCCCGCAAGCTACTCTAGCAACAATTTCATCAATATCCAAATTAGTTTTAGCAAGTGCTCATGCTTTATCATATGGTGGATGTTGGTTAATCTTGACGGGTTTTAATATGGGTTTTAGGATACCGGAAATGGAGCTTCATAATCGGATACGGGTCAAACGAATCAGCAGAAAAGTTATTTATGTCACATGGTTTTTATGTTTTATTTAGTCAAATAGTGGGTCTTGAGTGATGGTTAGTGTTACTCATTTGTAGGAGTAGTGGTTAGTTAGTTTCCTTCATTTACGTAGCTAAATGTGTGTATATATGTTTTGGTTTTGCAATGAATAAAAGTGTGGGTTTTGAAGCAGTAAAATAAGTTTCCTATTTGTGAGTTTATCGTTGTGTATTTTTGTGTTTTGAAGCTTTGAAACCCAACAATTGGTATCAGAGCTCCAGGCTCATACCATGGGTTTAGCAAGGTTTAGAAAGAGGGCAGGTTTGAGAGTCGATTTTCAGAGAAGAAGGGAGCAGCCCTCTAAACTGCAAGAATGAGAAGAGAGAATGGATTCACAGGAGAGTGTTGAGTTTTGAGACAGTAGCGGAGGTTCTGTGTGAACCGAAAGTATGCCATGTGGAGAAGAAATCGAGACTTGAAAAGGAGAGGTTCTTAGTGAACTGAATACGGTTCTGAGTGAGCCGGGCGGAGGTGTCGAACAAGACGACCTAAGTGATCGTAGAAGGGTTCTGTGTGAGCCGTATGAAGAAGGCTTCTGAGTGAATCGAATAGTTCTAAGTGAGCCGGGTAGAATACGAGGAAGAAGATGATCTGTGTGATCAAGCGTACCTGCTCTGTGTGTCGCAGGCATGAGAAAGGAGGACGAATCACAAGAAGAGGCACGAGAAATGCATGCCATGATCAGGTTTGTGTGTACCGGATCAAAATCGACCTGAGGGAGTCGAAAGGAAGATCTGTGTGATCTGAGGGAAGAAAAGTGTGTGGTTACGACTACTGAGTCCTATGTGAAGTTCATGCGAGGCCATGGTCAAGAAGAAAAGGCTATTTGTATGTGTGCGATACATGTACAAAACTAGAGTTGAATGTTGCTGTATGGAATAGAGAAAGAAAAGAAAGTCAAGAAGCAGTTGTGTGACAAGCTGGTCACCGATGTCGTGCCGAAAACGAATTGGCGGTGTAAAAGGAGATTATGTGAGAAGAAGTATGTGAAGAAAAGTCTACGGTCCAGAAAAAACCATGCAAGCTAGTAGGTGAAGCAGGAATACACGTGAAGAATATTGGTGGCTGAGGATTATCAGAAAAGGAAGCAGGCTAGCAAGGAGGTGAACATATTCATGGTGCATTCACCTAATGAAGTAGCAGCAGCGAATCGGGGTGTTTGGCAATTACGTGAGAGGTGTTCAGGTCTGGAAATGGTGGCCAGATTATATCGAATAATGGAGATGATGGCATACATAAAAGACTCCATACGGGACAACATGTTCGGATAGTTTCGGGGCTGTTTCGGTGGTGAATCGGTGGCAAAGTGACAGAGGTGCAGGGCTGCCAAACGAGTGAGTAAGAAAACAACCCAGAGCAAGTTTAAAGAAGTGATTTAGCAAGAAACGAATCGGATCTTTGTGAACCGATCAAGCAAGAGAGCAAGAAAGAATGAAGAAACGGGTCAAGATTAAGGGGGTGAATGCTGGTTAATCTTGACGGGTTTTAATATGGGTTTTAGGATACCGGAAATGGAGCTTCATAATCGGATACGAGTCAAACGAATCAGCAGAAAAGTTATTTATGTCACATGGTTTTTATGTTTTATTTAGTCAAATAGTGGGTCTTGAGTCATGGTTAGTGTTACTCATTTGTAGGAGTAGTGGTTAATTAGTTTCCTTCATTTAAGTAGCTAAATGTGTGTATATATGTTTTGGTTTTGCAATGAATAAAAGTGTGGGTTTTGAAGCAGTAAAATAAGTTTCCTATTAGTGAGTTTATCTTTGTGTATTTTTGTGTTTCGAAGCTTTGAAACCCAACAGTGGAATTACTTCATACGAGATTGTCTCAGCAAGCTTCTCATCTTCATCTTTTGCTAGTAATCTCACATATTCTGTTTGAACACGCGAAAGATAGTAATATAATAGGAAATTGCTTCGGAAATATCCATCCATAAGAAGTGCTAGAACAAAGTCAATAATAAGATAATTGCAACATAAGTAGAAATTTACTACTGTAGGTAAAAGCTTTGAAGCATTAAGTGGAAATTCAACACCATCAACCATCCAAGGATGTTTAGATAATACCAGGAAAAATAAAAATTTATATCAAGAGAAGGAAATGAAATAATTTAAATCTGAACCTCTTCAAGAACTTATTTAACTTGACGAAGCTTTTTCGTATGTTCAATGTCTTCTGCTTCACTATCGCTTCAAGAACCAGGTCTATGAAAACAAAGATATCCAAATAAAATATATATAACATCGCTGATTGAACAAAGGACATAATGTAACCACGATTCTTAATATTAAGTACTAATGTCAATAAAACTGATAACTAATAATGAATAAATCAAGAGCCATAAGAAATTGTGGTCAATAAGTTGCGTTCTTCTTCTTGTACCTCTATTACTAAGCTTATTACTTTTGCTGCATATGCTAAGTGCAACCAAGTAATTTGATGTCATGAAACTGATTGAAGTACAGAGAAAGTCTATTGGGCAAAAACTCACACAGGACTTTTTTCAAACACGTGGTGTGCATGCATATAAGATGAAGATAGAGAAAAGATGTTGATGAATTCATTGGATGGTAGTTGTTGGAAGTTTAGTGTGAATGAAAGTCTCAAGTTGGTAATTCACCTTGTCCCACATTGGTGTGGGAACAAAATGATAGGCTATTTATAAGGTGAAACCTTAATGAAGCCTTTGAAGTCTTATGACATGTTTTACCACAAGTCCTACCCGAGCGAGCGCGAGGGGGGAGGTGCAAAAAATGGAACCAGATTTAGTTGAACTCGCGTATGCCCGCACGTCCTGCGGACACGAATGCAGCTCCGAAAACCCGGGCTCGCATGAGGCAGTTTTATAAAAGGAGATCAAGCTGATCAGTTTATACACACCTCAACAGACTTCTCCTCTCTCAATCTCAGTTACCAGCATACCCTGGGAACAGACGACGAATCTGTTTAAGGGGATTGTGTCAAACACAAGCCCGGTTCACTTCGTTTATTATTTCTGCATTTTATTACATTCTGTTATTTCTGTTTCTGATTAATTTTGCAGTTCTGATCAGTACCAGTTTTCTAACAAACTTAAACAGACTATCTTACTAATTGTTCCTGCATTTTCTTTTCTTTTCAGAATGGCATCCCAGCCCATGTCTACTTCTGTTTCTGCAGTCATGACTTCCGCTGTTGCTGTCATAACCGGTCTGGTTGCACCACTGCCTAACGCAGTCTCGCATGCTGAGAAACCTGAGAAATTCATCGGTGTGAATTGCAAACAGTGGCAGCAAAAGATGTTCTTTTATCTGACCACTCTGAACCTAGCACGGTTCTTGACTGAAACTGTTCCCCATGTGGATGAAGGGGATATGAATGCTCAATCAATGAGCGCGGTTCATGCTTGGAATCATTCGGATTTCTTGTGCCGCAACTATATCTTGAATGGTATGGTTGATACGCTTTACAATGTGTATTGTAAAGCCAAGACTGCCAAAGAGTTGTGGGAGTCTTTGGACCGCAAATACAAAACAGAAGATGCTGGCACTAAGAAATTCGAGGTGGCTAAGTTCTTGGACTTCAAAATGATAGACACTAAAACTGTCATTAGCCAAGTCCAAGAACTTCAAGTTATTCTTCATGATATTCATGCGGAAGGAATGGTGCTCAGCGAGACATTCCAAGTTGCGGCTATGATCGAAAAGCTACCACCAAGCTGGGTTGATTTCAAGAACTATCTCAAGCATAAGCGGAAGGAAATGACCCTTGAAGATCTTGTGGTTCGCCTTCGCATTGAAGAAGATAATAAAGTTGCTTTGAAAAGGATTGATAATCCTGAAACGACAAAGGCTAATATTGTTGAGCATGGCCAATCTTCGAAGGGAAACAAGAATGGTGGAAAAGGTGGAAAGAAAGCTCATGGGAAACGCTCCAACCTTGGTCCTAAGGGGGAGTTGGGAAAAAGAAGTTCCAAGGAACTTGCTATATTTGTCAGAAACAAGGCCATAAGGCCAACGAATGCAAGCTTCCAAAGAAGGAAAATGCTCGACAAGTTAACATGGTTCATGAGGTTGATAACCTCATTGCTATGATCACGGACCTCTCCATTTTGGTCACGGAAGTTAACTTGGTTGGGCAAACCCACAACGATTGGTGGATTGATACGGGGGCTACCCGTCATGTGTGTTTTGACAAGAACCTGTTTAGCACCTTCAAGGAGGTGACTAATGGTGAAAAGGTTTTTATGGGAAATCCCGCCACGGCTGAAATCAAAGGCGGGGGAATGTGGTTTTGAAAATGACTTCTGGAAAGGAACTCACTTTGTCAAATGTGTTGTATGTTCCAGAAATTCGTAAGAACCTTGTGTCGGGGTGGCAATTGAACAAGTTTGGGTTCAAAATGGTGATTGAGTCGGATAAGGTCATGTTGACCAAAAATGGTATGTATGTTGGTAAGGGCTATGCCCTAAATGGAATGTTTAAACTCAATGTAATAGTTGTGAATGCAATGAAAGAAACAGCTACTAGTTCTACTTATTTGATTGAGTCTTCAAATCTTTGGCATGGTAGACTAGGTCATGTTAATTATAATTCCATTCGTCGTTTAATTAAACTTGATTGCATACCAACATTCGATATCGACTCAATTAATAAATGTGAAACTTGCGTAGAAGCAAAACAAACAAAATCGTCATTCAAAAAGGTTGAACGAAACACCGAACCCCTCAAGATGATCCACACTGATGTGTGTGATCTAAAGGCAATTCCTACTCGTGGTGGGAATAAGTACTTCATCACGTTCATTGATGATAGTACTAGGTATTGCTATGTCTACTTACTTAAGAGTAAGGACGAGGCTATTGACAAGTTTATCTTGTTCAAAGCCGAAGTTGAGAATCAACTAAATCGGAAAATCAAAATCGTAAGGAGCGACCGAGGAGGTGAATATGTTTCACCTTTTATTGACGTATGTGCAAAAAGTGGAATCATCCACGAACCACGGCTCCTTACTCCCCTCAATCAAATGGCATAGCGGAACGGAAAAATCGTACTTTGAAATAAATGATGAATGCCATGATGATAAGTTCTGGTGTAAACCAAAACATGTGGGGGGAAGCAATCTTATCGGCAAATTATGTGTTGAACATGATACCCAATAAGAAAAAGGATGTAACGCCTTACGAATTATGGACGGGAAAGAAACCACCATATAAATCCTTGAAAGTGTGGGGGTGTTTAGCTAAGGTGGTGGTCACACCACCTAAGCGCCTACTAATAGGACCAAAAACGGTGGATTGTGTATTTATAGGATACACCCGTCCTTATGGTCCTTATCGTTTTCTTGTGCATGATTCTAAGAATCCTGGAATATGCAAAGGCACCATAATGGAATCTAAGGATGCATCATGGTTTGAACATATGTTCCGATGCTTAGATAAAAGTGATCCGAGTTCTTCTAGACCGGTTGAGTAAATTGTTCCCGAGGGTGAAGTTGAAATTGATGAACTTCGAGAACAATCTAATACTGAGGAAGTTGAAATCAGGAAAAGTAAACGGCAAAGGACTGAAAAATCCTTTGGCCCTGAGTTTCTTACCTATATGGTAGAAGATGAACCTCAAATGTACCAACAAGCGGTGCATTCCTCAGATGGACCTCAGTGGAGGGAAGCAATCAAAAGTGAGATAGACTCTATCTTACAAAACCATACTTGGGAACTAGTGGATCTTCCTCAAGGATGTAAACCACTAGGATATCGATGGATCTTCAAGAAGAAGATGAAACCAGATGGGACCATCGATAAATACAAAGCAAGGTTGGTAATCAAAGGATATAAACAACGAGAAGGTTTAGATTACTTTGATACATATTCGCCAGTTATGTGAATAACATCCATCAGGATGGTGCTTGCCATTGCCGCCATTAGAAATTTGGATGTCCACCAAATGGATGTGAAAACAGCTTTCTTGAATGGAAATCTAGAGGAAGAAATCTACATGGAGCAACCCGAAGGCTTCACAGCTTTTGGGCAAGAAAAGAAAGTGTGTAAACTTGTAAAATCCTTGTATGGATTGAAACAAGCTCCAAAACAATGGCACCAAAAGTTTGATCACGTCATGCTTGATGCTGGGTTCAAAATCAGTGAATGTGACAAGTGTGTGTATGTGAAGGACACAACAGATGGATATGTCATTTTATGTCTATATGTAGACGATATGCTCATTGCTGGAAGTGATGACAAAATCATAAAATCTACAAAGAACATGCTAAAGGCAAGATTTGACATGAAAGCCACGGGTCTTGCAGATGTGATTTTGGGGGTCAAAATCATGCGAACCCAAAGTGGACTTGTTTTAAGTCAATCCCACTATGTGGATAAAATTCTTGAGAAGTTCAATGCAAATGACTCTAATGAAGCTAGAACTCCACTTGACACAAGTCAACATCTAGCCAAGAATAGAGGTCAAACCCGTAAACCAGTTGGAATACTCAAGAATTATTGGTAGCTTGATGTATTGTCACACCCCGATTTCCACGTGTCACCGGTGGGCCCGGTGGGGAGTATCGTGACGTCATGGTTGGCAACATAATAGTCAAACAACACAATATTATTAAGCACAGCGGAAGCAATTGAAAATATAATACAACCGAATTTATTATTGTAATATCAATTGTCACAATATTCGGAAGTTTATCCACAGAAGGATCGAACATAAAATGGAAACAATAGTTCAACAGACTTTTAGGCATCTTAAGCTTGCGAGACTTCTATTGATGCTAAGGAGACATATCCAGCCAATTTCGTATAGTACCTGCATTTAGCCTTTTTGGAAAATACGTCAGTTTACACTGGTAAATACATTCAACTGACTCATTTTGGAAAAAGAGTTTGTAAATTGTTTTGAATGCACGTGGCACAAAATATCTTGACACATTGATTAAAATGCACAGAGGCAAAATTAATCTTTTTAACTTGGGAGAATTATTTAATATTATAATCTTGTGAACGATTTACATGTTACTTATGCGTTCAGTAGCCCGGAACGTATCCGGGTTAAAGATCAATAGACACACCACAATAATGAGTTATACACCGACAGGTGTACGCCTACACCCCGTGCTCAGGTCGTGGCCATCTCGTAAGATAATGCCGAGGATATCCGGGACATGGTCATTAACCCCCCAAAGGCTGTAAAGTAAACAAATCTGTTTAAAACGAGCCGATCAAATTATTCAACTACCCACTAAGCGTGGAGATTTGATGCCCGAAC
The DNA here is from genome assembly GCA_030545235.1 of Helianthus tuberosus. Lineage (NCBI taxonomy): Eukaryota > Viridiplantae > Streptophyta > Magnoliopsida > Asterales > Asteraceae > Helianthus > Helianthus tuberosus. The sequence goes on from JARYGA010046138.1 coordinate 1,175,381, forward strand.
AAGCGGTACGCTATGTACCGTAACCCAAGCCCGTATAGGGAAAATAAGTTAAAAGTATTTACCTGAGCTAAATATAAATTCAATCCCAGCCGTATATCAAATCAGCAAGTACAGATAGCTTTTACTGGGCTCCTAATCTGGAACGAAGGTTTTTAATAACCTATTAGAATCCTAACGGGTCTTTAATTAAGCTTAAGCTTAGACCGACTAGTTTTAAAGATACGGTTCGTACGCACGATTAAGCGAAGACCGGATAGAATGTGATTCTGACCCGACAAGTTTGAAGACTTGTTTAATATGGGTTTATTATTCACATTCTGGATTTTGAGATAAAACCGATAAGGTTTGACCCGTTTCGGCTAATTTATGTAAACTTGTTACATAAACCGAACCGAACGCGAAATAAGCGTAACGGGTATCCGTAAGAGCCATATACAGGTTTCCTAAGTTAATATGCTTCAAATATGTTGTGACACCAGTAGGATGTCTTTCGTTATGCCCCGAACTAATTTAAACACAAACTATGCCCCGTAGGGGTAGTTTGGTCATTTTAAAGGTTGTAAAAGAGTTTAAATGTTTAACTGAGTTACAGATCTGATGTAAACAGCAAACATACTCAATTTGATAAGTTATATCAGTAGGCTAAAGCATATATGTGAAATTTATCACTTATAACCAAACTATGCACCGAAGGGGCATTTTGGTAATTTCACATAAGCCGTAAAGCTCAAAACTGAAGTCTGAGTTTATCAACCTTTGCTTACTGTTGAAATATCATAATTTGCCTCATATATCAGTAGGTATCAACCCGGGTATGTCCAATATGATTTTAAGACATACTATGCGTTAAAAACGCTAAATAATGCGATTAAAGACCATTTCCGGGTTTGATAGTTAAATCTGATATTTTTATATTTCCAGAAGGCTTAAAATAATTTATTTATCATATGTGATCAGTAGCAAAAGGTTTGGAGTTGTTTAGATAAGTAAAACTCATTTTATGGCTCGTAAGGGCAAAACCGACAATTACCGGATTAAGCCAACGACTACTAGTTATGCTCATCTAAAAATTAATTAAAAATCTTTAAAAATCCCAAAATAATATATTACATCAGTGGGTATTAATTTTGATACCAAAAAGTAGGCTTAACTAGGCTATACGCTAATTACGCCGTTTTATTAACATAAAGCTTTAATTTTGCGATATTGAGCATAACTCTTAATCTATAAGTCCAACTGATGTCAAACTTTTCATACAAGTTTATATATCAGTAACTAAGGTTTCTACACATTTACATTTTTATAAATCATGTTTTAAGGTAATAAGGGCATAACGGTCAACATATGAGCAATTAACGGAAATATGCATATTAATTGGATAACTAGTGAACCAAGGTGTGTAGTCATAGAGGGTCGTTCTAACAAGTATCCTAATCCAATTTAAGCTCTGAGGCATTTCTAAAACATACCTGAACGGGTCAGAACTGAAAGTCAAAGTGAAAGTCAAACTACGTGACTTTCGGTTCCGAACCGGGTCTAAACAGGAAATAGTCGGGTTGAACATGTTTAGACATGTTCTTACACTAATTACTAAGTTATAAAGATGATCAAACAGGTTGTATATGTTCTAGATAGCTAATTATGCATAAATGACATTTTAAGCATTATGTTGACTTTTTAATTAAAAGTTTGACCCGACATTTGACCTGGTTAGGATGGTGATCAGGGGAAACCCTTTTGGGATTTTATTACCCACATAAATACCAACCTATAACTACTTTTAATTCGAGATATGACTGAGCCATTATTGACTAATCTCGAAGTCAAACCGTAATTACGACGGTTTGACTTTTAGCTAATTAAACAAGCTAAAAGCAATTAGGGAAAGATTAGAATACTTACTGAGGTCCTATGCACGAGATATGATCACTATGAAGCAAGCTTGAGCTCCAGAAATGATCCAAGAGTGCAGGAGAAGTTGTGAGGAATGTTGTGAATGTGAAGACCTTTATATAGCAAGTTCACACACCATAAATCTTTGACAACAAGGTCTAGCAGTGCCCACAATCGTTTGACATGTGTCCTAGGGGCTTAGGGGATGTTTTAGGGGCCAAGAGAAGTGGAAAAACGGGTAAAGGTCGCGCATATAAGCTTTAGGAGACAAACAGCCATTTTTCGCGGAACTGGGCACCCCTCGCGTGACGCGAGGGTCCCCTCGCGTGGCGCGAGCCACATGCAGATCAGAAATTGGATTTTGTTTGCGATTCAGCCCTTGGCTCTTCAAAACCCGAATAGGTACTGATTTCTTGCTTGTTAATCCTTTATAATTGATCTACTAAGGCCTTAAAACATATACCCACTTTGCCAAGTCCCCGGGTAACTTTATTTTCACCCGAAAAGTCCTAACTTTCGACTTTTACGCTTTAACGCTTCGCACACGAATTTGATCATATCTTTCTCATACGTTAACGAAACTTTATGAAATTTTTATGGTGCATTCTCGTGAGCATAATTAATATTTACAAAGCTTCGGGTTTGTCAAAAGGTCACTCAGAGGTATAATTTGAACATGTTGACACTTTTGGTCCCTGTACTTTGAAATCACTCACTTTTAGCTTCGTATGATCCATGATTTATTCGTTTGAAGGTATGAGCATCGTGTAGGGTTAATGTACATTATATTTATTCATAGTTGACACTTAGAATACGTATACTCACATACTTTCCATGGTTGTCAACTTTAGTCCTTCCATAATACTTCTTTCACACGTTTAAACTTTATGACACGTGTCAACATATTATAGGACGTGAATTTCCGAGGTGTTACATCCTCACCCCCTTAAAATAAATCTCGACCCAAGATTTACTGAAACAAGTAAGGGTACTTTTCTTTCATCGTGGATTCAACCTCCCACGTATAATCGGGACCTCTACGGGCATCCCATTTGACCTTAACAAAAGGTATATGCTTCCTTCGAAGCTTCCTTACCTGTCGATCTTCAATCGACAAAGGTTTTTCAAAAAATTTTAAGCTCGCGTCTATCTGCACATCTGTATGTGGCATGACATGTGTTTCGTCAGCGGAACACTTCTTTAGATTGCAGATGTGGAACACATTGTGAATTCCACTGAGCTCTTCCGGTAAGTTCAACTTATAGGTAACCGACCCGACACGTTCGATAACCTCGAAAGGTCCTATGTATCTCGGGCTTAGCTTGCCTTTCTTACCAAATCGCATCACCCCTTTCCATGGTGACATTTTAAGTAGGACTTTGTCGCCTACTTCGAAGTGAAATCCTTACGACTTGGATCCGCGTAACTCTTCTGCCTATTTCGGGCAGCTTGGAGATTGTTACGAATCTAGACAATCTTGTCCGTCGTTTCGAACACGATCTCTGGTCCTGATAACTGGACTTCTCCAACTTCCGCCCAACAAACTGGCGATCTACACTTTCTACCGTATAATGCCTCAAAAGGCGCAGCCTTTATGCTGGTATGGTAGCTATTGTTGTAGGAGAATTCGATCAATGGTAGGTTCTTATCCCAGCTACCTCCCAAATCGATCGCACATGCGCGTAGCATGTCTTCCAACGTTTGAATAGTACGCTCACTCTGACCGTCTATCTGAGGATGGTAAGCTGCACTATAGTTCAAACGTGTGCCCAAAATTTGTTGGAAACTCTTCCAGAAATGTGACGTGTATCTAGTATCTCTATCAGAGACAATAGCCACAGGTATGCCATGTAAGGCTACAATCTTATCAACGTATAACTGGGCTAACACATCGGAGCTGTAAGTCTCCTTGATGGGTAAGAAATGAGCTGACTTAGTCAGTCCATCAACTATAGCCCATATTGTATCATTTCCTTTTCTTGTCTTGGGTAACTTGGTAATAAAATCCATAGTTACCATTTCCCACTTCCACTTAGGAAGTTCAGGCTGTTGTAGCAAACCTGATGGTTTCTGATGCTCGGCTTTGACTTGCGCACTTGTCAAGCATTTAGCTACATAGGTGGCCACAGACTTCTTCAAGCCTATCCACCAATAGTTTGCCCTTAGATCCTGGGTAGCTGATGGAAATTCTTAATCGTTGCCTAATTAGGGTTGCGGCATGTATGCATAAGCAATATGAACCGTCTTTCTTATTTAATAACATAAAACCCTCAGAATATTGAGTCAGGCTTTATGTGCCTATGTTTTAAAACCTACTTAAATCAAGGTTTCGATTATTCCATAATCAATATGAAGTCTTCACAATACTCCAGCCCACAGCGGGATACAATCTTAATTCTACCTGCCTTCCCGGAGGTAAGCAGGGAAAGCTTATGAGAAGATAATTATGATACAAGGAGGCTATAGAGATTTTCCATATCTCAGGCTCCAGTTCATCCATCATGTTCGTGTCAAATGAGTGACACCTTTATGTTATAAGTCCACAAATTCCTTAATTGGGAACATTTACTTGGGAGAAAAAAATTTTCCATTTTTGGATATCTTCTTTGAATACTACTAGTCGACTTTAGTACAATATGATCATTGGGATATCTTAGGGTTCCATGTATTAAACCTCCATGCTGATCAGACATGGAAATAATCTATGGGACACACTAGGATACGCCAATCCTCATATGACACTTTTATCAAACATAGTTTGGCATTCGCACGCGATAGAAAACAATGAGAAAAATAATTAAAATAACATATGTTGTCGTACTCTATGCGAAGAAAGAGTACTCTTAGATTTTCGGAAGGATTCCTTGCCGATACTAGAAGAATTGGTTACTATGGTTTCCTTGGTAATTTATACCTTGTGAATGAAAAAAAAAAATTTGCTAAGTTTATGGTTTATGAAGATTTATTATTGCCTGTTAAAAAAACAGGACACTTAGTAGAAATTATCATTGATAAATGATAAGGAAGTTTATTGTACGAGTGCTTATATTTAATTAAATGATGGAAGTTTCACAAACTAGGCACCTAGCTCAGTTGGCTAGGCACGCGAAAGGGTGCGGCCGGCCTAGACCCAGGTTCGATTCCGGGGACGGCCAGTTCCACCATTTTTTTTTGTTTAATATTAATTAATCGCACGGATACGTGTAATTATGAGAGTTGTATCATAAGGAGTCTTGATAATTAATTGCTTCTTATTACCCACAATATGGGCTTGATTTTATCACTATATTGAGTCCTTGTATTTAACGGAACTTGGACATCAAAAATGATTCCTAATGGATACAAAACATCCATCTATTAATGCTGAAGCAGTCTCTGAGGTATACAGGCTTCTTACTGAACTTTCGTTGCTTTTTATTAAGCCTGTACTTGCTCTCTTTCTCAGATTTCTGGGAGTTATTCTCCTTCTTTTGGTTCATCCTTCATATACGAAGTGTGAACAAAATCTCCTCATGAGCAATTTAAACATGGTTTTGAATGAGATTTAGAGCGAGAAGCATTCGGCTCTTTGGATTTTCTCATGACCTTTCTATGGTCCTTCCATCTGCTGCGTCAACCACAACCTGGAGATTAACTCCATTGCTATTGAGGTGTACGTTTGCAGTTTTATTAACCTTCGTCGCATTAATAGTATTGCGACTGTCGTCTACCTCATCCGAGTTTTTGATACTCGAAACTTGGTACTAATCACCAAGATTTAACAATTACTAGTCATCATCCTGATGACCTGACTTAGATTAGCCACGGCATTCATAAACCGCATGGGCTATTCTGTTCCGAACATTCGTTGTGAATGTTAATTAAACGTATTTCCATTATATTTAGCCTAGGTCACAAAAGGACCATCAATGGCATTCAAAGTTTGGAACGAGTCCAATACTTGCTTGACAGGGGACCATAATGTCACAACTGTCTTTGTCACAAGGACGATTATAAATAGCTCAATGCCAGCCTTACAAGGCTTTTATTATATATATACACATATGGCATAGAAGCCTGTCTCGATGGACGTAGAAAGATATGGCATAAAGCCTAGTCATGAAGGACATAAATGATTATACGGCACGAAGGCCTTGTCACAAAGGACAATTAGATATGGCACAAACGGCCTTGTTATAAGGACATTCATCAAATCTGGCACAAAGGCATGTTACCAGGGATGTTGACATTTAATATGTTAACTTGTCACGAATGACCTATTATAGCACATAGGCTTGTCATGAATGACTTTAAAACATAACTCGATGGTCTATTATCAAGCACCTTAATTTATTAGCCGAAATCTTATTAGATTAGGGCTTCCAGGTTTGAACGTGGTTCTTCACCTTTAGACAGGGAGTCATAGACTACAACTGTCATTGTCTTGAAAGACGATTCTTTTGGCAGAAAAATAAGCCAATCAACATCACTAATGGATGTTTATACATAATCATCGTATCTAATGATATTAGTCATGATCACATCGATCATATTGACTATTAGGTTTGGGTGTAATCACACCATTTTGAACAGGGGATCATAAAGATCACTACTATCTTTGTCTTACCGACACTAGAATAAAGTATAGCCCGTAGGCATTTCATCATGAGGGATATTAATATTATGATCAGCATACTGAGGATACTAGTCAGGATCGCACTGATAGTATAGACTATGGAAATTGAGTATAGCTCACCCCCTTGGCAAAGAATCACAAAAGATTACAATTGCCTTGTCTCAGTTGGACGATATAATATAGCCCTTAGGCAAAACATCATTACGGATGTTTAAAATTTTTTAATCATCGTATTGATGATTTTTGTCATGATCGTATTGATCATATGAACTATTAGGCTTGAGCATAGCTCACCACCTTGGACAGGGAATCGTAAAGATCACAATGTCTTTGTCACACATGGACAGTATAATTTGGCCCATCGGCGAAAACATCACTCATGGATGTTTATAATTGGTTCGTCCTATTAGATGCTATAAGTCATGATTGCATTAATCATATTGACTATTTGGCTTGAGCATAGCTCACCACCTTAGACAAGGAATCATAAAGATAATAATGTCAATGTCTCAAATGGACAATATATTATAGCCCGTAGGCAAGACATCACTAAAGGATGTTAAATAATATGATCATCGTATTAGATGATGTTAATCATGATCGCATTGATCATATAGACTATTATGTTTGGACATAGTCCAACATTTTAGACAGGAGGTCAAAGACCACCACTGTCGTTGTCTTATCGGACAACTAGTTTATTCCGTAGGTGCTTCATTACTAACGTATGTTTATAATATGATCATCTTATAGGATGATATAAGCCATGATTCCTAGATCACTAGGCTAGATTTGAGAATTGGAAGAATCCAATATAAGGATGACTGTTGTGATTTTCTCGAATCACATTTGTCAGGAGTGCTAACATATTCCTAGGTGTTAACAAGGATTTGAATCCCTTGAGTAGGTTTCACCACTTTGGCCGCGTAGGCTAGGTTTCACCTTTAAGATTCCCTTCAATTGCATACTGACAGAGAAGGAAGGATATTTATTTTATCCAGGATTTTTATCATAAATCCTAATTCATAAGTTAATAATAGCACCAATGGCCTTGTCGCGTAGACAAGTTAAATTTATAAGCCACGATTTCAGAGAACCGTGGCCTTAAGGTTTGAATCAAAGTTCATTACCTTTTCTTGACAGGGAGTTGTAGGCTACCACTGTCTTTAGTCTCGGAGGACATTAACTATAGCCCGTAGGCACTTCCCTTATAAGAGATGTTTATTACTGGATTTCCCCCTTGGGGAACTTCATTAACCATGGTAAACAGAGACCATATATGGTTAATTTATTAATCATATTTATTTAGGATTTCTATTATAATTTATCCTAATTATAAAACATTAACAGTTTTATTAGTGGCAACCAATGGCCTGGTCACATGGACATTTATAAATTATAAGCTTATGATTTCAGAGAATCAAAGCAATAATAATAGTTTTATCTCATAGCACAAAAGGCCTAGTCACAAGGACAAATTTTTAAGTTATAAGCCATGATTTCAGAGAATCAAGGTCTTTAAGTATATTAGCACAACTGGCTTAGTCACAATGACATATATAATTTATAAGCTATGATTTCAGAGAATCAAAGCATGAAAGTATATTGGCACAATAGGCCTAGTCACGTAGACAATTATAAATTATATGCTAGGATTTCAGAGAATCAAAGCATTTGAGGTTTGAACCTAGTTCATTACCTTTATCTGACAGGGAGTCATAGCTACCACTGTATTTTGGCTCATGTAGAAATGAGCAAGGCCCGTAGGCACTATATTACCACGTATGGTTAAAATATGATCATCTTAATTGATGACGTAAACCCAGGATTCAGGGATCATTAAACTGGGTTAGGAATCTTTTGAAGAATCCCATGTAAAAATGACGTGTGTGATTTTAAATGAATCACATCTGCCAGGAGTGTTAACATGTTTTAAGATGTTAACAGGAAATTGAATCTTTTTAAACAGGTCTTACCATCTTGGCCCGGTCTTATATTTGACCCAAGGCTAGGTTTCACACTTAAGATTCTTAATTAATGATTTGAATCTTTTTAACAGGTCTTACCATCTTGGCCCGGTCTTATAATTGACCCGAGGCTAGGTTTCACACTTAAGATTCTTAATTTATAATTTACGCAGAACAATTTTTAAATTGAGGTGTAAATATGGATCTGAATCTAAATTGCGGAACTGCCATCTTGGCCGGTCTTAATATGACCCGAAGCTAGGTCTTGCCCTTTTAGATTTTTGCCATTTTATTATAATGGTAGATCTTGCAAAAAGGAAATATTATTTTTCCATTTATTTAATATTTCTTATTTAGAATGAAAGTTTAAACTTAATCATTCCATTATATAAAAATAAAAGTATAAAGTTGCCCTAAGCGGGACTTGAAAGGAATAATGTTGTCCTCGTAGGGATTGAAATATAAACATGTCCTTAGAAGGACTATTAAGGAAACGATCTTCAGCAAAAGGAGTTTCTTCTTCATTCAATTCCTGAATGCTTTCTCCGAGGTTGCACGTCTCATCTTGGTCGCTGTACGAAGCTCAGCATTTCAAGGCTCCGGGTGTGGAGAATCCCTAGTTCAGCTTCCTCGCTTGGCGACGTATCCAATAATAATAAAAATTGGAAGCAAAAATTTTCATATATTAGGATTGAGAATATTCCTAAGTTAAGTCTAGACTCAGAAGGTTTAGAATTGTGCAATTGTGTAACTGAGATTAAACACTAAGGCTAGTGTTTAATTCACTCAGTGTTGGCTCTGATACCAACCTGTCACACCCCGATTTCCACGTGTCACCGGTGGACCCGGTGGGGAGTATCGTGACGTCATGGTTGGCAACATAATAGTCAAACAACACAATATTATTAAGCACAGCGGAAGCAATTGAAAATATAATACAACCGAATTTATTATTGTAATATCAATTGTCACAATATTCGGAAGTTTATCCACAGAAGGATCGAACATAAAATGGAAACAATAGTTCAACAGACTTTTAGGCATCTTAAGCTTGCGAGACTTCTATTGATGCTAAGGAGACATATCCAGCCAATTTCGTATAGTACCTGCATTTAGCCTTTTTGGAAAATACGTCAGTTTACACTGGTAAATACATTCAACTGACTCATTTTGGAAAAAGAGTTTGTAAATTGTTTTGAATGCACGTGGCACAAAATATCTTGACACATTGATTAAAATGCACAGAGGCAAAATTAATCTTTTTAACTTGGGAGAATTATTTAATATTATAATCTTGTGAACGATTTACATGTTACTTATGCGTTCAGTAGCCCGGAACGTATCCGGGTTAAAGATCAATAGACACACCACAATAATGAGTTATACACCGACAGGTGTACGCCTACACCCCGTGCTCAGGTCGTGGCCATCTCGTAAGATAATGCCGAGGATATCCGGGACATGGTCATTAACCCCCCAAAGGCTGTAAAGTAAACAAATCTGTTTAAAACGAGCCGATCAAATTATTCAACTACCCACTAAGCGTGGAGATTTGATGCCCGAACAAGCGGTACGCTATGTACCGTAACCCAAGCCCGTATAGGGAAAATAAGTTAAAAGTATTTACCTGAGCTAAATATAAATTCAATCCCAGCCGTATATCAAATCAGCAAGTACAGATAGCTTTTACTGGGCTCCTAATCTGGAACGAAGGTTTTTAATAACCTATTAGAATCCTAACGGGTCTTTAATTAAGCTTAAGCTTAGACCGACTAGTTTTAAAGATACGGTTCGTACGCACGATTAAGCGAAGACCGGATAGAATGTGATTCTGACCCGACAAGTTTGAAGACTTGTTTAATATGGGTTTATTATTCACATTCTGGATTTTGAGATAAAACCGATAAGGTTTGACCCGTTTCGGCTAATTTATGTAAACTTGTTACATAAACCGAACCGAACGCGAAATAAGCGTAACGGGTATCCGTAAGAGCCATATACAGGTTTCCTACGTTAATATGCTTCAAATATGTTGTGACACCAGTAGGATGTCTTTCGTTATGCCCCGAACTAATTTAAACACAAACTATGCCCCGTAGGGGTAGTTTGGTCATTTTAAAGGTTGTAAAAGAGTTTAAATGTTTAACTGAGTTACAGATCTGATGTAAACAGCAAACATACTCAATTTGATAAGTTATATCAGTAGGCTAAAGCATATATGTGAAATTTATCACTTATAACCAAACTATGCACCGAAGGGGCATTTTGGTAATTTCACATAAGCCGTAAAGCTCAAAACTGAAGTCTGAGTTTATCAACCTTTGCTTACTGTTGAAATATCATAATTTGCCTCATATATCAGTAGGTATCAACCCGGGTATGTCCAATATGATTTTAAGACATACTATGCGTTAAAAACGCTAAATAATGCGATTAAAGACCATTTCCGGGTTTGATACTTAAATCTGATATTTTTATATTTCCAGAAGGCTTAAAATAATTTATTTATTATATGTGATCAGTAGCAAAAGGTTTGGAGTTGTTTAGATAAGTAAAACTCATTTTATGGCTCGTAAGGGCAAAACCGACAATTACCGGATTAAGCCTACGACTACTAGTTATGCTCATCTAAAAATTAATTAAAAATCTTTAAAAATCCCAAAATAATATATTACATCAGTGGGTATTAATTTTGATACCAAAAAGTAGGCTTAACTAGGCTATACGCTAATTACGCCGTTTTATTAACATAAAGCTTTAATTTTGCGATATTGAGCATAACTCTTAATCTATAAGTCCAACTGATGTCAAACTTTTCATACAAGTTTATATATCAGTAACTAAGGTTTCTACACATTTACATTTTTATAAATCATGTTTTAAGGTAATAAGGGCATAACGGTCAACATATGAGCAATTAACGGAAATATGCATATTAATTGGATAACTAGTGAACCAAGGTGTGTAGTCACAGAGGGTCGTTCTAACAAGTATCCTAATCCAATTTAAGCTCTGAGGCATTTCTAAAACATACCTGAACGGGTCAGAACTGAAAGTCAAAGTGAAAGTCAAACTACGTGACTTTCGGTTCCGAACCGGGTCTAAACAGGAAATAGTCGGGTTGAACATGTTTAGACATGTTCTTACACTAATTACTAAGTTATAAAGATGATCAAACAGGTTGTATATGTTCTAGATAGCTAATTATGCATAAATGACATTTTAAGCATTATGTTGACTTTTTAATTAAAAGTTTGACCCGACATTTGACCTGGTTAGGATGGTGATCAGGGGAAACCCTTTTGGGATTTTATTACCCACATAAATACCAACCTATAACTACTTTTAATTCGAGATATGACTGAGCCATTATTGACTAATCTCGAAGTCAAACCGTAATTACGACGGTTTGACTTTTAGCTAATTAAACAAGCTAAAAGCAATTAGGGAAAGATTAGAATACTTACTGAGGTCCTATGCACGAGATATGATCACTATGAAGCAAGCTTGAGCTCCAGAAATGATCCAAGAGTGCAGGAGAAGTTGTGAGGAATGTTGTGAATGTGAAGACCTTTATATAGCAAGTTCACACACCATAAATCTTTGACAACAAGGTCTAGCAGTGCCCACAATCGTTTGACATGTGTCCTAGGGGCTTAGGGGATGTTTTAGGGGCCAAGAGAAGTGGAAAAACGGGTAAAGGTCGCGCATATAAGCTTTAGGAGACAAACAGCCATTTTTCGCGGAACTGGGCACCCCTCGCGTGACGCGAGGGTCCCCTCGCGTGGCGCGAGCCACATGCAGATCAGAAATTGGATTTTGTTTGCGATTCAGCCCTTGGCTCTTCAAAACCCGAATAGGTACTGATTTCTTGCATGTTAATCCTTTATAATTGATCTACTAAGGCCTTAAAACATATACCCACTTTGCCAAGTCCCCGGGTAACTTTATTTTCACCCGAAAAGTCCTAACTTTCGACTTTTACGCTTTAACGCTTCGCACACGAATTTGATCATATCTTTCTCATACGTTAACGAAACTTTATGAAATTTTTATGGTGCATTCTCGTGAGCATAATTAATATTTACAAAGCTTCGGGTTTGTCAAAAGGTCACTCAGAGGTATAATTTGAACATGTTGACACTTTGGTCCCTGTAGTTTGAAATCACTCACTTTTAGCTTCGTATGATCCATGATTTATTCGTTTGAAGGTATGAGCATCGTGTAGGGTTAATGTACATTATATTTATTCACAGTTGACACTTAGAATACGTATACTCACATACTTTCCATGGTTGTCAACTTTAGTCCTTCCATAATACTTCTTTCACACGTTTAAACTTTATGACACGTGTCAACATATTATAGGACGTGAATTTCCGAGGTGTTACATGTATCTTATGAGTTGTACTAGACCAGACATAGCATATGCTGTGAGCAAGCTAAGTAGATACACGAGCAACCCAAGTTCAATGCATTGGAACTGTATCACTCGGTTGCTTCGCTACTTAAGATACAGTCGGGAATACGGGTTGCATTATAACAGATATCCAGCAGTGATAGAAGGACACTGCGATGCAAATTGGATATCTGACACGAATGATTCCAGAGCAACAAGTGGGTATGTATTCACACTTGGAGGTGCTGCTGAATCGTGGAAATCATCAAAACAAACGGTTATCGCTAGATCCACGATGGAATCAGAGTTCATCGCTTTAGATAAAGCAGGTGAAGAGGCAGAATGGCTACGTCAATTTGTTGAGGATATACCAAGATGGCCTAAGCCGGCATCGGCCATTTGTATACATTGTGATAGCCAATCGGCACTTGGCAGAGCTCGTAGCACATTGTATAACGGTAGGAACAAACATATCAGACGTAGACATAATACGATACGACAACTAATCTCTACAGGAATTATCACTATTGACTACGTGAGGTCAAAGGATAATATTGCGGATCCACTAAAAAAGGCCTAAGTAGAGAGTTAGTACAGAAGTCGTCCATGGGAATGGGACTGAAGCCCTTGAAAATATAAGTTCATATGATGGAAACCTAACTCAGTAGACTGGAGATCCCAAGAGCTGAGTTCAATAGGAAAACCTAATTGTATGAATTAGTAAGGTCATTGTGGGGGATAACCCTATGTATATATTGTCACACCCCCAAAATCCACATGCGGAGTATCACCGCTTGGAGGCGTAACTGACCAGGATCCAGCCACCAATCATATTGAACTATGCAATTAAGTAAATAAACCAAACCCAATATAATTGGTGTTTAAAAGAAACCAAAATGTTTAAGTAACCATCGGAAGCAAAGTAATGTTTAAATAACCAAAACATAGTTTAAAGTTCAAATGTGATGTACGGGTCATAACAGTCCATATCCCACAACGACCTCCTCCTCGTGCCAGCTCCATAAGCATCTAACGACCTGCAAGGCATGTAACAAAGAGTCAACAACAAAGTTGAGCGAGTTCACAGTTGGTTGTTCAGTTGTACCAGTTTGTTTTGAAAACCACAAGTTGTTTCGTAACCACGAGTTAACCAGTTCCTTTATTTCCCAAACCATATCCATAATCAGTGGGGGCTTCCCCAGGTGAACCACTAGACCGTTACCATATCGACCACTGACGAACAATAGTTGTGCCCTACGTCAATGTCTATCATCATTGACAGTTTTCCATGATCCATTAGTACACGCCCTTTCGAACGACACGGTGTGAGGTTTGTCAAACCTAATAGCGCTATTAACTAATGACCCGCTCGCCATCGGCCTCGGCGATTAAGTCGATATAAGATGAGGGACTTAATAATAGAGTTTTGTCTAGTAAGTTTAAGGTTGTTGTCCTACCCAAGGAGGACGAACGTACGTATTCTACCCAAGGAGAATGCGCAGGATTAATATTGGCATCCTACCCAAGGAGGATGGTCGTACATATCCTACCCAAGGAGGATATGCAGGTTCCGTTTTAAATTCTTTGACCCATTCCCAACCACCGGGAATCCCATGCCTTAGAAAGTGTGTGAACTCACCTCGGTTTGCTCGGTAAGATTAACTACTTGCTCACAAATAATTCAATCCAAGCCTATAGTGTTCATGCATGCGTAATAAGTTGATAATCACATAGTTCAAGTAACAGTCATGATCATAACATGTATTTGAGCAAACAACTAACACATAGAATTTAACAGTTATACAAGCTCATGCAACTCATGCTTATCATTACAACAACTAACTAACCCAGTTAACCCGTAACAGACCTAACCGAGTTACTGTGCTTGTTTAACCCTTGATGAAACCCCATGTTTCGTCATGACTCTCACTTGGCGAAACCCTAAGGTTTCGTCGTTATCACCCTCGGCGAAACCCCCAGGTTTTCGTCGATATCAGTGTTTCGTCAAGATCATAGGTTACGTCGTGTCAACAGATAATCACACAGAAACCCTAACTGCCGTCAAAACAATTTGTTTGCAAACGCAACCCAAACATCCATCTAATCAATCCAACACACATGATAGTCTATACATGAATCAAACCCATCAGATTCATCAATATTAACAATCAAACTTATTGATCAACAATCTACAACACCCTATTCAAACCAAAAATGCAATAGTTCCAACTATAAATCTTGAAACCCTAATCATATCAATGTGCATATCTGTTTCTAATAACTCATAACCACAAGAGATTACAATCATCACGAATCAATCATCACCAAATTTTCATGCAAGGAAATCATTAGCATCTATAAACCTTAACAAGTATAACACTATAGTCATCAGATTCATCAAACATAACAATCATACAAGGTGCAAACTGATTTAATCGACTAGTCAAATACTAACCGGTTGAGATGAAACACAAGACTTCCTAGAAAGATGATGGTGAGGGGTGATGGTTGCCGCAGGGAGGTAGAGAGGTTTTAGGGTTTTCCAATTCGGCTAAAAGTGTGACGAATGAAGCCGTTTCACGTAAATATACCCACTTTAGCGTGCTGGGCCCTTAATGGGCTTCAGCGAAACCCTGAGCCGGTGAAACCTCAGGTTTCGGCGTAATGGTCATGACGAATCCCCCTAGTTTTGTCGAGATGAGTTTATGGCGAAACCCCTGGGTTTCGTCGAGCCTACTAAAAGGTGAAACCCAAGTGTCATTAAGTTAGGGTTTTAAATCTCTTAAACAGATCACAAGTATATAATACTAAACACATAAACACAATAGTCACATAACATCTCAACATATAACGAACGTGCATGGTTGCAAGGTAAACAAGTCGTGCGAATGCAATAATCAAACAATTAACGTGTAGAGGAAAGACCTTGAAAAATCGGGTTGTCACATCATCCCCAACTTGAAAGAAATTTCGTCCCGAAATTTAGAACGTAGTCACTGAGGAAGCTAGTTAAGTTGCGTGGTTTTCCTGGGGCGTCACATCATCCCCCCGTTGGTTTGGAATTTCGTCCCGAAATTCCGCAGTAGCTTCAGCCTCAGTAGTGGTTGCACTGTTATCGAACAATTGGGGATACTTGAGTTTAATCCGGTCTTCTCGTTCCCAGGTGAACTCTGGGCCACGACGGGAGTTCCAACGAACTCGAACAAGAGGTATTCTAGTGCGCTTGAGAATCTTAACGTCTCGGTCTGCGATCTCTACAGGTTCCTCGACGAATCGTAATCTGATCGTCGATAGTGAGCTCCTTCAAAGGAACTATGAGGGTCTCATCTGACAGACACTTCTTCAGATTTGACACGTGGAAAACGTTGTGAACTCCACTGAGTTCTTCAGGTAGATTCAACTTGTAAGCGACTTTGCCAATTCGCTCAGTGGTTTCAAAAGGTACGACATAACGCGGATTGAGTTTGCCTCGTTTGCCAAAACGAACCACACCCTTCCAGGGTGAGACTTTAAGTAGCACTCGATCCCCAACCTGGAACTCGAGTGGTTTCCTGCGCTTATCAGCGTAGCTTTTCTGACGGTCACGAGCTGCCGCCATTCGTTGTCGTATCTGAGCAATCTTCTCGGTTTTGTCTACCACAAGTTCTGGGCCAGTGATTTGGCTGTCACCAACTTCTGCCCAACAAAGAGGTGATCGGCATTTATGCCCGTACAATGCCTCAAACGGAGCGGCCTGAATACTGGTGTGGTAGCTGTTATTGTACGAAAACTCCACCAAAGGGAGGTGCTTTTCCCCAGCCATTGCCAAAATCAATTACACATGCTCGAAGCATGTCTTCAAGGGTTTAGATGGTGCGTTCAGACTGCCCATCTGTTTGCGGGTGATATGCTGTGCTCATGTCTAATCGAGAGCCAAAAGACCTGTGCATTTCCTGCCATAATTCAGAAGTAAAACGCGCATCACGATCGGATATAACAGAGGTTGGCACTCCGTGCCTCGAAACAACTTCCTTAAGATAAACGTCTGCTAGAGTGGAGAACTTATCCGTTTCCTTGATAGCCAAGAAGTGTGCAGACTTTGTGAGTCGATCCACGATCACCCAAATGGTGTCATTCCCGCGTTGAGATCTAGGTAGGCCAGTAACGAAATCCATGGAAATTTGCTCCCATTTCCATGTCGGGATCTCTGGTTGTTGGAGTAGGCCTGATGGTTTCTGATATTCAATCTTGATGTGTGTTTTTTACTGATCACAAAAGTCTCCGACACATCTTTGATCAGAAGGATTTAAACATGCGCCAACGTAGATGGATTGAATGAGACGCCCACTTTTCACATTTGACAAATAACATAAACCTTATACAAATTTGTTGGGAAAATTTTGACATGACCCATTCGTAAAGTAAACGTTTTCCTGCTTTTTAACGAAAGCATTCAAGATACATTCTATGACACTATTCAAAAGATGCTAAATTAAAAACCATACACAATAAGATGCTAAATTAAAAACCATACACAATTTACCCAAAACATTCGATCAAAAGTATCCAAAATAGAGTATAAACTTCAAACTACTACGATCATCCTAAATACTAGTTTAACATTTACTACTCAAAATCGATTTAGACCCATTTCAAAAGATGTCTTGAACCGGAAGCGCATAAGGGCGACATAGTGTGTGTTTGATTCGAGCGCGCCGCAATCAAGCATGCGATTTACCTATCATGCACAACAACAAACATTCGTTAGTTCATATTACCAAACAAAATCCATAACATGCCTTACATACTTTTAATCGGCCCCTTAACAATTTACAAGTCATTGACAAGTCTTGTTTACAACATTCTTTTTGTTAAACATCCCTTCCATTAACTTTCTTTCATTCCAACATCTTAATACATTCGCACATCCATATCATCGACCCATTCATAATGAACCCATAATCAAACGTCAACAATAATTTTCGTGCTTATCCTAATTTACCCACTTACAACGGAAAACTCTTATCATACATGCCTAGCATAACATATCATTATGACCCGTTTACAACAAGTAGTTACTTAACTATCTCATTGTCCTACTTTCCATACAATTTCATCCCACTTGAGTGGTCATTATACATCCGACACTATTGTGTCGCTTCTCCGTATTCTAACATATAACGTATCATCATTTGAACCAATAACAACACACAACCCAACATTTAGGATTAATAACTAAACATTCATCCGTAGAACAACATAAAAAGAGGATTAAGTTCATATGAACTTACCGCGATCTTGAGATGCTTGTGCCTTCGAGTGACTTGCGCCTTCTTCCTTCTTCGTGCCTATATGTCATAATCTCATACTTTAGCTCTCATAAACAATACTTTTACAATCCTTATAATATGTTATGGCGTCTACTATTCACATACATCATCATCATGAAGAAATTGCATCAATCTTAACAAGCATTCATGTAAAAACCATAACTAAACTCACTTAGGCATTTCGTCGAAGACATTGTGTGTGTATCACTAGTTTAGCACAATGTACAAGCATCCTAAGCACTATTTCCATAGTTCTTCTCATTGATTAACATAAACATCCTACTATTTCGAAATCTACCATTCAAGTCATGAGCACATAGTTCTAAATCAATTATTCATAACAATTTCATGAATCAACAATCAAATTAACATACAAAACTTCACAATTGATAAACATTACTTGACATGCAAGTGGGTTTTGCCCTAATCATGTTCATAATCGAAATTTAGCATCTAATGATGTCTAGACCTTCATAGCAACCATTAATCGTACCAAATTTTGCATTGCATTCATGAATTACACTAAACCCACAAAATCAAACATCATCAAATCAAGAAATTTCACTTACTTGAGATCAAGAGTACTTAGATAATCAGAATTCTTAGCTCATGCATTCGATTCTTCACTAAATTGGTTTTCAATTAAGGGAATTTAGTGATTTAGGGTTTTGTGAGGGAAGGAGTCCCCTCCTGGCTTCTCACGATCGCAACCCACACCAGACTTTTCTGGTTTCTTTTTTTTTTTATCATTTTATAACATTATTTACACATTTAGTCCCTCATCATTTAATCCCCATTCACTTTAGTACTTTACCTTCTAACTTGACCATCTTTCTTTTACTAACTTATATATATATATATTATTAAAACATCATTACTTATTATACTTTTAGATCATATGCGAATTTGGGGTGTTACATTGAACTTCTAATCGACTACAATTGCGAGATTCGCTATCACCCCGAAAAAGCGAATGTTGTTGCCGATGCTTTAAGTCGTAAAGAACGCATTCAACTTCATAGCATACAAATCCATTCTGACATCCAAACCCGTATTCTCCAAGCTCTGCAAGATGTTGTGGCCAGCGGTGATTTGCTTACTGAATTACCTCATAAACTTGATCTCCTTCTCGAGACCAAAGAAGATGGCTTACGACATTTGAAAAACCGTCTGTGGGTTCCTAATCATAACAACCTTCATACATTCTTGATGGACAAAGCCCACAAGTCCTGATAATCTATTCATCCCGGTGCGGACAAGATGTACATGGATCTTCGAAACCTTTACTGGTGGCCCGGAATGAAAAAGGATGTTGCTCTCTACGTGTCCAAATGCCTCACATGTTTGAAGGTTAAAGCTGAACACCAACGACCTTCGGGATTACTTGAACAACCCGAGATTCCTGTGTGGAAATGGGAGGAAATTGCTATGGATTTCGTAACCAAGTTGCCACGCACTTTTCGAGGTTATGACAGCATTTGGGTGATCGTTGACCGTCTAACCAAATCAGCACACTTTTCGCCAATCCGAGAAGATTACTCTGTTGCTAAACTTGCTAAACTCTACCTTGACGAGATTGTTACTCGTCATGGTGTGCCCTTGAACATTATTTCTGATCGTGATGGCCGTTTTACCTCTTGTTTTTTGGAAACTATGCAATCTGCTTTGGGAACTCGACTAAATCTCAGCACAGCTTATCACCCTCAAACTGATGGTCAGTCTGAACGAACCATTCAAACCCTTGAGGATATGTTACGAGCTTGCGTTATAGATTTTGGTGGTAATTGGGATTCACATCTACCTTTGATTGAATTCTCTTACAACAATAGTTACCACTCCAGTCTTGGAATGGCACATTTTGAAGCTCTCTATGGTCGCAAGTGTCATTCTCCTGTTTGTTGGAACGAGATTACTAAGGCACAAATCACTGGTCCTGAACTAATCCAAGAAACGACTGACAAGATCTTTAAAATTCGTGACAACCTTACAGTGGCTAGAAGCCGTCAAAAGAGGTATGCTGATAAACGACGCAAACCCCTTGAATTCCAAGTCGGTGAGATGGTACTTCTCAAGGTCTCTCCTTGGAAAGGTATTATACGCTTTGGAAAGAAAGGTAAACTAGCTCCACGATATGTTGGTCCTTTTAAGATCATCGAAAGGGTTGGTAAAGTAGCCTACAAACTTGAGTTACCTCCTGAACTCAGCAACGTTCATCCTACCTTTCATGTCTCCAATCTCAGAATGTGTCTTATTGATGAAAACCATCATGTACCACTCGAAGACATTCGCATCGACGACTCCGTGCACTTTGTTGAAAAACCGGTAGAAATCATGGACCGCGAAGTGAAGAAACTAAGACAAAGCCGCATACCTATCATTAAGGTACGTTGGGAATCCAAACGTGGCCCATAATTCACTTGGGAACGTGAGGGTGATATGAAGACCAAGTATCTGCATCTCTTTGCAAAAGAATCTCCTACACCAATTTCGAGACGAAATTCTCAAAAGTAGGGGAGACTGTAACCACCTTGGTTTTCACACTTGTATTTGTTTTGACTTGCATCGTAACAATTACCGTATTTGGAATGAAACTTATTTGATTCTACTTGCTTTGTGCTCATACCGATACAAACACGTGAAACAATTTCAAATTTGTTGAGTTTTTATGCTATTAAACACGGTTACATAAACTATAAGGGTTTATTGGGACTACTTGTGAAACTACTAGTTGAGAGACCTATTTGACATTCTTTAAAACCTGCCAGAAATCTATTACTTTTTAAGTTCAAGGACTAAAACCTTAATTATTTGAAATACAAGTCCATGGGCTAAATTGTCATTTTTGAAACTATAAGGGTTAAAGTGCAATTATTTCAAACTACAAGTTTAGGGTTCTTTTTGTAATTTTTGAAACTTATTTTGTAAAAGAAATAAAAATATATAAATTGTTTTAAAAAGTCTAGGGTTCAAATGGTCATTTTCTTAAACTTAAACTGTAGGGACCAAAACTGTTATTTCTAAACTTATATAAATTGAAAACCCTAACTGTGTTAGTCCTTTTATAAAGGTTTCCTTCTTTAAACATTAACTCAGTTAGCATACTTAACTGAACAGTACATGGACTATTTGTGTCAATTTTCAAAACCTCAGGGACCAATTATGTACTTTTTATGAAAGTATAGGGACTGTTTATGCAACTTTTCAAAACTATAGGGACTATTTTTGTAAAAAACTGAAACTTCAAGGACCAAAGTGTAAATATTCAAAAATTCGGTCAAAAGGGGGTCTTCTTTAAAGAACCGGCCCTTGTGGGATTCGAACTCGTGACCTCTCGTTTAGAACCGCAACGCCTTAACCAGTTTATCCTCCTACTAGGAGCTGCTAGGATACGAAATTTAATTCCTTTTATACACTATTTAGGATTAATAATATTTAATTAATTATAATTTAAAACAAAAAGGGTTTAAAACCCAATCGAACCGGCCGCGAACAAGACTCGAACCCGAACACCCACAGTACAACACCAACGTATTAACCAGTTTATCCTCCCATTGGGAGCTGATAAACTTCTAGATTATATTATATTTATACACACTTTAGAATTTAATATAATAAATCAATCCCGAACACAGATCAGTTGCCAGCTTCGATCCAATTCGGATTGTTTAATACCTTTTGATCTGTCCATAACATCTGCAACCCATGCCCAACCCAATTGAACATTTAATCAACACACATTAGTGCCAAATTGCTGTAAAATCAAACTTTTTATTTAAAAATTAAAACAGATCGAAACCACTAAGAATTGTTGGATCTGAGATCAAATTGAGCTGGTATTTAAGTCCCTCAGACTCCCACGAACCTCTTACACCCTTCACAATCCACCAACACTTCGCATATTCCCGAATTGAAACCTGCAACTCGCAGGAACAGTAACACCTCGCCGGAATTAGGCAAACCGTTGACCCAGACGATACCGGTCAGTTCAATCTTTTCCAAATTATTTGTTTTTGGCTATACAATGTTTTCTGATGTTCAATTTAGCTTAAAACTTGAGTTTGATCGATAATTGAAAGGTTTGACTTTTCTATTTGACTCGGTCTGAACAATTGGGGAAGATGACCAATTTCCATTTCTGTATTTATTTTATTTAAACTAAACTTAAAAACAACCACAGGCTTTGGCCCAGTGGTTGTGTATGTGTGTGTGTAACAGGTTGACCTGGGTTCGAATCCGGGGACAACCAAATCTTTTTATTCTTTTTATTTTTAATACTTTTAACATTTCAATAATTTTTATAACATTATTAGACACTGTTACTTTTATTAAAAATATAAAGTTAGTCAATTTATTTATAAAACTAATTTTTACAATATTAAAACAGTTTATTATTAAATAATTCATAATAAATCAATTTTCAGGAAATAAATACTGAAATTTTTATGTTAATTATTTTAAGTGGTGAACTTTACAAAGATAATGATTTTACTGATATTTTATACAATTTTGATATTTATATAATTAAATCAGTTTTATTACTTATAAATATAGTTTAATTTAATTTATAACTATATAATTTTTATCCAAAATTATTTTTATGACAAAATAGACATATTACTGAGTTTATATAAATTTAGAATCTGAATTTTTATTATATTAAATTATTTAGATAATTAATTTTATATAAACATATTTATTGTTATTTTAACCACTTCAATTCATTTTATTTATTTAAAATGATTCCAAGGCCATAATAATTATTTTAAATCAGTGATATTCAAGTTCAATAATTAAAAATGTTATTTTTAATTATTCATATTTAGTATAATCATTTTGATAATTAGTTATATAATTATCATATTTATCCCTTTAAACTATATAATTATCATTTATCAAGTAAATATATACTTTTGAGCATCTAAATTAATTTATAATTTTTATAAATTAATAATATCACTTGTAAAATATTTTGGTTATAATCAATTATTTAACTATGTTATTTAATTATACTATTTAATTATATTTGATTTATTATTACAAATATTTATATTAAATCAATTGTATAATTTTGCAATTTATGTTAGCTGAATATTTTCTTATAAATAATTCCTTTATATCATACTCATTTTCCGAGTTCTCTATTAGGTTATCCAAACCACATAATCACCGTTTATCCAAACCCTATTAAATTCTATAGATTTAGGATTTCCGTTCAAAAACAATTAAACGCTTTTATTGATACAAATTCTATATTGTTGCATGTTCAATCTATTAGAGTGACGTGGAAACCTTGTTCCCAAAAAAACTCTTACAATTACATACGTGTTTGGACTTACTCGCAATCAAGGTGAGTTCATAGTCCCTTTTTACATTATTTTTGGGATGAAACATATGATACAATGTGATACAAACTTATTTGCTATTTGTGGATATCCCGATTGTCCTTGCAATTGCTTAATACTTGTTGTTGTTGCTTTAACGCGTTTACGTTCATTAACTTGTAAAAGCCCAACGGTTATATTATAGCGCTATAGGTGTGACGCCCCATCTCACTTCCAGTGAAACTATTTGTTGCAATTGTTGTTGTTGATACTCATGTGAAACTTTTTGGAAGTGTGGTGATAGACCCGTGTTACGTCATAATGAAGGTTTGAATGTACCACCAAGTAACTACTTGTATTACTCTTTTGCTTAAAGACATATCACATGCCACAGTGTTAAACCATTTTCATATCACATTGTTATTTTTGCCTATCAAACATATGAATTCACTCAACCGTTTGTTGACCCAATATTTTTCTAACATATGTTTCAGGTGACAATGTTTGATGCTATGATTTGCAAGAATATTTCATATAGGATTGATCAAGATTTACGCCTTAGATTAAATCCGAATCTATCATTTGTGAAACAATTTGTTATGATGTATTTTGTTTATGTACTCTTATTTACTTGGATTTGAATGCAATCTCTTTAATTGAATCTAAACTATATTTCAACTTAATTTAATCATCATGTGCTCAAATGCATTCTGCCATGTTTCGCGATGCCCTTGACTTTTCCGCCTCCGGTAGGGGTGTCACACTCGTAGGGACTCCGCCCTGACGTTCTCTTCTTTCAATGCTTCAACCTGAGCATCTCGTATCTGAGTAGGGAGACTAGATTGGATGGTAATTTGTAACGCTCGCACGCGTTTTGGTGTAGTATCCTTTCGACTGAGAGCATCTGCCACAACATTGGCTTTGCTCGGATGGTACTTGATCGCGCATTTGTAATCATTCATGAGTTCGACCCATCGACGTTGTCGCATGTTTAACTCCTTTTGGTTGTAGATATGCTCGAGACTCCTGTGATCGGTGTAAACGGTGCACTTGGTACCGTACAGGTAATGTCACCATATCTTAAGAGCAAAAACCACTGCTCCCAACTCCAAGTCG